>CM029519.1:10900079-12100079 GCA_017140615.1 Eucalyptus cladocalyx
CCCGGCCTCTCGAACGTGCATGTAGCGAGAGCCCTCGTCTCATCTTTGTCTTTTTGTCTGTTTCTCGGATTCTGGTTCCTCCTTTTGGGTTCTTCTTGGCCAGACTCTATTCTCTCTCTCTCTCTCTCTCTATCTGCTCTAGTAATTCCTTTGCAATGGCGTCAACTGAACCAAGACCAAGGAAAGTGCTAAACGAGACACTTGGGCTTGGGCTTAATGTTTTTGCTCTTATTTTCTTTTTTTTGCCAGCCTGGTTCTTGCAACTTTAATAGGAAAGTTCAAAGGCGTTCCCTCCACTCCAGTGGTGAAGGCAGGATATAGAGACTGGCATAAAAGACGACAGCCGGAAACTGGAGGGGATCACTGTCAATTTGGAGTCTGCTCCGGTTTCAGACAGTCGTCCTTTATGCCACTATGCATAAAAAGAACCACGAATGATGTCCCTCCCTTCACCCCTCTCGGCGTCATGGATTTTACCTCCATTGTCTCTATCCCGGTCGACTTCATCGAATTGAAATACCAGGGAAGTTGATTTCTTGTTGCTGTGTTCCCATAATCGGGCACCACCATCTAGCGGCCACGCACCTCCTTGTGATGGAGCATGGCACCTCCTCATCGACTTTGCTGGTTCTATATCGGTGTTTTGCTCGTGCGGTTGCTGCTCCCACGACTTATCCCACTCCATCCCAGGTTGTTGGGAGCAGCTCTTGTTGTTTTTTGTGAGTCTGTTGCACAGCCCATTCAAAAAAGCTGTCTGTGGTTTTACAGCAAAATTGTTCTCATGATTATCTATGCGGCACAGTCTCATGTATGGTATGGTGGAAGAGCGCAGCCACCTCAGCTGTGCACGGTCGTGGATTTGCGTTCCATGCTGGAAGTCTAAGTACCGTAGCTGTTCAATTGTTCCCTGCTTCGAAAAAAGTATTCTAACCACTTTAAAGAAAAACAATATGCAATTTAGGAAACTTGCTAGTTTTGTATAAGAGGCACTCGGGGCTTACTTCTTTTTATCCGAAGCCATGAAGAGTCCCCAAGCCTTCGGCATCAAATTATCTTCCGAACATAAAAGAAAGGAGAGCAGGAACAAGTACAAAACCACCTTTGTCTCTTTCCTATTCCTAGCCATGAATGGTCATGCACCTAATAGCAACTAAATTTGATTAAGATAGCTAAGTCCACAAAAGAAATTACAATCTTTTGTTATGGAAGAGATTGAGATAACCTCAACAATTGTTACTAGAAGAAGAATGGTCAATTGTAGTAGCTATATTAAGCAAATATTATTCTTGACATTGAAGCTTCTAACCTCTTTGAAAACATTATGAGTGTTGTAGACTTCCTTCTTTTTCCAGTGAATTTCGGGAAAATTACAAAAAAATAATAATAATAATAAATCTTTAACTCTTTTAATAATTTGTCAATTTAGTTTTTCAGCTGATATAGCTTGAAAAATGCTCACGTGAATGTCAAATAATGCCCATCCTACTTGGCCGGACTGGTAGACGGCGTTGCTAATGTAATCACGGAAAACAAAATGGCGTCATTTTCCACAATAATTTAAAAAGAAAAAAATAGTCACTGTGCTATTTTCTTGCCCAAATCCTCAAACACTCACCCGACACCCTTGTCCAAAGAAGTCTAACTTGAATTCAACTGAGATCTTGCTCAAATCTCTTCAAATCTCAATTCAAATCGAACGATTCTTGCTCGAGCCCGAGTCGTTTTATTTCCACAATTAGGAGAAAATGTAGATGTTTTCTCCCATCCCAAAAGAGTTATTTTATAGTATAACCCCATAATTGCTTCGCTAAATTAGAGCGGATTCTAAAATGTGAGGCTATAATGGTAAACATGGGATGAGACATCAAAATTTGAGATTTTGTTCATACAGAATATTGATAGATAAAATAGAAAGACAAATAATCTGCAGCATTAATTTTTTAACTTTCGAGAATGCTTTTATCGCAACAAAAAGAAAAAATAAAATTCTCAATATGAATAGAAATTTTAAAATCAAGCTTTATTGTATGCCAATTTGAACATTTTGACAATACCTGGTGCTGTTTTTCCTTTTGGCGGAACCATTTTTCTCACGACCTTTCTCGTTCTAAAAGATGCATTTGCAAAACTGAAATTGATTCCCAAAAGAGCATTGGAAAAAAAAGCGTTTTCCTAAGGATTTCATCAATTTACGAAAATCAACGGTCGCGATTGTTTTGGTGTAGGAACCAACACTGGAGACAGCATATTATACGGTGGTATGGTATGGGAAGTCGCCACGTGGCGCGCCGTGGATCTTTTTGCTCGGCCTTTCAGTTTCTCTGCTGGGGCACTTCTGACTGAGAGAGAGAGAGAGGGAGAGAGTGGTCGCCGGACGCTGGTGGTTTGCGACGGCGGAAGAGAGGATGGCCGCCGCCGGCGAGCCTCTGCAACCGCATCCCCTCTCCGTTCCTCGGCCGCTTCCTCTTCCTCCTCCTCCTCCTCCTCATCCCCTCGCCGTCGGTCTCTCTCTCGCTCTCTTCGTTTCTAGAGTTCGAGCTGACTCCGCGTCGTCCATGGAGTTCGCTTTTTACTGTCTTCATGTCGTGGAATCTTCTTGAACGAATCCGAATGTTTTGCCCGGAAAGATGCTTCCTTTCTTGTGTTTCGCGCGCCTGCTTCTTCAATCTCACGACGATTTCTCATTTTCTCCTTCTTCTTCTTCTGCAACTGCGTTTTTGAATGGAGGAGTTGTCGGTTGATGATCGGAGAATGTGATGCTGTCGCCCAAATCCAAACCCTCGCTCGCTCGCGCAGTCGCCCAAATCTCCGCCGAACCTCAACTCAAATCTCCCCCAAACCATAGGAAGCACAGTTCGGAAGATCAAAATTAAGAAAGAGTAGATGCTCGTGGAGGAGATGTTTCAAAGTGGGCCTTTCAAAAGTGCATGGAATGTTGAAGTCGTAGTCACTTTCCATGCAGCGAAAGACAGAGCGTCAACACTCTTCACGGCAGATGTCAACAGCGCTCCTTCCTGATGCAAGAAGAAAAAGGATGTGCGGGGTAATTATGGAAAAACAATTACGTATAATATGATGCACCGTAAGCTATGTGGATAAGGTTCACCAAAGTAGTAGTTACAATTAAACTTGTATTTTTATTATCTATGAGTAAAACTCAATTTCACTTTCAAAAATTTAATAATTGTCCACATTGTTTATCTTGAAAACAAAATATAGATCTAAGTTGTTATAGACCTAGTTCACATATACAACCTACGGCTTCCGCTAGTTAGACTAAATTTAGATGCATAGGTCAAAAGTTGAAATTTGTATAAATTATGACAACAAAGACCCAAGAGAACATTTCAAGAAAGAACAAACAAAGTAGAGAGGTACTCTTTCGAGTAATTATAAGTAAACCAATTGAACTGTTAGAAAGAACTACATTTGGAAAAATGAAAACCAGGGCAGTGTAGAGCTCATATCAAAAGGTTCTTAAAAACCATTCTATTCTAACCTAACTTTACTAGGAGCTATAATAGTAAGATTGTGAACTAAATAATATCAACGTTGGCCACGCGACATGCAACATATCATTTTTCAAAAAAATAAAGAATTTCCACATGTCATGACATGTTGTATATAAAATGATAAATTTTTATTCATTATTTTGATTTGATAAATTCAATTGCATTCCAGTCCAATAATCCATAAAAGTTGAAGGAAGAAAAATCAAACAATCCACATTCCACTATTAAATTTAATATTTAACAGAAAGTAAAAAAAAAAATAATGCCGCGTTCCACCATCAAATATAACAAGAAGTCTTTCTTTCCCCATTTATTATTATTATTTTTATATATTTACATTTTGACCCATCATTTATTGAAAGTTTTTGAAATTGACCCATTGCATATTAGAATCACGTATCGAAATTCCATACTCACATGTCAAAAGACTTGACCACGTGTCAGATTTTTCAACACTCATTAATCGCTTGTTGGAACGTATCAAAGTGTCGATGCAACACGAAGGTTTCAATGCTTCTTAAATTGTGAACCAAATTCTAGTATTACAATTGCTTTTGCTGCCAATGTCATCTCAGTAGCAAAAAAAGCCATGGAAAGATCATGAGGTACATTACATACTTCAAAACACCAACTTACCCAAAACAAGTAAATTGCAACGAATATCAGAACTCCTGGATCAAATTATTCCCTCTGACTTATCATTCATGAAGAAATGAAAGGCATGAGGAGAATCAGAAACGCAATGTGGTCATAGCAAAACCAATCGCATAATGACAAGTTAACAGGGAACGTGCAAGAGCAATTTAGCATAAATATTGCAGTACTTTCAGCTAGTTTCGGGAAACGAAACACATTACAGAGAACATGAAGCATCCCAGAACGTCTCCTTCTCTTTTGTTGTCTACACTGCATAATCTGAATAATCATAATTTACGGCTTAATTACGAAAATTCCTGCACTTAGATAAATAAAAGTCATTCCTACCAAATAGAATTAATCCGTCTTGTCGAGTTCTCCCAAGCGTGCATGGAGCGAAAGCCCCCTTTGTTTCCTCTCTCTCTTTTTCTCCGTTTCTTTCCTTCTTTTCTTTTATTTTCTTTTTTGTTCTTCTTGGCCAGGCTCTGTTTTCTCTCCTCCGTTCTGCTCTTGTAATTTCCCTTGCAATGAAGCAAGACTAAAGAAAGGGCTAAAATGAAACACTTAGGCTTGGGCTTAGGCTTGGGCTTAATGTTTTGCTCTTATCTATTATTTTTTGCAAGCCCATTTCTTGCAACTTCATTGATGAAGATAAACATTTTAGGTTATTATGTACAGATGGATCCTATGCGGAGTGAAGATAAGGTCACTCAAAATTAAAGTTGGACATATCACTTTTTAAAGAAAAATTATAAATCGATTATATTTGTGTCAATTTGAATTAGTGTCAATTCAGTCCTTTCGACTAATTTTAATCGGAAATTACTGATATGGACATTAGTTGTCCTGCATGGCACTTCTAGTCCTAATATAGATAATTTTTTTTTATAGTAATTCAATTTTTTATTTGTTATTCTTTTTTTCTTTATTCTTCCTCAGCCATTGCCGAGCGAGTTGGCCTCGCCTGGGTGAGGGTCGTTGTTGCCCACCAGGCTAGGCTAGGCCAAGTGAGAGCGATCCCAAGCAAGGCCGCCTTGGCTTGGGTGAGGCCTTATGAGGGTTAGCCTCGCCTAAGCTAGATTTGGTGAAGCCAACTTGCTCGGCTATTGCCTATCATCAGTAAAAGAAGGAAGAAAGGAAAAAAAAAGAAAAATAATTAGAGAAAATATAAAAATATATATTAAATTATTATTAAAAGTTTTCCGTGGCCGTCCATATCAATATCTAGTCAAAATTAACTAAAATAACTAAATTGATATAATTATAAGATTTAAGACTAAATAAATAAAAATGCGATAGGCTTATGGCTTTTTCTCCCTTGTCAATATAACCAAATCAAAAATAAATCAAAAAGTTCAAGGCCTTCATCCTCTCTATAGTGTGGTGAGGAGTGAAGGTAGGGACATCATTTGACATTTATTTTTCCATGGAAAGTGGCACGGACATCAAGTTAATAATCTTCTTTTGACATTTTTGGACGTCCATTCCAATCAAGGACATCCAAATGCCCCTTTTCCAAGTTCCCTTTTAAAATTTGGAATGATGACGACTTGGAAAATGTTTTGATGACAACTTGAAAATTTTTGTTTTGATGACAACTTGGAAAACTTGGAAAATTTTCCCAGTCGTCATCATTAAAGTCGGGAAAAGTACTTCCTCGAACCACGACTCCTTGCGCATGGATGGAAAGTATAAATAATGTCCCCGTCTTTGCTCCTCCTCACGGCACCATGGATCTTCCCTCCGTTCTCTCTGTCCTGGCCAACTTCATCCAAGTGAAATTCCAGGGGAAGTCGCCTTCACACATTGAAACCCACCCCGTCGCCACCCGCATTGCCATCTGCAGCCTCCTCCTGCATTTCTCTTTGGGGCACGTCGCTATTCGGGCACCACCGCCTCTCGGGTCCCGCACTTTATCGTGATGGAGCAGCGCGCCTCCTCTTCCACTTCACCGGTTTGACATCGGTGTTTTCGCTCGCGTGGTTGCTGCTCCACGACCCCTTCCACTCCGTCCTCCGGTTCGTGCTGTTCCGTTGCTTTCCGTGCGTCATTGCGAGGCCTCATTCAAAAACTTTGGCTGTGGTTTTACCGCAAACTCGTTCTCATGATTATCCGTGCGGCCCGCTCCCGTGTATGGCATGGTGGAAGAGCACAACCACATTTGCCACGCCCGGTTGTGGATCCGCGTTTCATGCTGGAAGTCAGAGCGCCATAGTTGTTCGGCGTTCCTGCTTGGAAGAAGTAATTTTAATTGTATGACCACTTTAAATCGAATGATTAGTACTTGATGGATTTATGAGATGGACTTAAGGCCCATCCGCTCAAGCTGGGCCCAAAAGGCCCGGCCCACGGGAATAGGGCCCGTGGAGGGGGAAGGTATAAAAGGGAGGAGAGAGAGAGAGAGAAGACACCCGTTGGAACATAACGTACGTCTTCTTCTCTCCCGCGCACTCTCTCTCCCTCCAAAAAGGACAGTAAGCACAAGGCCACTGTTTTCTCCCCTTCAAGCGTCATCGGATCGAACAAAGGACAAATTTCTCTTCCTCTATCGGCATTGGAGTCTAATTGTGGCTAACAAGGTACGCTCGACTCCGTGGTGTGCTTTACGATCGGTGATACGTGTTTTTCCCGGGCTTCGTCTTCCGCATTGATTTAGGAGTTCGATTCAGTGTCGAATCCGGTTTTCGGGGATCAGTCATTCCCAACATTGGTATCAGAGCCCTAGTTCACGTTTTCCCGATCAATTTGATGTTTTTTGATTGATTTTTCGCAAAAAACTTTCGACCGTACGGATCGGGGCGAGAAATCCCGACACCCGAGTGTTGTTCGGCTATTTTTCTGAGTTTTCGTAAGTCGAAATCAAATTCTGAAGGCACTGGGAGAAAGGCGACGTCGAGACGAGTCCGACTGGTCAGTCGCACGTCACCGTCTGACGCCCGCACGCGCCTACACGTGCTACACGCGAAGCGCCGGCTAACGCGTGGGCGCGACACGCGCAGGCCCGAGCCCAGCCGCCCGGCCCGCGTGCGCCCACGCGCCGGTCCCGCGGACCGGCGTGCTGACGTCACGGGATGACGTCATCGTGATGTCATCCACGGTCGTAACCGCTTCGGATGACGTCATCGCGGCCGACGTTTCGCTAAACGACGGTAACCGGCCGGCGGCGACCGGCCGTGACCAGGCGACTTCGCAGACGAGGCACGCGCCCGGCACGTGCCGGATGACGTCTCGCGTGGCGTCATCCCCCGCGCGGGCACGTGCGGTCGGTCCACGGCCGGTCCGACCGACCCGTCTGGTCCGACCCGACCTGTTGACCGCCCGTTGACCGTGACCATGTTGACAAGTTGACCGTTGGCCGTTGACACGAAAAAAAAAAATTTTGGATTTTTTTTTTTTAGTCATGCCTATGTGGATTACAAGTAATCCATTTTTAATTCTGAATTTGTTGCATAAATTTTGGAAAATTATGTATTTTCTCTTATATTAATTATAGATTATAAGTGATCCATTTTTAATTCGCATTTGTTACGGGAATTATGATGCATTATGCAAGGATACCTACAATCCGAGAACGGACGAGGGAAATGCAAGACTTAAAAAGCGATGTCGAATTAGCTAATTATCGGTGGCATGATAGTGATTTAGTATCACATGTGGTCAAGGTCAATCGAGATGATACAAGAAATCATTTGGAATGGTTATCTTATGTCGGATTTTGAGAAGGTGCCAGCTTTGATGAACACTCTTCCACCTGAATGGCAAGCGGTGTTGGATCGGCTATGGGAGGTCAACGTGGTCTCGGGTTATAGGAGACTGGTGGAAGCTTTTGTAAAAGAGTACTATAGGATTGAGTTGGCCAAAACTTCAACCCTTAGATTGAGCGCCACATGGCGCCGAGTGAATACGCCTTGGTGGCGACATGAATTCTCTCCAAAAGTTTTTTCCATGGTTGGCAAATGTGCCTTCAGTTTTCTCAGATGTTTTGACTGATAGATTAGAAGGGACATTCCATATTTATTTCTTTGATTAATTATGTAATGTTTACTACCTGATTGTTGTTGATGTAACAACTGATATGTTAGTCGTATCATGTGAAAGCATTGTTGTTTTATTGGATATTAGATTTTATTTGCTTTCTGTTATTGCTGGTTGCTGTGGGTAATTAGCTGTGGGTAGTAATAGAAGTTTTTGTAACTTCATATAATTGATTTTGCATATGACAATCATATTAATGATAGTTTTAAGTTAGGATTTTTGGAGGATGATTGAAAACATAGTGACATTTTGATTCTGAAGCCTTACTTGAAATTATTCATTAATATAATGAGTCTATGCAAATAGGGATGCATAAATGATAGGCATTAATTATTCGTGCATGTATGTCTTATGTGTTCAGACGATGGTTCAGCAACTAAGAATATAATTGCTGATATGAACGGCAACAATTATGAAATATTGAATATGAAGATTCAATATGTGCTGAAAAAGCAAGAAGCACTAGAAGCTCTTGACTATGTTATGGAAGATCTTGAGGATGCTGTGCGCCACCTTGAGCTGGTAGAGGACCGCTTGACGGTATGTGAGCCGAAAATAGATATTTTCAATGCTGGTTCTAGCTCATAAAAGGCTTTGAGCTCTAGCGCAAGCGTATTGATTCGTTCAATATGTGGGAATGCAAAGGATCAAGTCCTTATTGCAAGAAATCAAGAATTAACCAACAAGAGAGGGAAAATGTCCTCAAGTGAAGAAAATGTTAAGGGTGAGATGTTACAATTGTGACAAGAGAGGTCACTATGCTCGCGATCGTGAGCCAAAGAAGGTCAACACCTCTTGTACATTTAAGAACTTTGCTTATGTGTCAAGTTTTGAAATATAGACGAATCCAATCCTTTGTGAAATGTAGATTCGGGAGCGACATTTACCATGTAGCAAAGGATAGAGGATTCTTCGTGGAATTCGACGAGTACCAACCTCGGAACTAAGTGGATCTATATTGGAAATAACTCCAGCTGAAGTTAAAGGGATTGGCACCGCCAATTGAACATGCATGGTGGACGCATCTTGATGTTCTATATGCTCGAGATTCGTCGAAATTAAGCGTCTGTCTTAGTGTTGGTTAAGCTTGGTTTTGGTATGAACTTCCATAATAAATGTGTAGATTTGTGTTTAGATACAAACTACTATGGTTGTGGTCACTTATCGAATGGTTTTATTAAAAATAATGTTGGTTGTGATGATGTCAATATGTTATTCCATTGTTTCACGTCTTCTACCTTATATGATAATGATGTGAATATGGTAGCATGCTAGACTTGGTCATATGGGCCAATAACATATGAATAGACTAGCCAAAGAGGGCTTGTTGGGCAATATTGAAAAAGTCGATTTGTCCATATGTGAGCATTGCCTAGTAGGGAAAATGACAATGAAACCATTTGGAAAAGGTAAAAGAGTTGAATTTCCTCTCGCATTTAATCCATTTGGACGTCTCGTGGTTCAATGAATGTGAGAGGAAGGCAATGGGCTGTTTATTTCATCACTTTTTTATAGATGATTATACTGAAATCGGACATGTCTATTTGATTTATCATTAATCTGAAGCATAAGTTGTTTTAAGGTTTATGAACCTGGTAGAAAATCAATTAGACAAGAAAATAAAGGTATTTAGATTCGATCGAGGTTGAGAATATTTATCTGATAAATTCAGAAAATTATGTGATGAAAAAAGAATAGAAAGATAGTTGTTTATTCCATATCCTGCTCAACAAAATGGTGTTCCAGAGAGAAGAAACAGAACCTTACTAGAATGGTTAGGTCCATGAAGGCGCATGCTAACTTACCCATCACTTTTTGGAGTGATGTGTTGTTAACTGCTACCTATATACTTAACCGGGTGCCTTCCAAATCGGTTATTTCCACTTCATATGAGTTATGGAAAGTTAGAACACCGGACTTAAGTTTTCTTAAGCCATGGGGTTGTGCTGCCTATGCTCATGAGTCCTCTCACAAGTTTGGGAAATTGTGTCCCAAAGAAAATAAGAGTATTTTCATGAGATACCGCGAACACTCAAAAATGTACGTATTCATAGGTGAGCAGGAAAGTGTGAGTATAACTGAATTTGAATCACGGGATGTCACATCCTTAGTGGATGAATTTTCTAAGGGGGCGAAATAAGGGAAAATAACTCCATATTTGAAACATTGGATTAAGATAATGATGTCAGTGGAGTTCGTCCAAGTGGGAGTAATATGAGATGTAATGAATTGAATTCAACTCATTTTCAATTGCAACCACCTGATGTGACGACATCATCATTACCTAATCCAAGTGGAAGCATGATGGGGAATGATGTGCTAAGTGTACAA
Organism: Eucalyptus cladocalyx; assembly: GCA_017140615.1. NCBI lineage: Eukaryota > Viridiplantae > Streptophyta > Magnoliopsida > Myrtales > Myrtaceae > Eucalyptus > Eucalyptus cladocalyx. Next base: position 10,910,594 of record CM029519.1, read on the forward strand.
TCTCTCATACGGTGAACAAGTCGCCAAAGTATTCCCCGTTGATGTTTTGACATTGAAAGGGAAACTTTTATGGTTGCTCCACAATATGAGAATGAGCCAAGAAATATTAATGAGGCTCTGAACTGCCCTAATAAGGAAAAATGGATTCATGCAATGAAAGAGGAAATTGAGTCAATGAAATCAAACCAAATCTGGGACCTGGTTGATCTTCCAAAAGGATTTGAGCTATAGGAACAAGTAGGTTCTCTAAATAAAGCGAAAGGCTGATGGCTCAATAGAAAGGCATAAGGCTCGCCTTGTGGTGAAGGGGTATAATCAACGAAAGAAGAAATTGATTATGAAAATGCATTTTCTTCTGTTGTGAGATTTACCTTGATTCGCATTATTCTGGCAATAGTGACTAGTATGGATCTTGAGTTACATCAAATGGATGTAAATACTGCTTTCCTCAATGGAGAATTAGAGGAAGGAACATATATGGAACAACCTGCTGGTTTCATAATGAAAGGCCAAGAAGAAAATGTATGTCGACTTTGGGGGTCGATATATGGCCTTAAGCGATCATCGAGACAAAGGTATATACATTTTCATAATGCCATAGTGGCATATGATTTTACAATGATAGATGATGATCATTGTGTATATATCAAAATATCCAATGATCAATTTGTGATCATATCATTATATGTTGATGATATACTAATTGCTGCAAACAATATGGAGTTTGTTAATACTTGTCAAGAGTTGGTTGTCTTCCAACTTTGATATAAAAGACATGGGTGATGTTATATACATTCTTGGAGTTAAGATTTCAAGATTATAAACCCATAGATACTCCTATTGCAAAAGGTGAAGGATTGAGCCATAGATCGTGTCCGTGGACTCCACAAGAGACGGAACAAATGAAACATGTTCATTATGCTAGTGCTATTAGAAACTTTATGTACGCTATGATGTGTACAAGACCTGACATATGTTTTGCAGTTGGAATGGTGAGTAGTTACCAATTCGATCCAGGTCAAGCACATTGGAAAGCCGTTAAAAGAATACTGAGGTATCTAAAGGGGACTGCTGATTATACGCTGAGTTATTAAGAAAATGATCTGCAACTCAAAGGCTATTCTGATGCTGATTGGAGAGGAGATTTAAATGAAAGAAAATCTACCTATGGGTTTGTTTTCTTACTGAATAATAGCACCATATGTTGGAGCAGTAAGAAACAGAAGTGTATAGCATTGTCCACGATGTAAGTTGAGTTCGTGGCATTATCAAAAAAGATAAGAAAGTGTTTGACTTAAGAGATTTTTTGGATCATTTAGGTGTTATTGGAAGTGCTGCAAATTCATTGTTGATTAAGCGTGATAGCCAAGCAGCAAAAGTGTACACCAAAGATCCAAAATATCATGGCAACACCGAACATATAGATACCAAGTATAATCTTGTCAAGGATATGGTTGCACGAAATGATGTGAACTTAGAGTACATACTACGCATGGAATGGTAGCAGATCCTATGACAAAACCAATACCTAGAGATGTGTTTTGTGGTCATATGAAATCTCTAGGATTGCGTAGAGACTAATGTACCGAATATTGTATTTTCCCTAAGTGTTCACAATTCGATGAATTTGTGTTTTCATCATCAATGCCTATGAATCTTTGTTTAATCCTTATGCATCTTAATGTTTAGTGCATTACTTTAAGTTGAGAAGTATGTCGGACAGATATAAGATTAGCCCACTCACACGGGTAATCGCTCTATTTACTTGTGTGATAAATAGAGATGAGACAGTATTTAAGCTTATTATCTATGTGATAATTGAGAGCTCAAGCTCAAAATACGCATGTCGCCTTAACTAAGTGTTAAGATGAGGACATAATACTTGTGATGTCCGAAAGTAAAATACCCCACACATTTTACTTTATCTGTCTATGATGCCAGATGTGAGTTCTGATGAATTTTATAAATGAGTAGATATGTGAACTCAAGTTAGACATTAGGTATGTCTGAACTATCATCTGTACGGTATTGAAAAGTGTAGACATACGCTTCATGGGAAAGGAGTTAATACCGTAATACGTATTTCATACTACGTATGCATGAGACGACCAATAAGAGTGGCAAAAGTTTGATTTCAACTTTTATGACGTGTGAGACTCTTGAGGAAAAGAGTTCCTCAATTTCTTAGTCCCCTCATGACTCTTACTTATTCTCAAGATTCCATTTAGTGTTTGCTATCTTAGGATGTTGCCAATGGTCATGAGTGATTTGATTTAATGGGGCATTTCTAGAAAAGTAAGCTGGACTGAAATTGAGAGTTTGAAGGAAAGAGGAAAATCGATTTTGGAGAATCACATTGTAGTTTTGTATTCACCGGTTAACCAATTATGACTGTCTTTGTGATAATCATAATTGTGAATACAATATATATATATATCATTGTTTAAAAGAGATCAAGAGAGATATAAATGTGATCGATCGATTTAGGGTACTGCATACTAAATCTACTCAGGATGTGATGCCCATTATGAGCTGCTATATATTCCTAACAGATGTATGGCAACGAGCTCTCAAAGTATGCCGGTCGCACGGATTATTCACCGGTATGAATGTTGAAGAGAGGAAAAGAGGATTCTGATCGGCCCACCATGTTAAGTGAGAGTCTATGCTGGATTTTTCTCTGATGGGGCTGAGTAGGGCCTGTCCGCCCATGTTGGTTTTGCACCACCATGTGCGAGTGGGAGATGGTGGATTTATGAGATGGACTTAAGGCCCATCCGCTCAAGCTGGGCCCAAAAAGCCCGGCCCACGGGAATAGGGCCCGTGGAGGGGGAAGGTATAAAAGGGAGGAGAGAGAGAGAGAAGACACCCGTTGGAACATAACGTATGTCTTCTTCTCTCCCGCGCACTCTCTCTCCCTCCAAAAAGGACAGTAAGCACAAGGCCACTGTTTTCTTCCCTTCAAGCGTCATCGGATCGAACAAAGGACAAATTTCTCTTCCTCTATCGGCATTGGAGTCTAATCTGTGGCTAACAAGGTACGCTCGACTCCGTGGTGTGCTTTACGATCGGTGATACGTGTTTTTCCCGGGCTTCGTCTTCCGCATTGATTTAGGGGTTCGATTCAGTGTCGAATCCGGTTTTCAGGGATCAGTCATTCCCAACAGTACTCTAGGAACCTAAGCTAGTTTTGTATAAGAGGCACTTGGGGCTTTCTTCTCTTTATCTGAAGCCATAGCCATGAGGAATCCCCAAGCCTTCGGCGTCAAATTATCTCCCGATCATAATATAGTAGAGCAGGGAACAAGTAAAAACCACCTACATATCTTTCCTGTTCCTAGCCATGAATGGTGATGCACCTTCCAGTGACTAGAAATTGGGATCTGTTGTTATCGAAGAGTCTGAAGATGACCTCAACAATTGTTATGACAAGTAGAATGGTCGTTTCTAGCAGCCATATAAGGGGTAGTAATTGTTCTTGAGGTTAAAGCTTCTGACCTCTTTGAAAACGTTGTTGAGTGTTGCAGATTTCTTCTTTTTCGATGACTCTCTTTGTAGCTTTCTGTTTGGCCAGTGGGTGGATATGTGTCATTTTACGTTCTTTGCTGGTGTACTATGGTTTTTCTTATTTATCCATATGAACTGGGATAAATTGATTCCCTGGAGATGCGAGCACAGCCGCAATTTCAAAAGCTTTGATCTAACACTAACATCATTGAGTGATCCAAATCAAAATGAAAGATGTCAGCTTTTTCATCTCCCTCGCATATACACCGTTACTGCTTACTAGCTATTCCGATGATAATATAGTTGTAGTTTGTCATTGCAGAATGTGGGAGTGGTTACATCATATGGTCTTCATTTGACCTTTGAGTGGTGACAACTAGATCTTTGCTGTGGCAAATGTTTTAACTTGCAATCTAAGATTTCATTGTCTCACTGGCTGACTGACATTCAAGTTGCTGGGGCCAAGGTGAGAAAAGAATGCTGAAATGTTGATTTTTTTTCTGTAGGCTTTAGTTCAAGATTACTAAATTTTGGCAGACTTTAGATGTTAAAACTGAAATTTTCCCATCTTCATGTGCTAAAGAACTTACGGTTCATATAGTATGCAGATGCTTGAGACAATTCTGTACAAATTACACACATCTGACGTTTGTGTCTGTGGAAATAACTAGACCGGCAAGCTTCTTGCCAAGTTGATTCACAATCAAATTATGCATCTCAATGTCAACACCTCATCTCATTACATAGAGCACTCGAGTCTTCAAAAATATGACATTTATCTGCTTTACTGCAGAGAACAACAATCTTGGATGTCGACTGTAGCAGTGACACCAATTGACTTGCATGACATCAAACAGAAAATAAATTCTTTTCATATTGATAACTGCCTCCCCAACTCTGCAACTACATGCACTTCACTTGCAGTTTTTCGAGACCAACATTGCTCGTCTTTTCTTGAGGACCTCCAATTGTGTGCTCATTCTTTTCACTTTTACCTGCAGAATTGCAATATTTTCATCTAGTTCAGCAGTAGCAGGGTCTCAGGTACGTCCACCATTCCAGCAACCTGATTTAAAAAGTGTTTGGTATTGGAGCATTTTCCTTTGATTACTACTTATTGTGGAGGATGAATCTATATATATGATGTTAAAAAGGAACATGGCTACTCACCACATCATATGGCATTGTATCCATTTGTCGCCTAAAGTCTGTTTAGTAAGAGATCATTTTTGTGATGAAAGCGCACTGTGGGCAAAACACATTTGATACGAGTAATCAATGGGCAGGGGCATTCATGGCAGACGAAGCACTCAGATTCAGGTTCCTTATCTTCTCACAAAGGTCACTATAGTACTCACTGGTATCATCTTTGATGAATGAATCGTAAAGTGTGAATTGATGAAAGTTAATGGCAATCTTTTACTGCGGTGGAAGGCAATCTGTGATGATTAAGATTGCGCTGCACACAACCATTGAAGTCAAACCTGCAAAATTTACTAGAGACAATGCTTAGGAAATACAGTTCATTAGATCTAAAGTAAGAAAGAGTATATGCTTGTGGAGGTGTTGTTTCAAAGTGTGCCTTTCAAAAGTGCGTGAAATGATGAAGTCATAGTCACATTCCATGCAGTGAAAGATAGAGAGCTGACACTCTTCACGACATATTTCACCAGTGCTCCTTCCTAATATGAGAAGAAAAAAAGGATGTGTGGGGTGAACAGGTTCTTGCATGACTGAGGGCAATTCAGGACATGATTAATGGAGCATAAGAGCAGCTTTGCTTCCGCCAGCAATAGGCTAAACATTTGACACTTTATCACAAGCCTTGCATGGACCATCCCTCATATGACAGTTCCAGCGGCAGACGACTATAGACCTCACCTGGTATGTTCTGTTCACAAGCTTTGCACCTGATTCTGCTTTCGAGTTTCATGTGGAAGACCAGTGGATGCTGATGGTCAAAATTGTAAAAGACCAAGTCCTTCTTGCCCTTCAGGTCTTGCAAACATAGAGTTCAAGCCATGCAGTCCATGTCAAGGCTGAATTTGCATTCACTGCAGTAGGAAACCATGGCAGACGTTATGTTTAGCTCCTCAAATTTATTGAAAGCAGGAGAGAGACAGTAATTATGGAGAGAAGCAGGAGAGACAGGGTTATTATGGAGAGACAAGTGTTGCATCTCTGGGGAGATTCGGTGCAGCTTTGGTGGAGAAAGAATATGCAAGCATAGCATTTATAGGCCTCCCCTAAGATTGCCTACTCGCAGGCCTTGCATTTGATTCTAATTTTCATCCCGAGATGATGGGATGTGAATAGATGCTCATGAGCATTTTTTGAATGGCCACATTCTGAGAATCCTCATTAGGAGGACAAGCAATCTTGGGCCGTGCAGTAACAATTGACGGATCCAACTGGCAAGAGAAGGTTTTCATATATAAATGCAAAATACTGATTGGAATGTATATATCACTAGACTGGTGAGTTCACGTATTTCCTCGTGACAAGTCTGTTAAGAATATGGACGAGCCTTGATAAGCCATTCCCTCTTGGATCCATCCGTCGATCACATCTAACTTCTACCATAAGACTTAGTGTTCCAGACAATGAGTGACTAAGTTTGCTAGGAAATAAAATGATAGCGCAGCTCCAAGATAAGTATTTATAGATACCTTTCAGTGATTTTAGAGTCCTCAAAACGAGCAGTTTCTCAAGAACAGATCAGGGAAAACATGTAACCTTGGAGCATAATAATACATGTCATTATTTGAAGGGCTGAACAGAAATATGGGAGGTGATTTGAGGACTGAACCGATGATTTAGATGCAGATGGTAATAAATTCTTTTCTCTGGACTCTGAAGGTTAGCCATTTTGTATGCGATGTGCAGGATTGCACGTATAAAGCAAATCAAATTATCTTAGCAAAAAATTTGGTACCATCATTTCCAATGAAAGCAATATGTGTGATAAATGTTGTTGGCCATGGAAACTGGAAAGAGCAATAGATTATTCATCTTCAGTGAAAGTTTGTCTCACAGACAACAGTATCTTTCTCTTCTGGGTTGACCATTCTTCCTTCTCAGGCAATTGTTTCTATCTACTCCATCAATTATGTATGCTACCCTTTAATCCATAGGAACTTCTCATCAGTTGCAGGGTTTGGTTGCCCAAAATCGAATTGGCTTCACCAAAACTCCTCTTCTCTAGAAGCCTGGCCGGCAAAGTGTCCCGCTGGCAGTAGAGTGCTCAACTTCGCCTTGCTTTTGTGACATGCATTCCATAGTCAAGGGTGAGTCCCATGCATCGGTTTGTGGATCGTGGTCTCAAACGCCAATCTCTACAAATTCCTGTGGGAGGTCCAAATTATATGCATTTTAATTTTCATGTGGATTCGTTCATCATTTGATTTGACCTTGCAGTTGATTTTCTTCTCACATATATCTACAAGCCTAAATGCTTATTGTGAAAAATAATTCCCAGGAGAGTTATCATGATACTAAGTCAAATAATGAAGCTAAGAAGTTGATCAGCAGTATGACTTAAGATGACAAGACTGTCAAATGCTTCTGCTAATTCAGTAGCAGATACTTCAAATTGTTACCATCAACGAAAGGGCAAATGTTATTGAAAAGACAAAAATAATTTGACAATTATTGCGACTAGAAGAATGGGGAGATTTTTCATTGTTTGCTTCCAGTTTACCTAAGATCCTACTGGACCAAAAGATTTGGAAGTTTTTTTTTTTTACTGAAGAGAGAAAAAGAGGGACATTCATGAAAGAAGGTACTTTTACTAGCATTTTCGGATACCAACTCCTTATCATCACATTGCCATGTGTCAAGCGTTGTCATATGGTTGTTACTAGTTGCCAAAATAAAGTCAAAATTGTTCTTGAGGTTAAAGCTCCTGAATTCTTTGAAAATATGGCAAGCGTTGTAGTTTTGCTTTTCTTTTTCTGGCGAATCTCTTCGTAACTTTCTGTTTGACCATGGATCTATATGTGTTATTTTACAGACTCTTTGACCATATGCAATGGTTTTGCTCATTTATCCATATGAACAAGGATAAATAGATGCCTTGGAGACATGAGCACAGCTGCAATGTCAGAGCCTTGTTCTATTGCCATAGATCTAGCAGAATCAAAATGAACAATGTCAGTCTTTTCATCTCTGTCCCGTATGCACGGGTACTGCTTACTAGCTATTCTGATGATGACATTGTTTGAGTTTGTAACTGCAGAATGACAGAGTGGTTACATCATATAGTCAGCATTTTACCTCCAAGAGGTGACAACTAGATCTTTGTTGCAGTGAATGCGTTAACTTGCTTCGGCAAACAAGATTTATAAAGACACTTCTTCTGTGGTGTATCCTGTATGTATCAAGAAGCTCTTGGATCTGAATTATGTAATGACTATGTTGTCTCTCTGCCCGATTGGTTTTCACCAGTAGCTAGAATTGTTGCTTTGGTTGGAGATTCAAGTTGCCAGGGCCAAGGTGAGAAAAGAACGCTTGATTTCTTTTTTGGGAGGCTTTAGTTCAATATAACTGAATTTTGGTAGACTTAACTTTTCCCATCTTCACTTGCTGGAAAAAAATTTACAGTTCGTGAAAGCAAAGCTAGATAGCTAGTATGCAAACGCTTGAGACAAGTCTGCACAAACTACACACATCTAATATTTGTTTTCAGGGAAATAATAAGACTGGCAAGCTTCCTAACAAGTTGATTCGTAATCAAGTTATGCATCCCAATGTTAGTACTCCTATTCATAACACAGAGCACACAAGTCTTATGCTCAAAAATATGATATTTATCTGAGTTTGCAGCAGAAGATAAAAATATCGGATGTCAAGTGTTAGCGGTGATTCCAATTGACTTGCATAAGTGGGTAAGCTGAAACATCAAACAGAAAGGTGGTCTCCTGCCTCCCCAATTCTTTCCTTCTGGATAAGAGCCCCCCCAACTCTTCAACTACGTACACTTCGCTTGCTGCTTTTTGAGATCAGCATTGCAAGTCTTTTTTTGAGTTCCTCCAATTGTGCGCTCAGTGTCCACTTTTTTCCTGCAGAATTGCAATTTCTTCATCTAGTTCAGCTATAGAGGGGCTTCAGGTACTTCCATTACTTCAAAATAAATTTTGTATTACCATATTTTCTGTTGATTATATTTTATTGTGAAGATTGAGTCTGTATATGATGTAACAAAAGAAAAAAGAACAGGACTATTCACGTCATGGGGCAGCATCTTGTAGCCGTTTGTTGGCTAAAATCAGGTTAGTGAGAGACCACTTCCGTGATGAAAGCATACCGTGGGTAAAACGCATGTCAATACGAGTAATTAAGGGCATTCATTGCAGCCAGAAGCACCCAGATTCAGGTCTTTTTTCTCTCAAAGGTCACAGAGGTACTAACCAGCATCATCTTTGATGGACGAAGTGTAAGGTGTGAGTTGATGGAGGTGATGGCCATCTTTTATTGTTGGTGGTAACTGTGGAAGGCAATCATGATTTACATTAAGATTGCACTGCGCAAAAACGTGAAAGTCGAATGTGCAAAATTTACCAGACACTGCATCAGTAGTGCAGGTCAATAGATCTAATACAAGAATGAGTATATGATCGTGGAGGTGATTTTTCAGCGTGCGCCTTTCAAAAGTGCATGGAATTTGGATGTCGAAGTTGCATTCTGCACAGCAGAAGACAGCGTCAATGCTCTTCACAATGCGTCAGTGAGCGTTCCTTCCTGATACGGGAAGAAGTGGATGTGCAGGGTGAACAGGGTATTGCATAACTGAGGGCATTTCAGCACATGATTTATGGGGCAGGAAAGAGCAGCACTGCTCCAGCGGCAGCGGATGACTGTGAATTAGAGAAAGTAGAGGCAATCCAGACAAACATAGACCTCACCTATTATGCTTTGCACTCTGCTTCTGGTTTCAAGCTTCACGTGGAGGACACCAAGTAGATCCTGATGGGCGAAATAGCAAAAAAACTGGGCCTTTCTTGCCCTCCAAGACTTTTGAACGTAGACTCATAGCCGCACAATCCATGTCAAGGCTGAAATTGCATTCGCTGCAGCGGGAAACTATATGGCAGGCATAACGTTGGAGGTCTGCCAATTGATCGAAAGGAAGAGAGATGGTGATCCCGGGGTTGCATCTCTAGGGGGAGATTCAATAATTATAAAGCTGAGTTGAAAACCAAATAGAGAGGTGCTTTTCTGAGTAATTACAAGTAAACCTGTCTAAATGATGGAATGAACTATTTGGATGAAATAAAAACTATGATGCATACGCATTTTTCATCTATGGTGATGATCTTCCTTTCACTAATTTGTACGCTTCTTTTGCTAGAACTTTGAATATATTATACTAATCAAAGTACGATTGGTCCGACCTTGATTTTGAACCGGGTCAAATCCTTTTTCTGAGGCAAAAAAGAAGAAGACAGAATGCTCTCTTTTTTATCATATTATTGTCTCATGCTAAGGTGTTTGCGTGTATATAAAAACCTCTTTTCAACTACTTTTCAATCTCCTTTAATGACTCTCTCTCTCTCTCTCTCTAAGAGAGTTTCCAATGAGTCTTAGGGGAAGCTTCGGTGTTCACATTGCAAAGGTTGGACTATGCGGTGTTACATGATGGTCCAATGGCCACTCATGGGCAGAAGTGGTTTTTCACGAAAGTTGGGAATTCTTTTTTTTTTTTTAATCAAGGTAAAATTGCGATTAAAATTAAAAATTGAGATTTTTTTTAGGAGATTAGCCCATAAAAGTTCATACTTCAATCAACAATCCAAGGTGTCTCAAACCGAAGTAAATGCAATCTTTTGTTAAGATGGAAACCATTTTTGGCAATATTTCACCAAGAGAAAATGCCCGCTGCTTCAAAAGTACTTTAATAGGATTTTGTATATCCAACAATTATAGAAATAGGTGAGTTCATGCATAAAACATGGGGACACAAGAATGCTCACGTTGTGATATATTATTTGCACAGTAAATGGATAATTAGAGAAAGAGAGGAGTGACTATTATTGCAGTATAAAAATTAATAAGATTATAATGATATAGAAAAACAATAATGATATACTGATGTATGTTTTCATTTTGTTGACTTTGTGAATAAGATTTCTCCTTTATATATTGTTACACCCCAACTCTATAAAATGAGGAAAACTACACCACCATACTCTTACCCAAAGGATGCAGTATAAAATTATCAAAATATATATTTATCTATATACTTGATAAATAGTGAGTTGGTTACAAACTCAAGAGATCTAAAATTCATTAAAAATAAAAGTATGACTGTATCTCCAAACTCAATTAAACCTCACAAATATCATCCGAGACATACATAAGTGTCTAAACTCACATCCAAATCCAACTGTAAATAATTTCCCACTAATAATCCTCATGTCCTACTTTAGCTTACTAGAAAAAGATTTGGAATGAATAGTATGAGTAACCATAGCTTAATGACTAATCCAAATCTCTCCTAAATAGATCAAGAATCTACTATAATAAAGCAATACTAGAGATTCATTTATCCAAATCCAATATATTATGTACAATAAAATCAAAATATGAATAATGTCACTTTAAAGCAACTTTATACTAATAAATTATATACCAAAAGGGTAGTAAATGCTCCATTTGATTTTATGCAACAAATATGTTTCAAAAATTACTTTTTCATTTAAAAAAAATCGTTTTGTGCAATGCTTTTCACAACTTATAATATATCAAATCCCTATCACTTTCAAGACATGAGCTTACAAATTTGTAGAGGAAAACAACCACCCCTAAATAAAATGCAAATTGAAAGTTACACCGCTCAAAGAGTCTCAAAGTTTATCTAAATGTCAAACTTACATGTCAACTAACCTCGACTAAAAATTTAGTAGGCAATACCATATTCTTGACTCAAATTGTCCATTTGACAAAAGACCTTGCAAACAAAGTCGACTACATTTTAAAACTCCAATTCAAGCGAGCTTACTTTCAATAGAAAACTCTTTCGAATTACTAAGAGATCATAAAGCCAAAAGATAGTCAGAGAAGGGTGAAATTCATTGCAAAACATAGTAATTCGAAAACCGTTTTTAGCAATGCGCAAAATTTTAAAAATTTATCCCAATCAAATCATAAACTTACATTAACTTTTCTAAAGTCCTATTATGCAATACCCTGAAATTTCTTTACAACATAATTTCATAGCTTAAAAATCTCTAGAATCGACCTAGCAACATAGAATCCATACAAAACCTAATTTACAATTTAATTACGAAAACTCCTTCAATTAGATAAATAAAAGTTTCGAATCCTTATTGATTGGCAAGAAAAAAAAAATTATCCGGTGCATACAGCAAGAGGCCCCTTTTGTCTCCTCTGTCTTTTTCTCGGTTTCTCCGGGCTCTCTCTCTCTCTCTCTTTTTCGGGTTCTTCTTGGCAGACTCTGTTTTCATCTCTCTCTTTTCGCTCTAGTAATTCCCTCAACACGGCATCAATTGAGGCAAGACCAAAGAAGGGACTTTAACGAGACACTTGGGCTTGGGCTTACTGTTTTGCTCTTCTTTATTAATTTTTGCCAGCCCGGTTGGTGGAACTTTACTCTTGCACATGAATCTTCCTGGTTATTACGTATTGATGTAACTATGCGGACACACCGCCGAGAAAAGAGGAAGGAGAACTCAATCAGCACCGAATAAAGTCTTTTTTTCTGACACGAGATAAAGTAAATAGGAAAGTGAAGGCAGGGACATTGTTTGTGGTAAAATCCATGGCGCCGCGTGGGGTGAAGGCAGGGACATTGTTCGTGGTTCTTTTAGCAGTTTATGTTTATTTTCATATCAGTATTCCGACCACATCAGTCGAAAATACTGATATGGAAATAAACATATCCCGACCACATCAGTCGAAAATACTGATATAGAAATAAACATAACTGCATAAAATAACCATGAACAATGTCCCTGCCTTCACCCCACCCGGCGCCATGGATTTTACCTCCATCGTCTCTATCCTGATCAACTTCATCCAAGTGAAATTCCAGGGGAAGTTGATTTCGCCCTTCGAAACTCACCCCCTTGCCACCGGCGTTGCCATCTGCAGCCTTCTCCTGCATTTCTTGTTGCTGCATCTCGCCAATGGAGCATCACAGCTCCTCATCCACTTCACCGGTTCGATATCGGTGGCTTCGCTCGCGTGGGTGCTGCTCCACGATTCGCGTGAGTCTCTTGCGCGGCCTCATTCAAAAAATTTGTCTGTGGCTTTACCGCAGACTCGTTCTCATGATTATCCATGCGGCGCACTCCCGTGTATGGCATGGTGGAAGAGTGCAGCCACATCTGCCGCGCCCGGTCGTGGATCAGCATTTATCGCTGGAAGTCTGAGCGCCCTAGTTGTTCGATTGAGTGTTCCCTGCTTGGAAACTCTAATTTTAATCGTATGACTACTGCAAATCAAATGATTAGTACTTTAAGGAACCTAAGCTAGTTTTTTATAAGATGCACACGGGGCTTTCTTCTCTTTATCTGAAGCCAAAGCCATAACGAATCCCCAAGCCTTCGGCGTCAAATTATCTCCCGATCATAAGAAAGGAGAGCAGGGAACAAGTACAAACCCACCTATGTATCTTTCTTATTCCTAGCCACGAACAGCGATGGACCTTGTGGCGACTAGATCTGTTTAAGATAAGCCAGTCCTCAAAAGAAGTTGGGATCTATTGTTATTGAAGAGATTGAAGATGACCTCAACAATTGTTAGGGCAAGTAGAATGGTCTTTTGTAGTAGCCATATAAGGGGTAGTAATTGTTCTTGAGGTTATAGCTTCTGTCCTCTTTGAAAGCATTGCTGAATGTTGCAGATTTCCTTCTTTTTTTCTGGTGAATCTCTTTGTAGCTTTCTGTTTGGCCAGTGGATGGATTTGTGTCATTTTACATTCTTTGCTGGTGTGCTATGGTTTTGCTCATTTATCCATATGAACTGGGATAAATTGATGCCTTGGAGACGCAAGCACAGCTAAAATTTCAAAAGCTTTGATCTAACACTAACATCATTGAGTGATCCAAATCAAAATGAAAGATGCCAGCTTTTTCCATCTCTCTCGCATATACACCATTACTGCTTACTAGCTATTCAGATGATAATATGATTGTAGTTTGTCATTGCAGAATGTGGGAGTGGTTACATCATATAATCTTTATTTTACCTCTTGAGAGGTGACAACTAGATCTTTGCTGTGGCAAATGCGTTAACTTGCAATTTAAGACTACGCTGTCTCACTGGCTCATTGACATTCATGTTGCTGGGGCCAAGTTGAGAAAAGAATACTGAAATGTAGATTATTTTTCAGAAGGCTTTATTTCAAGATAACTGAATTTTGGTTGACTACAGATGTTAGAACCGAAATTTTCCCACCCTGCATGTGCTAAGAATTTACAGTTTATGTATGCAAAGCTAGATAGATAGTATGCAGATGCTTGAGACAAGTCTGTACAAACTACACACATCTGATGTTCGCATCTGAGGAACTAATTAGACCAGCAAGCTTCTTGACAAGTTGATTCATAATCAAATCATGCATCCCAATGTTAGTACTTTGAAATATGACAGAGCACCCAAGTCTTGCACTTCAAAAATATGATATTTATCTGCTTTTTCTGCAGAGAACAATGATCTTGGATGTCGACTGTAGCAGTGAGTCCAATTGACTTGCATAAGAACGTGACTTGAAACATCAAACAGAAAGGTAGGTTCTCCTGACTCATGAATTTTTTTCTTCTTGGTAAGTGCCTCCCCAACACTACAACTGCATGCACTTCACTTGCAGCTTTTAGAGATCAGCATTGCACATCTTTTCTTGAGTACCTCCAATTTTCAGCAATAGCAGGGTCTTCAGGTACTTCCACTATTCCAGCAATCTGTATTAAACACTGTTTGGTATTAGCGCATTTTCTGTTGATTATTACTTATTGTGGAGATGAGTCTATATATATATGATATTCAAAAGGAACGTGGCAATTCACCACATCACATGGCAGCATCTTGTATTCAATTTTGGCTAAAGTATGTTTAGCAAGAGAGCACTACTGCAATACGAGCGCACCATGATAAAATGCATTGGATATGAGTAATCAATGGGCGACAGCATTCATCGCAGTCATAAGCACCCACATTTGTGTCCCTTATCTTCTTGCAAAGGGCACAATAGTACCACTCACTGGTATCATCTTTGATGAACGAAACGTGAAGTGTGATTTGATGGAAGTTAATGACTATCTTTTACTGTAGTGGAAGGCAATCTGTGCACACAACTGCAATAGCCAAACCTGCAAAATTTACCACAGACATTGCATATTAGCATGGTTAGGTAGATTTAAAACAAGAAAGAGTATATGATTGTGAAGGTGATGTTTCAAAGTGGGCCTTTCAAAAGTGCATGGAGTGTTGAAGTCATTGTCACTTCCGCGCAGTGAAAGACAGAGTGTTGACACTCTTCATGACATATGTCAACAGTGCTCCTCCTGATACGAGAAGAAAAAGGATGTGCAGGGTGAGCAGATCAGAGATTCAAGTTGTTGCTAGAATTGTTGCTTCACTCAGAGATTGAAGTTGCTGGGGCCAAGGTGAGAAAAGAACACTGAAATATAGCTTCCCAATATAACCGAATTTGGTAAACTGCAGATGTTAGAACTGAACTTCTCCCATCTTCATGTGCTGGAAAATATTTTACAGTTCATGAATGCAAAGTCATATATATAATATGCAAAAGCTTGAGACTAGTCTGTACAAACTACACACATCTGATTCATTTTTTGAGGAAATAATAAGACCGGCAAGCTTCCTGGCAAGTTGATTCATAATCAAATTATGCATCCCTATGTTAGTAATCCAACTCATAACATAGGGTAAACAAGTCTTACATTCAAAGTTATGATATTTATCTGCTTTCGCTGCAGAAGATAACAATATCAGATGTCAAGTGTTAGCAGTGATTCCATTGACTTGCATAAGAGCAGAAGTTGAAACATCAAACAGAAAGGTGGTCTCCTGCCTCCCCATTTCTTTTCTTCTGGATAAGCGTGCCTCCCCAAATCTGCAATTACATGCACTTCGTTTGCAGCTTTTTGAGACCAGCACTGCATGTCTGTTTTTTCAGTATTGTTCAATTGTGGGCTCGCTCTGTCCTTTTTTTCCTGCAGAATTGCAATTTTTCCATTTAGTTCAGCAATAGCCGGGGGTATTCAGGTACTTTCGTTACTTTAAAAAATTTTGGTATTACCATATTTTCTGTTAATTATAACTTATTGTGGAGGGAGTCTATATATGATGTTAAAAAAAGAAAAAGGAACAGGGCTATTCACCACATCACGTAGCTGCATCGTGTATCTGTTTGTTGGCTAAAGTCAGAGCACTTCTGTGATGAAAGCATACCGTGGGTAAAACACATTCGATATGAGTAATCAATGTGCAAGGGCATTCATCACAGATGGAAGCACCCAGATTCAGGTCTTTTTCTCTCAAAGGTTACAGTATTACTTACCGTCATTGTCTTCGATGAACGTAGCGTAGAGTGTGAGTTGACAGAGGTGATGGCAATCTTTCATTGTTGGTGGTAACCGTGGAAAGCAATCATGATAGACATTAAGATTGCAGTGCACAAGAACGTGAAAGTCAAATGTGCAAAATTTGCCAGACACTGCATAGGAAGCACAGGTCAGTAGATCTTTGTGGAGGTGACGTTTCAAAGTGGGCCTTTCAGAAGTGCATGGAATGTTGGAGTCTAACTCACATTCTGCGCAGCGAAAGAAAGCTTCAACGCTCTTCATGACATGCGTCAGTGAGCTTTCCTTCCTGATATGGGAAGAAGTGGATGTGCAGGGTGAATGGGTTGTTGCATAACTGAGGGCAATTCAGCACATGATTTATGGAGCAGAAATTAGCAGCACTGCTCGAGGCAGTGATGGGCTAAACCTATTGACATATTCATGACAAGCCTTGAGCGCACCATCCTTCCTATGACCCAGCTCCAGCGGCAGCAGATGATTGTGAATTGGAGAAAGAAAAGGCAATCCAGACAAGCATAGAACTCACCTAGCATGTTCCATCAAGCTTCGCACTAATTTCTGTTTCATCTTTCTTGTGGAAGGACACCAGTAAATGCTGATGGGCAAAATGGTAAAAAAAAAAAGCCTTTCTCACCCTTCAGATCTTGTGAACGTAGAGTTATAGCTGCGCAATCCATGTCAAGGCTGAAATTGCATTAGCTGCAGCAGGAAGCCATATTGCAGGCATTACATTGGAGGTCTACAGATTGATTGAAAGCAAGAGAGATGGTGATCATTGAAAGACAGGCATTGCTTATTTGGTGTAGATTTGGCACAGCTCTTGTCAATTAAGAATATGCACTGTGTAGCATCCATAGACCTCCTTGCAGGCTTTGCATTTGATTCTACTTTTCATCCCAAGATGCTAATGAGCAAAATGTTGGATGGTCACATACTCAGAATCTTCATCAGGCTTAGTTGTGACTGGGCAGACAGCAATGTTGGACCGTGCTGTAATGCTCAACAATCCGAATGGCAAGAAGGAAAGCCTCGTCACATGCACGGCAACCATGACGATCCTCCTTCTCATCTGCCTACTAGGCGTTCAAGCGGGGGCAGCAGGTGAAACGGGTGTTCTTGGGTGAAGAGCGTGCTAAATTCAGCTTGACTAGTGAAAGAAGATTTGACACGATTCCCAGCAGTAGGGCTGAGCCGCGGATCTGAGACCAGCACGCAAGACATTCCAAGCAAGTGCAGCCTTCTTTGCGAATCAATACATGACCAGCAAGGCAATGGAGTTATAGTTGCTGAGTGACATCAACAAGAAGCAAATGGGGTGAAATGAATCGTACCCAACTACCGTATTATTTGGTGTTGCATTTCAGTGCTAATTTGTACCATTTTTTTTCATCTATGCATTAAGGCAATAGTGAATAAAACTAAAATGAATTCTCAGCAAGAGTTTTGAGCAGATCTAGCTTTCGTTCCTGAGGAAGCTCCCAGGAAAAGCTTCGTCAAATATTTACCTTCCAAATAGTTCCTTCCTGATGCGAGAACAGGGCTGTTGCATAACTGAGGGCAATTCAGTCAGTAATTTTTTGTCAAAATTAGTCTGAAAGATTGAATTAGCACTAGGTCAAAAGTTTAAGATTAGATTGTCAAAATTATAAGGTTTATGATTAGATCGACACTAATGCAATAAATTTAGAACTTTTATGACATTTTTCCCGTTAAAAAAGTTCTTGATCTGGCCAACTGTTTTTGGGGTCATTCCGGGCAAGTTTCTCATATGTTTTGATTGTGTTATTTGATAGCTCGAGTTACACTATTAGGAATACATTTTCTTTCGGTGAGCATTACATTTATCTCCTCTAATTGCTTGAAAGCAAGAGAGAGAGAGAGGGTGATCATGGAGAGACGGGCGTTGCATCTCTGAGGGGGATTTGGCGCAACTTTTGTGGAGAAAGAATATGCACGCATGGCCTCCATGGAATTTGTTGTTACATTTCGGTATCGAGTTTTTTTTTTTTTTTTTTGAACAGTTTCGGTATCGAGTTAATAACTTTAAGCGTGTTAGTTACAACTCGTGATTAATGGAGTCATCTAATCGTAGTCAAAGTTTGTAAACACAAAGTCCCAATGGCTGAAGAATGCAAACCCGATTAACGGGACGATTATCTTGAGAGACTCAATTGTGAGATTGCCCTTACGAATTACATTTAATCCCCGGTGGGCTCTATACTCTCTCAAGTCGTAATCTGCTTTAAAGCGCTATTAGCGAGTAGAAGGGGGAGGGGTGCCTAGGCAACATCAAGTCGAGTGAGAGAATCATCTTATGAACTTTTTCCTCTTTTTGGTCGTCAAAAGGGCTTTTCATCTTCATTCAAACCATCAAGCCATGTCCTGTGAATCGAGCTACGCATTGTCAAAAGCCTAAAATCTGCTGCACCAATTTCTCTGTTGAAGACTGGAATCCATGGTGGCACCCCCTCCTTGGGAAGCTAACTCCAATCAGTGGCCATTAAATCCGGATCGAAATGTCAAACGTCCAATCGGTCCTCTCTTTTCCGCATATCCTTCCCCGCGTGTGCGTGATCATGGTCGTCTGCTGGCTTTTCCCACCATATCAAACGGCTTCTGTGTGGTGTGAAACGAGTGAACTTTCCTCGTTGTGGGAGCTCTCTCTCTCTCTCTCCCTCTCTTCGTCTTCGGTTTCGAGGCATGGAAAGCGATCGGGTGTTAAAAGGTGGATTCCGTGTTGTTAAAAACTTGACTTCTCCGGCGGTTGAAACGAGTGAGCTTTTCCTTTTCTTTTTGCTCTTCTTGGCCATACTCTGTTCTCTCTTTCTTTCTGCTCTTGTAATTTCCCTTGCGATGAAGCAAGACTGGAGAAAGGGCTAAAATGAGACACTCGGGATTGGACTTGGGCTTGGGCTTGAACCATATATTGCAACTTTAATCATGGAGATAAATCTTTTAGGCTATTGGGTGCGGATTGCAGAGCGAGGATAAGGTCACGGGTAAAAAAAGTAGGACAGGTATAGGACTTTTTTTAATGGGAAAAATGTCGGAAAATTCCTAAACCTACTATATTAGTGTCAATCTAATCCTAAATGTTTTAATTGTGTCAATTTGGTTTTAATTTTTTTTTACTAATACAAATTCAATCATTTCAACTATTTTTAATCAGAATTTATTGATATGGATGTTAATTGTCATACGTGACAATGGTCAATGTTGACATGGCGATTTCTAATTATATTTTAATAATTTTTTTTATTAATTTCTCCTTTTTTTTCTTTTTCCTTTTATCGTGACCGACCACCGGCCATAACTAGATAAGCTAGCCTCTCCTAGGCAAGGGTTGTTGTTGCCCACTAGTGAGGCTCGGCCTAGCTAGGCCAAGGAGGGCAAGCCCCAATGAGGAGGCCAATCCACCTAGCCATTGCCTATGGATGATAGTTAGTCATCGACAAAAGCAAGAAGAAAAGAAAAATATTATAAAAAATAGTTAAAAATCGAAAAAATATTAAAATATTATTACAAATTTTCAATGTTCATCAATATTAGTAATATCATGCCAAAACTAACTAAGAGAACTGAATCGATATAATTATAAAGTTCATGACTAAATTAGCATCAATGTAATAAAAAATAAACAATAAAAAAATAAAGTTTAGGACTTTACTTTTTTTCCTTTTTATATATAACCAAATAAAAAATAAATCAGACATTTCAAGGCTTTTGTCCACTCCATGGCGTGGTGAAGGGGTGAAGGGGTGAGGGTAAGATATTTGATTTTTCATGGAAAGTGGCACAGGACATCAGTTTTTTTTTTCTTTGGGTATGGGCACGGGACATCAATTTGAATACTTTTTTCTTTTGGATGCTTTCGGATTCAATCTGATTTGAGTACTCATCCTTTTCATTTTGAGTACTCACGTCTGCGTGGTGAGGAATGAAAAGACGGGGACTTTCATTTTATTCTCCTTCTTTTCGGGTCCGACCCTGCTCCAACCTCCCACCACCCACCACCCAAAATGTAGATCCTCTTTCTTTTCGGGTCCAAACCTGCTTCAACCTCACGGTCGGGTCCGACCCTGCTTCAACCTCGGACCACCCAAAATGTAGAGTATTCAAATTGACCCAAAAGATTGATAAAAAAAAAAAAAAAAAAAAAAAAAAAATTGACCCAAAAGAAAAGAGTATAAAATGACAGTCCCAGTCTTTCCATCCCTCTCCTCGGCATACGCCATGGATCTTACCTCCATTGTCTCTATCCTTGTCAGCTTCATCCAAGTGGATTACCAGGGGAAGTCGATTTCACCCTTTGCAACCAATCCTGTCGCCACCTATGTCGCCATCTGAAGCCCCCTCCTGCATTTCTCTTTGGGGCATGTCGCTAGTCAAGCACCACCGCCTTGCGGGCGTGCTCCTCCTTGTGACGGAGCAACGCACCTCCTCTTCCACTTCACTGGTTTGACATCGGTGTTTTCGCTCGCATGGTCGCTCCTCCACGACTCCTTCCACTCCCTCCTCTGGTTCGTGCTGCTCCTGTTGCTTTCCGTGTGTTTGTTGCACGGCCCCATTCAAAAACTTTGGCTGTGGTTTTACCGCAAACTTGTTCTCATGATTATCCATGCGGTGTGCTCCCGTTTCAGTAGAAACAAATCCCTCATTCTGTAGGCCAATTCAGTTTACTCGTCTGATCCTATAAATATGTCACAAAAATTCACAGCAAAATACATTACTTATGATGTTAGATTATGTAAAGGATACCATTGTAGAAACATTCTAGAAATACAATTTAGATTAATTGGAGAAAGCTCTACCAGATACAGGCCTGAGTTGAAAAATTGCTGGGAGAAGGTAGGAAGTTTTCAACTTAACAGAGCAATGTTCACTTTACAATCAATTGAGTTGGCTAAGCGAAATAAAAATTGCTCAACTTTATTTGCGGGAGTACCCGATACATTTTTAAAAACACCATATGACAATATTTACACGTTTTTTAAGGTTTTAAGAAATTAGTAAAGCAAAAAGGGGAGAGAATGTCACCCCAAACACACCTAAGATTTACATAACGCAGAATGCCCCCAAAAGTCATTTATCTGACCCATAGAATGAAGTGAGAACTAAGTTAAAGCAAAGCTTACTGTGACATAAATTGGTAGATGACTAATGTAGGTATACCAAGAATGTGTCAAAATGGGTACACTAAATTATGTGACATGAATTAAATTGGTGATGACAGGAGTAGATTCAAATCACAAGATGGTGACTTATTCATATAACCAATGTTAACATCATTTAGTATGATGGTAATTGTATAACTTTAGTAATCTAGAATTATTCTTGACAACAATGGAACACCAATAAATTTTCTAGAAAGGATCGAACCCTATTTCCTTTCTATTGAATTTAAGGTACACGATAAAAACAGATCATAGGAATTTAAAAGCTTATCTTAGCTTGTCTAGGCAGATAAGAAGCACTGTCCAAAGTAAAGCATTAAAAAAGTTTGATTCCTTTTACCAAACCCAAGCCGGAAGACATTAATTGTAAGCATGCACTGCAAATTCTTCATAGAACTCCATATAAAAAAAGCTTCAACAACAAATGAAATATATCATCTTGCATTGACATAGAAGTAGATTGAATTCGTGCAATCACCAATTCCTTATACAGCATTATTGGAGTATCAGCTTTCAGCTTCATGCAATTTTGAGTCAATTTTCCAACATGTATAAAATTAGGGTCCGTTTGCTCCCATGAAAACTTGTTAGTGAAAACTGGAAAGTACTACCAGCAAACACATCAAGTACCATGTTTTGGTTTTTCTTATTCCTAGAAGCTTGTCAATGCGACAGGAAACTGCATTACCTGAACATTACTGGGCTTAAGTATATGTCGTTATGTAATAAAACACTTGTAGCTTTCTTATATGGTGTTATAGTTAAGATGGTTTTCAAACTTATCAATTGATGAAGTTGCGTAAAGAGGTGTGATCTGTAATAGCTGAGACAAATAATTTGTTCATACCGCAAGCGGAACAACGTTGATGTAGTAGTCAACCAAGGTCGCTGCCATCCACTTGCAATGTAGCAGGCAAAAATTTATCAGTAATCCACGTTTTGCATAGGCATGTTCTAGTAAAGAAAGATTTTGCAAGATCAAGTGATCAATAATTCGAGCTGTGACCAAAATATGCAAGAACTAAATACTAGCCCAGACCAAACATCTAGAAGTCATTCTCTCAAGGATTAAAACCCAAAATATTTGTCTCTCAAGGACCACCTGGGTAGGATCATCTCAAACTACACAAATTCTGGGCAAGGCAAAAAAGGGGAATTTGATCATCTCAGACAATTTGTCAGCTGAAGAGTTTCACATGTTGATTTCTCTCTCCCACACGCATCGAGGAGAGACGACAGAAAAATAAGGCTCTTCATTCAATATGCTTTTGGGTTTAGTAGAGGAGCAATACAGATGTATCTATAAACTTAAACATTAACATTGCACCGAATTCTACTAAGCGGAATCCAAAAAAAAGAAAAAAAAAAAAAACGAACCTTCGAACATACAGGAGTCGCCAATGGGGTGCCTATCAGTGGGGCTTGGGAAGGCGATGGCGAGAGGCGACGGCATCGGCGGCGTCCGCGTTCAGGAGCAGGGGGCGCTTCGCGGAGGAAAGAGAGGGAGAGCGCGAGCAAAGCGACCTTCATTCGCGGAGAGGGAGGCCAAAACGCGAGCAAGGGTTCGTCGGCGTCGGGGTTGGCCAGCAAGGGCGCTCCGCAAAGGAAAGAGGGAGAGAGCGGAGCAGAGGTCGCGAGAGGGAGGCGGAAGGGTGTCGGCGACGGCATAGGGGTGGAGGTGGAGGCGTCAGTGTTGGTGTCGAAGTAGGGGGCGACGGTGAAGGCAGAAGCATCAAGGGCGAAGGCGGAGGCGGAGGGGCGTCGGGTTCGACATCGGAGTCAGGTTCAGGGGCGACAGAGGAGGCGTCGACGACGTCGGCGTCGGAGTCGGGGGTGACGGAGGCAACCTGTGGAGGCAGAGATGGAGGTGGAGGGGCGTCGCCAGCATCGGCGTCAGGGTGGGGGAGATGGAAGCAACCAACGGAGGAGAGAGAGCAAAGGAGGGGAAGAGCAAATGGAAGCACACCTGCGTTTTTTGTTCTCCCCGCACTGGAACGGAGAATGCGGAGAGAGGACGAATCGACAGGAGAGCAGTTCGTGCAGAGGAGAGAGCGTCAGAGTGGTGGGCCCCAGGTCTACATGAGAGAGAGCAGAGGAGAGCGCGCGCAAATTTTGAACCTCTGACGCCATTTACACGTGGAGTCACGTGTCGACTTCTGAATGGTCTTAACTCAGCCAATATTTTCTCCCGTTATACCTTGTTTTTTCTATTTTCTTGAAAAGATGATATTTATGATTCAATTTGGATGAAATAAAGATTATGATGCACATGTATTTTTCATCTACGATGTATCATTTTTATTCCACTAATTTGTATGTTTTTTTTTTCCAAAATTTTGAATTTGCTAAAATTTTGAATTAATTATACTAATCAAGGACCTACCCTAATTTGAACTGATTCAAGTCCTTTTTTCGAGGCAAAAGAAGAAGAATTCTCTCTTTTTATCATTCTCTTCTACTAGGCTTTTCGTATGCATGGACACATAAACCACTCTTCAAAAACTTCCCCCCCCCCCTCTCTCTCTCTCTCTATCTTTTTAATCTCATTTATTGAATTAGACAAAGCCACATAATCAATCTCTCTCTCTCTCTGAGAGTTTCCCAAGGGTCTTAGGGGAGGCTTCGATGCAACCGGCGACCGCAACAATGGTTGGACCATGTGACATCAAATGATGATCTTATCCAGGTGCGTGCGTATGAGATCTAAATTAAAGTTGCGAATTTTTTTAAAAGAAAATCAAGGCAGAATGAGATTAAAATTAAAGTTGGGCATCTTTTCCGGAAATTAGCCCATAAAAAAGTCATTCTTCCATCGACAATCCAAGGCATCTTAAACCTATTTTTGCAATATTTCATCGAAAAGATATCCAGCGGCTTCGAAAGTATTTTAGGAGGATTTAATATATGCAACAATCATAGATATAGATGAGTTCATGCTTAAAACATGGCAACAAACAAATATTCATGTTGCAATATATATTGCGAACTATGCTAGGGGTGAGGATAGGTCATGGGAGAAAGATGTTGGCCATATCAAGGCCTCTTTAATGGGAAAAAATGTCGGAAAAGTTTTAAATAAATTGCATATGTGTTAATCTAATCTCAAACCTTTGAATAATAACAATTTGATCATAAACTTTTGCTTATTTAATCCTTCAAACTAATTTTAACTGAAAATTACTGATATAGATACAGATTATTTAACGTAACTTGGCTGGGCAGGTTGGCCTCACTTGGGTGAGAATCATTGGCCCGACCAAGTGAGAGCGATCCTCGATGAGGCCGCCTTGGCCTGGGCGAGGAGAGCCCTCGCCCTTGCCTAGGCTAGATTTGGTGAGATCAGCCCGCTCGGCCATTGCCTATGAATGGCAAAAGAAAGAAGAAAAAAAATTGTAAAAAATCGAAAAATTATTAAATTATCATTATAAATTTTTCTGTACAATTGTCCACATAAGCAATATTCAGATAAAATTAATTAGAATTACTAAATTGGCACAATTATAAGGTTTAGGCTAAATCTGGATAAATGCAATAGGCTTATGATTTTCTTTTTTACTTTTCTTCCTTTTGAATATAACCAAATAAAAAATAAATCGGACAGTTGAAGACCTTCGCTCACTTCACTCCATGGCGCCGCAAGGGGTGAGGGTACGGACATCATTTGATATTTGTTTTTTCATGAAAAGTGGCACAGGACATAATTTCGCAGGACATTGTTTTTATTTTGGGTGCTGCAGGGCGTGGTGAGGGTTGAAAAGACGGGGACTGTCATTTTATTTATACTCTATACTTTGGATGTTGTAAAACATTTATACTCTGATCGACCCAAAAGAAAAAGTATAAAATATTGACAAAAGTACATTGTTGAACTTTGGATGTTGCGAAACATTTTATACTCCAAATCACCCAAAAGAAAGACTTCTCTTTCTTTTGGGTGATTTAGATTATAAAATGTACGAGAAAGAGGTGTCTCTTTCTTTTGGCATCTCTTTCTTTTGGGTGATTTAAAGTATAAAATGTTCAAGAAAGAGATGTTTCTTTCTTTTGGGTGATTTAGATTATAAAATGTACGAGAAAGAGATGTCTCTTTCTTTTGAGTGATTTAGAGTATAAAATGTTCGAGAAAGAGATGTCTCTTTCTTTTGGGTGATTTATATTATAAAATGTTTCGCAACATCCAGTATAAAATGACGTCCCCGTCTTTTCATCCCTCACGACGCCATGGACCTTAGCTCCATCGTCTCAATCCTGGTCAACATCATCCATGTGGATTACCAGGGGAGGTCGATTTCACCCTTGGAAACCCACCCCGTCGCTACCCGGGTCGCCATCTGCAGCCTCCTCCTGCATTTCTCTTTGGGGCGTGTCGCTAATCGGGCACCACCGCCTCGCGGCCCTGCTCTTTCTTTTGATGGAGCAGCGCGCCTCCTCTTCCACTTCACCGGTTTGACATCGGTGTTTTCGCTCGCGTGGTTGCTGCTCCACGACTCCTTGTACTCCGTGGTTCATGCTGTTCCTGTTGCTTTCCGTGTGTCTGCTGCGGGGCCTCATTCGAAAACTTTGTCTGTGGTTTTACCGCAAACTCGTTCTCTTGATTATCCATGCGGCGTGGTCTCGTGTATGGCGTGGTGGAAGAGCGCGGCCACATTTTCTGCGCCCAGCCATGGGTCTGCGTTTCAATCCGGAAGTCTGAGCGACGTAGTTGTTAGTCTGTTCCCTGCTTGGATTCAGTAAATTTAATTGTATCACCACTTTAAAACAAATTATTAGTACTCTAGGAAGCTAAGCTAGTTTTGTATAAGAGGCAACTCAAGGCTTTGTTCTCTTTATGGGAAGCCTTAAGGAGTCCCCAAGACTTCGGCATCAAATTATCTCCCGGACCATAAGAAAGGAGAGTAGGGGACAAGTAAAGATCACCTATGTATCGTTCCTATTCCTAGCCATGAACGGCGATGGACCTTGTAGCAGCTAGATCCAATTAAGATAGGCTAAGCCCTCAAAAGATATCGGGATCTATTGTTATCGAAGGGATTGAAGATACCTCAACAATTGTTATGAAGAGAAGAATGGCCGTATCTAGTAGCATATAAAGGGTAGATATTGTTCTTGAGGTTAAAGCTTCTGACCTCTTTGAAAACATCATTAGAGTGTTAGTGTTGCAGATTTCCTTCTTTTTTCTCGTGAATCTCTTTGTAGCTTTCTGTTTGGCCAGTGGGTGGATATGTGTCGTTTTACATTCTTTGCTGGTGTACTATGTTCTTGTTCATTTATCCATGGGATAAATTGATGCCTTGGTGATGCGAGCACAGCTACAATTTTAAAAGCTTTGATCTAACACTAACATAATTGAGTGATCCAAATCAAAATGAAAGATGTCAGCTTTTTCCATCTCTCTTGCATATACACCTTTACTGCTTACTAGCTATTCCGATGATAATATAGTTGTAGTTTGTCATTGCAGAATGTGGGAGTCGTTACATCATGTAGTCTTCGTTTTACCTCTGAGAGGCGACAGCTAGAACTTTGCTGTGGCAAATGCGTTAACTTGCAATCAAAGACTATGTTGTCTCCCTAGCTGATTAACATTCAAGTTGCTGAGGACAAGGTAAGAAAAGAACGCTGAAATGTCGATTTTTTTATGTAGGCTTTAGTTCAAGATTACTGAATTTTGGCACTGTAGATGTTAGAACCGAACTTTTCCCATCTTCATGTGCTGTAGAATTTACAGTTCATGTATGCAAAGCTAGATAGATAGTATGCAGATGCTCGAGACAATTCTGTACAAACTACACTCATCTGATGTTCATATTTGCGGAAATAATTAGACCAGCTAGCTTCCTGACAAGTTGATTCATAATCAAATTAGGCATCCCAATGTTAACACTTTGATAAATGGCGGAGCACAAAAGCCTTGCACTTCAAAAATATGATATTTTCTGTTTTTACTGCAGAGAACAACAATCTTGGCTGTCGACTGTAGCAGTGAGTCCAATTGACTTGCATAAAAACGTAAGTTGAAACATCAAACAGAAGGGTGTTCTCCTGATTCCCGAATTCTTTTCATCTTGGTAAGGGCATCCCCAACTCTGCAACTAAATGCACTTCGCTTGCGGCTTTCGGAGACCAGCATTACATGTCTTTTCTTGAGTACCTCTAATTATGTGCCCACTTTTTCCTGCAGAATTTCAACTTTTTCATCTAGTTCAGGCTGTTCAGCAATTACAGGGTCTTCAGGTACTTGCACTATTCTAGCAACTTGTATTAAACACTGTTTGGTATAAGTGCATTTTCTGCTGATTATTACCTATTGTGGAGATGAGTCTATATATATGATGTTACAGAGGAGTTCACCACATCACATGGCAGCATCTTGTATCCAGTTTTGGCTAAAGGCTGTTTAGCAAGAGAGCACTACTGTGATACAAGCGCACCATGGTAAAACGCATTTGATATGAGTAATCAATGGGCAAGGGCATTCATCAGTCATAAGTACCCAGATTTGTGTCCCTTATAATATTGCAAAGGGCACAATAGTACTGCTCACTGGTATCATCTTCGATGAACAAAGCATAAGGTTTGAGTTGATGGAATTTAATGGCAATCTTTTACTGAAGGCAATCTGTGATGATTAAGATTGCATTGCACACGACTGCAAAAGCCGAAGCTGCACAATTTACCACAGACACTTCATAGTAGCATGGTTAGGTAGATTTAAAATAAGAAAGAGTATATGCTTGCAGAGGTGATGTTTCGAAGTGGGCCTTTTAAAAGTGCATGGAGTGCTGAAGTCGTCACTTCCCTGCAGTGAAAGACAGAGCACCCATGCTCTTCAAGACATATGTCAACAGTGCTCCTGATACAAGAAGAAAAAGGATGTGCAGGGTGAGCAGGTCGTTGCATCTGAGGGCAATTCAGCACATAATTTATGGAGCAGAGAAGAGCATCTCTGCTCTGCACGGTATTAGGCTAAACATTTGACATGTTCAACACAAGCCTTGCACGCACCATCCTTCATATGGCAGTTCCAGTGGCAGAGAATGATAGTGCAGTGGAGAAAGAAGAGGCAATCCAAACAACCACCTCACCTATATGTTCCATTCACAAGCTTCACACCTGATTTTGCAGTCAAGCTGTGTGTGGAAGACCAGTGGATGCTGATGGTCGAAATGGTAAAAACCCGAGTCCTTTGTGCCTCCAGAAGGACAACTAGTTATTCTGATGATAATATTGTTTGAGTTTGTCGTTGCAGAATGACAGATTGGTTACATCATATAGTCAGCACTTTACCTTTGAGAGGTGAGAACTAGATCTTTGTTCCGCGAATGCATCAACTTGCTTCAGCAAGTAAGCCTTATAAAGACAGCCACTTCTTTTGTGATGTATCCTGTTTGTATCCAGAAGCTCTTGGATGTGAATAATACAATCTAAGACTATGTTGTCTCACTGGTTGATTGGTTTTCGTCCAGGAGGTAGAATCGCTGCTTCAGTCAGAGTCTCAAGTTGCCAGGGCCAAGGTGAGAATAGAATGCTGAAATATAGATTTCTTTTTTGGGAGGCTTTAGTCCAATATAACTGAATTTTGGTATACTGCAGATGTTAGAACGGAACTTTTCCCATCTCCATGTGCTGGAAAAGAATTTACAGTTCATGAATGCAAAGCCATATTGATAGTATGCAAAAGCTTGAGTCTAGTCTGTACAAATTACACCTGTCTAAAATTCATTTTTCGAGGATATAATAAGACTGGCAAGCTTCCTGACGAGTTGATTCATAATCAACTCATGCTTCCCAATTTTAGTGCATTAATTCATAACATGAAGCAAACAAGTCTCACACTCAAGAATATGATATTTATCTGCTTTTGATGCAGAGAATAACAATATCGGATGTCGAGTGTTAGCAGTGATTCTGATTGACTTGCTTGAGAACGTAAATTGAACCATCAAACAGGAAGGCTGTCTCATGCCTCCCCAATTCTTTTCTTCTGGATAAGTGCCTCCCCAACTCTGCAACTATATGCACTTTGCTTGCATCTTTTTGAGACCAGCATTGCCTGTTATTTTTTTTTTCAGTACCCTCAGTTGTGTGCTCACTCTCTCTGCTTTTCCTGCAGAATTGCAATTTTTTCATCTAGTTCAGCAATAGCAAGGTCTTCAGGTACTTCCATTACTTTTAAAAAACATTTGGTATTACCATATTTTCTGTTGATTATAACTTATTGTGGAGAATGAGTCTATATATGATGTTAAAGAAAGAAAAAAGAACAGGGCTATTCACCACATCACAAGGCAGCATCTTGTATCTCTTTGTTGGCTAATTGTCAGTTTTGTGAGAAAGCACTTCTGTGATGAAAGCATACTATGGGTAAAACGCATTCGATATGAGTAATCAATGCACAGGGGCATTAACGGCAGCTGGAAGCACCTAGATTCAGGTATTTTTTCTCTCAAAGGTCACAATAGTACTCACCGGCATGATCTTCAATGGACGAAGTGTAAAGTGTGAGTTGATGGAGGTGATGATGATCTTTTATTGTTGGTGGTAATTGTGGAAGGCAATCATGATTGACATTAGCACTGCACAAGAACGTGAAAGTTGAAAGCGCAAAATTTACCAGGCAATGCATAGGAAGTGCACATCCGTAGATCTAATATAAGAAAGAGCATATGCTCGTGGAGGTGATGTTTGAAAGTGGGCCTCTTAAAAGTGCATGGAATGTTGAAGTCAAAGCCGCATTTTGCACAGAGAAAGACAGCGTCAATGCTCTTCACGACATGCATCAGTGAGCGTTCCTTCCTGATACGGGAAGAAGTGGCTGTGCCAGGGTGAACGGGGTGTTGCATAACTAAGGGCAATTCAGCACATGATTTATGGAGCAGATGAGAGCAGCACTGCTCCAGCGGCAGTGGATGATCGTGAATTTGAGAAAGAAGAGGCAATCCACATAACCATAGACCTCACCTAGTATGCTTTGCACTCGATTCTGGTTTCAAGCTTCACGTTGTGGGACACCAGTAGATGCTGATGGGCGAAATGGCCAAAAAACCGAGCCTTTCTTGCCCTCCAGGTCTTGTTTATTTAGACTAATAGCCGCACAGTCCATGTCAAGGCTGAAATTGCATTTGCTGCGGTGGGAAACTATATGGCAGGCATTGCATTGGAGGTCTACCAATTGATCGAAAGCAAGAGAGATGGTGATCATGGAGACGGGCATTACATCTCTGGGGAGAGATTTGGCGCAGCTCTCATGGAGAAAGAATACACACGTGTACCATCGATAGACCTCCTCGCAGGCTTCGCATTTGATTCCACTTTTCGTCTCTGAGAGATGGGATGTGAGCAGATGCCAATGAGCAAAATGCTGGATGGTCGCATTCTCAGATTCCTCATCTGGCTTAGAGTTGTGGCTAGGTAGACGAAGCAATAGCAGGCCGTGCAGCAACGGTCAACCATCCAAATGGCAAGAAGGAAGCCTGCTCACACGCATGGCAACTCTGACATTCCTCCGCATCATCGCCTACTGTGCGGTCAAGTCGGGGCAGCGGGTGAAACGGGGGTCCTAGGGCGGACAGCATGCCAAATTCAGTGCAACTGGTGAAAGAAAAATTGACACGATTCACGGCAGTGGGCTGAGCCACGGAGCGAAGACCAGCACGCGAGACATTCCAAGCAACTCCAACTTCCGCTTAGGCTCCGGAGACTCAATGCATAATCACCAAGGCAAATTAGGAGATGAAAAAAGCGTTTTGAACGGAGTTATAGTTGAGTGACGTCAACACGAAATAAATGAGGTGACATGAATTGTACCCTACTCCCGTATTATTTGATGTTGTATTTCAGTGTTCATTTCTACATTTTTATTTTATTTTATTTATGCTTCAACGCAATAGTTAATAAAACTAAAGTGGCCCATGAAAATTTTTATGTCTTGTTCATTTAGGATGCGTTTGGTAACGATTACGTTTCTTGAAAATTTCGATTCGACTAAAAATGATTATTTTTTATTTTGTTAGGGAACCGATTCGAGTAAAAAAACGCGTTTGATAATTATGCAAATTTTTTATTCGGAATAGAATTGCGTTTGATATCGTCTTAATTGATTACGTTCCAAATTAATTTCTTTTACTTTTTAAATAATCTTTAAATATTTTTAAATACTTTTTTCCTTTTTTTCTTTTCTCCTATTCTTCTTCTTCTTCATTTGGCCGATCATCGGACTGGCGACCAGCCAGACGAGGACCGGCGACCCTTATCGGAGCATCGCTGGCCCTCAGCAAGGTCGGCCCTCGTCGGCCGAGCCTCGCCAGCAGCTGGGCGAGGCTCAGCCTCACCGGTGGCCAAGCGGGGCTAGGCAAGCCTTGTCGATGGCCAAGCGAGCCTCGTCGGGCTTGGTGAGGCCCACCTGGCCACCGGCGAGGCCGAGCCTCGGCGAGGCTAGGCGAGCCTTGCCCAAGCCCCGCTAATGGCCAGGCCGGCCTGGCCACCAGCAAGCTCGCCAGACTGGCGGACGGCAATCAACAACCGGCGGCAAGCGGCGGCGAACGGCGGCAGGCGGTGGTGGACGACAATCGTGGGATGTTGGAAGAAAATAATGAGACTTTTACTATTTTGATTCTTTTTTTTTATTCTTGGATGGAGAATCATATTTTTTTTATTCTCAATTATTTTCCCAATATGTTCTCGGGAAAAAAACTTTTACTAAACGCGATTCTCGTCTCAAACTGATTATGGGAACAAAAAATCGGAATCAAGCAATGTTTGGCACGTTGCCAAACAGGCCCTTAAAGTCAGCTGCAATTATATGAGGTCTTAAAAGTGCATTCACCTTGGGCTAGTCTATACATTCATAAAAGAGTTCTTATCTAACTTATTCTAAAAGTAACTTACGTTGGACAATTTTGCGAACAACGGTTTTGTCATAATTGTTTAAAAAACCAAATTCACCTATTTTTAATTTTACGAGTTATTTTTTTAATTTATTAGTCGATTGCCTTTACATGTAAAAGTAATGTTTACATTTGCCATTAAATACAATTCGTACAAGTAGTATGAGCCGAACCTACTTTTTTTTCTAGTTATCAATTTCTGTATAAATGCACATGTTCCGCAACACCCTTGATCCGTAAGCTATGTCAATATGGCTCATTGAAGCAGCAATTGTAATTAAACTGAAGTTTTCTTTTTTATCTTTGAATAGAACTCGATTTTATTTTCATAAACTAAACAATTATCTGCATTGGTTATTTTAAAAACAATAATAATATAGATTGAAGTTGTTATAGATTCAATTCACATATATAACCCACAACTTCAACAAATTAAACTGAATTTAGATCCACAGATCTATGAAGACTAAGACCAAGGAGAACATTTCTAGAAAGAGCAAAACAAAATAGAGAGGTGCTCTTTCGAGTAATTACAAGTAAATCTATACAAATGATAGAATGAACTACATTTGGATGAAATAAAGATTATGATGCATGCACACTTTTCATCTATGGTGATCATCTGCTCCTTTTGCTAAAACTTTGAATTTATTATACTAATCAAAGTAATGGTTGGTCCAACCTTGATTTTAAACCGGGTCACACCCTTTTTTGGGGCAAAAAAGAAAGAAGACAAAATGCTCTCTTTTTTGTCATATTTATTCTCTCCTACTTGGGTGTTTACATGTATATATAAACCTCTTTTCAATCTCCTTTATTGACTCTCTCTCTCTCTCTCTCTCTATGGTTGGACTTTGCGGCGTTACATGATAATCGCATGGCCACTCATGGGTAGAAATGGGGGTAGAAATTGGGCCTTCAGAAAAGTTGGGAACTTTTTTAAAACAGAAAACCAATTCAAGTAGAATTGACATTAAAATTAAATTTTGAGATTTTTTTTAGGAAATTAGCAAAATTCATACTTTCATCAATAATCCAGGTGTCTTAAACCGAAGAAAATGCAATCTTTTGTAAAATAAAAACATATTTTCGTAATATTTCACCACCAGTTGCTTCAAAAGTATTTTGGTAGGATTTTGTATATCCAACAATTATAGAAATAGGTGAATTCGTGCAAAAAACATGGCAACACAAAGATGCTCATGTCACGATATATAATTTGCACAATAAATGGATAATTATAGAAAGGGAGGGGCGGCCGTTATTGGAGTATGGAATTGGTAACATTGTAATGATATAGAGAAACAATAATGATATGTCATTTATCTATTGTTACACCCCCAACTTTATAAAATAAGGAAAACAACAATATCATGGTGTCGCGACTTAATCTCAAGTGAACCACCTAGGATTTGACTAATGAATTACTAAGCCTAAACTTAGCAAGCGCTCTCCCAAGCCCATACCAATTCGCGACTTAGTTCATGTTCTTAACGTATAATTGATTTTTAATTAGAAGTTGCCACTAATCCATTTTTAGATGGTAGATTAGAAACCCAAATAAAGTAATGAGAGATTTACTTTACTCTTACGAACTAGAGATTGTGAATTCATAGACTTTTAGGGCCTGTTTGGCAACGTGTCAAACAGTGCCAGATTCTGATTTTTTGTTCCCAGAATCAGTTTGGAACGAGAATCGCGTTTGGTAAAATTTTTGTTCCCAGGAACAAATTTGTTCCTAGGAACGATTTTGGAAAAGATTTGAGAATAAAAAAAAATTTTGATTCTACGTTCGAGAATCAGAAAAAGAATCAAAACGGTAAAACCCTCGTTCTTCTCTTTCATCATCTCGGTTGCCGTCCGCCATCGCCCACCGCCGTCCGCCACCGCCCGCCGCCGCCCACCGGTCGCCGGTCCGCCGCTGGTCGCCGGTCCGGCGAGGTCGCCAGGCCAGGGAGAGGTCCGACGAGCTCGCCGGAGGCAAACCCAGCCACCGGCGAGGCTCGGCCTCGCCATATCCAGCCTCGCCGGTGGCCGGTCGGCCTCGCCCGGCCCCGCGAGGCCGGCAGCCACCGGCGGGCCGGGCGAGCCTCGTCGGTGGCCGGGCGAGCCTCATCGACCGGGCGGGTCGAGCCT
This sequence comes from Eucalyptus cladocalyx, assembly GCA_017140615.1. Lineage (NCBI taxonomy): Eukaryota > Viridiplantae > Streptophyta > Magnoliopsida > Myrtales > Myrtaceae > Eucalyptus > Eucalyptus cladocalyx. The sequence goes on from CM029519.1 coordinate 10,944,866, forward strand.
CGCCGGTGGCGGGGCGAGCCTCGCCCGCTGTCCGATGAGGCTCGCGCCGGCCACCCGCGAGGCTCGGCCTCGCCAAATCCGGCCCGCCGGTGGCCAAGCTAGCCTCGCCGAGGCGGGCGAGGCCGGCTTGGCCACGACGAGACTCGGCCGACGAAGGCGGACGGCCAGGGCCGACGACGCTCTGTGAGCGTCGCCGGCCCTACGTCTGCCGGTCGCCGATCCGGCGACCGGCCAAATGAAGAAGAAGAATAGGAAAAAAGGGAAAAAAAGTAAAGAAATTATTTAAAATTTATTTAAAAATAAAAAAATTAATTTGGAATATAATCAATTAATACAGTACCATTCTATTAAAGAATCAAAAATTTTGAATAGTTACAAACGCGCTTTTTTTACTCGAGAATCGGTTCTCGGGAACAAAATAAAAAATAATCATTTTAGTCGAGAATCATTTCAGGAACGAATCGTTGCCAAACGCGCCCTTAATTACGCTAGATTTATCTAACGCCATTTTGGTACTTTTCTCTTTTATTTTGAAAAAAAAAAATGTTTTGTAAGCAGCTTGAATTGATTTTAATTTACTATGATATGATCATGCAAGTACGCAAACAACTAATTTAACAAAAGCAATAAATTATGAGACTTACTTTGTAGCAACGAAAGTATCTGCAATGTTAACTCAAAATTCACATTAAAAGCCCTAGATGTGATTCTTAATTAACATGTAGTCACTCAAATTTTCAAGGATTTTCTCTTGTTTAATAAAATTTAATCTATGTGCAATGCAATCTAACCAAATGACCTAATTCTAATGACGGGCAATTTCTAATTAAATAGACCTAACAACAATCACTAAATGACATGCATTTCATGAACATGTGCATGATATTTTTGATGTTTTTTTTAAATAAAAATTCGTAATTAAAAATTGCTAAAAATAAAAATCTAACTAAAGTGAGATATTATATATTTTAAGTTAGGAAATAGACTAATCTAAATCATATCTTAACTTAGAAATTTATCTTAACATGCAATTTAATTCTAAGATACCATCTAATCTAAATATCATTTAAACATGCATTCTAATATAATTAGAAAGGTACCTAACTATTTTATCATACAGTTCTATCTAGGGAATTAATTGTAATCTACATGATATGCAAATGCAATTTTTTTTTTTTTTGTATTTTCAGGATAAATAAAGCAATTAAAAGATAAGCACCAAATCATTCACGGTCATCAAAGACATTATCCATTTTTCGAATTAGGAAACAATATCTAATCAATTTATTCAATTTGATTATTTCGCTAATAAAATCAATAAATTGATATTAAGCTTAAAAATTAAAATATCAATTTTATTCCCACGTGATTAATTATTCCATCTAAAACCTTATAGATGGAATAAAAAGTCGACATGCAATTGCACCTTAGGCAATAAATCCTAATTGAAAATACACCTATCATTTAAATATGCACATAAGATATTGAAAATAATGTTTTAGGTAATAAAATATCCAAATTGAATTTAGATAAGATAATTACCTAATTCCGTAAATAATATTTACCAAATTTGAACCGAATAAAATCCGCTTAACGGTACCGACGTGTGTGGTGGTGCTTACGAGGACGGGCAGCTGTGGACGGAGGGTAGCGATGGCAGACGGAGGCGCCGGCGTTCGGATTTCCGGCGAGGGGCAGCAGGGCGGCAGCGAGCAGCCGAAGTCGGGTGCTGCAGCAGGGGCGCGGAGGCGGTGACTGGCAGAAGGATTGGGTTGCTGGTGCGGCGGTGCTCACGGGTTGCTGCAGCGGTGGCGGATGCAGGGGGCGCGGCGACCAGCTCAGGTTGCTGCAACGGTGGTGGGCGCGGGGCTGCGGTGACCGGCTTGGACAGAGGCGCGGAGCAGTGGCGGAGGCGAGGCAAAGCAGGGGCGTGGAGGTGCAGGTTGCAGCAGCGGCAAACGGACTTCGGGGGACGCGGCGACCGGCTCGAGTTGCTGCAGTGGTGGTGCGGCAAGGGGGCTCGGGCTGCTGGTTGCAGGAGCGGCGGTGGCGCGGTGAGCAGGGGCGGAGCTTCGGCTGCTGGCGTCGGCAGCAGCGGCAGCAAGTGCAGGGGCGGAGGCGCGGCAACCCGGCGAGGAGCTGCACGAAGAAGAAGACCCTGTTCTTTTTTTTCTCTTGTTTTTCTCTCTCACCTGTCCACTCTCACATCCCTTCTCTCTGCACCCCTTCAGAAAAAGACAAACCCCCTTCTTCGTTGACTTTGACCCCCTCAACGAAAAAGAACTCCCTTTTGAAAAACAAGCAAATAGTGAGAGAACCCCAGTAAAATGGGGATATATAAGAATTTCTATTAGATTTTGATTTCATCTCCCTGATCCCATCTTCTATGTGGTATAGGCCTCGGTAAAGGAACTTGCTTAAGATGTCTCAGCCATGATCTTGCATCATGCACAAGCGCAATGATGGGAGAGATGCAGAACCATAATCAATTGAAGGTGGTCTGATAGAAATAAGGAATCTTTCAAACAAGGGGGGTCGTTCCTCCCCTCCTACTGTGTCTGTCATAAGCAGTGTTGAATTTGTTAATTAGCTCATTCATTTTGCTGCAAAAAGGAGAAGAATTATCTGAGTTTCTAAAATGAAGCTCACAATGTTGAGAGCAAACCCACGCATTGACAAGTTAATATCAATCCAGTCATTATCAATTTGTCTGTGCACCATAGAAACTTCTAAGTTATAAAGCGAACAAATCAAAATTAAGCATATTTCACAAAAGAAAGCTCTCGACTTTGCTACTTTCCCCAAAGCTTAGCTGACCCGTACCAAAGGTTTATCATGTTCCAAGGCTTCCTATAAACAGACTAACTTGAAATCTTGTGAAAGAACAAATGCATTGTGTTGCTCAAGGCCAAATATTGGAGAAGGTTTTCCCAACACCATATCTGCTAGGAGCAATTCCTAACAAGTAGATTGCACAAAAGTCAAATACTAGGGAGATGTCATCTCAGTCAAATTGATCCCGATGAAAATTTCAACTTATAGTATATATTCTTCCAGATTCAGCTAATAACTCGCATCATTGGATAAGCTTTCAGGCACATGACTGGTGTGGTTTGATTTATATACACAATCCTCAAGCATTTATAACCCAAAAGATGGTTCAGAGCAATATTTTCATCCTAAATCATGACTCCTGGACATACTCAAAATATGTCAAAAGTAAATAATTCAAAAGTTTGTTCATACCTTGAGCAATTGGCGAGCATGGCCAGGTAAGTAATCAACAATGTATCATTGCACTCCTCGAAAGTGAACGTCAAAATTATTCAGCAACTAATGTATAAAAAGAAATTTAAAAAGGAAAAAATGAAACCTCAACTTCAGGGCATGTCAAACTAAACAGAATACTTGCCATCAAAAAGTCGTCCTAAAATTTCCCTGATTCAATAGCTGGCAATCTTTCGAGAAGACTAGTTACTTGTCTCAGCAGAGAATTCTCACAAGGAATCTCACCTGCAAGTGCAATCGGTACATACTCTAATTTGTACCCATAGATACACATCTTCTATGCAACAATCCTTTTTACATTGAAGAAACAGAAGCTACATTTCAGAGGATACATAGGACACGGAGATGGCAGCAATTGGTTCATTTGTTTTCCCATGTGTGCAAGAAATATTCTGGTAGGCCATAAACATGGCTAATGAGTAACTCGTTAGAATACTCGTCATCTCTTTCAAATTACATGCATTCATTCTCCTGTCTTTTTACACATTCTATAGTAGGTGGGCTACAAATTTGCAGACGGAGGCCTCTCAAACTTCTTTAACACCCCCAATTTGATGCAACTGCCATGACTGATGCATTTGAGTCGCAGCTTTGGCTGTTGCCAGAGAAGCCATTGTGTTATCCTGCAATATCAGTTGGTTAGTTCTTGGCAAACAAGAAAACTACCGATAATTCAGATATATTTTTCACTAAATCCCTGAACAAAAAGCCGATAATCGAGAAAAACACCAATGATCCAGATATAGTTTTAACAGAATCCCCTCAGCAGAAAGCTGATAAGATATGGACCTATGTTGGAGCAGTTGCATCCCTCTTTATTGCACCAGTGAAACATCCATCCCCTAGTTCCGATTAAACAAGATCATCAAGGTTTGACTCTATTTTAAACTCCACCGAGCAGAACTCTCAGGCACGCAATTTTTAAATAAATAAAAAATTCTTTCATTTCTAGCAAAGAATCTGACCGTGCCTTCTTGCTCTTCTGCCTTGTAGGCTTTTGTTTTTTCTTCTTTTGGTACCCTTCCACTCAGTATGCCTTGTTCATTTTGAGTGTAAGCTTTGGTGCCGTTTGCTTATACATATTGGCTCAGGTTAATACAATTACCTTTCACCAAAAAAAAAAAAAAAAAAAAAAAAATCAGATGCTACCAACAAAGCGAAAACCAGCGAGGACCCACGAAAGAGTACAGAAAGTATTAAGGAATTCGAATACTGAGAGAAACTAAAGAAGAGATATAACAAAACAGAAAAAGAAAAAAAAGAAAAAAAAGGAACGAAGAGGAGGGGCTTACATGCTGAGCTGAGAGGATCGAACTGGACCAGTGAAGAGAACCACCCCTACCCATTGTGGCAAAACAAGAAATTTTGTCAATCAGCAGGCGAGCTTCACCCAAAACAAATATGCGGATATAAAAACCAGTTATAAAAAAAAAACCTGGAAAGCGGGACTTGTCGTCGCAGATTTAGGGCTTCTCAGGAGAGACGGCTTTGAGCAGAGCGGAAAGTGGAAGCGAGTCGTCAATGGAAGATTAGACGAGAGAGCAGAGCCATTGCTTCTCGGCCGCCAGTAGGGAGGGACGGAGAAAGCCGAGCCCAATCGGTCATCGGGAGAGAGCGGAATTCAGGCAGACAGAGGTCACGAGAGTGAGCGGAGAGAATGCCATCGGGAGGAAGAGGCCGTCGTCTGGAGGGAGCGTTGTCGGAGTGAGCGCTATTTGGGAGAGAAGAGAACGTCGTCGGGGAGATAGTGAGAAGAGAGAAGAGAGAGGAGAGAGAAATGAAGCGCTGAGTTGAGTAGAGAGAGAAGAGGCCATCTCTCGCGGCTCGCGGGCTCGGTTTAAAATTGGCTGACACGTGAGCCCCGAAAGACAGATGTCGATCTCTGAATGGTTCAGAATAAGGATGGCGTAGTCCTTTGAGGTGCATCTAATATTTTCTCCCTTCGAAAAAAGATAAAAAAATTTTATTTTTTATTTTTTATAATTGCATCAACGTAATGAACACTTGTCTTTTTTCCTAAGGGATTACTTTTGTCAAGACTCCATCCATACAAATCCCATACAAAAGATAATTGCTTCTGGGTCATCTATCTACGTGAAGTTGACAGTTCCCCCCATACAGGTGGCGGGGACAGGTGTCGGGCGCCACTCTCCTAACCTAGCTCCGGCCGGTCGAGGCTGCTGTGGAGTTAGGGAAGTAAACAGGATGAATTTTTCTCGGCTTGCTTAGGCCCTGTTTGTTAACGTTATTTATTTCTGTTTATAAACAATTTTTTTTTTTAGGAAACAAAAAAAGAACAGAAACGCGTTTGTTTACATTTTTGTTCCAAATCTATTTTTTGTTTAAGAAGAACACATTTAGAGCGAAAAGCAAAAAAAAAAAAAAAAAACGTGTTTTTATTATTTGGAATAATTTTTAAGAACAAATTTTCTCTCTCATCTCTTTTTCTTTTCTCTTTTTTCTTCTTTTATTTTTCTTTTTTCTTTGGCCGGTCGCCGGCCTCGACCATGGCCACCGATCGGCCGTCAAGGGTTGGCAACGCCGTCGAGGGCCGGTGACCTTGCCGGAGCGTCGCCAACCCCGGTGAGGCTCGGCCTCGCCTTGGCCGGGCGAGGCCGAGCCTTGCCCAACCACAAGCAAGGCGCCGGCCCTCGTCGGCCGATCGCCGGCCATGGCCGAGGTTGGCGACCGGCCAAAAGAAGAAAAAAAGAAAAAAAGAAAAAAAAGTAAAATATTAAAAATTAAAAGAAACAAAAAAGAACACAAATTTACCAAACGTGTTTTCGTTCATTTTTATTCCCGAAACAAGTTTACCAAATGCATTTTTTTATTTAAAAATTATTTCCGGAACATAAACACTTTTTTCTATTTCGTTTCCGGAATAATTTTTAAACATAAATGTTACCAAACACGCCATTAACTTTTGATCTTATATAAACCCTGATTTTGTATTGATATTTCTAAATTTTATTTTCGGAAAAAGACAAAAACTTTCTTAGATTCTATTTTTTATAATTGCATCAACATAACCAACACTTTTTTAGATTCTATTTTTTATAATTGTATCAACATAACCAACACTTGCCTTTTTCTTAAGGGAGTTCTTTTTCAATGAGTTCCAAGACCTCTCTCTGCACCCCTTCAGAAAAAGAACTCAATGGAAAAATGACACGTCAGCAGTTTGGTCAAAATTTATCGCTGTTGACACGTAAGTCTTCCATTTTTCTCCAATTTTAGCATTTAATTGTATCTCTTAAGTGTCCACCCGAACCAAATTTTGACAATTGCAATGTTTGGCACTCTTTTCTTTTGGATTAATATCATGAAAAATCTCAAATTGGTATATCTGTGATAAACTTACCTCAAATGACAAAAAAAAAAAAACTAAATTGGCCAAATTTATCTCAAACTAATTTTTGGACTACCGAAAATCTCAAACCGTTACATTTATGACAAATATATCTTCCGTTAAATTAGTTTAATAGTACAAAAAACAACAAAACTATTACAACGGCAACAAATGAAAAAGTATAATTCCAAATCGGTATACCAACCAACTATTTTTTTTTTTTTTGGTAAAATATCTGGTCAAAGTATTACGTGTCATTCAACTCAATAATTTAATAGTAAAATTTAACGGAAATTAATAGATGGTAAATTTATTACAAATGTAATAGTTTGGATGAAATTATCAAAGATATATTAATTTGGGATTTTTCATAGTTAAAAAAAATAATTTAAGATAAATTTATCATAAATATATTAATTTTGAGTTTTTCGTGACATTAATCTTTTTTTCTTTATACAAAAAAAGTTAATCGGAAAGTTTCCACTCTATGGTGTGATGAGACTGAGGGCTGACAACAGGAACGTCATTGGAATATTTTTAGAGAAAGATGAGTACTATGGGTCCCTATCTCAAGAAAGATTTTGGACTATCGTTGTGGACCCGACGCGGAGTTCTGCTCGTCGGGTCCCCAACGATAGTCCAAAATCTTTCCTGGGATAGGGACCCATAGTACTCATCAATATGATATATTAGCGGTGTCCCTGCCTTCTCTCCTCACGCAGCCATGGATTTTACAACCATCGTCTCTATCCTCGTCAATTTCATCCAAGTTAAATTCCAGGGCAAGTTGATTTCGCCCTTCGAAACGCACCCTGTCGCCATTGGTATCGCCATCTGCAGCCTGCTCTTGCATTTCTTATTGCTGCATCTCGCTGAACGGGCACCACCGTCTAGCGGCCGCGCTCCTCCTTGCGATGGAGCATCGCACCTCCTCATCCACTTCGCCGGTTCGATATCGGTGGCTTCGCTCGCCTGGTTGCTGCTCCACGACTCCTCCCACTCCGTCCTCTGGTTGTTCGTGCTGCTCCTGTTGCTTTCCGTGAGTCTGTTGCGCGGCCTCATTCAAAAACTTTGGCTTTGGTTTTACAACAAAATCTTTGCCATGATTTTCCTTGCGGTGCCGTCTCGTCTATGGCATGGTGGAAGAGCGCCACTACATTTGCCGCGCCCGATCGTGGATCCACGTTTTATGTTGGAAGTTTGAACGCCGTAGTTGTTCGGAGCGCTGTAGTTATTCGACCGTTCCCTGCTTGGAAAAACTAATTTATATTGTATGACCACTTTAAATCAAATGATTAGTACTTTAGGAAGCTAAGCTAGTTTTGTATAAGATGCACTTGGGCCTTTCTTCTGTTTATCTCAAAACATAAGGAGTCCCCAAGCCTTCGGCATCATCCAATTATCTCCCGACCATAAGAAAGGAGAGCAGGGAACAAGTAAAAACCACCTATGTATCTTTCCTATCCCTAGCCATGAACAGTGATGGACCTTGTAGCGACTAGATCTGTTTAAGCTAAGCTAGCCCTCAAAAGAAATTGTGATCTATTGTTATCGAAGAGATTGAAGATGCCTCAACAATTGTTACGGCAAGTAGAATGGTCTTTTGTAGTAGCCATATGAGGGGTAGTAATTGTTCTTGAGGTTATAGCTTCTGACCTCTTTGAAAGCATTGCTGAGTGTTGCAGATTTCCTTCTTTTTTTTCTGGTGAATCTCTTTGTAGCTCTCTATTTGGCCAGTGGATGGATTTGTCATTTTACCTTCTTTGCTGGTGTGCTATGGTTTTGCTCAATTATCCACATGAACTAGGATAAATTGATGCCTTGGAGACGCGAGCACAGCTACCATATCAAAAGCTTTCATCTAACAGTAACACTAACATCATTGAGTGATCCAAATCAAAATGAAAGATGCCAGCTTTTTCCATCTCTCTTGCATATACACCATTACTGCTTACTAGCTATTCCAATGATAATATAATTGTAGTTTGTCATTGCAAAATGTGGGAGTGGTTACATCATATAATCTTTATTTTACCTCTTGAGAGGTGACAACTAGATCTTTGCTGTGGCAAATGCGTTAACTTGCAATTTAAGACTACGCCGTCTCACTGGCTCATTGACATTCAAGTTGCTGGGGCCAAGGGGAGAAAAGAATGCTGAAATGCAGATTATTTTTCAGGAGGCTTTATTTCAAGTTAACTGAATTTTGGTTGACTACAGATGTTAGAACCGAAATTTTCCCACCCTGCATGTGCTAAGAATTTACATTTCATGTATGCAGAGCTAGATAGATAGTATGCAGATGCTTGAGACAAGTCTGTACAAAATACACACATTTGATGTTTGTATCTGAGGAAATAATTAGACCAGCAAGCTTCTTGACAAGTTGATTCATAATCAAATCATGCATCCCAATGTTAGTACTTTGAAATATGACAGAGCACACAAGTCTTGCACTTCAAAAATATGATATTTATCTGCTTTTTCTGCAGAGAACAATGATCTTGGATGTTGACTGTAGCAGTGAGTCCAATTGACTTGCATAAGAACGTGACTTGAAACATCAAACAGAAAGGTAGGTTCTCCTGACTCCCAAATTTTTTTTCTTCTTGGTAAGTGCCTCCCCAACACTACAACTGCATGCACTTCACTTGCAGCTTCTAGAGACCAGCATTGCACGTCTTTTCTTGAGTACCTCCAATTATGTGCTCGTTCTTCCCACTTTTTCCTGTAGAATTGCAATTTTTTTTTCATTTAATTCAGCACTAGCAGGGTTTTCAGGTTCTTCCACTATTTTAGCAACCTGTATTAAAAAATGTTTGGTATTAGCACATTTTCTGTTGATTATTAAAAAAATGTTTGTATTGTGGAGGATGAGTCCATATATATGACGTTCAAAAAGGAATATGGCTATTTACCACATTATATGGCAGCATCTTGTATCCATTTGTTGGCTAAAGTCTGTTTAGTAAGAGAGCCCTTCTGTGATGGAAGTGCATCGTGGGTCAAACACATTTGATATGAGTAATCAATGGGCAAGGGAATTCATTGGAGTCCTAAGCACCCAGATTTGGGTCCCTTATCATCTTGCGAAGGTCACATTAGTACTCACTGGTATCATCTTCGATGAACAAAGTGTAAAATATGAGTTGAAGGAAGTTAATGGCAATCTTTTACTGTAGTTGAACCTGCAAAATTTACCACAGATGCTGCATAGGAAGCACAGTTTGGTAGATCTAATACAAGCATGGTTCAGTCCCTTCTGCATTCCATAGTCAAGGGTGAGTCCCATGCATCAGTTTGTGGATCGCAGTCTCACACACTACTCCCTACAGATTCCTGTAGGAGGACCAAATCATATTGATTTTAATTTTCATGCAGGTTCCTTCACCATTTGATATGAACTTGGAAGTTGATCTTCTTCTCAGGTTTATAAAAGCCAGAATGCTTATTGTGGAAAACGATTCCCAAGAGAGTTATCATGATACTGAGTCAAATAATGAAGCTAAGTACATGATCTACAGAAGAACTTAAGACTGCAGGACCGTCAAATGCTTGTGCTAATTCAGTAGAAGATACTTAAAAATTATAACCTTTAACTGGAGTGCAAATGTTTCTGAAGAGACCGAAAATAATTTGACAATCATTACGACAAGGAGGATGGGGAGATGTCATTGTTTGTTTCAAGGTTACCAAAGATACTACTAGACAAAAACATTTGGAAGATTTTTCTTTACTGAAAAGAGAAATAGAGGCACGTTAATGAAAAATGGCGCTTTTACTAGCATTTTCAGATATTAACTCTTTATTATCACATTGCCACGTGTCAAATGTTGTCATATGATCATTTCTAGTTGCCAAAATAAAGTTATGAACTAGGATAAATAGATGCCTTGGAGACACGAGCACAGCTGCAATATAGAAGCTTTGTTCTATTGTCACAGAGTTATCCATATCAAAATGAAACATGTCAGTTTTTTCATCCCTGCCCCATATGCATGGGTACTGCTTACTAGCTATTCTGATGATAATTTTGTTTCAGTTTGTCATTGCAGAATGACAAGAGTGGTTACATCATATAGTCAACACTTTACGTCTTAGAGGTGACAACTAGATCTTTGTTGCTGCGAATGCGTCAACTTGCTTCAGCAAATAAGATTTATAAAGGCAGAGACTTCTTTGTGATGTATCCTGTAGGTATCTGGAAGCTCTTGGATCTGAGTAATGCAATCTAAGACTATGTTGTCTCACTGGCTGATTGGTTTTTAGCAGGAGCTAGAATTGTGGCTTCAGTCTGAGATTCAAGTTGCCAGGGCCAAGGTGAGAAAAGAAGGCTGAAATATAGATTTCTTTTTTGGGAGGCTTTAGTTTAATATAACTGACTTTTGGTAGACTGCAGATGTTAGAACTGAACTTTCCCCCATCTTCATGTGCTGGAAAAGAATTTTTACAGTTCATGAATGCAAAGCCATACAGATAGTAAGCAAAAGCTTGAGACTAGTCCGTACAAACTAATCACATCTGATATTCATTTTTTGAGGAAATAATAAGACCGGCTACCTGCTGACGAGTTGATTCATAATCAAATTATGCATCCTTATGTTAGTATTCCAACTCATGACATAGAGCACACAAGTCTTACACTCAAAAATATGATATTTATCTGCTTTGCTGCAGAGAATAACAATCTCAGATGTTGAGTGTCAGCAGTGATTCCCTGTAAGTTGACACAACAAACAGGAAGGTGGTCTCCTGCCTCCCCAATTCTTTTCTTCTCGACAAGTGACTCCGCAACTCTGCAACTACATTCGCTTTGGTTGCATCTTTTTGAGACCGGCATTGCACATCTTTTTTTTAGTACCCTCAGTTGTGTGCTTGCTCTCCTCTTTTTTTCCTGCAGAGTTGCAATTGTTTCATCTAGTTCAGCCATAGCAGTGTCTTCAGGTACTCCCAATATTCCAGCAACCTGTATTTGGTACTAGCAAGTTTTCTGTTAATTATTACTTATTGTGGAGGATGAGTCTATATATATGATGTTAAAAAGGAACAAGGCTATTCACCACAGCAAATGGCACTGGCAGCATCTTGTATCCATTAGATGGCTAAAATCTGTTCAGTAATTCTGGGATGAAAATGCACCATGGGTAAAACGCAATTGATATGAGTAATCAATGAGCAAGGGCATTCATTGCAGTCATACGCACCCAGATTCAGGTCCCTTATCTTCTCGCAAAGGTCACAATTTTACTCACTGGTATCATCTTTGATGAACGAAGCATAAAGTGTGAGTTGATGGAAGCTAATGGAAATCTTTTACTGTAATGGAAGGAAATCTGTGACTATTAAAAGATTGCAATGCACACCACTTTAAAAGTCAAACCTGAAAAATTTACCACAGACACTGCATAGGAAGCACGGTGCAGTAGATCTAAGTTAAGAAAGAGTATATGGTCATGGAGGTGATGTTTCAAAGTGAATCTATCAAAAGTGCATGGAATCTTGAAATTGTAGTATCATTCTGTGCAGTGAAAGACAGAGCATCGACACACTTCACAACATATGTCAACAGCGCTCCTTCCTGATATGAGAAGGAAAAAGGATGTGCGGGTGAACAGGTTGTTGCATAACTGAGGGCAATTCAGCACATGATTTATGGAGCAGGAAAGATCAGCTCTGCTCCAGCCAGCGATAGGCTATACATTTGATGCATTCATCACAAGCCTTGCACGGACCAGCCTTCAAGTGACAGTTCCAGCAGCCGAGGGTGATCATGCAGTGCAGAAAGCAGAGGCAATCAAGACAACCATTGACCTTTGCATCCGATTCTGTTTTAGAGCTTCATGTGGAAGACCGGTGGATTCTGATGGTCGAAATGGTAAAAAACCGAGTCGCTAGTGCCTCCAGATCTTGCGAACATAGAGTTAAAGCCATGCGTGCAATCCATGTCAAGGCTGAATTTGCATTTGTCGCAGTCAGTAACCATGGTAAGCAAATAAGCATTACATTTAGCTCCTCCATTTGATCGAAAACAAGAGAGAGAGGGTCATCTCTGGGGGAGACTCGGTGCAAGTTTTGTGGAGAAAGAATATGCACGCATAGCATCCATAGACCTGCCCCAAGATTGCTTGCTCGCAGGCTTTGCATTTGATTCTACATTTCATCCTGAGATGATGGAATGTGAGGGGATGCTCTTGAGCATCTGTTGGATGGCCACGTTCTGAGAATCCTCATTAGGAGGACAAGCAATATTGGGCTGTGCAGTAACAATTGACTGATCCGACTGGCAAAGAGAAGGTTTTCATGTATAAATGCTGTCACGACCTAACCTCGGTGCAGTAACAATTGAGATTCCAAGCAAGTACGACCTTCCACTCAGGTTCCAGAGATTCAATGCATGATCACCGAGGCAAATTAAGAAACCCAAAGGCGTTGTAAATGGAGTTATAGTTGCTGAGTGATATCAACGCGAAGCAAATGGGGTGAAATGAGATGTACCTCAACTCCCGCATTTTCTGATGTTGTATTTAGTGCTAATTTGTAAAAAAAATATATGTATATATTATATTATATTATTGATGCTTTAATGCAATGGTATATAAAACTGTCGTGGCCGGTGAAAAGTTTCATTTCATGTTCATTTATAGTCAGCCGCAATGATAATATAATTTTCCATGAATTAACTGACAAATGAAACTCCAAACATTGTATAATGTCATAAAGGTACATTCACCTTCGGTTTTTCTATAAATTTACTACAAAGTTCTTATCCAACTTACTATAAAGTAGCTTGACGATATTGCGATAATAGTTTTGTAAATTGCTAAAATGGATGTAACTTGACATAACTTAAAAAGTCTATAAAACTAACTTCACTTTATATGTAATGTTTAAATTTGCTATTAAATACAATACGTACCAATGGTACCAATGGTATGAGCCAAATCTACTTTTTTCTAGCTATCGGTTTATCCATAAATGTGCAAGTTCTGCAACAATCTTGAATTCCACATTATCAAAAGAGAGTTACATACAATACAATGGTCCGTAAGTTATGTCGATAAGGTTCACCAAAGTAGTAGTTACCATTAAACTTGTAATTTTTATTATCTTTGAATAAAACTCGTTTTCATTTTCAAAAATCAGATATTTGTCTGCATTTTTACCCTTGAAAACAAATTATAGAATGAAGTTGTTGTAGACCTAGTTCACATGTACAAGCTACGACTTTAGCTAGTCAAACTGAATTTAGATCCACAAGTCAAAAGTTGGCGTTTATATAAACTATGAAGACTAAGACCCAGGAGAACATTTTTGCAAAGAACAAACAAAATAGGGAGGTACTCTTTCGAGGAATTGAAAGTAAACCTATCCAAATAATAGAATGAACTACGTTTGGAAAAAGAAAAATCAGAGTTTTGTAGAGCTCATATCAAAAGGTTCTTGGAAGCCATTCTATTCTAACCTAACTTTGCTAGGAGCTGTAATAGTCGGATTGTGAACCAAATTATAGTAGTACAATTGCTTTTGCTGCTATAGTCATCGGTAGCAAAAAAGCCATGGCAAGATCAGGAGGCGCGTTACATACTTCAAAACACCAACTTACTCGAAACAAGTAAATTGCAACGAATATTAGAACGCCTAGATCAAATTATTCCCTCCATTCATCAGGAAATGGAAGGCAAGAGGAGAATCAGAAACGCTATGTGGCCATAGCAAAACTAATTGCAAGATAACAAGTTAACAAGGAACATGCAAGAGCAATTTAGCATAGATATTGCAGTACTTTCAGCTCGTTTCAGGAAACGAAACACATTACAGAGAACGCGAAGCATCCCGGAACATCTCTTTCTCTTTTGTTTTTTGCACTGCATAATCTGAATAATCATAATTTACGCTTAATTACGAAAATTCCTCCATTTAGATAAATAAAAGTCGTTGCTACCAAATAGAATTAATCAGTCTTGTCGAATTTTCCCGAGCGTTTATGGAGCGAAAGCCCCCCTTTGTTTCCTCTCTTTTTCTCCGTTTCTCCGAACTTTGTTCTGTTTTTCTTTCTTTTCTTTTCTTTTTTGCTCTTCTTGGCCAGACACTGTTTTCTCTCTTTCTTTCTGCTCTTGTGATCTCCCTTGCGATGAAGCAAGACTAAAGAAAGGGCTAAAACGAGACACTCAGGCTTGGGCTTGGGCCTAGGCTTAATTTTTTGCTCTTAATTATTATTTTTTACAAGCCCATTTATTGTAACTTTAATAAGTGTTGGATACCGTAAGTGCCAAAACTTAGCACGGATGAATATTTAAATGTCAAAAACTTTCAAAATGTACACTTAGTACTAAAAATGAAGAAGAAATGAATACTTAAGTGCTAACGACGAGAATTTCTTTTCAAACCGCTGACATGGCATTTTTAGGAGATATTTTTTTACTAGCATGGCAATTATTTTAAAAACAATTATCCACGTGGCACTAACGTGGCTATATAAGCCCCAAAACGATGTCGTTTTTCCCTCAAATTTGATTTGTAAATTGTCACGAAATAAAATTCGGGTACACCACCTAGGATTTAGGCTAATTAACTACTAAGTTTTAAACTTAGCTCGGGCTCTCCCAAGCTCATACCAATTCGCGACTTAGGTTTAAGTTTTTAGCATGCAAATAGATTTTATCTAGGAATCACCACTAATCAATTTACGGTAGGTCGATTAAATACATAAATAAAATATGGGATGATTATTTTACTTCTACGAACCAAAGATTAAAGGTACGAGGACTTGGTTACACTAAATTGCTCTAATGCCATTTCGGCACCATTTCTTTTTAATTTTAAAAAATATTTTTTGCAGGCAGCTGATTTATTTTAACCTAAATTACTATCATGTAAGTATGGTGACCACATGGATGCTCATCCACTATTAAACATTCAAATAAATAAATGAATAAATAAATAAATTGCATCAAACAAAGTAATCAATCAATTTTTTTTTTTTTGAGTCTTCTTGAAATTAGAAATTTTTTATAAAACATGGATTTTAACTACATGACCTGATTTTACTAATAAACAAATTCTAGTTATATTATCCTATTATGCAAATTAATTAACATAAACCTAACATTTTTGTATTTTTTATTATTGAAATTTGGAATTAATAAAAATCCTAATTAAACTAACTAAAAAATGAATAATTTTCTAATTTATTTTAGGGATTAATTTGATTTAAACCCTATCCTATTTTAGAAAGCTATTTTTTAGAAAAATGAGATAATTAAAATATGCTAACATCATCTAAAACCCTATTTATATAAAATAAATTATCTAAGTCCAACCCTAACCTATTTCAAAAATTATCTAAAAATGCAATCATATAAAAATTCTAATTTACTAAACCTACATATCTAATTTACTAAATCGACATGTTTTGAAGTAAAATTTGATTTTTTTTATTTTTATATTTTTAGTGTTTTTCCGAGACAAGCAAATGTCAAATAAACTAATCAAAATATTTAACAAATAAAGGATTGAAATAATCGAAAAAATAACATGTTGTTTCACATGTCAAATTAACAATTACTCTAATCATAAACATCACAACAAAGAGTTTAAAATAATTAAAAATCTAATATGAAATCTTATAGATCAATTTAATAATATATAATGATTTAATAATTAAAAATTCTACAAAAATGCCCAAAAATTAATGTAACTAAAAAAAATGATCCGACGTCTTACGGATCAAATTAATAATTACAATAATTTGGACAAAATCCTTCCGGATAATATCAGAATCTGCATAAAATGAAAATCACATTCCTGTACAATAATATTGAAAATAAAAAATAAACTAAAATAGCATGAAATAAAAAAAAAAATACAAATAACAAAAGCCACCTAAAGGGGGACTTGGAAAGAGGGAGCAACGGCGCCGATCAGTGAGGGGCGGAGCACGGCGGAGGGCAGGCGGGAAGTGCGGCGGCGTCGGGCTCCGGTGGCGGGGAAGCGGACGAGCGGAGGTGGTGCAGTGGCGCGGCATCGGCGAGGGCAGGAGCGCGGTCGTCGGGTGCGGAGGAGTCGGGCGCTGCTGCGTCGGCGACAGAGGAGGAAAATGGCGAGCGGGCTGCTACTCGGTAGAACTCGAAGCTTCGGTGAGGAACAGCGACAGCAAGCAATTTCAGGTGCAGGCGGCGTCCAGAGGGCTGATCGCGGCGAAGCGGGTGTAGCAGGAGCAGCAAGCAGCGGTGGCAGAGACGCAGGTTGATGGCGTCGCGGTGGTGTTCGGGACGTCAGGCGCTGGGTGCGGCGAGCTGCTCGTGGAGGTCCTGCAGGCGGCGGTGGCGAGCAGTGGCGTCGCTGGGAGCTGATCTGCCGGCGTCGTTGGCGGTGCTGCGCGTCGGGGGTGAGTCCGGCGGAGGTGATGCTGATGCGGCGACGGCCGGTGCGGAGGAAGGCAAGCGGAGGTTCGGCTGCTGCGGGCCGGCACCAGGCGATCGCGGACTGCTGGCGGAGCGGCGGCAGTGGTCGGCGCGAACGGGGAAACCAGCGGACGCCGGCGAGGAGTCTACGAAGAAGAGGAACAGTCCTCTTCTTTTTTTCTTTTTTTCTCTCTCCCCCCTGTCTATTCACACGCCTCTCTCACTGTACTCACGTCTCCTTCACTCTTTCTTTTTTACTTTCCCTCTTCCCCAACGAAAGGAGGGAGAAAGAAAACAAATTCTCTCTTTTTTTTTTTTTTTTTTTTTTTTTTTTTTTTTTTGTGCACGAATTTTTCTCCAATTTTTGCTCTGAAATTGTTTCGAAAATCGCCCCCTCTGCACGAAAATTATGTCACTCTTTTATAGTGATTTTCAGACGGCCGCTTTCCATGGCAACTTTCGAGTTTCCATCTTTTATTACATTAAATCAAACCTGCAAATCGGAGCGTGATTTCGCAATTAGTTCAATTTTACTTGGTTCCTTCCATTTTACCGAAATCTTTGTCATTTATTCACCTGATTTTTCAATTGTTTGTGCATTTATCAAAATCGAATACTCATCGGAATTTCAAATTTCAATGCATAATCAATCAAATCAATTTTCCCATTTTTTCATTTGTTTTGATGCATTTTTGTTGTTGTTTTTTTTTTCAGGGGTTAAAATTAATCCCTAATTTTTATGTAAAAAATCAATGACTAGATCACCAAAATTTATATGTCAACATAAATTAAATATTAATTAAATTAAATTAAAATGATGTGGCATTTCATTAAAAAAAATTATCCACGTGACACTAATGTGACTAAATAGCCAAAAATAACGTTGTTTTGGTCCAAAATAAATTTAAGAACTAAAATTATTTAAAAAAAAAAAAAAAAGGAATAGGGAGGCCCTTACCGCTACTACCCCACCATTGTCGAAAAGAATTGAAAATTGTGGGGCAAGGGTCAATTGGCCCTCACCTACAATCAGCCAAGGTTGTGCAAACTTGGCCGAGGCTCGATGACCCCTATCGACCATCGCCCCACCGTTGCTGACCCTTTATGACGATGGTGGGGGCAATGGTGGCGAGAGTTGTAGAGACCCTTGCTAATTTGCTGCCCCTCTCTCTCTCTCTCTCTCTCTCTCTCTTTAAGGTTTTTTATTTAATTTAACTAATATTTATATTAAAAATAATATCTGAGGCAGAATGACGTTGTCTTGAGACAAGCATCGAGTCATTCTTATGAGTGATGTAGACCAATTTTATTATTGAAATAATGCCACATTGAAAATTCAACAACGTTGGAATTGTCATTTAACTATACATTTTGAAAATTCTGGTACTTAATGTCTACCCATGCCAAATTTTAACACTTGGATGTACTTTTTCCCAACATTAATCACCAAGTTAAATCTTTTGGGTTATTAGGCAATGATGCAAACTATGCTAGGGGCGAGGATAGGTCACTAGGGGAAAAATTGTTGGCTAGATCAAGGCCTCTTTAATGGGAAAAATATCATAAAATTTTTAAATATATTATATTTGTGTCAATCTAATCTTAACCTTTTAATTGCAACAATTTAGTCATAAACTTTTGATCTAGTGCTAATTCAATCTTTCGGACTAATTTTGATAAAAAATTACTTACATAGACATCGACCATCCAACGTGGTACAACTAGTGCTAGCATAGAATATTTCAATAATATTTTAATATTTTTCAATTTTATTATTATTTTTCATCTCTCTCTCTCTCTCTCTCATTTTGCCCATTTCTTCTTCCTTTTGCCAATAATCAGCCTCCAGCCTCACTTGGGTGAGGGTTGCTGTTGCCCACCATAGGTGAGGCTTGACTAGGCAAGAGCGATCCTTGGCGAGGCTGCCTTGGCCTGGGGAGGGAAGACCTCGCTCTTGCCCTCATCCTTGTCAAGGCCAGATTTGGTGAGACCAACCCAACTTGGGCATTGCCTATGTATGGCAAAAGGAGGAAGAAAGGAAAATAATTAGAAAAAATCAAAAAATATTAAATAATTATTATTAAATTTTACATGACTGTCCACATGATCTGGCCAAAATTAATCAGAATGACTAAATTGGCATAATTATAAGATTTAAGATTAAATTTACACAAATACAATAGACTTACGACTTTTTTTTTTGGACACTTTTCTCCCATTCCAATATAACCAAATAAAAAATAAATTGGACAGTTCAAGGCCTTTGTCCACTCCATGGCATGGTGAGGGGTGAGGGTAGGGACATCATTTGATATTTGTTTTTTCACGGAAAGTGGTATGGACGTCAATCTGATACTCTTCCTTTCAAACCTTTGGTTGACATCAATCCGATACTCTTTCTTTTGAAACTTTGGTTGCTTCCGAACCATCGGTTCAAAGAGTATCAGACAGCAAGCTTCCAAACCATTGATTCAAAAGGAGTATCAGACTGCGAAAGGGTTTCCAAAGGTTCAAAAGAAAGAGTATCAAATTGATGTCCGGGGTGGATCACCAGGGGAATAGAAAGTATAAATGACGTCCCTGTCTTTTCATCCCTCACCACGCCATGAATCTTACCTCTATCGTCTCTATCCTGGTCAACATCATCCGAGTGGATTACCAGGGGAAGTCGATTTCACCCTTAGAAACCCACCCGGTTGCCACTCACATCGCCATTTGCAGCCTGCTCCTCCATTTC
The DNA here is from genome assembly GCA_017140615.1 of Eucalyptus cladocalyx. NCBI lineage: Eukaryota > Viridiplantae > Streptophyta > Magnoliopsida > Myrtales > Myrtaceae > Eucalyptus > Eucalyptus cladocalyx. The sequence goes on from CM029519.1 coordinate 10,964,643, forward strand.
TTTTTCGGGCATGTCGCTAATCGGGCACCATTGTCCAGCGGCCGTGCTCCTTCTTGTGATGGAGCAGTGCACCTCCTCTTCCACTTCACCGGTTTGACATTGGTGTTTTCACTCGCATGGTTGCTGCTCCACAACTACTTCCACTCTGTCCTCTGGTTCATGCTGTTCCTTGTTGCTTTCCGTGAATCTGTTGCGTGGCCCCATTCAAAAACTTTGTCTGTGGTTTTACCACAAACTCGTTCTCATGATTATTCGTGGGGCGTGGTCTCGTGTGTGGTGTGGTGGAAGAGCGTGGCCACTTTTGCCACACACGGTCATGGATCTCGCATTTCAAGCGGGAAATCCGAGTGCCCTAATCGTTCTCGCTATTCCTTGCTTGGAAAAACTAGTTAGACCACTTTAAATCTGAGTACTTCAGGGAACTATGCTAGTTTTGTAGAAGAGGCGCTTGGGGCTTTCTTCTATTTATCTGAAGCTAAAAGGAGTCCCCAAGAGTTGGCATCAAATTATCTCCGACGATAATAAGAAAGGAGAACAGGGAACAAGTATAAAACCACCTGTGTCTTTCCAAGTCCTAGCCTTGAATGGTCATGCACCGGAGCAACTAAATCTGATTAAGATAGGCTAAGCCCTCAAAAGAAATGTTATTATTGACGTTGAAGCTTCTGATCTCTTTGAAAACATTGCGAGTGTTATAGATTTCCTTCTTTTTTTGGTGAATTTCTTGGGAATATTATCCAAAAAAATCTTAATTCTTTTAACAATTTGCTAATTTAATTTCCATCTGGCTACAAGAATGTACAATTAGCACCTGCTGGTGCCGTTCTGCGCGGCCAGACCAGCCGGAAGCCCGTGCTGACGTGGTCTTCGAAGATCGAAACGGCAAGCATTTTTCACAATTAAAAAAAAAAAAGAAAAAGAAAGAAAGAAATCGTCACCGTGCTCTTGTCTTGCCCAAATCCTCGAACGCTGCCCCAGTCGAAAGAACTCTAACCTGAAATCAACTGAGATCTCGCTCAAATCTCTTCGAATCTCGAGTCAAATCGAACGATTCTTGCTCAAGCCCGAGTCGTTTTTTTTTTTCCACATTTAAGAGAAACCGCAGATGTTTGTTTTTGTGAACAACCTCAACTCAAACCGCGAATTACAGTGGAAGCTGCTTTATAGCTTGGAGTTCGAACTGCTCTAAACATGATTTGTATGAAAAAATCATTCGGAATGGAAGCCTTGAAGCCTTGCTGCCGATGTAAATTGTATTTTGACGACTTGTTCATTAGTTGGGGACAAATGGTTGTTTCACTCTCACTTGTATATCGCTTGGTTGAAGTGTCCGCTAGCCGTCTGTTAAAATGCCCAAGTGAACTTTTGTAAAAAATTTCCCTCTGGATCTAGATATCTTCTGAACGTACATCACGTGTCCAAATCATAATGAACGCTTTTGATTAATTCATTTACTCTCGTTTTATGATATTTGAATCCGGAAGTGAGAACAACCTAAGGATGTTTGTTTCTCTGTTTAATGTGCTATGTTTTGTGGCCTTATAGGGTGGTTTCCGCTTGGAGAGACGGTCTGGAATCGTTGATACGTGTGGCGATTTTCTGGTGAAGCTCACGCTGGTAGCACCCCAACTCCTTTTATGTTCATGTACCGTGTGTTGTGTTGACATATGACCTGTATATGTTGAATGGTCGGAAATCTGTCGTGGTGGAAGGTGGTGGTGACTGGTGACTGGCGGTGGATTGATAATGAGCGTATGTGAACGATAGTGATGCTTGGTTCTAAAGGTTTAGAAGCGTAAATCATAGATGATGCTCTAGTTATTTTACTTCGACAAGTGCCCAAGGTTTACCGTAGAGGAGTGTTGGCTGGGTCCACCTTCATGTGGGCCCAGCTAGCATTAAAAAATGAAAACAAAAAAGAGAGAGAGAAGTTGAAAAGAAAGTGGTGCCTTCGTGCGTGCGTGCGCGTGTGCCCAAAGTGAGGAGAGAGAAAGAAAAAAGAAAAGGGGTGCTGCTTTGTGCAGATTAGAAGAGAGAGAAAAGAAAAAGTAGAAAAAGAGAGACCCACTTAGGAGAAAGCGCACGAAGGAGAGCACCGAATTTTTTGTGATCCAAATTCAATAGCTAAACGTTGACGGAATCGATTTAAATTTGAGTATGTTGTTCGTGAGAGTGAGGACTACGAGTTGATAGTTTTCGTTCATCAAGAACCGCCTCTTAATTTTCTAGTGGTGGTTATGATTTTCTTGTTATGAATTTATTTATCCATCTATATAATAATGAAATGAGATTGTAATGTTAATGTTGTGCCTCTAGTATGTTATTAGAACAGAATACTTTGTGTATCTTGCTATTCTTAATAATTAGTAGATATTTTGGGCAGTCCATGGTTTTTTCTTGCATTGGGTTTTCCACATTAAATCTTTAGTGTCGTTATTTGCTTTGTCTACTTATCATTTCGGGATTATATTTGCATATTGTGAAGTTATATATTACTGATTGTTACTGGGGGTTAAGAGAACTTTAGTTGATTTAGTTTCGAGGGAGAAATTGATCCTAGATTGTGTTTGGCTCGTAGTGAATTATTGTACTCGAGTTCTCCCCAACTAGGAGTCACGTTTTGGGAAAGGGTGTAGGAATGGATGAACTCTTTTTTTTTTTTGCCTTAACTGCTTTCTCCTTTTCTAGTAGTGGAACTTGCTTCACCGCGTTATGAGTGACTAGATGCTCCCCACAATCACTAAGGAAAATACTTGAAGTGTGCACTTTCTGATTGTGAATGCATTTGAATTCTCTTATGGCATATGTTCCCATTGGAAGTGCTCCTTCTGGAAGCATTCATCTGATAGCATCCATTCGTCTATTCATCATTTTTCTTGTTGTCTTGCCTTGTGGAAGTGTGACAGTCTGATTTTTCGCTTCTGTTTTCAATTAAATAAATCGGGCTTTTCGTCGACGTGCTTATAGCGCTATTCTCTAAGCTGATCACTCATCAGATAACTTGACTAATTTGGAAAGTTATTAAAGGATTTTGATGCAACAGACCTGAGAATTCGACCAGGAATCTACTACTTGACCGTGTTAGTCTATAAGGATCAGTTCGGCACAGTCGAAAATCTATTAGAAATCGGAAATAGATCGATTCGATAAAGATAAAATTAGGATTTGGTGATTCCAACTAATTACAAATCTCGTCGATCAGCACTAAACTGTTTTTTCTGTTGTTACATGTTAAAAGTATTCTGATGATATATAATCTCAATATCTCATGTATGATTTTTTTGACACTAACATGCAGGAAAATACTGGTACTGAGAAAGTGTGAGAAAGGTGATTAGATTGCATGTTGAGTGTACCATTCTCCTACTCTGGATTTAGGGGATTTACTCGCTGAGATGTGATCTCACCCCTTAGTGTGCTAACATTTTTCAGATCTCTAAATGGAGGAAGGCCGGGTCGTGTATAGTCGTTCGCAGTAAATGAGGAATAAGGACTCTCGCTATCTCTTTCTAAATGATGACGGATTTTCCGTCAAGACTGAATGTAGGGTGACGGCTCACTCCGAGAGATTGAGAAATATGATATTGTGGGAGCAAACTCCAGTCTTGTTAGTAGAAGCTTAGTTAGTGGGTAATGGAACAACTTCACTTTTGTATCAGACATTGGGATGTTAAACTGGTCTATTTACATAAGTACTGTGATGTTGTAGGTGTGACTTGTGAAAATTAATATCCTAGGTTTCTATCCCACTGTTTTGTTGTATGGAGATTGTTTTACGTTTCCGCATGTGCAAAAATAATGAATGGGTCGGCAATAGTTCCTAGGATGTTGCAAATTTTAAATCGACCATTGAGGGATGTTCATGCGCTCGGGGTTCGGGTCGTGACAGGAAGTGTCCCTCTGGATTCTCTTTAATCTTATGCTATCCTCACTTTTTCCCTTGAATATGGTAATTCCGGCATGTCCAATGGGCAAGGAGTTTGTCCAAAAGTTTTCACCGAAGCAATGTTGAACAAGAACCAATGTCGACCCATAATGACGATGATGGTTCTTTGATGGACATTGAAGTCTAATCTCTCAAGGCACAACTGAAACATGTGAAATAATATTTGGCAAACCTGGAAGTGTTGATATTTATAGTAATAATTCATTTTGAGTTTGCCATAGTGTGTTATTTTGAACATGTTTTGCATTCATCGACATGTTTTTACATTTATGTACACTGTTTGTGGCATAAATGAAGTGAAGGCTTTTTGCAATCTAAAAAGCACATATGTTTGTGGAAATGTTCTTGATGATGTTGGGGTTTTTAATAGTTCAAAGGGTTATAGCCCTGTTTAAAAAAAGGTTTCTACAACCTCAATGGTAAGTATGGAATTGGGGATTTAATTAAGTCAATTCTTTTCTGCACCTCTCATAGCTTCGTTGTTGATGCTGAAGAGAAAAAATCTCATTCAAGATTCTTCTTCTTTTCGCCCATGAAATCTGATATACAAATGTATTCTTAATAGCTCGACTGTGGAAGATACACAAGGAAGAATTATGTAAAATCTAGAGCAATCTTTACTGACAGTAAATTGTATTTCTTGTCCTCAGAGCAATCTGTCCTGAAAACCAACACTATATTTGTGCTGACAGTATATTGATCCCCCAACAAAAAGAAAGCAACTACGTTTGTTGCTGATGACAATATATTAGTGCTGACAGTATATCGATCCTCCAATCCAATGAGCCATCATTGAGCCAAAAAACAGAAAAAGAAACCCACGACACTACTTCACTGAACCAACCTATCATAGACAAACAATATGGGCGATGATGCCACTTCATTGAACTCATCAGCGACAAACAAAAACACAGCCACAAACACCACTTCCTATTACTTTTTCTTGTACGTTGGAGTTGCTTCTTCTCCATATTTTTCTTCTTTCTTGATGGGCCTATTGCTTTAACTAGAAGTTCAACGGCAGCTAGTTGTGGTGTTGATTCAACCTGTATTTGTCTATCAACTCTTTGTCTCTTGTCTTGTCTGGCACTTGTCCTCTTAACTGACATTATAAGATTTCATTAGTTAACAAAAAAGGACATTCTTTGTAGCTTTCCGTTTGGCCAGCGGATGGATATGTGTCATTTTACATTCTTTGCTGGTGTATTATAGTTTTTTTCTTTTTTCCATATGAACTGGGATAATAGATGCCTTGGATACATGAGCACGGCTGCAATTCCAAAAGCTTTGTTCTATCACTGAGTGATCCAAATCAAAATGAAAGTTGTCAGCCTTTGCATCTCTGTCCCCTATTACACCATTACTGCTTACTATCTATTCCAATGATAATATAGTTTTAGTTTGTCATTGATGAACGAGAGTTGTTCATTATATAGTCTTCATTTTACCTCTGAGAGGTGACAACTAGATCTTTGCTGTGGCAAATATGTCAACTTGCAATGTAAGACTAAGTTGTCTCACTGGCTTATTGGGTTTTGGCCAGGAGCTTGAATTGTTGCTTCAGTCGGACATTCAAGTAGCTGGGGCCAAGGTGAGAAAAGAATGCTGAAAAGTAGATTTTTCGTCAGGAGGCTATAGTTCAATTTAACTGCATTTTGGTTGAGTGTAGAGTTTAGAACTGAACTTTTCCCATCTTCATGTGCTAAAGAATTTACAGTTTATGTCTGCAAAGCTAGATAGATAGTATGCTGATGCTCGAGACAAGTCTGTACAAACAAAACACATCTGTTGTGCTTATATGTGGAAGTAATTAGACCAGCAAACTTCCTGACAGGTTGATTGATCATCAAATTATGCATCCCATATTTTAATACTCTGATTCATAACATAGAGCACACAAGTCTTGCACTTCAGAAATATGTTTTTTTTCTGCTTTCACTGCAGAGAATGACAATCTTGGATGTCAACTGTAGCTGTGAGTCCAATTGACTTGCATAAGAACGCAAGTTGAAACATCAAACAGAAACGTGTCCTCCTGACTCCCAAATTCTTTTCATCTTGGTAAGTGCCTCCCCAACTCTGCAACTACATGCACTTTACTTGCGGCTTTTCAAGACCAGCATTGCACGTCTTTTCTTGAGTACCTGCAAGTATGTGCTCATTCTTTCCATTTTTTTTTTTCTGCAGATTTGCAATATTTTTTCATCTAGTTCAGCAATAGCAGGGTCTTCAGGTACTTCCACTATTCCAGCAACCTGTAGTAGAAATGTTTGCTATTAGGGCATTTTGTTTTAATTATTACTGATTATGGATGATGAGTCTATATATATGATGTTAAAAAGGAACATGGCTATTCACCACATTGCATGGCCGCATCTTGTATCAATTTGTTGGCTATAAGTCTGTTTAGTAAGAGAGCACTTCTGTGATGAAAGCGCACCATGGGTAAAACTCATTTGATATGAGTTAACAATGGGCAAGGGTAAGCACCCAGATTTGGGTCCCTTATCTTCTCACAAAGGTCACAAAAGAACTCACTGGTATCATCTTCGATGAACAAAGCATAAAGTGTGAGTTGATGGAAGTTAATGGCAATCTTTAGTGTAGTTGAAGGCAATCTGTGATGATTAAGGTTGCAATGCACACAACCGTAAAAGTCAAACGTGCAAAATTTACTACAGACACTGCATAGGAAGCACAGTTCGGAAGATCTAAATTACGAAAGAGTACATGCTCGTGGAGGTGATGTTTCAAAGTGGGCCTTTCAAAAGTGCATGGAATGTTGAAGTCGTAGTCACTGTCCATGCAGCGAAAGACAGAGCGTCAACACTCTTCACGGCATATGTCAACAGCGCTCCTTCCTGATGCAAGAAGAAAAAGGATGTGCGGGGTGAACAGATTGTTGCATGAGTGATGGCAATTCAGCACATGATTTATGGAGCAAAAAAGAGCAGTCCAGGTTCAGCCAGTGATAGATGCACGCATTACGAGCCTTGCACGCACCATCCTTCGTATGACGGTTCCAGCAGCAGAGGATGATCGGGCAGAGGAGAAAGAAGAGGCAATCAAGCCAACCATGGACCTCACCTGGTATGCTACTTTCACAAGCTTTGCACCTGATTCTGCTTTCGAGCTTCGTGAGGAAGACCAGTGGATGCTGATGGTCGAAGTGGTAGAAAACCTGCCCTCCAGATATCGCGAACATAGAGTTAAAGCCGTGTCCATGTCGAGGCTGAATTTGCAATCGCTGCAGTAGGAGACCACGGCAAGCATTAGAGGGTGTCAAAGAATGGGTCAGTCAAAATGGGTCCATGACCCATTTTTTGACTCATATTCTGAGAAGTGGGTCATACAAGTTACTCAAACTTTTAAGGGCCAGGCCTAAATGGATTTCAAAAGACCTAAATGTTCGGCGCGATGACAAAATTTGGGGCCTCGACGGTGGCGTTATGGGGCTGGGACAGAGGTGAGACTGTATCGACTGAGTTGGACATGCAACGAAGTGGAGTACTCATCTTCCTTCTCTCAGCACAGCAACTCGTTGATGGTCAGGCCTCCAATCAATGTGAATAACACCGCCTTGTTTCTCTCCTGTCCTTGTGCTTCTAGATCTACTCCGCTTCTCTGCACGCTTCGCACTTCTAGATCTTCCTTCACTTCTCAGTCTCTCTGTATTGTGTTGAGAGAGAGCCTTGAAGTCCAACTCTTATTGAGAATTAAAGAGGTAGCACGTTCATTTGAAGACCCAATTTGTCTCAAGCCCCAATTCTAAGACCAATAAAAAAACTACCCATGGGCTGTTCTTTGTTATTGATATGGCCAAAATTACCCCAAAAAGAAAAATAAATATGTGGGCAAAGCGAGTTGGGTTGGGTTGGGTTATGTTGGGTTGGATCCAGTGGAGGTTGAATATGGTTTTGGAAGTGCACTGGTTTTTGAGAGCAAGGATATTGCTTGTCGTCGAGCAAGATTTGTCATCCTTCACCTCGTAAAAATACAAAAAATATCGATCCACGTAGAAAATTAGAAAGAGTAAAGCAAATATAGAAAAAAAATTAGCTATACGTATATGCATCGTAAAAATGGCTACTAATGAGCTTTAAATGAGTGGATATGAATTTTCATAGATTTAGTTAAATATATACGTGTTTTAGTAATTCAGGTACAGGTTAGGTTTGGGTTATTAGATTTATATTGCGTGTAAATGAGTCAAAACAGATTAAATGGGTCGATTTGAATCGAACTATTTTTTGACTCCCGACTTACCTAGTTGATAGCCCTAGTAAGCATTACATTTAGCTCCTCCAATTAATCAAAAGCGAGAGAGAGAGAGGGTGATCATGGAGAGACGGGTGTTGCATCTCTGTGGAAGACTCGCTGCAGCTTTTGTGGAGAAAGAATATGCACGCATGGCATCCATAGACTTGCCCCAAGATTGCTTGTTCAAAGGCTTTGCAGCTCTTGAGCATTTGTTGGATGGTCACATTCTGAGAATCCTCATCGGGGCTTAGTTGTGACAAGGCAGGCGAATCTATAGTGGGCCTTGCAATAACAATCGACGCATCCAAATGGTAAGAGAAAATTTTCATATATAAAAGCGAAATATTGATTGGAATGTACAATACTAGACTGGTGAGGTCACGTATTTTCTTGTGTCATGACAAGTTTGTCGGCCATCGCCTAAGACCCACTGGCAAATAGAAACAAAAGCAAACATTAAAAAAAAAGGAAGAAATTTAAAAAAAAAAATTTAAATGTTATCAACGTTAGCATCGATATGTCACATAGGACGACCAGTTTGGATTAGCGTTTTCCAATCAAAATTGACTGAAAAGATTATTGATAAATTGTCTAAAGTTTGAGGACTGAATTTATAAAATTGAAAGCTTTAGAATTGTTTTTTTTTTGTCTATAAGGTTTAGGATTGAATTATTATAATTATAATATATTTAGAATTTTTTGGTATTTTTCCTAAAAAAATAATGGAGGAAAGTATCATCCGGAAACGATTTGTAATGATAATGACCTGTTTAATATATATATATATATATATATATTTTTTTTTTTGCAACTGACAGTCATCAAATGTCTCCACTTATGCCCTTCTCATTCCTTCCCCTTTTCACTTATTTCTCATCAGTCAATCAATCGTTGTCCCTTTCACATGCCCTTTCCCATATCTCTCTCATCTTTAAAAGTTTCCACAAATATTCCTCCTCAATAACTTTTTTTTTCCTCTTTCTCAAAAAGATGACATTTGTATATTCCTTTTGCTAAAATTCAAATACATTATACTAATCAGGGTATGACCTTCATTTGAACCGGGTCACATGCTTTTTTTTGGGGAGAAAGAAGAAGGAGATAGAATTCTTTCCTTTTTTTTGGTCATATTTATTCTCTCCCACTAGACCTCTCTTCAACAACTTCTCAATCTCCTCTAGTCTCCCTTATTGACCAGACAAAACCAGACAAAACCAAGGTCATATTTATTCTCTCCCACTAGACCTCTCTTCAACAACTTCTCAATCTCCTCTAGTCTCCCTTATTGACCAGACAAAACCAGACAAAACCAAGGTCATATTTATTCTCTCCCACTAGACCTCTCTTCAACAACTTCTCAATCTCCTCTAGTCTCCCTTATTGACCAGACAAAACCAGACAAAACCCCTCTCTTCTCTCTCTCTCTCTCTCTCTCTCTCTCTCTCTCTCTCTGAGTGAGTTTCCAAGAGGCTTCGACGTTAAAGGAGCAATGGGACCATGGGGAGTCACGTGACGACCCTTACCATTTGGATAAATGTAGGACCATAGTGAAAGTATGGACAAAAAAAGTTCAAGATAGAATTGAAATTGAAATTAAGGTTGGGATTTTTTTTAGGAAATTAGCCCATAAAAATTCATGATTCCATCAACAATCCAAGATATGTCAAACAGAAGAAAATGAGATCTCTTGTGAAGATAGGAACCTATTTTCATAATATTTCACCAAAAAAAGAAATGTTCGATTGCTTTGAAAGTATTTTGACAGGATTTAGTACATCCAACGATTACAAAAATAGGTGAGTTCGTGCTTAAAATATGTTGCACTATAGATGGGTATTTAAAGAAAGGGATGAGCAGCTATTATTGCAGTATAAATTTGATAAGATTATATTGAAATGGAGAAATAATAACCATATATTGTTGTATGTTTTTATTTTGTAGATTTTGTGAATAAGACCTGTCATTGACATTTGTCATCCCCCAACTCTATAAAAATAGGGAAAACAATGTCACTGTCCTCCTACTAGAAAAGATAGCCTCTAACATAAACCAACGTAAACACGTTATCAAAATATGTCTTCATCTATATACTTGATATAATGGTGAGTAGGTTACAAAATCAAGAGTTCTGGAATTCATAAAAAAAGTAAGTGTATATAATATGTATTTCCAAACTCAATTTAGCCCCACAAATATCATTTCAGACATATACAAGTATCTAAACTCATATCAAAATCCAACTATAAAAAATTTTCGCCAATAACTCTCACATCCTACCTTAGTTGAAGAATTTGAAAAAGATTTGATATAGATAATGTGAGCAACCACAACTCGGTGACTAATACAAATCTCTTCTAAGTAAATGGAGCATCCACCATGCATATTATGAAGTACTACTAGAGACTCATTTATCCAAATCCAATATATAATGTATAGTAAAATCCAAATTTGAGCGATATCACTTCAACTCAGTTTTATACTGATTAGAAATATTCATTCAAATTTCAAATACCAACAGGGTAGTAAACGCTCCATCTGGCTTTATGCAACAAATATGTTTTAAACTATACTTTTTTGTTTTGACAAAATCATATCATGCAATGTCTTTCTTAACATATAATATATTACTTTTAAAACATGAGTTTACAAATTTATAGAATATCACAACTTACCCTGAACCAAAATCCAAATCGAAAGTTACACCACTCAAAAAGTTTTAAAATCCTATTGAAGGCAATGCCATATTCAAACTTATGTGTCAACTAACCTCGACTAAAACTTCAGTAGGCGATGCCATATTCTTGAGTTAAATCATTCACTCGACAAAAGAGCTCTGTACAACTACTTTTCAAACAGAGTCAACCTCATTTTATAACTTCAATTCAAGTAAGCTTACTTTCAACAAAAAAACTCTTTCGAATTATTAGGAGACCATAAATGCAAAAGATGGCTGGAGAAGGGCAAAGTCCATTGCCAAACACAATAATTGGAAAATTGTTTCTAATAGCATGCAAATTTTTTAAAATTTATCACAACCAAACCATAAACCTAAATCAACTTTCATGAAGTCTTGCTATGAAACACCCTAAATTTTTTACAACATAATTTCGCAACTTGAAAACCTCTAAAATCAACCCGGCAACATAGAATCCATACAGAACCTAATTTATAGATTAACTACAAAAAATTCTTCCATTATATAAATAAAAGTTTTGAATCCTTACCAATTGCCATGAAACAAAAATAATCAAGCTTGACCAAGCCTCTCAAATGTGCATCTGAGAGTCCTCTTTGTCTTGAGAAAATATTGGGTATACTAGGGAGGCTAACTCAACAAACCATCAGTCCATTCATTGGGTAATACATGTCGCGTTGGGCCTATCTTTCATTAATTTTCCTCTCTCTATCTTTTACTTGGTTTCTCCAGACTCTACTTTCCTTCTTTTTTTCTTGTTTTTTTTGGGGGGGTGGTGTTCTTTTTGGTCAAGACTCTATTTTCTTTCTTTTGTTCTCTCTTCCTGCTGTAGAAATGCCCTTGCGATGGCATCAACTAAAGCAAGACCGAAGCAAGACCAAAGAAAGGGCTTAAACGATACACTTGGGCCTGGGCTTACTATTTTGCTCTTATTTATTATGGTTTGCAAGCCCAGTTATTGAAACTTTAATCATGGACATTAATCTTTTAGGTTGTTATGTATTGCTGCTAAATTATGTGGAATGAGAATAAGGTTACCTTGCCCAATTGTAAGAAAATTGAACGGGGTGAGGCAAGTGGGGTGAGGACATTTAGTTTCAAATATGAGGTTTGATTTTCGCATTTTGCTAAGAAAAAAAGGAGAATTAAGATGCATTTGATAACGATTCTATTCCCAAGAGTAAATTCTGATCATAATTTTTTTTATTTATTTTGTTCTCGGGAACAAATTCTAAGTATTTTAAGCCGTTTGGTAACTGTTTAAAGTTTCTAATTCTGGAATAAAATTACGTTTGGTACTATGCTAATTGATATTGTTCCAATTTTTTTTTTTAAATTTTAAATAATTTTTATAATTTTTTCCTTTTTTTTTTCTTTTTTATCCTATTCTTCGAGGCTGAGCCTTGTTGGTAGCTAGGGCAAGGCTTGCCCGGCCACCGGTGGGGCTGGGCGAGTCTCGCCGAAGCTGGGTGAGGCTCATCTGGCCACCAGTGGGGCTGAGCGTTGTGAGGCTTGCCTAGCCCTAGCAAGGACGAGCTTTGCCAGTGGCTGGGCTTGTCTCTGGTGAGCTTACCGGACCTTGCCCTAGCCTAGCGAGCCTCTGGCGAGCTCGCCAAACCGATTGCCGGCGATCGGCGGCGGCGGATGGCGGATGGCGGCGACGGCGAGGTGGTGGATGGTGGCAAATGGTGGCGGATAGCAACCGCGCAATTGAAGAAGAAGAAAAGAGAAGAAGAAAAAGAAACAAGAAGAAAATAATTGGTTTTGATTCTTTTTTCGATTCTGGAATAAAAATCACATTTTTTTTTTTTTTTTTATTCTTGATTTTACTCTCAATCTGTTTTTGGGAATAAAATTTTTACTAAACGCGATTCTGAATCCAAATTGATTTTGTGAATAAAAAATCAAAATTTGCCCCTGTTTAGATGGTTATCAAACCGGGCCTTAGGCTCCGTTTGTTTTAGTTGATGCTCTAGGCTTCATCAAAGAATTCAAGAGGAAGTCTTTTTTACCTTTTTAACCCAAGAGAAAATAACTAGGAAAGTTCAAAGGCGTGAGGGTAGGGACATCATTGCCGTTCTTTTATTCAAAGTGGCATTTGGAACGTAGCGCTGGAGAGAGAAGAAAACTCGTTATCGGGGGCATTTGGAACGTAGCGCGACGATAGCGAGTTTTCTTCTCTCTCCAGCGCTACGTTCCATAAAAGAATGGCAATGATGTCTCTGCCTTCATCCCTCACGGCGCCATGGATCTTACCTCCATCGTCTCTATCCTGGTCAACATCATCCAAGTGGCTTCCCACCCCATCGTCATTGGTGTTGCCATCTGCACCCTGCTCCTGCATTTCTTGTTGCTGCATCTCGCTAATCGGGCACCCCCGTCTAGCGGCCGCGCTCCTCCTTGTGATGGAGCATCATCGCACCTCCTCATCGACTTCACTGGTTCCATATCGGTGGCTTCGCTCGCCTGGTTGCTGCTCCACGACTCCTCCCACTCCGTCCCTTGGTTGTTGGTGTTGCTCCTGTTGCTTTCCGTGAGTCTGCTGCGCGGTCTCTTTCAAAAGCTTTGGCCTTGGTTTTACGACAAAATCTTTGCCATGATTTTCCGTGCGGCGCACTCCCGTGTATGGCATGGTGGAAGAGCGCAGCCACATCCGCCGTGCCCGGTTGTGGATCTGCGTTTATCGCTGGAAGTCTGAGCGCCCTAGTTCTACGATTGACTGTTCCCTCGGAAAAACTAATTTTAATAGTATGACTACTTTAAAATTAAATGAGTAGTACTTAACGAACCTAAGCTAGTTTTGTATAAGATGCACTTGGGGCTTTCTTCTCTTTATCAGAAGCCAAAGCCATAAGGAATCCCCAAGCCTTCGGCGTCAAATTATCTCCCGATCATAAGAAAGGAGAGCAGGGAACAAGTAATTTCTTAAGAACAGATCAGAGAAAGCATATGACCTTGGAACATAATCATATGTCATTATCTGAAGTGCTAAACGGAGATATGGGATGTGATTTGAGGACTGAACTGATGATTTAGATGCAGATGGTAATAAATTCTTTTCTCTGGACTCTGAAGCTTAGCCATTTTGTATGAGATGTGCAGGATCGCAGTTATCATAAGGCAAATCAAATTATGTTGGCAAAAAATTTAGTATTGTCATCTCCAATGAAAGCAAAGTGTGTGATAAATGTTGTGGGCCATGCATACTAGAAAGTGCAATGGATGATTCACCTTCTGTGAAAGCATGTGTCAGACAACAGTATCTTTCTCTTCTCAGTTGACCATTCTTCCTTCTCAGGCAATTGTTTCTATCTACTTCATCAATTATGTATGCTACCCTTTAATCCATAGGAACTTCTCATCAGTTGCAGGGTTTGGTTGCCCAAAATTGACTTGGCTTCACCAAAACTCCTCTTCTCTAGAAACCTGGCTGGCAAGGCGTCCCACTGGCAGTAGGTTGCTCAACCTAGTGAGGGTGAGTTCCATCTGTCAGTTTGTGGATCACAGTCTCACACACAAATCCCTACAGATTCCTGTAGGAGGTCCAAATTATATCTATTTTAATTTTCATGTGGGGTTCATTCATCATTTGATTTGACCTTGGAAGTTGATTTTCTTCTTATTTATTTACAAGCCTAAATGCTTATTGTGAAAAACGATTCCCAGGAGAGTATCATGATATTAAGTCACATAATGAAGCTAAGTAGGTGATCGACTGGATAACTTAAGATGGCAGGACTGTTGAATGCTTCTGCTAATTTGGTGGCAGATACTTAAAATTGTTACCTTCAATGGAAGGGAAAATGTTATTGAAAAGACCGAAAATACCTCGACAGTTATTGTGATGAGAAGAATGGAGAGATGTTTCATTGTTTGTTTCAAGGTTACCCAAGATCCTACTAGACCAAAAGATTTGGAAGTTTTTTCTTTATCGAAGAGGGAAAAAAAGGGATATTCATGAAAAATGGCACTTTTACTAGCATTTTCAGATTCCAGCACCTTATTATCACATTGCCACATATCAGACGTTGTCATATGGTCGTTACTAGTTGCCAAAATGAAGTCAAAATTTTTCTTGAGGTTAAAGCTTCTGAATTCTTTGAAAATATCGCGAGCATCACAGTTTTGCTTTTCTTTTTGTGGCGAATCTCTTGGTGACTTTCTGTTTGGGTGGATCTATATGTGTTATTTTACAGACTCTTTGCTGTTACACAATGGTTTTGCTTATTTATCTATATGAACTAGGATAAAGAGATGCCTTGGAGACGGGAGCACCGCTGCAATATCAGAGCTTTCTTCTATCGTCATAGAGTTAGCAGAATCAAAATGAGCAATGTCAGTTTTTTCATCTCTGTCTTGCGTGCACAGGTAATGCTTACTAACTATTCTGATGATAACAATTTTTGAGTATGTCATTGCAGAACGACACGGTGATTACATCATATAGTCAGCATTTTACCTCCGAGAGGTGACAACTACATTATTGTCGCGGCAAATGCGTCAACTTGCTTCAGCAAATAAGATTTATAAAGACAAACTTCTTCTGTGGTGTATCCTGCATGTATCCAGAAGATCTTGGATTTGAATAATGCAATGAGTATGTTGTCTCCCTGGCTGAATAGGTTTTCGGGCAGGAGCATGAATTGTTGCTTCAGTCGGAGATTCAAGTTGCCAGGGCCAAGGTGCGAAAAGAATGCTTGATTTCTTTTGTGGGAGGCTTTAGTTCAATATAACTGAATTTTGGTAGACTGCAGATGTTAGAACCGAACTTTTCCTATCTTCTTGTGCTAGAAAAGAATTTACAGTTCATGAATGGAAAGCTAAATAGGTAGTATACGAGAGCTCGAGGCTAGTCTGCACAAACTACACATCCTGATATTTTTTTTCAAGGAATTAATAAGACCGGCAAGCTTCCTAACAAGTTTATTCATAATCAAATTATGCATCCCAATGTTAATACTCCTATTCACAACACAGAGCACACAAGTCTTACACTCAAAAATATGATATTTATCTGCTTTTGCTGCAGAAGAAGATAACAGCAAATGTCAAGTGTTGGCAGTGATTCCAATTGACTTGCGTAAGAGCATTAGTTGAAACATCAAACAAAAAGGTGGTCTCCTGCCTCCCTAACTCTTTCCTTCTGGATAAGAGCCTCCCCAACTCTTTAACTTCATGCACTTAGCTTGCAGCTTTTTGAGACCAGCATTGCAAGTGTTTTTTTGAGTACCTCCAATTGTGCGCTCACTCTATCCACTTTTTCCTGCAGAAACGCATCTAGTTCAGCAAAATTGAGGCTTCAGGTACTTCCATTACTTCAAAAAAATTTGGTATTGCCATATTTTCTGTTGATTATAACTTATTGTGGAGATTGAGTCTGTATATGATATAACAAAAGAAAAAAAGAACAGGGCTATTCACCACATCACATGGCAGTGTCTTGTGGCCGTTTGTTGGCTAAAATCAGTTTAGTAAGAGAGCATTTCTGTGATGAAAGCATTGTTAGTAATATGCCCTAAATTAACTTATTAATAAATAAATTTTAAAAAAAAAAAAAAGTAAAGCTTCCTGCATGTGCACGAAGCGTAATGGTCAGCGGTTGCTGACCATTATGCACGTAGCATTGATGGTCAGCAACCGCTGACCATCATGCCACAATCGTGCATGAGCAACTGCTCATGCACGATCGTCCATTGATCAGCAACCGTTGCTGGTCATTTTTAATATAAAAATGAACGAGGGACGAGAAAAAAGAGGTTGTTGAAAAACAGAGAAAAGAGTTAGGGTGTGCATTTGTGTTTTAGAGAGAAAATGCTTTGCTGAAAACAGAGAGCAAATTGTGTGCGTGTTCTTGTGTCTTTGAGACACGAGGAAGAGAAACAATTCTCTCATTTGGGCCGTGACTACTATGCATCAAGAATACGACGGATTCTTTCCACGTGATTGCTAGCACGATCGAAGTGGTGGATATCCGAAAGTTCTCTCTTCCGTTCGACGTTTGTTGGTGGTGTGTCTGAACTAGAGGTCCGACGCTTGTGGGACTCGTATTGCAGAACATCCGAACCGACTTGTTTCAAAGCGCGCTTCAAGAGGTATTTCGTTTAACTCCCTTTTATGTATAGTTTTTTGATTAAAACGCACGAACAACGCCTTAGGAGAATCATGTGTAAAATATATTTTTGTTTCCGCTACGTTTATTTCATTAATTTTTTTTTATACATGATTCATGAAACCCCAACAGTGGTATCAGAGCCAACCTTAGGCGTTTTCGTGCGTTTAATTGATTTATAGTTCAAATATATTTTTGCATTATAATGGCCAATTTACTTTTGTTAAGAGAATTGGTTCTCTTACTCTTATGTGGCCTATAGAAGTTGATTGATTTATGTGATAAATTTAATCAACAAAGCAAAAATTAGAACTAAATCAATTTTGAATCAAAAATCCGTAACTTGTTATACTTGATGTTTATATTTTGCAAATGATATGCAGAATTTTTTGCATGTCTTCCAGAGCTTTAAATTTTGAATTTATGGCTCGTAAAGAAGAGTGGTGATCATGGAAAAATCCCTAAATGTTGTGATTGTTGTATGGATAAATGTATGATGATTACATGTATTCTTTTTGGGGATGTAATTATTAAATGGAGGCTGCGTCCTTCTTTTTTATATTTATTTTACGAAATGTAATTTAAGTATAGTGTAGTATTTCAATTGTTGATGTAAATACTACAAGAGATGTGGAGCCATTGGAGGAGCCATTAAACCGGTGAGCTCTTTGGGCCCGGTCTTTGAAGAGTTCAAAGATTGAAGAAAAAGTGAAGAGCAGGTCCATATAATTAAAACATTAAAATGGCTAAATGGGTCTCTTTGGCTCGAGACCCATTGAACCATAATTCCATGATCACCACATAGGATAGATATTATGTGATATCTATTTATTTATTGTGTTTATGAAATCGTGCATGTTAAACCGGTTAATGTGCAAAGTGAGACCGTTAATAACGACCCAAATCTCCTTATAAAGAATATTAAGTCGAAACGGGTTTCGGACTCGTGGCCTTCCATTGTCGTGGTTTGATCCAATATTATAGTGGTTAACTAACCGGTTATTGATACATAGGGGTTAATTACCATTTATAATATTGGACCACTCTATTAAGCATAAGATGCTATGGGGTTGGAGCCAAATGATTTCTAATAACTGTCAGGTGAGGGAATCATTTGTGTTTTCAATACTTGCATGAGATGATGGGCTAGACTTAACTATGATCATGATGCCAATAACTGTTAGGTGAGGCTTTCATGGTCTAGAGGCCGAAGTTATGATTGGGACTCGCATATGATGCGTTGAACAAGCTGGTTCACTCACTAAGTTCATAGGACACCGATAATTGTTAGGTGAGGTGGACTTTGGACTAGTGGGACTCCAATCCCCACTAGTAATCTTTACCCAACAAAGATTACCGCTTCCCATCTTAAGGAGTATGGGATTCGAATATAAATTTAATGGGAGGATCTATTTCATTTAAAGGCCAAAATGAAATAGTTACTTTGAAAGATACAACGACTAACAATTTATTTTCTGCAACAGATATATTATTACTCTGAAAATTGTGACCACAAACCCACTCGCTTCTATACTTGATAAGAATTGTTTGATTGGACCCAATTTCACCGATTTGGGTGAGGAATTTGAGAATTGTTCTCAATTCAGAAAAAATTGGGTATGTGCTTGATGAAAAGATGCCAACCTCCTTTCCTGAGGGTGGGACCCAAGAGGAGCGTGTCACTTATGATAAGTGGCGTGACGATGACTTAAAAGTTAGGTCATATATGCTTGCTTCTATGAATAATGAATTACAGAAGAAGTATGAATCTATGGAAGATGCTGGGTCGATCATTTTGCACTTAAAGGAATATTTTAATGAGAATGGTCGAACCTCTAGATATGAGATATCTAAGGCATTGTATCGTATGAGGATGGCTGAAGGATCATCTGTTAATGATCATGCTTTGAAAATGATCTGGCACATTGAAGAATTGGCTAGGCTGAATCTCGTTATGGATAATGAGTTAGCTGTGGAATTGATCCTTCAATCTTTACCCGATTCCTTCTCTGGTTTTGTCCAAAACTTCCACATGCATAAGATGGATAAAACTTTTGCGGAGTTACATAGCATGCTAGTAGTTTATGAGAAGGAAATGCATAACACGAGGCCAAATGTAGTGGCTATGGCTAAGGTTTCTTCTTCAAAGGGTAAGACCATTTTAAAGAAGAATAAATGGAAGAGGCCTGCCAAATCTGTTGTGCAACCAAAACCCATGATTGATAAAGGGAAATGTCATTACTGTGGTGTCAAAGGGCATTGGAGGAGGAACTGTAAGAGGTACCTCGCGAGCTTGAAGGTCAAGCCCAAGAACCGACCTTATGAAGGTATGGTGTCTATGCTTATTGAAACTAATCTTATGGTTAGTGCTGAATCCAGCTCATGGGTTCTAGATTCTGCTGCAACTTCACATATTTGTATGTCTTTGCAGAATCTGGAAATAAGCAGGATGCTAGGGCGAAATGAGATTGTCTCGACGTTTGCCAATGGAGCAAGAGTTGCTGCATTAGCTATAGGGACTTTTCGTTTATGTTTGCCTTCTGGACATGTATTGGTTTTAAAGAACTGTTTGCATTATAAGAATGCTGTTAGGAACCACCACCCGCGGTGGCCGCGCGGTTAAGAGCTTGGTACCCTTTTCGCAAGAGGGGAAGAGTTCGAAACTTCGTGGACGCAGTGTGTTATGCACAAACGCGCGTCTTAACTGCGAAATGGACTAGTGGTGGGAGGCCATAAGCTCCAGGGTTTACTCTTCGCCGCGAAGCGGCAGTGCGGAGGTTCCCTGTGTACCCTTTTCATAATAGAATATGTGTTGGTTTTAGCTTATTAATCAACAATCTTTATACCATTACAATGTCCGGTAATACGATTACCAATGTCAATAAGCAAAATAGAATTGATATAAATGCCATTACTAATAAACGCCCTAGAGACGGTCCGAATAAAAAGTATGTTTGGCATCTCCGATTAGGTCATATTGGAGAAGACAAAATTAACAAGTTGAGTAATGATGGATACATTGATCCTTCAAATTTTGAGTCATACTCGACTTGTGAGGCATGTCTTCTAGGAAAAATGATCAAAGCGCCTTTTGTGGGACAAAGTGCGCGAGCTGCTGACATATTAGAATTAATACATACAGATGTATGTGGACCAATTAATGAATCTGCTAGAGGTGGTTATAATTACTTCATTACCTTCACTGATGATCAGTCAAGGTATGGTTATCTATACCTCATGAAGTATAAATCTGAATCCTTTGAAAAGTTCAAGGAATTCAAGGCTGAAGTTGAGAAACAAACAGGAAAATGTATTAAGGCTCTTCGATCAGATCGAGGAGGTGAATACCTTAGTACTGAATTCTTGGACTTTCTTAAAGAGAATGACATTTTATCACAATGGACACCTCCTGGAACTCCAGAACATAATGGTGTATCTGAACGAAGAAATCGTACTTTATCAAATATGGTACGATCTATGATGAGTTACACCGATTTGCCAATATCCCTTTGGGGATATGCCCTTGAGACAGCTGTATATATACTGAATAGAGTGCCGTCCAAATCTGTTCCAACTACGCCCTATGAGATATGGCATAGTAGGAAACCTAGTCTTAATCATATTAAGATTTGGGGTTGTCCAGCTTTTGTGAAAAAGCTGAAAGTGGAAAAATTGGAGGCAAGATCTGAACAAGGTCGCTTCATTGGATATCCAAAGGAAACTCTTGGATATTATTTCTATTTTCATTCAGACTAAAGAATTTTGGTATGCAAGCACGCTTCTTTCTTGGAGAATCAGTTCATCCAAAAAAGTGGTGCTGGGCGGAAAATAGTCTTACAAGAAGAAAATAATGAAGTATCAAACAACCGAGTTCAGATATCAATCTCTGATTCAGTGGGAGCTTCTGATACACAACCTCTAAGGAGAAGTGCGAGAATGTCTCGCCCACCTGCTCGTTATAGACACTCGGTTGATCATATTGAACCATTATTCATTGTGAATGATAGTGATCAACCCGGTGATCCTAAAACTTATGAGGAGGCGATGTTGGACATCGATTACGGTAAATGGCTAGAAGCCATGAAATCCGAAATGGATTCAATGTATTCCAATGAGGTATGGACCTTGGTGACTCCGCCCGATGGTATTGTACCAATTGGCTGTAAATGGATCTTCAAGAGGAAGATGAATGTTGAAGGTCAAATTGGAATTTACAAAGCACGGCTGGTGGCGAAAGGATATCGTAAAAAAGAAGGAATTGATTATGACGAGACATTTTCACTAGTAGCCATGATAAAATCCACTTGGATCATGTTGGTTATAGCTGCACACCTTGATTATGAGATATTCCAGATGGATGTCAAAACGGCTTTTCTAAATGGTTTTCTCGATGAGGACATCTATATGGAACAGCCACAGGGTTTTGAATCCAATAGTGAAAAACAAAAGGTGTGTAAGCTTAAAAGATCCATTTATGGACTCAAACAAGCCTCCAGAAGTTGGAACATCCGTTTTGATGAGGTAGTCAAATCGTTTGGCTTCATCAAAAATCCGGATGAACCTTGTGTATATAAGAAGATTAGTGGGAGTGCAATTGCATTTCTGGTTTTGTATGTCGATGATATACTTTTGATTGGAAATGATGTACCAATGATATCATCGATAAAACTATTCTTGTCACAGAAATTCTCCATGAAAGATTTAGGAGAGGCAACCTACATTTTAGGTATCAAGATCTATAGAGATAGATCAAGACGATTGATTGGCCTCTCACAATCTACGTACATAGACAAAGTGTTAACACGGTTTAACATGCAATGTTCCAAGAGAGGATTATTGCCTTTTAGGCAAGGGATCCGTCTTTCTAAGGAGATGTGTCCCAACACTCCTGAAGAAAGAGAGCGGATGGCAAAGATACCATATGCATATGCTATTGGAAGCATAATGTATGCTATGCTATGTACTAGACCGATATCGCGCATGCTGTAAGTATTACTAGCGAGATATCATCGATCCAGAGAGAAGAGCACTTTGGATAGCGAGTCAAGAATATTCTTAAGTACTTGCGAAGGACTAAAGATTTATTTTTTATATATGGAGAAGGAGAATTTAAAGTTGTAGCTTATACTGATTCTGATTTTCAATCGGATCCTAATGATTATAAGTCTACGTCTGGGTTTGTCTTCACATTCAATGGTGGTGCGTTAGTTGGAAAAGTTCCAAACAAAGTATAGCGCCGATTCCACCACTGAGGCAGAGTATGTAGCTGCTTCTGAAGCAGCAAAGGAAGCCGCTTGGATGAAGAAATTTATTTTTGAACTTGGAGTCGTTCCTTCAATTGAGCAACCGATCACATTGTTCTGTGACAACAATGGAGCAATAGCTCAAGCTAAGGAACCGAGATCTCACCAGAAGTCCAAGCATATTGAGAGACGCTTCCATCTCATCAGAGAAATTGTTGGGAGAGGTGATATCGCCTTACAGAAAATTGCCTCAGCAGAAAATGTGGCAGATCCCTTCACTAAGGCCTTACCTCAGTCTTCTTTTGAAAGACATATTGACAAAATGGGTTTGAGGAACCAGACAAATTGGCTTTAGTGCAATTGAGAAATTGTTGGATGTATACCCTAAAGCTGCTATGTAATAGTTACATATTAGGGATTTCAGTTGTACTTTCATTATTATTATTTAATTAATGGCAACGACGTATTTATTCATTTATCCAATTATTTTATATTGATGAATGATTCCATAAGATCAATTGCAACTAGACCTATTCTTGAGACGTCAAGAATATATGTGACGGGTTCATAGTTATACTGAATCTTTAAATTGTTCCCGGTCGATGGATTATTGAGTGGATATTAATAATCCTGTTGAAACCGGTGTGTTCTTAACTTTGCCATTAAGTATTGGATACTTAAGGGAATGATGAGTCATATGTCATTGGGTATTATGATGCCTGAGTTAGAACACATGTGTTTGTATTAGACAAATTCACTGAACGTGACACATATGGAACGATTAGCGACATGGAAGCTTTTAGCGTGGTCAATGTCTAATTGTTCATGCTTTGGTCTTGTGTAAATAATCTTTAGACCTGAGGCACAGTGTTAACTTGTGTATCGAACAACTATGGTTCACGGGTGCACATAATGCCGGGTCGTCGATTCGTCTTTATACTTGATGGTCATAGTTTGTTCATATATGAAATTACACGTGTGTGCAATATGGAATCTGTCTCCTTGTTATATGCAAGGTATGATAATGATGTCCTATGCGATCTAATTGTGACACTGCATTGAAATCCTCGGCCGGGGTTGTAATCGAGAATAAATTGTTTATGTCTCGAATAAAATGCATGTCAATTAGATTTGTGCATATGATCGAATTAATTACTTGACAAATATTCCATGGTATTTGTTTGATCGGGACATAGTAAGACAGAGGGATTGAATTACACTGTAGCCAAAGCTGACAGGTTCATTATGTTCTTAAAGTATTCACATTATCTGGGTAGCCATGACATATTGCTAGATGTCAATCGTGGCTTGTAGGACCTAAAAGATTAATCGGGACAATTAATTCTTTTGGAAGTACTAATGTGTTAGTATAAGTCTTACTACCAGCTTAGTGATGAACCTAGGGATGTCACACACCATAAACAATTAGGATGACGTGGAACAAGAGAGAAATATTATTGCAAATATGTTTGCAATTACTGCAATCGAATTGAGTCGATTTGAAATTAAATTAAATAAGATTTAATTTAGTTTGTATTATAGTCACGAGCCTACTTGCATATGATGCACACGCATGCCCAAAATGGATATATGTTAACATACCAAACAACTTGGCTTTAGTGCAAGTGGGAGATTGTTAGTAATATGCCCTAAATTAACTTATTAATAAATAAATTTAAAAAAAAAGGTAAAGCTTCATGCATGTGCACGAATTTGTGCACATGCACGAAGCGTAATGGTCAGCGGTTGCTGACCATTATGCACATAGCATTGATGGTCAGCAACCGCTGACCATCATGCCACAATCGTGCATGAGCGGTTGCTCATGCACGATCGTCCATTGAACAACAACCGTTGCTGGTCATTTTTAATATAAAAATGAACGAGGGACGAGAGAAAAGAGGTTGTTGAAAAACAGAGAAAAGAGTTAGGGTGTGCATTTGTGTTTTAGAGAGAAAATGCTTTGCTGAAAACAGAGAGCAAATTGTGTGCGTATTCTTATGTCTTTGAGACACGAGGAAGAGAAACAATTCTCTCATTTGGGCCGTGACTACTATGCATCAAGAATACGACGGATTCTTTCCACGTGATTGCTAGCACGATCGAAGTGGTGGATATCCGAAAGTTCTCTCTTCCGTTCGACGTTCGTTGTTGGTGTGTCTGAACTAGAGGTCCGATGCTTGTGGGACTCGTATTGCAGAACATCCGAACCGACTTGTTTCAAAGCGCGCTTCAAGAGGTATTTCGTTTAACTCCCTTTTATGTATAAATTTTTTGATTAAAATGCACGAACAACGCCTTAGGAGAATCATGTGTAAAATATATTTTTGTTTCCGCTGCGTTTATTTCGTTAATTTTTTTTTATACATGATTCATGAAACCCCAACAAGCATACCGTGGGTAAGACGCATTTGATATGTGTAATCAATGGGCAAGGGCATTCATCACAGACGGAAGCACCCAGTTGTGTAATAAATGTTACAATAGTACTCACTGGCATCGTCTTCAATGAACGTAGCGTAGAGTGTGACGTTCATTGATGGAGGTGATGGCGATCTTTATTGTTTGGTGTTAACCGTGGAAGACAATCATGGTTGACATAAAGATTGCACTACACAAGAACGTGAAAGTTGAAAGTGAACTTTACCAGACACTGCATAGGAAGCACAGGTCGGTGGATCTAATATAAGAAAGAGTATATGCTCAAGGAGCTGATGTTTCGAAGTGACCTTCCAAAAGTGCATGTAATGTTGAAGTCGAAGTCGCATTCTGCATAGTGAAAGATGGTGTCAACGCTCGTCAGGACATGCGTCAGTGAGCCTTCTTTCCTGATACGGGAAGAAGTGGATGTGCCAGGGTGAACGGGGTGTTGCATAACTGAGGGCAATTCGGCACATGATTTACGGAGCAGAAAAGAGCAGCTCTGCTCCAGGCAGGCATGGGCTAAACCTTTGGCATATTCATCAGGAGCCTTGCTCGCACGATCCTTCATACGACCCAGCTCCAGCAGCAGCGGATGATCGTGAATTGGAGAAAGGAGGCAATCTAGACAAGCATAACCTCACCTAGTATGCTTTATTCAGAAGCTTTGCGCTCGATTCTGGTTTCAAGCTTCACGTGGAAGGACCCCAGTAGACGCTGATGGGTGAAATGGTTAAAAAAACTGAGCCTTTCTCGCTCTTCAGATCTTGTGAACATAGAGTTATAGCCATGCAGTCCACGTCAAGGCTGAAATTGCATTCGCTGCAGGGGGAAACCAGATGGAAGGCATTACATTGGAGGTCTACCGATTGATCGAAAGTAAGAGAGAGGGTGATCATGCAGAGACGGGCGTTGCATCTCTGGGGGAAGATTCGGCACAGCTCTCTTCAAGAAAGAATATACACATGTAGCATCGATAGACCTCCTCACGGGCCCGCATTTGATTCTACTTTTCATCCCGAGATGATAGGATGTGAGCGGATGCTAATGAGCAAAATGTTGGATGGTCACATTCTCAGAATACTCATCAGGATTAGAGTTGTGACAAGGCAGACAGAAGCAATATCGGGCCCTGCAGTAAGGCTCGACCATTTTTACGGCAAGAAGGAAGCCTGCTCACACGCATGGCAACTACGACAATCCTCCTCATCTTCCGCCTCCTAGGTTTTCAATCAGGGACAGCATGTGAAACGGGTGTTCTTGGGCGGATAGCGTAGACTCGTGAAAGAAGATTCAACACGTTTTACAGCAGTAGGGATGAGCTGCTGATTGCAGACCAGCACGCGAGACATTCCGAGTACAACCTTCCACTCAGGCTCGGGAAATTCAATGCATGATCACCAAGGCAAATTAGGAAATAAAGAGGCATTGTGAACTATGTAACACCAACACTGATACGCGACATAACACGACACGGCGACACGTCGTTCATAAAAAAATAGAGAATTCTAACACGTTGTATATTAAATGTATATTTTTATACATACATAATAATTTATCATTTTATGATTATTTCAATCAAATTAATTTGATTCAAATTCACAAATAAATAAATAATAATAATAAAAGGCTAGAATGAATTATATTAAAATATTAATCTACTATTTATTAATATCATTCATTATTTCAATTCGATAAATTCAATTCTATTCCAATAATTCATAAAACTTGGAGAGAGAGAAAAAAAAAAAAAAAAAACAAGCAATTCACATTCAAGACTTTCGTGTAAAACGTGTCGGATGAGAAGAGAAAAAAATTAAGGGGTGAATTGTGTATCACAAGAAGAGAAAAGAAGAGAATACTAGTTTTTTTCTTTCACCATTTATTATTATTATTATTATTATTATTATTATTATTATTATTATTTTCGCATATATACACTTTGACTCATCATTTATTGAAATTTTTTAAAATTGACCTCACGTGTCAGAAATTCACATATGAATTCCGACTCAACTGTCAGGAAAATTGATTAGGTGTCAGATCTTCTGACACATATTGATTGAGTATCAGAGAGTGTCCAAGAGTGTCGAAAGCTGCATTTGGGAACTGCCTTCCCAAGTAGCTTTAGACACCTAAAGGCCTTTTGGGCAAGTATCAGCTGTTTGGGAAAAATTTTGAAACCCCATTGAGCTAAAGCCAGCCTTTGGCCTTGCCCTTCATTCTACTGTTCCCATCTTCTTCGTCTTCTTCTTCCGCGAGTGGGTACTGTTCATCTTCTTCGCGGATACAACCTTGCTCGCACCGGCCACTGTGCCGGCAGCCCTCGACCGCGCCAACACCACCCTCGTCGGCGACCCGCGAGCCCTCTCTGCTCCACCACCGTTACACCGGCCCTGCTAGCCACCGTCGCTGCGCCTCCACCAGATCTGAACTCAAGCGGACTGCTACCCCTTTCGAACCAAAGCCCCTACAGTAGATCGCGAACGTCGCCGCACCAATCTCGCTCAATGACCGCGTCACTGCTGACTGCTGCTTGCCTCTGCCCGATGCCATCGTCGCTCAGCAGCTCGCGACTCAGCGCTTGAGGCCCTCACAACTCGACTGCTGTTGTCTCGATCTCGCTACTTGAGTGCCCTGACACCTGCATATTTGAGCTCGCCTCTGCCCGACGCCGTCGCCACCCAGCAGCCCGCGACCCAGCACTTGACTCCGCCGCGCTGGCCGATGCTTCCGCTCGCCGTTTGCGGGACCTCCGCCTCAGCAACGCGCCTCTGTTGCACCTCTGCCCACCGTCCTCCGCTCGGTTGCCGACCCCCGCGCTCCGCTGTGATGCTGGTTTTCCCCCTTCGCTAGAGCTCGACGCCACCGCGCCTTGGCATCACCGCCCGCGAGTGGTCGTCGGTGAGGTCCTCCCACGACCTCAATGCCCTAGATCTAGGTCGCGGCGGGGTCGCCGGAGGTCGAGGCAGCGTAGTGCAACCTCGCTGCCCCAAATCCGGGGTCGCCGTAGGTCGCGGCGGCATCGTGTGACCTCGGGTGGCCTTTGCCGACGGTCTTTGAGGGTTGGCGGGATTGCCGGAGGTCGCGGCAGCGTCGTGTGACCTTGAGTGGCCTTTGCCGGTGGTCTTCGGGAGTTGCTCGACCCTGGGCGGCCTTCCCTAGTCGTCTTCGGGGCTGCCTAAGTCGGATGTCGGCTGTCGGCGACGAATTTCGATCACCGGCAGCCGCCTATCAGTTAATTTTTTAATTTTTTATTATTATAAAAGCCCTTTGTAAATGTAATTCTCCCAAACAGCATTTTGCTTAAAAATATTTCACAAAGAGCTTTCAAACTACAATTTACCAAACACAGTTTGCATTTTGAAAAACATCTTTAACTCAAAGGTCTTTGTATTTTCCTAAAGGCTTTTCCCAAAAGTCTTCCCAAACGCACCCTAATTCCATTTGGTAGCAACAACTTTAATTTATCTAATTGGAGGAATTTTCATAATTAAGCTGTAAATTATGATTGGTGAAATTATGCCGTGCAGACAACAAGAGAGAAGGAGATGTTTCGGGATGCTTCACGTTCTCTGAATGTGTTTTGTTTCTCGAAACTAGCTGAAATTATTGTAACATTTTTGCTAAATTGCTCTTACATGTTCCTTGTTAACTCGTTGTCTTGTGATTAGTTTTGCTATGGCCACTTAGCATTTCTAGTTCTCCTCTTGCCTTTCATTTCCTCATGAATGATAAGTCGGAGGAAATAATTTGATCCAAGAGTTTCGATATTCATTGCAATTTACTTGTTTTGAGTAAGTCGGTTTTTTGAAGTATGTAATTTACCTCCTGATCTTTCCATGGCTTTTTTGCTATTGATGACAGCAGTATCAAAAACAATTATACTACTAGAATTTGGTTCACAATCTGACTATTATAGCCCCTAGTAAGGTAGAATAGAACGGCTTCGAAGAACCTTTTGATATGAGCTCTACATGGCTCCGATTTTCCTTTCTCCAAACGTAGTTCATTCTATCATTTCAACATGTTTACTTACAATTCCTCAGAAGAGTACCTCCCTGTTTTGTTTGTTCTTTGCAAAAATGTTCTCTAGGGTCTTAGTCTTCATAGTTTATACGAATGCCAACTTTTGACCTATGGAACTAAATTCAGCTTAACCGGCTGAAGTCGTAGGTTTGTATGGCAAACTGAGTTTGTAACAACTTCAATCTATATTTTGTTTTCAAAGGTAAAACATGTAGACAATTATTTGATTTTTGAAAATGAAACCGAGTTTTATTCAAAGATAATAAACATTACAAGTTTAATGGTAACTACTACTTCGGCGAACCTTATTGACATAACTTACTGACCATTGTATCGTACATAACTCTCTTCCAATTATGTGGAATTCAAGATTACTGTAGAACATGCACATTTATGGATAAATTGATAACTAGAAAAAAAGTAGATTTGGTTCATACCATTTGTACGAATTGTATATAATAGCAAATGTAAACATTACTTTTATATATAAGGTGAGTTTAGTTCTATAGACTATTAAGTTATATCCAGTTACATCCATTTTAGCAATTTCTAGAACTGTTGTCACAATATTGTAGTTACTTTTAAAGTTGGATTAGCACTTTCTAATAAATGTATAGACTAGCCGAAGGTGAATGCACCTTTTGACCTTATCCAATGTTTGGAGTTTTATATATTGGTTAATTTATGGAAAATTATGTTATAATTACAGCTGACTACTAAATGAGAAAATGACGTGAAACTTTTCATGGGCCACTTTAGTTTCTTTAACTATTGCATTAAAGCATAAAAAAATTAAAAGAAAAATGTACAAATTAACACTGAAATATAGCAGAAAAAAATATAGGGGAGTAGGGTACAATTCATTTCACCCCATTTGCTTCGTGTGATATCACTCAACAACTATAACTTCATTCACAACCTATGAAGCACCGACACTTTTCGGGAGCCTTTGTGTCGTGTTGGACACTCCAATACATGTCTGACACTCTTTAATCAGTCTTGTCGAGGGTGGGAAAGCCCCCCTTTGTTTCCTCTCTCTCTTTTTCTCGATTTTTCCAAACTCTACTTTCCTTCTTTCTTTTCTTTTTTTTTCCTTCTTGGCCAGGCTCTGTTTTCTCTCTTTCTTTATGCTCCTGTAATTTCCCTGGCAATGAAGCAAGACTAAAGAAAGGGTTAAAACAAGACACTCGAGCTTGGGCTTAGGCTTAGGCTTGGGCTTAATGTTTTGCTCTTATTTGTTATTTTTTGCAAGCCCATTTATTGCAACTTTATTCACGAAGATTAATCTTTTAGGTTATTATGTATTGATGGATCGTAAGTGGAGTGAGGATAAGATCACCCGAAATTAAAGTTGGGCATAGGAAAAATGTCAGAAAAAAATTCTAATTCTATTATTATAGTGTCAATTTGATTTAGTGTCAATTTAGTCATTTCAATTAATTTTGATAGGAAATTACTGACATGGACATTGGCTATCTTACGTGGCACACCAGGTCCTGACATGGACTTTAATGATAATTCAATATTTTTTTGATTTGTTATTATTATTTTTATTATTTTCTATTTTTTTTCCTTTACTTCCTTGGCCATTTTTAGGCAGGCTAGCCTCACCTGGTGAGGGTTGTTGTCGCCCAACACAGGAGAGACCCAGCCAAGTGAGAGTGATCCCAAGTGAGGCCACCCTGGCCTAGGCGAGAGGAGCCCTCGCCTATCCCTAAGCAAGGCCTTGAAAGGGTAAGCCTCGCCTAGGCCAAATTTGGTGTGGTCAGCTCGCTCTATCATTGCTTATGATCGGCAAAAAAAAAGACAAAAGAAAATAAAAATTTAAAAAATTAAAATTAAATTATTATTAAAAAATTTCCATGGTCATCCATATCAATATCCAGTTAAAATTAATTGGAATGAATAAATTGACACAATTTATATGATTAAACTAGCATAAATTTGATAGGTTTATGGGTTTTTTTTTTTTGGACACTTTTCTCCCTTGTTATTATAACCAAATAAAAAATAAGTTAGACAGTTCAACGCTTTTGTCCACTCCATGGGGGTGGAGAGGGGGTGAGGGCAAGGACATCATTTGATATTTGTTTTTTCATCGAAAGTGACACAAGACATCAGTTTTTTTTTTCTTTTTTTGGGGGGGAGGGGGTTTCTCGGCACCGGACATCAATTTGATTACTCTTTCTTTTGGATGCTTTTGAATTCAATCTGATTGAATACTCATCCTTTTCATTTTGGGTGCTGCGGGGACTGATGGCGGGGTGAAAAGGTGGGGACTGTCATTTTATACTCTTTTCTTTTTCTTTTTTATCAATTCAAATATCTTTCTTCTAAAATGAGACGATTGATAGTGTTAACTTTTATTAGTATCAATTCAAATCGACAATCGATTTGCATGACTGATTACATTATTCGATAATCGATTTGAATTGAATAATAAAAGTTGGCACTATAAAAATGACACCTCCTGTCTTTTCACCCCTCATCATGCCTCACACCATGGATCTTTCATCCATCGTCTCAATCCTGGTCAACATCATCCAAGTGGATTACCGGGGGAAGTCCATTTCACCCCTTGAAACCCACCCCATCGCCACCCGCGTCGCCATTAGGGATGAGCATGGTCCGGGTTGGCCCGAGCCACCTCCTAATCCTATGACCAACCCGTACAGTGTTGGTCCTCAATTTTTAGGACCGAAGACCGATCCTATTGAGCCTGGAACCAAGAATCGGATCAACCCAATGGGTTCGGTCTAGTTTCTGGATCAACCTGGGACTGATCGATAATTTTTTTCGTTTTATTTTTTATATTCCCTAAAAAAACAAACCTACAAATTCAAATTACACATCCATCGACAATGCGACATTGTGCAACTAAACTATAAATACCAATACATATTTAGCAAATTTAAGATGACACAATAATATAAATTTCGTACCTGCTAACCACTCATCGAGATATGGGACAACATGAAAAGTTCTTATAATCATCTATCTTTAATATTCATAACATGAATGGACCTAGACTTAGGATCAGGGAAGGAGAGTAAATTTCCTGCAGGTATGCATCCCACATTGGGCGAACAACTCCCGTTCAAGCCCTTCAGGGACAGCCTTTTAGTAGAAAACCACTCAGCCCTTTAATCCAGAGCCTAGAGACACTCAGAGGATGCCAGGATGGAAACATTTCTAATATACCCAAGCTGCATTTCTCGAAGGATCCTACTAGGCTAGAGAAGAAGAGGAATTTAGAAAGCCATGGAGAGAGTTTTTCACAAAGCACACACTTTTCTTCAAGGGACTCTGCCCAACACAATACATCCTCATGGCCTTATATAGGCAAATGAGGTCACAAAACAACAAACAAGGACCAAGCTCACGGGTCCGGGTACAAACAGGGGGCAACGGGAATTATTCGCACACTATGAACAGTAACTGTACTGTGAACAGTACATTCCCTAGCCTAGTGCTACAGTAAAAGAGAACAGTGACTTAGCTACAGTGAAAATGTACGGACTCAACGGTCTCGTCCGTCGCGGGCATTGTAGCTACAGACTGAGTCTGAGTCATCTAAACTGTCTTCTAGGAGATGAGCTTCGTACTTGTGCTGGAGGGCTTCAAGATCTTCTGGTGAGAGGATCTGATTTAGCCTTCTTGATGAGGATGCTTGTTCATGAGCCCAATGAGATGCTTCTTCTTCTGCCCAGTTTGTTTCTTCACTTGTAGGACGAGCAGGAATATTAGGCTGGGGCCAATTTGATGTTTGTGCATAGTACGAGTTGTCCATGTTTTGGAATGAGGACGAAGATCCCTGTTCGTAGGGATCCTGGGACAGAGGACCTCTAAAGCGTGCATAGGGATCTTGAGTAGACTGGACAATGTCATCTTCGTTTGTCATTTCATGCTCTTGGGATGATGCAGCTTGTCTCGTATTGCATGAGTGCTTCCCTAGCCTCGGTGCTAGGTCATAATGATCCCACGTAGTGGGTACATTATTCCAAATATCTTCAGGAATGGTTTTGTTTTCTTGGCATAGGATTCTCTGGAGTTCTCGATACTCGTTTTCACAAAATCTAACAGATCTTGGATAAGATTTGTGAATCCTGGCTTCTCTACTGTTCAAGTTAGGCTTATAGGATGTAGTTCTTATTTCAAGTGGTGCATCTAGAAAACTTCCATTATTTATGCAGAAATTCCATGGACGTCGGAAAAACAGGATGGTATGGACTTCAGGATTCGGTGTCATGGTTCTCAGTTCTTTTTCCAAGTCTTGTTTCCAGCATGTAGGATGATAGAACCAATTTAGAAAATCTAAAAGATTTCTATCACATTCATTTTCGATGTTTCTTCCGAGTAAGAATATCCTGGTGAGATTAGCAATGAATCTTCGGTGGGGATTTCAAAAGCTATTAAGTACTTATTAGTCAAGTACCATAACGGCGTTTTGAGCTGGTCGGGGAAATCATCTTCTTTCCGGATAAGAGGATGAATGAAAGGATAATTCAGATTTAACCCGAAAGGATAAAGAATCGAACCTCCATTGAATCGAATAGGTCGTGTGACATTGCCACATGAGGTTCTCCAAATTTTCGGCAAGACTATCATTCGGATTTTTTGGATAATTTCTGGGGATATTTCAGCTTGGCAAATCTCGATCTTCTCAATCTTGTATTTCACCCCATGATTGAGCATATGGAAAGCAGGCCTTTTGATGTACATGTTGATTTCAGCTGTTGTTTTGGGTCTTGACAAAAAGTCAGCAATGACATTCTTTTTCCCAGGAATATGTTTGGTTTCAAAAGAGTATTTTGAAAACCATTCAGCCCATCGAAGCAGTTGAGGGTTTGGAATCTGTTTCTGTTTAAACTTGGTCAT
The DNA here is from genome assembly GCA_017140615.1 of Eucalyptus cladocalyx. Taxonomy (NCBI): domain Eukaryota; kingdom Viridiplantae; phylum Streptophyta; class Magnoliopsida; order Myrtales; family Myrtaceae; genus Eucalyptus; species Eucalyptus cladocalyx. The sequence continues at coordinate 10,998,224 of CM029519.1, forward strand.
CTGAGGGAAAGATACCATGTCTAGTTCGACCAGGAAGTGACGGCCGATGAGATGAAATTCAAACTTTTTGATTCCATTTTTGACTGCTAGAATTTCTTTAAAAGTGGAATGGTAATGCATTTCAGCCTGAGAAAACTTTCCACTTTTGTGGGCACAGACGTGTCTCTTACCATCAATTTCTTCGAATAGGACGGTTGCCCAGTATTCATCACTGGCGTCAGTTTGAAGAATTCTTTTGCCTGTTGATGGTATTTGTAATGGTGGGAGATTCTGCATAATCTCCTTAAGTTCAGCAACAGCTTTAGTTTGGATCTTTCCCCAAGGTGGGGAGTTCTTTTTCAGCATGGATTGCAAAGGAATCAAAAGCTTTGCAATGTTCGGGACAAAAACCCTGAGATAATTAATTATCCCAAGAAATTGCTGAACTTGTTTTGTCGTGAAGTTATCTTCAGGAAATTTCAGTAGTTCTTGAGCAATATGTGGTCCTGGATAGTATGTACATTTATTGAGGTGCATACCAAGAAATTCAATTTCTGTTTGGGCAATACTCATTTTCCTTTGAGAAAGCATAATGCCATGTCTCTTCACAATTTCTGCAAATTTCTCCAGGAGTTGGCAGTGGCTTTGTTCATCAGGGCTGTAGAGCAGAATATCGTCGATATACACCTTGCTTTGCGGTTGACAAAATGGGTTGGAAAATGCGACACATGGCTTTTTGGAAAAGGGATGGGGCGACCTTTAAACCAAAAGGAAGAACTTTCCCTTTGGAAGTGCTTTGGTTTGGGATACTGAACCCTGTCTTGGTTCGTCTTCGGGATGAATGCCCAATTGCCAAAATCCGGCCTTGAGGTCGAATTTGGAATAGATATGGGCCTTAGTTAAGCCACTAAAGAGAGAATCTCTGGATGGTAAAGGGAATTTATCATCTTGGAGAAAAAGATTAAGAGGTTGGTAGTTAATTACCGGTCTCATTTTTCCTCGGTTACGCTCGGCGCGCTTATTGACATAAAAGGCTTCACAAGCCCATTGAGAATCGAAACTTCAATAAGGCCTTGTTGTAATAATTCGAGCATTCCCTTTGAGCCAAAGCCAAGTGTTCGGCTTCATTCCCGCATGACTTGCCTTTGTTGGATTGATGTCTTCATTTTTTTTTTGAAGGGGAGGCGAACAAAGAATTCTGGATTTTCCCATAAGGGATGAGAACACTTTTGAGAGAATTCTCGAGTGGGATTCCAAACAGGATTCTAGCAGCTTCGCATTATTGGATCTAAAAAACTCATTTGGATGGAAAAGAGTCTCTGAATATCAACAAACTCAGAGAATTGATTTTTATATCTAAGCCCCTTTCCAGGGATGATGCGGAGTTGCGAGATTTGAGTCATGATGTCCCACCCAATTAGCAAATCCTTATTGGGGAGGTTTGATCCAAGGATTTTTGCCTTTACGGAGCACTGGGGGAAGAACTGGACAGTAACTGGAGTAGTTCTGACACTTGTGGAGAAAGTATCTCCAGAAGCGGAGTTGAAGTATCGGGTATGAGGAGTCCAATATTCTTCAGGTAGAACTTTAGTGTCCAAAATAGAACAACTTGCTCATGTGTCAATAAGAGCAATGACATTGATAGGCTTGGCAAACTTTGAGGTGAGGATTTTGACAGGAAAATGAGGACAGTGAGTTTGACTTGAGAATATATCAGGATTTAAGAAGATGTGGGAGCTATATGAAAAATGTCTTGATTCGAGTCGACTCAATTTCACCGGAAGTTTGGTAAAAGGGAATGACACAAAGTGTTTGTTCAGTCGGTTCATCATCAACAGAGAATAAGGATTCAATATCATCATTTTCAAGTGAAAAACCTGTTTCATTTTCTATGAGATGATTCTGACCTTTTTTTGCCTAAGGACAATTTTTGGCGAAATGTCCTTTCTTGTTGCAAATGTAGCAACGGCTTGATTTCTTATGGCCTGTGCGATCCTTTCTTTTGCGTAGGTATCGCCATTTCTTCTTTCTCCGGAAATGCTTAGAGCCATGTCCGGATTTCTTTATGGAATATTTTTTGTAGTGCTTTTTCTTCCGGGAATACTGGCCGCAAGTACCATCACAATCTTGTTTGGAGCATTTGATTTTTAGCTTCTGATGAGAACAGGCTGCTTCAAGCCGCTTGTCATCTGTGATGTATGTTTGGACCATTCAGCGCTTTAAGCATAATTCTTCAAGGCATAGATGAACTTCTTGCTGAATCTCTCCCATGGGAACGTCTTGTATCCTTCTTTGCTTTCCAAAGAAAGATCTTTCAACCATCTGTGATAATTCTTTAGGGATAGAAGTAAGGAAAACATGCTTAAGATTTAGATCTGCGCCAATTTGGTAAAAGAGCTGAAGCATTAATCTATAATGCTTATCAAGATGCCTCTTCTGAAGGGAGCAGCATCTTCTTTCAAATAACTCTTCTTTTGAGCTCTTTGAGATCTCCAGGTGTTCCCACAAAAACATGATATAGGTAAATAAGGGCATGGCTGTAATTTGGTGACAAAGAGAAACGTAAGTCTTGGTCTTGTTACGTGAGTGATTGCCACCAAAATTTAAGGCTTCCTGTGAACCTTGTAACAAAATTGTAAAGGACATCATTCATATCATGGTTGGTGATGGTTTGTGTACTCAACCAAGTATGAAACTCTTCAAGTCTATGTGGCCATTGCGAATAAGGAATATCGTCAATGGAGAAGAATTGTTTTGATGCCATAGACACATGCCTAGCAGGATTGGTTCTAGTGGGATTACTTGTCTGTCCAAATTCTGGATCAGAGAAGTTTGATTCCATCTCCATTTCATAATCATAGTCTGGAGGAGTGCCGGCCATGAATATTTGTAAAGTTGGTGGAACAATAGGGGGAGAATCAGCTGTGTGATCTGAAAAGGATGAGAAAGAGGAGAGGGATGCTGAGTCTGATGTAGTAGAAGAAGTTTGTGTAACTTGCAGAATATGCTTTTTTGGGATAACAGGATAGGCTCAGGCTGTTGGGTACTAAGATCAATTTCTTGCTTACCCAAATCCTTCAAAAAGAATTCTAATGGATTCGATAACATCATCTGGTCTGGCCTTTCTCTTATAACAATTGAACTTGATTCTGTAGGTGGTGTTTTTTCTTTCCCCTTTTTTTTTTCAAGGCTTGGAGACGGCTTCGTATATCCGAATCTCTTCTGGAGGGATCTTGTGGGATATTGGCAAAAACAGACACTTGTGGTCTTTGGGGATGCATACCCGGTTTGAACAGGAGGTGCCAATGGATCGAAGGGTCTGAATCTTCCTTCCTCAAGAAGTTGAATCTGCTTCTTGAGTTTGTCTATTTCTGGCTTTAGATTTTCAAGATAATGGTACCCAAGATGTTGTCCTGATTCCAAGGCTTGAAGCCTTTTCTAGAACTCAGAAAGTATCTTCTTGGTACCTTCATCGTATCTTCGGAGGTCTTGTTGCACGCTTCCAATTTTGGAATAAATAGCCTTGAAGGCATTGTTTTGTGCCAACAGAATCTCTGATTGCCAATTCAAAACAGCTTCAGCCATAGGGGTTTTCTTCTGTCTACCATGTTCATCCACATCAGTGGGGGTAGGAATTTTAGGAACATGGCGGTATCTACCATGTGGATCAATAAACTCTTCAGTGGCTGGGAACGAGAGTTTAGAACTTTCCTTGACAAGTGGAGGGAAGTCAGTATCGTGAAACATGGCAATAGAAGAAGTGGGTGGTACTTCTGTTGGGACTTCAAGCGGGTAAGAATGTTTCTTAGCCCATTTGAGGATTGGCTTATAGAATGGTGAAAGGGCTTGTTTTTTCTGGGGAGGAGAAGGTGGAGGTGATTTTGGTGAATCTTGTGGGGTTTGAGACATAGTACTGAACTCTCGTGGTGGAGGTGGTGCATAAGAGATCATGAACTGGTATTTGTCACACTCACCAAGAGTATCTACGGAGGAATCTCCGTCTAAGTACCTCTGGTACATCTTATCCTTGGACTTTTTTCGTCGTGGAGGAGATCTTGCAAGAGGATCTACCTCGTCAGGAGAATTTATACAGTGGGAGCACTGGCAAAAAGGATCCCATAAACAATGACCATAATTGTCTTTGTAGTAATGGACAGGATGTCCATCATTATCAAAGTGTCGAACATGCCTTTTCGGGTCTGGTTCGGCAATGGATTCTGGAACACATGGCTCGATCATGAGGATGGTCTGGAAGATAGAAGGACCTTCTTCTTTTTCTTTGCCAAATTTGATGGAAACAGTTCCATCTTTTTTCCGTACAAATTCGAGTACGTGGACTGGAATGGCTTGTTATGTTGGTGTAGCTTTTCATAGTTGGTGATCCAAGTCTCTGGAAGAAGCTTGGCCAACGTATCCTTTGGGATCTGTCTGGGAACATGGATGCAGGATGCTTGGTCATTCTGCATGGAAATGAACAACGCATCTTCATTACCATTGTTGAAGTTGAGGTCGAGAGCATGGTATCAGAGCCACGGTTTCGTTTTTAATATTATCCATTCCATGCGCTTGATAGGTGAATCCAGTGCTGAGAAGATCTTTTTTCATCATGTCTACAGAACCAGAAATTCTCGAAGCACCCATTTCTCTTGTTCCTTCTTCATCCTCAGCTCTCTCAGAATTTCGTGTTTCAAATGCTTCTAAGATAGATTATCTTTATGAAGTCTCTCTTAGCGATGAAACCAAGATCTCAGAAACTCAGCTTCCTCTTATGAACCCCTATTCAGCCTTTGCTAAACCCTCTTCATCATTCTCACCTATCCGCTCTATTCGTCAGTTAATCCACCAAACCCCGAAGCAAGTAAAGGAGTATGTTCAATCCTCCAAATTCGACCAGCATCCTATTCCTGCTACTGAAAAGGAGTACTTTGTTACTCTTCAGATCCCTCCAGAATTTCCCAAACAATGGGTCCAACAAGGATATTCTCATGTCCACTATGGAGCTGTTCGTCTTTACTGCGTTTGATCATGTAAAGTCCACTCAACCAAAAAATGAGCTTCACACCACTTGACTAGTAAATCACCGTAGTAACTGAAATTGAAAAGCAAAGTGCAGCTGAAATTCATTACTAAAATACAATTAAACCATAAAAAGTTTAAAAATACTTAATATAAACCATGAATATATAACTTCACATCTTGTTAATTCACTTGAACTTCTAAAAACCTAAAAACAAAACAAACGACACATAATCGATACTCAACAAAAGTTTTAAATTAAAATTATTATTAGTGCTATTGATAGAACATCCAAATAATATAATATAATATAATATACAGAGTTGGTCCAGGGTTTGACCAACCCAAAACTCTTAGGATCGAGGACCAACCCGCACAGTATTGGTCCTGGAATTTCAGGACTAAGGACCGATCCAGTCCTCTTGGGAATTGGACCAGGATCGGCAGGGTTGGGACAGTCCAAGGTTGGTCCAAAGTCAACCCTAGACCGCTGCTCACCCCTAGTCGCCATCTACAGCCTCCTCCTACATTTCTTTTTCGGGCATGTCGCTAATCAGGCACCCCCGTCTCGCGGCCCTGCTTCTTCTTGTGATGGAGCAGCGCACCTCCTCTTCCACTTCACCGGTTTGATATCGGTGTTTTGGCTAGCGTGGTTGCTGCTCCACGACTCCTTCCACTCCATCCTCTGGTTCGTGCTGTTCCTGTTGCTTTCCGTGCATCTGTTGCGCGGCCCCATTCAAGAACTTTGGCTGTGGTTTTACCGCAAACTCGTTCTCATGATTATCCGTGCGGCGCGCTCCCCTGTATGGCATGGTGGAAGAGCGCAGCCACATTTGCCACGCCCAGTCGTGGATCTGCGTTTCATGCTGGAAGTTTGAGCGCCGTAGTTGTTCGAATGACTGCTCCCTGCTTGGAAGAAGTAATTTTAATTGTATGACCACTCTAAATCAAATGATTAGTACGTTAGGAACCTAAGCTAGTTTATATAAGATGCACTTGGGGTTTTCTTCTCTTTATCTGGAGCCAAAGCCGTAAGGAATCCCAAGCCTTCGGGGTCAAATTATCTCCCGATCATAAGAAAGGAGAGTAGGGAACAAGTAAAAACCACCTATGTATCTTTCCTGTTCCTAGCCATGAATGGTGATGCACCTTGCAGTGCCTAGAAATCGGGATCTGTTGTTATCGAAGAGATTGAAGATGACCTCAACAATTGTTACGACGAGTAGAATGGTCGTTTCTAGCAGCCATATAAGGGGTAGTAATTGTTCTTGAGGTTAAAGCTCCTGACCTCTTTGAAAACATTGTTGAGTGTTGCAGATTTCCTTCTTTTTTCTTGTGAATTTCTCTGTAGCTTTTTGTTTGGCCAGTGGGTGGGTATGTGTCGTTTTACATTCTTTGCTGGTGTACTATGTTCTTGTTCATTTATCCATGGGATAAATTGATGGCTTGGTGATGCGAGCACAGCTACAATTTCAAAAGCTTTGATCTAACACTAACATCATTGAGTGATCCAAATCAAAATAAAACATGTCAGCTTTTTCCATCTCTCGCATATACACCATTACTGCTTCCTAGCTATTCTGATGATAATATAGTTGTAGTTTGTCATTGCAGAATGTGGGAGTTGTTACATCATGTAGTTCTCATTTTACCTCTGAGAGGTGACGGTTAGATCTTTGCTGTGGCAAATGCATTAACTTGCAATCAAAGACTATGTTGTCTCCCTGGCTGATTAACATTCAAGCTGCAGAGGCCAAGGTAAGAAAAGAACGCTGAAATGTTGATTTTTTTCTGTAGGCTTTAGCTCAAGATTACTGAATTTTGGCAGACTGTAGATGTTAGAACTGAACTTTTCCCATCTTCATGTGCTGTAGAATTTACAGTTCATGTATGCAAAGCTAGATAGATAGTATGTAGATGCTCGAGACAATTCTGTACAAACTACACTCATCTGATGTTCATATTTGTGGAAACAATTAGACCAGCTAGCTTCCTGACAAGTTGATTCATAATCAAATTAGGCATCCCAATGTTAATACTTTGATAAATGACAGAGCACAAAAGCCTTGCACTTCAAAAATATGATATTTGTCTGTTTTTACTGCAGAGAACAACAATCTTGGATGTTGGTTGTAGCAGTGAGTCCAATTGACTTGCATAAAAACGTAAGTTGAAACATCAAACAGAAGAGTGTTCTCCTGACTCCCAAATTTTTTTGTCTTGGTAAGGGCATTCCCAACTCTGCAAATAAATGCACTTCGCTTGCAGCTTTTGGAGACCAGCATTACACATCTTTTCTTGAGCACCTCCAATCATGTGCCCACTTTTTCCTGCAGAATTTCAACTTTTTCATCTAGTTCAGGCTGTTCAGCAATAGCAGGGTCTTCAGGTACTTGCACTGTTCTAGCAACTTGTATTAAACACTGTTTGGTATTAGCGATTTTTCTGCTGATTATTACTTATTGTGGAGATGAGTGTATATATATATGATGTTAAACATCACATGGCAGCATCTTGTATCCGATTTTGGGTAAAGGCTGTTTAGCAAGAGAGCACTACTGTGATACAAGCGCACCATGGTAAAATGCATTTGATATGAGCAATCAATGGGTAAGGGCATTCATCAGTCATAAGCACCCAGATTTGTGTCCCTTGTAATATTACAAAGGGCACAATAGCACTGCTCACTGGTATTATCTTTGACGAACAAAGCATAAAGTGTGAGTTGATGGAATTTAATAGCAATCTTTTACTGTAGTGGAAGGCAATCTGTGATGATTAAGATTGCATTGCACACAACTGCAAAAGCCGAAGCTGCACAATTTACCAGAGACACTTCATAGTAGCATGGTTAGGTAGATTTAAAATAAGAAAGAGTATATGCTTGCGGAGGTGATGTTTCGAAGTGGGCCTTTTAAAAGTGCATGGAGTGTTGAAGTCGTCACTTCCGTGCAGTGAAAGACAGAGCATCCATGCTCTTCACAACATATGTCAACAGTGCTCCTGATACGAGAAGAAAAAGGATGTACAGGGTGAGCAGGTCGTTGCATCTGAGGGCAATTCAGCACATAATTTATGGAGCAGAGAAGAGCATCTCTGCTCTGCATGGCAATAGGCTAAACATTTGACACATTCAACACAAGCCTTGCACGCACCATCCTTCATATGGCAGTTCCAGCGGCAGAGAATGATAGTGCAGTGGAGAAAGAAGAGGCAATCAAGACAACCATAGACCTCACCTATATGTTCCATTCACAAGCTTCACACCCGATTTTGCAGTCAAGCTGTGTGTGGAAGACCAGTGGGCGCCGATGGTCGAAATGGTAAAAAACCCAGTCCTTTGTGCCTCCAGAAGGACAACTAGCTATTCTGAAGATAATATTGTTTGAGTTTGTCGTTGCAGAATGACAGATTGGTTACATCATATAGTCAGCACTTTACCTTTGAGAGGTGAGAACTAGATCTTTGTTCCGGCGAATGCATCAACTTGGTTCAACTAATAGGATTTATAAAGACAGTCACTTCTTTTGTGATGTATCCTGTTTGTATCCAGAAGCTCTTGGATCTGAATAATGCAATCTAAGACTATGTTGTCTCACTGGTTGATTGGTTTTCGTCCAGGAGCTAGAATTGTTCCTTCAGTCAGAGATTCAAGTTGCCAGGGCCAAGGTGAGAAAAGAACGCTGAAATATAGATTTCTTTTTTGGGAGGCTTTAGTCCAATATAACCGAATTTTGGTATACTGCAGATGTTAGAATGGAACTTTTCCCATCTTCATGTGCTGGAAAAGAATTTACAGTCCATGAATGCAAAGCCATATTGATAGTATGCAAAGGCTTGAGTCTAGTCTGTACAAACTGCACCTGTCTTATATTGATTTTTCGAGGAAATAATAAGACTGGCAGGCTTCCTGATGAGTTGATTCATAATCAACTTATGCAATCCAATTTTAGTGCATTAATTCATAACATGAAGCAAACAAGTCTCACACTCAAAAATATGATATTTATTTGCTTTTGACGCAGTGAATAACAATATTGGATGTCGAGTGTTAGCAGTGATTCTTATTGACTTGCTTGAGAACGTAAGTTGAACCGTAAAACAGGAAGGCTGTCTCCTGCCTCCCCAATTCTTTTCTTCTGGATAAGTGCCTCCCCAACTCTGCAACTACATGCACTTTGCTTGCATCTTTTTTAGACCAGCATTGCCCATTTTTTTTTTTCAGTACTCAGTTGTGTGCCCACTCTCTCTGCTTTTCCTGCAGAATTGCAATTTTTTCATCTCGTTCAGCAATAGCAAGGTCTTCAGGTACTTCCATTACTTCAAAAAATAAAAATTGGTATTACCATATTTTCTATTGATTATAACTTATTGTGGAGAACAAGTCTATATATGATGTTAAAGAAAGAAAAAAGAACTGGGCTATTCACCACATCACAAGGCAGCATCTTGTATCACAACGCATTCGATATGAGTAATCAATGCACGGGCACTCATTGCAGCTGGAAGCACCTAGATTCAGGTCATTTTTCTCTCAAAGGTCACAATAGTACTCACTGGCATGATCTTCGATGGATGAAGTGTAAAGTGTGAGTTGATGGAGGTGATGGTGATCTTTTATTGTTGGTGGTAATTGTGGAAGGCAATCATGATTGACATTAAGACAGCACTGCACAAGAACGTGAAAGTTAAAAGTGCAAAATTTACCAGACAACGCATAGGAAGTGCACATCAGTAGATCTAATATAAGAAAGAGCATATGCTCGTGGAGGTGATGTTTGAAAGTGGGCCTCTTAAAAGTGCATGGAATGTTGAAGTCAAAGCCACATTTTGTGCAGAGAAAGACAGCGTCAATGCTCTTCACGACATGCATCAGTGAGCGTTCCTTCCTGATACGGGAAGAAGTGGCTGTGCCAGGGTGAACGTGGTGTTGCATAACTGAGGGCAATTCAGCACATGATTTATGGAGCAGATGGGAGTAGCACTGCTCCAGCGGCGGTGGATGATCATGAATTTGAGAAAGAAGAGGCAATCCACACAACCATAGACCTCACCTAGTATGCTTTGCACTCGATTCTGGTTTCAAGCTTCACGTTGTGGGACACCAGTAGATGCTGATGAGCGAAATGGCCAAAAAACTGAGCCTTTCTTGCCCTCCAGGTCTTGTGTATTTACACTAATAGCCGCACAGTCCATGTGAAGGCTGAAATTGCATTTGCTGCAGCGGGAAACTCTATGGCAGGCATTGCATTGGAGGTCTACCAATTGATCGAAAGCAAGAGAGATGGTAATCATGGAGACGGGCGTTACATCTCTGGGAAGAGATTTGGCGCAGCTCTCATGGAGAAAGAATATACACGTGTTCCACCGATAGACCTCCTCGCAGGCTTCACATTTAATTCTACTTTTCGTCCTCAGATGATGAGATGTGAGCAGATGCTAATGAGCAAAATGTTGGATGGTCGCATTCTCAGATTCCTCGTCAGGCTTAGAGTTGTGACTAGGTAGACGAAGCAATATCAGGCCGTGCAGCAATGGTTAACCATCCGAACAGCAAGAAGGAAGCTTGCTCACACGCATGGCAACTCCGACAATCCTCCGCATCATCGCCTACTGGGCAGTCAAGTCGGGGCAGCGGGTGAAACGGGGGTCCTAGGGCGGACAGCATGCCAAACTCAGTGCAACTGGTGAAAGAAAAATTGACACGATTCACGGCAGTGGGATGAGCCGCGGAGCGAAGACCAGCACGCGAGACATTCCAAGCAACTACAACTTCCGCTTAGGTTCTGGAGACTCAATGCATGATCGCCAAGGCAAATTAGGAGATAAAGAAGTGTTTTGAATGGAGTTATAGTTGCGTGATGTCAACACGAAGTAAATGAGGTGACATGAATTGATGTTGTATTTCAGTGTTCATTTATACATTTTTATTTTATTTTACTTATGCTTCAACGCAATAGTTAATAAAACTAAAGTGGCCCATGAAAATTTTTATGTCTTGTTCATTTAAAGTCAGCCGCAATTATATGAGGTCTTAAAAAGTGCGTTCACTTGGGCCGGTCTGTACATTCATCAGAGAGTTCTTATCCAACTTACTCTAAAAGTAACTTACGGAAGACAATTTTGCGATAACAGTTTTGTCATAATTGTTTAAAAAACCAAATTCACCTATTTTTAATTTTATGAGTTATTTTTTAATTTATTAGTCGATTGCATTTACATGTAAAAGCAATACTTAAATTTGCCATTAAATACAATTCATACAAGTAGTATGAGCGGAATCTACTTTTTTCTAGTTATCAATTTCTCTATATATGCACATGTTCTGCAGCACCCTTGATCCGTAAGCTATGTCGATATGGCTCATTGAAGTAGCAATTGTAATTAAACTTGTAATTTTCTTTTAAATCTTTGAATAGAACTAGATTTCATTTTCAAAACTAAATAATTATCCGCACTGGTTATTTAAAAAAAAAAAATACAGATTGAAGTTGTTACAGACCCAGTTCACATGTACAACCTACAATTTCAAAGATCCATAGATAAAAAGTTGGCATTTGTATAAACTATGAAGACTAAGACCAAGGAGAACATTTCTAGAAAGAGCAAAACAAAATAAAGAGGTGCTCTTCTGAGTAATTACAAGTAAACCTATCCAAATGATAGAATGAACTACATTTGAATGAAATAAAGATTATGAGGCCTACACATTTTTCATCCATGGTGATCATTTGCTCCTTTTGTTAAAACTTTGAATTTAGTATATACTAATCAAAGTAACGGTTGGTCCAACCTTGATTTTAAATTGGGTCACATCCTTTTTCTAAGGCAAAAAAGAAAGAAGACAAAAAGCTCTCTTTTTTGTCATATTTATTCTCTCCTAATACGGTGTTTACGTGTATTTATAAACCTCTTTTCAATCTCCTTTATTGACTCTCGCTCTCTTTTTCGTCATATTTATCCCCTCCTACTACAGTGTTTACGTGTATTTATAAACCTCTTTTCAATCTCCTTTATTGACTCTCTCTCTCTCTCTTTATTGACTCTCTCTCTCTCTCTCTCTCTCTCTCTCTCTCTCTCATGGGTAGAAATGGGGCCTTCATGAAACTTGGAACTTTTTTAAAACAAAAAACCAATTCAAGTAGAATCGCAATTAAAATTAAAATTTGAGATTTTTTAGGAAATTAGCAAAATTCATACTTCCATCAACAATCCAAGGTGTCTTAAACCGAAGAAAATGCAATTTTTTGTAAGATAAAAAAACCTATTTTTGCAATATTTCACTAAGAAAAAATGCCCGCTTCTTCAAAAGTATTTTAGTAGGATTTTGTATATTCAACAATTATAGAAATAGGTGAGTTCGTGCATAAAACATGGGGATAGGAGGATGCTCATGTCGTGATATATTATTTGCACAATAAATGGGTAATTATAGAAAGGGAGGGGCGGCTATTATTGGAGTATGGAATTGGTAAGATTATAATGATATAGAGAAACAATAATGATATATTGATGCATGTTTTCATTTTGTTGACTTTGTGAATAAGATATGTCATCTATCTATTGTCACACCCCAACTCTATAAAATAAGGAAAACGACACCACCAAGTCTTACCCAAAGGATGCAGCTTCAAATTATCAAAATATATATTCATCTACATACCTGATAAATAGTGAGTTGGTTACAAAATCAAAAGTTTTGAAATTCATTAAAAAGAAAAAAAGTGTAAGTGTATCTCCAAACTCAATTAAACCCCACAAATATCATCCCAAACATATACAAGTTTCTAAACTCTCATCCAAATCCAATTGTAAAATTTTTTTCGCCGATAATGCTCACGTCCTACTTTAGCTAACCTAAAAAAGATTTAGAATGAATCGTGTGAGTAACCATAGCTTAGTGACTAATCCAAATCTCTCCTAAGCAAATCAAGCATCTACTATGATAAAGCACTACCAAAGATTCATTTATCCAAATCCAATATGTTATGTACAATAGAATCAAAATATGAGTAATATCACTATAATGCAACTTTATACTAATTAATTATATTCATTCAAATTTCAAATACCAAAAGAGTAGTAAATGCTCTATCCGATTTTATGCAACAAATATGTTTTAAACATTACTTTCTCATTTTAAAAAAATCATATTGTGCAATGCTTTTAAGAACTTATACTATACCAAATCCCAATTGCTTTCAAGACATGAGCTTATAACTTTGTAGAGGATAACAACCACTCCTAAATAAAATCCAAATCGAAAGTTACACCACTTGAAAAGTTTCAAAGTCCTATCAAAGATTAATTAAATGTCAAACTTACATGTCAACTAACCTCAACTAAAACTTTAGTAGGCGATACCATATTCTTGAGTCAAATCATCCACTTGACAAAAGACCTTTGAACAATTACTTTGCAAATAGAGTCAACCTCATCTTAAAACTCCAATTCAAGTGAGGTTACTTTCAACAAAAACCTCTTTCGAATTACTAAGAGACCATAAAGCCAAAAGATGGTCGTAGAAGGGTGAAATCCATTGCCAAATACAATAATTTGAAAACTGTTTCTAGCAATGTGCAAAACTTTAAAAATTTATCCCAATCAAATCATAAACCTATATTGACTTTCCTAAAGTCCTGTTCTGCAATACCCTAAAATTTCTTTACAACATAATTTCATAGCTTAATAATCTCTAGAATCAACCTAGCAACATAGAATCCATACAAAACCTAATTTACAATTTAATTATGAAAACACCTTCAATTAGATAAATAAAAGTTTCGAATCCTTTTCGATTAGCAAGAAACATAATTAATCCGGTGCATGCAGCAAGAGCCCCCTTTTATCTCCTCTGTCTTTTTCTCGGTTTCTCCGGACTTGGCTTTCCTTCTCTCTCTTTTTTTTTTTTTTTTCACACGTTCTTCTTGGCAGACTCTGTTTTCATCTTTTTTTCTCTCTTTTCGCTCTAGTAATTCCCTTAACACGGCATCAACTGCGGCAAGACCAAAGAAAGGACTTTAATAAGACACTTGGGCTTGGGCTTGGGCTTACTGTTTGGTTCTTATTTATTATTTTTTGCCGGCCCGGTTATTGGAACTTTACTCTTGCACCGAACAAAGTCTTTGTCTTTTTCTAACACAAGAAAAAATAAATAGGAAAGTTCACAGGCCCTTCCTCCTCTCCAGTGGTGGGCTGAGGGCAGGGACATCGTTCGTGGTTCTTTTATCAAAAGTGATGGAATTGACATCGTTCGTGGTTCTTTTATCAAAAGTGATGGAATTCACGTGATCTTGTATATCATGTGAATTCCATCACTTTTGATAAAAGAACCACGGACGATGTCTCTACCTTCACCCCAACCGGCGCAATGGATTTTACCTCCATCATCTCTATCTTCGTCAATTTCATCCAAGTTAAATTCCAGGGGAAGTTGATTTCGCCCTTCGAAACTCACCCCCTTGCCACCGGCGTTGCCATCTGCAGCCTGCTCCTGCATTTCTTGTTGCTGCGTCTCACCGATGGAGCATCACAGCTCCTCATCCATTTCACCGGTTCGATATCGGTGGCTTCGCTCGCGTGGGTGCTGCTCCACGACTCATCCCACTCCGTCCTCTGGTTGTTCGTGCTGCTCCTGTTGCTTTCCGTGAGTCTGTTGCGCAGCCTCATTCAAAAACTTTGTCTGTGGCTTTACCGCAGACTCGTTCTCATGATTATCCGTGCGGCGCACTCCCGTGTATGGCATGGTGGAAGAGCGCAGCCACATCCGCCGCGCCCGGGCGTGGAGGATCGGCGTTTATTGCTGGAAGTCTGAGCACCCTAGTTGTTCGACTGACTGTTCCCTGCTTGGATAAAGTAGTCTAATCACTTTAAAACGAATGAATAAGTACTTTAGGAAGCTAGGTAGTTTTGTTTAGGAGGCGCTTGGGCTTCTTGCGACCATATCTGAATCCATAAGAAAATCGCAAGCCTAAAAACCACCTGTGTATCTTACCTATTCCTGGCCATGAATGGTCATGCACCCTGGGCCAACTAAATCAGATTAAGATAGGCTAAGCCCTCAAAGGAAATTGCAATCTATTGTTATCAAAGAGATTGAAGAAGACCTCAACAATCGTTACCAAGGGAAGAATAGTCGTTTCTATAGCCATATAAGGGCTAGTAATTGTTCTTGAGGTTAAAGCTTCTGACCTCTTTGAAAGCATTGCTGAGTGTTGCAGATTTCCTTCTGTTTTTGGTGAATCTCTTTGTATCTTTTTGTTTGGCCAGTGGATCCATATGTGTCATTTTACATTCTTTGCTGGTGTACTATGGTTTTGCTCGTATATCCATATGAACTGGGATAAATAGATGCCTTGGCAACGTGGGCACAGCTACAATTTCCAAAGCTTTGATCTAACACTAACACCATTGAGTGATCCAAATCAAAATGAAAGATGTCAGCTTTTTCATCTCTCTTGCATATACACTGTTACTGCTTACTAGCTATTCCGATGATAATATAGTTGTAGTTTGTCATTGCAGAATGTGGAATCGTTACATCATAGTCTCTATTTGACCTCCAAGAGGTGACAACTAGATCTTGCTGTGGCAAATGCATTAACTTGCAATCTAAGACTACGTTGTCTCCCTGGCGGATTGGTTTTTGGCCAGGAGCTTGAATTGTTGCTTCAGTCGGACATTCAAGTTTCTGGGGCCAAGGTGAGAAAAGAATGCTGAAGTGTAGATTTTTTTCGGCTGGCTTTAGCTCAAGATTACTGAATTCTGGTTGACTGTAGATGTTAGAACAGAACTTTTCCCGCTCTTCATGTGCTAAAGAATTTACAGTTCATGTATGCAAAGCTAGATAGATAGTATGCAGATGCACGAGACAAGTCTGTAAAAGCTACACCCGTCTGATGTTGGTATCTGAGGAAATAATTAGACCGCCAAGCTTCCTGCCAAGTTGATTAACAATCAAATTATGCATCCTAGTGTCAACACTTTATTTCATTACGTAGAGCACTCAAGTCTCGCACTTAAAAAATATGATATTCATCTGCTTTTACTGCAGAGAGCTACAATCTTGGATGTCGACTGTGGCAGTGAGTCCAATTGACTTGCATGGGAGCGTAAGTTGAAACATCAAACAGAAAGAAAATTCTTTTTGTTTTGGTAAGTGCCTCCCAAACTGTGCAACTAAATGCACTTACATTTGCGGCTTTTGGAGACCAACATTGCCCATCTTTTCTTGAGTACCTCCAGTTGTGTTTCATTGTTTCAAATTTTTCCTACAGAAATGCAATATTTTCATGGAGTTCAGAGTAGCAGGGTCTTCAGGTACTTACACTACTCCAGCAACCTATGTTAAAAAAATGTTTGCCATTGGAGCATTTTCTCTTGATTATTACTTATTGTGGAGGATGAGTCTATATATATGACATTAAAAAAGAACATGGCTATTCACCACATCACATGGTATTGTATCCATTTGTTGCCTAAAGTCTGTTTAGTAAGATAGCACTTGTGACGAAAGTGCACGGTGGGCAATATACATTTGATATGAGTAATCAATGGACAGGGGCATTCACTGCAGGCATAAGCACCCAGATTCAGGTTCCTTATCTTCTCACAAAGGTCACAATAGTACTCACTGGTATCATCTTTGATGAATGAAGCGTAAAGTGTGAGTTGATGGAAGTTAATGGCAATCTTTTACTGTAGTGGAAGGCAATCTGTGATGACTAAGATTGCACTGCACACAACCATAAAAGTCGAACCTGCAAAATTTACCAGAGACACTGCATAGGAAGCACAGTTCTGTAGACTAAAATAAGAAAGAGTATATGCTTGTGGAGGTGATTTTTCAAAGTGGGCCTTTCAAAAGTGCATGAAATGTTGAAGTCGTAGTCACATTCCATGCAGTGAAAGACAGAGCGTCAACACTCTTCACGATGTAGTCGACAACGCTCCTTCCTAATATGAGAAGAAAAAGGATGTGTAGCGTGAAGAGGTTGTTGCATAACTGAGGGAAATTCAGCACATGATTTAGGGAGCAGAAAAGAGCAGCTCTGCTCCAGCCAGCGATAGGTTAAACATTGGATTCATCACAAGCCTTGCATGGACCATCCTTCATATGACAGTTCCAGCAGCAGGGGATGATCGTGCAGGGAAGAAAGAAGAGGCAATCAAGACAACCATAGACCTCACCTGGTACGTTCTCTTCACAAGCTTTGCATCTGATTCTGCTTGCGAGTTTCATGTAGAAGACCAGTGAATGCTGATGGTCAAAATTGTAAAATACCAAGTCCTTCTTGCCCTCTAGGTCTTGTGAACATAGAGTTAAAGCCGTGCAGTCCATGTTGAGGCTGAATTTGCATTCACTGCAGTAGGAAACCATGGCAGGCGTTACATTTAGCTGCTCCAATTGATCAAAAGCGAGAGAGAGAGAGAGAGAGAGAGAGAGAGAGGGTGATCATGGAGAGACAGGCGTTGCATCTCTGGGGGAGATTCGGTGCAGCTTTTGTGGAGAAAGAATGTGCATGCATAGCATCCATAGACCTCCCCCAAGATTGCTTGCTCGCAGGCTTTGCATTTGATTCTATTTTTCATCCCGAGATGATGGGATGTGAGCGGATGCTCATGAGCATTTGTTGGATGGCCACATTCTGAGAGTCCTCATTGGGAGGACAAGCAATCTTGGACTGTGCACTAAGAATTGACGGATCCGACTGTTAAGAGAAGGTTGTCAAATATAAATGCAAAATATTGAGTGAGTACACCTTGTGACCAAGTTTGTTAGAAATATGGACGAGCCTTGATAAGCCATTCCCTCAATAAGCCATTCCCTCTTGGGTCCATCCATCGATCACGTCTTACTTCTACCATATTAGACTTAGTGTTCCAGACAATGAGTGACTAAGTTTGTCAGGAAATAAAATGATAGCGCAGCTTCAAGATGAGTATTTATAGATACGTCTTAGTGATTTTAGAGTGCTCAAAATGAGCAATTCTCAAGAACAGATCAGAGAAAGCATATAACCTTGGAGCATAATCATATATGTCATTATTTGAAGAGCTAAAGAGATATATGCGATGTGATTTGATGACTGAACTGATGATTTAGATGCAGATGGTGATAAATTCTTCTCTGGAATCTGAAGGTTAGCCATTTTGTATGAGATATGCAGGATTGCAGGTATCATAAAGCAAATCAAATTATGTTAGCAAAAAATTTGGTACCGTCATCTCCAGTGAAAGCAAAATGTGTAATGTTGTTGGCCATGGAAACTGGAAGGAGCAATAGATGATTCATCTTCAGTCAAAGCATGTGTCACAGACAACATCATCTTTCTCTTCTTGTTTGACCATTCTTCCTTGTCGGGCAATTGTTTCTATCTACTTCATCAATTATGTATGCTATCCTTTAATCCATTGGAACTTCTCATCAGTTGCAGGGTTTGGTTTCCCAAAATTGACTTGGCTTCACCAAAACTCCTCTTCTCTAGAAGCCTGGCTGGCATGGCATCCCACTGGCAGTGGGGTGGTCAACCTTGCCTTGGTTTCGTGACACGCCATCTTTCCCCTCTGCATTCCATAGTCAAGGGTGAGTCCCGTGTGTCAGTTTGTGGATAGCAGTCTCACACACAAATCCCTACAGATTCCTGTAGGTAGTCCAAATTATATCTAATTTAATTTTGATGTGGTTTGTTCATCATTTGATTTGACCTTGGAAGTTAGTTTTCTTCTTATTTATTTACAAGCCAAAATGCTTATTGTAAAAACGATTCCCAGGAGAGTATCATGATAATAAGTCGAATAATGAAGCTAAGTAGGTGATCGACTCGATAACTTAAGAAGGCAGCACTGTCAAATGCTTCTGCTAATTTGGTGGCAGATACTTAAAATTGTTACCGTCAGTGGAAGGGCAAATGTTATTGAAAAGACCAAAAATACTTCGACAATTATTACGAGTAGAATGGGGAGATGTTTCATTGGTTGTTTCAAGGTTACCTAAGATCCTGCTAGACCAAAAGATTTGGAAGTTTTTTCTTTACTGAAGAGAGAAAAAGAGGGATGTTCATGAAAAATGGCACTTTTACTAGTACTTTCAGATAGCAGCACCTTATTATCACATTGCCACATGTCAAACGGTGTCATATGGTCGTTACTAGTTGCCAAAATAAAGTCAAAATTGTTCTTGAGGTTAAAGCTTCTGAATTCTTTGAAAATATCGCGAGCATCACAGTTTTGCTTTTCTTTTTCTGGCAAATCTCTTCGTGACTTTCTGCTTGGTCAGTGGATCTCTATGTGTTATTTTACAGACTCTTTGCTGTTATACAATGGTTTTGCTCATTTATCCATATGAACTAGGATAAATAGATGCCTTGGAGACAGGAGCACTGCTGCAAAATCAGAGCTTTCTTCTATTGTCATAGGGTTAGCAGAATCAAAATGAACAATGTCAGTTTTTTCATCTGTCCCGTATGCATGGGTAATGCTTACTAACTATTTTGATGATAACATTTTTTGAGTATGTCATTGCAGAACGACACAGTGGTTACATCATTTAGTCAGCATTTTACCTCTGAGAGGTGACGACTAGATCTTTGTCGCAGCAAATGCATCAACTTTCTTCTGCAAATAAGATTTGTAAAGACAACTTCTTCAGTGGTGTATCCCACATGTATCCGGAAGCTCTTGGATCTGAATAATGCAATGACTATGTTGTCTCCCTGGCTAAATTGGTTTTCGGCCAGGTGCATGAATTGTTGCTTGAGTGGGAGATTCAATTTAGGGCCAAGGTGCGAAAAGAACGCTTGATTTCTTTTTTTGGGAGACTTTAGTTCACCATAGCTGAATTTTGGTAGACTGCAGAGAGTTAGAACCAAACTTTTCCCATCTTCATGTGCTAGAAAATAATTTACAGTTCATGAGCTCGATAGATAGTATGCAAAAGCTCGTGACTAGTCTGCACAAACTACACACACCTAATATTCATTTTCAAGGAATTAACAAGACCGGCAAGCTTCCTAAATTGATTTTCTTGAAGTCCTGCTTTGTAACATCCTAAAATTTCTTTAAAACATAATTTTACAACTTAAAAACCTTTAGAATCAACTGAGCAATGTAGAATCCATACAAAACTTAATTTATATTTTAATTATGAGAACTCCTTCAATTAGACAAATAAAAGTTTCGAATCCTTACCGATTGCTACGAAACAAAAATAATCCAGCTTGATCGAGTCTCTTGAACGTGCATGTAGCGAGGGCCCACTTTGCCTCCTCTTTCTATTTTTGTCGTTTTCTTCGAACCCTAATTGGCTTCTTTTCTTTTTCTCTTTTTTTTTTCTTGGCCAGTCTATGTTTTCTCTCTTTCTATCGTTCTACTCCTGTTTATCCCCTTGCAATGGCACCAACTAAATCAAGACCGAAGGAAGGGCTTAAGCGAGACACCGGGGCTTGGGCCTAATGTTTTGCTCTCATTTATCATATTTTCCCAAGCTCGGTTATTGCAACTTTAATCATAGCGATAAATCTTTTAGGGTATTACGTATGGATACAAGCTATATGCAGAGTGAGAATAAAGTCATCCTGCCCGGTGACAAAAAAATCGAGTGAGGTGGGAATTCAAACTTCCACACCTATTGAGAGAGAGAGAGATGGAAGAATTCAAATAGGATAAATCAAATTCTCTCTCTTTTTTTTGGCTAAAGTAAATCGTAAGTGCCAAAATTTGGCACGTGTTGACACTTAAATGTCAAAACTTCCAAAATATACACTTAAGTGCCACTTTTTTGAAAGTTGGGGGCAGTTAAGTGTCAATGAGAGGTGTCAATGGTTCAGTTTGAAAAACCAAATCAAATCGAACTGTTAGGAAAAACTTCCAAACCGAACCGAACCGAAATTCTAGTTCGATTCCGTTTTTTGGTTTTTAGTTTTCAGCTTTCGATTTTCGCTTTTTGCATTTGTTTTCTGTCATTTTTTTCCTGTCGTATATTATAAGAGTAATTTTCCCATGCCTCATTTGATTCGTATTTTCAATTTTGGGTTTTCGCTTTTGTTTTGTTTTTTTTTTTGTCAAATATTATAAGAGTAATTTTCCCAAGCCTCGGTTCGGTTCGGTTTGAATTTTTTCTTTTTTATTTTTTTGGTCATATATATTCGGATCGGTCCAACCCTAGTTTAATTAATGCCTTGCAAGATCAAGTTTTTCTAAAAGATTCACATCTTTAGATAATTATTACAATTTGCAAGCGCTTTCAAATTTATGTAAGCATATCGGCAATAATTAAATATGAGCCCATTCAAAACTGATTGCAAGACATTAACTTCGAAAAAACCAATGGCTTTACCCTAACCAT
This sequence comes from Eucalyptus cladocalyx, assembly GCA_017140615.1. Classification (NCBI taxonomy): domain Eukaryota; kingdom Viridiplantae; phylum Streptophyta; class Magnoliopsida; order Myrtales; family Myrtaceae; genus Eucalyptus; species Eucalyptus cladocalyx. The sequence continues at coordinate 11,019,564 of CM029519.1, forward strand.
GAGCACCAAGCAAAAATTAACCAACAAAAAGAGGGAGAGAAACTCCATTCCTAAAGATCATATGAAATGATCCATAACTTCAATAGGTCTAAGTACATATCACAAACTGACAAAAATCTTCATATCTCAGAGAAAATTTTCTAAGCCAAGCATTGATGTCGCTCTAAGTAAGACAGTCATTGTACTTTCATTGGCTTGTTGAATATCTAGAATTCCAGTACTTCTAAATTTCCTCAACTATCCTTCCTGGAATTCTATTAGCAACCAAAGACCACCTGATCATGAATGATATAATTTCGGCCCAACAATATTATCTTCGCAAAAAAAAAAAAAAAAGAGAGAGGAAATCATCAACAATAAAGGAGAAGCGGAAAGGAAGCAATAGAACGTAGTCTCACCTTTCTCCAACCATATTGTATTCTAATTATAAGCATCTCCTCATATTCAAAGAAATCTAGCTTTGATTCTTCGCTTATCTCTTCTGCAATAAACTTGGATGAACTAATCATTCAAAAAATAGAGAAAAAAAAAAAAGCAAACTTAGATGTACTTCACGTCTCACTATATCAATCTGAATAGTAAAGAGTGACAAAGATAGTGAGATGGTGAAAATAAGATAATCAGATGACGGCTTGGACCATTTAAAAATAGAGCATTATAAGCGAGCACACATATTTCATCTGACTCTAAGTTCGTCAATCATCAAGATAAATCGCTATTGAGTTCAAGTCCGTGGTCGTAAATGACAACTCTACATTAAATTCACAATGAAAATGAGCATTGAAGTATCAATTGTAATATTGAAAGATATAAATATTTCATGGTTATTTTTTTCTCACCTGACTCGAAATTTTCAAGTTCTTCTAAGTCATTCTCGATTGACTGTGAAAGTAGTGCGGATGACAACCAATCTTGAATACATATAAGAGCCTCTACCATCACTGGGGTCAAGGAGCTACGAAATACATCAAGTACTTGACCTCTCGTGCTGAATGCCGACTCTAATGCTACAGTAGAGATGGGCACGGTCAAAATATCTCGAGCAATGGAAGACGGGATAGGATATATGGAAGAATTGGCTTTCCACCAATTTAAGATATCAAAGATGGAGATATACCGTTCACATCCCTCTTCCAAATACTTATCTAATTCAAATTTTTCTTCCACATATTTTTGTCCCACTTGGCTAAGATACATTACAGTCATAATGTTCGCACCAACCATAGGAGACATTGAAACGTTAACTGTCCTTGTCCCCTTTAATCTCACATTGCTTTGGGGGCATGTACCAGTGCGATATTACTTGAATAATAATGTCAGAGATTTTGTTACTCTATCTTGCAAAGTTTCTGCTCGATTGCTTTCATACACTTGATTAATCATTCATTTCACATACTTTATCTTATGTTGAGGGTGAAGTACACATGCAATAAACCATGTTAGATTTATGTTGTTCACATTGCCAAAATACTTATTGAATTTGATCTTCATTTTCTTGGCTATTTCCTACAAACTCATGTCCTCATCCCTACAATATTTATCAATCATCATATAGATCCCATAAACATCTTTTATCATATCATTGTAAGTGACGTAAGAAGAGCCCGATACTTTTAAAGTTACACTATAGAAAAACTTTAAGAAAGGGAGAAATTGGCAGAGATAATCCCAATTATCATCAATAGGCAACCCTCTCACCTTGGAAAAATCTTTAGCAAATCTTCTATCCTGAATATCTAATGAGATAAAAGCATTTCAAAACTTCAAGGCCACTTCCAACATCAAGTATGTTGAATTCCACCGAGTCTCCACATCCAAGCATACAAGATTATTGGAATCAATATTTCCAGTAGAATACACTCCTTAAGCCATTGCAATCTTGAAGGAGAAAATCTTATATAATGTACAATTGAGCGTATTTTAACAATGGAATCATCTATATCTTTCAAACATTCTTTCACAATCAAACTGAAAATATTTGCACAACATCTCATATAAAGTAACTCACATGATAATATCAAAGCATTCCAAGAGTTAAGTATTTTCTTCAAGTATTGAACTCCCGAGTTATTGGAGCCAACATTATCAACAGTGATAGAAAAAATGCCTTCCCAATTAGTTAAGCATTTCTCAATCCATTTTCCCTATAATCTCAGCCGAATGCCCTAGGATTTGACAAAAATTCAAAATTTTCTTTTGCAACTTCCAATCAGCGTCTACAAAGTGAGCAGTAATATGCATATAACTTAGATTTTGACATGAAGTCCATATGTCAGTTGTAAGACAAACTCTTGGAGAAGTATCGGAAAAATATTTTTTCAATTTGCTTCTTTCTTCCAGGGATAACTTATAATAGTTTAGGTTGCACGGACACGTCTTATGTGCCTCCATGTCGTGTCCGACACGTGTCAGAGTGTGTCGGACACGTCGACACGTTCGGACACGCTGGGACACGCGTTGACCGCGTGTCGGATTTGTCGACACGGGGTCAACTTTTGTCAACACGTTTCGACACTCGTGTTCGAGGGTGAGGGAGGAGAGACGAAGGCGTGAGCCAAGCGAAGGTGAGCCCGCGACGGCGAGAGACGGCCAGAGAGAGTAGAAACTGAGGCGAGGGCCGTGAGGAGGAACTTCACGAGGGAGGCGCGCGTGGGGAGGGCGACGTCGTCGAGCAGGGCATCGGCGGCGGCAAGGGGGAGGAGGAGGAGTTCGCGGCGATGTGCAACCTCTTGGCGCACAGGACCGCACGTTCCATCCCTGGCAAAGCAGGAATCGAGAGGAAGAGGAGAGGAAATGCGTCGTGCGGCGAGGAGGAGGAGAAGAAGCGTTGCTAGGGTTTTGAGAATAAAAGAATAAAAAAAAAGGGATTTGGCATGTTGGAGGGAGGGGAAGTGATAGGAGGGAGGTGTCGTGTCGCGTCGTGTCGCGTGTCCGTGTCGGTGCAACATAGATAATAGTCCTCCCTTAATGTGTTTCTTGAAGGAATTAAAAAATTTGGCTGGATTCTACTCACGAATTTCCGAAATGCCTCAAGTTCCACAAACTTGAAGGATAGTTCACTGATAATAAACGCCGCTGCTAGATCTTTTCAACTAGCATCTTAATCAAATTTCTAAAGACCAGCTGAAATAGAACTACCAACCCCAACAAGTTCATTTGAGGCATTTTTTTTTACCTTTTCTCCACATTTGCATATGGATAATTCTTACATCTATCTAAATGATTATGCATCCCACTAGTCCCTTGAGCACTAGAACAACCAATAATAGCCCCACAATATAGACATTCAGCTTTGTCTTGACTATTTTCTATCATTTTAAAGTGTTCCCATGCAACAGATCTTACCCTCCTTTTATTTGTACCGCTAGATTCACTCATTAAAGATTCGCTTATTGTATATTTGACTTTGCAAATGTTGTTATTGCCTTAACATGGAGATCTACAAATTGGCATTGTAACAATATTTCAACAAATTTATCATATGGGCAACACTAGCATTCAGAATATGCGGTAAGATGACAAAATGATTTTAAAAGGATTTCATCGAAATCCACTAATCAACCAAAGGTATCAAAATTATGTCACTGGTGAAAGTTACAAATCTGGAATTTCTTCAATGATGCAACAAGTTTGTGAAAGGAAGTCATTGCTTCTTTTCTTTTGCAGAATGTCCCCTTACTCTTGATTTGATACATTTGCTAGTTTTGTGGATATCTAGAAAATAGAAACACGTACACACTATTTAGGAAAATTACAGATCACATAAGAAACACATTAAAAGTTCATGGACAACGAATGCAAGAATTTTATACTACAAGTGAAAATCCTCATATACTCACTTGGACAACACACAATGCACAAACAGTCAGTTCACATCGAAGTTGCATTACTACAAAAGTTCGGCAAAAGCAAACCATAGATTAATGAAAAGCAACCTAGACATACTAAACACTAAATACTAGAAATGGTCTGTCATTAATTTCAAATTCCTTTGGAAGAATGCTATTTTTCATCCAAAGAGATAGTCAAATTCCTGTACAAGAATGAACATGGTTAATACAACAATAATATAAACATAGCAGCCCCATTAGAGCTACGGAATCAAGTCATCTTACGTGGGGGTACAACCAAACATGGAAGATTTTATATGAGTTGGCATGTCATCAAGACTTGCACGAGGTCCAAAGTCCAATGTTAATGTATTCTCCTATCCAACCACAAAAAGAACCAAGTGGAAAGATTTTGAAACAAGAGTAGCTGGAAATCTAACATAGCTTATTTTTAATAATACAAGTGGTCTCCATGGCTTGCCGGAATGTTTACTCAGCAATGAACGTGCAAAATCAAATCGTTTTACCCCTAAATTTATTAATTTAATTAAAAATAAATTAAAAACTAAAAAAAAAAGAGGGATTTTCACTTGCAGGCCCTCACCGGCGGTTGCTAGTGTTGCCAACCACTACCTAGGGCCCGATGACCTCGGCCAACCCTTGCCCTAGCATCATTGGCCGATGATGGCGAGGCAACAGCGACAAGGGCTATGGAGGCCCTTACTTCCTCTTCTTCTTTTTTTCAACTTTTTTTTTTTTAATTTATTTTCATTAATATTTATATTGAAAATTAATTTTGCGGGCTTATAGGGCCACATGGATATTTTTTTTTAAAAAAAAAATGGCCACGTGAATATTTTTTTTAAAATAATTGCCATGTCGATAATTTTAAAAAAAATCGTCACGTCAATAAAAAAAAGGTCGCCAACAAATGCCATGTCAGCAGTTTGATCAGAATTTATTACTGTTGACACTTTAAGTCTTCCATTTTTCTCTAATTTTAGCATTTAATTGTATCTCTTAAGTGTCCACCCAAACCAAATTTTGACAGTTGCAATGTTTGGCACTCTTTTCTTTTGGGTTAATATCATGAAAAATCTCAAATTGGTATACCCGTGATAAATTTACCTCAAATGACAAAAAAAAAAAAACTAAATTGGCCAAATTTATCTCAAACTAATTTTTGGACCACCAAAAATCTCAAACTGTTGCATTTATGACAAATATATATTTCGTTAAATTAGATTAATAGTATAAAAAACAACAAAACTATTACAACCGCAACAAATGGAAAAGTATAACTCTAAATTGGTACACCGTTACATGTCATTCAACTCAATAATTTGATAGTAAAAAAATTAATAAATGGTAAATTTATCATAAGTTTAATAGTTTGGATAAAATTATCAAAGATATATTAACTTGAGGTTTTTGATAGTTAAAAAATTAATTTGAAATAAATTTATTATAAATACATCAATTTAAAGTTTTTCGTGATGTTAATCTTTTTTCTTTATTAAAAAAAAAAGTTAATCGGAAAGTTCAAAGGCCTTCCTCCACTCTATGACGTGATGAGATTGAGGGCTAAAGACGGGAATCATTGGAATATTTTTACAGAAAGACGAGTACAATGGGTCCCTATCCCATGGAAGATTTTGGACTTATGTCGGAACTGGTGTCATCTGTCGGAATTGGTGTCAACGTTGACACCAATAAGTCCAAAATCTTCCATGGGATAGGGACCCATAGTATTATCAATATGATATATATTAACGATGTCCCTGCCTTCACCCCTCACGGGGTCATGGATTTTACCTCTATCGTCTCTATCCTCATCAATTTCATCCAAGTTAAATTCCAGGGGAAGTTGATTTTGCCCTTCGAAACCCACCCCGTCGCCACTGGCATCGTCATCTGCAGCTTGCTCCTGCATTTCTTATTGCTGCGTCTTGCTAACCGGGCACCACCATCTAGCAGCCTGGCTCCTCCTTGCGATGGAGCATCGCACCTCCTCATCGACTTCGCCGGTTCGATATCGGTGGCTTCGCTCGCGTTGTTGCTGCTCCACGAGTCCTCCCACTCCGTCCTCTGGTTGTTCGTGCTGCTGCTGTTGCTTTCCGTGAGTCTGTTGCGCGGCCTCATTCAAAAACTTTGGCTTTGGTTTTACAACAAAATCTTTGCCATGATTTTCCTTGCGGTGCTGTCTCGTCTATGGCATGGTGGAAGAGCGCCACTACATTTGCCACGCCCGATCGTGGATCCACGTTTTATGTTGGAAGTTTGAACGCCGTAGTTGTTTGGAGCGCCGTAGTTATTCGACCGTTCCCCGCTTGGAAAAACTAATTTATATTGTATGACCACTTTAAATCAAATAATTAGTACTTTAGGAAGCTAAGCTAGTTTTGTATAAGATGCACTTGGGCCTTTCTTCTGTTTATCTCAAAACATAAGGAGTTCCCAAGCCTTCGGCATCATCGAATTATCTCCCGACCATAAGAAAGGAGAGCAGGGAACAAGTAAAAACCACCTATGTATCTTTCCTATCCCCAGCCATGAACAGTGATGGACCTTGCAGCGACTAGATCTGTTTAAGCTAAGCTAGCCCTCAAAAGAAATTGTGATCTATTGTTATCGAAGAGATTAAAGATGCCTCAACAATTGTTACGGCAAGTGGAATGGTCTTTTGTAGTAGCCATACGAGGGGTAGTAATTGTTCTTGAGGTTATAGCTTCTGACCTCTTTGAAAGCATTGCTGAGTGTTGCAGATTTTTTTCTTTTTTTCTGGTGAATCTCTTTGTAGCTCTCTGTTTGGCCAGTGGATGGATTTGTCATTTTACATTCTTTGCTGGTGTGCTATGGTTTTGCTCAATTATCCACATGAACTAGGATAAATTGATGCCTTGGAGACGTGAGCACAGCTACAATATCAAAAGCTTTCATCTAACAGTGACACTGACATCATTGAGTGATCCAAATCAAAATGAAAGATGCCAGCTTTTTCCATCTCTCTTGCATATTCACCATTACTGCTTACTAGCTATTCCAATGATAATATAATTGTAATTTGTCATTGCAGAATGTGGGAGTGGTTACATCATATAATCTTTATTTTACCTCTTGAGAGGTGACAACTAGATCTTTGCTGTGGCAAATGCGTTAACTTGCAATTTAAGACTGCGCCGTCTCGCTGGCTCATTGACATTCAAGTTGCTGGGGCCAAGGGGAGAAAAGAATGCTGAAATGCAGATTATTTTTCAGGAGGCTTTATTTCAAGATAACTGAATTTTGGTTGACTACAGATGTTAGAACTGAAATTTTCCCACCCTGCATGTGCTAAGAATTTACAGTTCATGTATGCAGAGCTAGATAGATAGTATGCAGATGCTTGAGACAAGTCTGTACAAAATACACACATTTGATGTTTGTATCTGAGGAAATAATTAGACCAGCAAGCTTCTTGACAAGTTGATTCATAATCAAATCATGCATCCCAATGTTAGTACTTTGAAATATGACAGAGCACACAAGTCTTGCACTTCAAAAATATGATATTTATCTGCTTTTTCTGCAGAGAACAATGATCTTGGATGTTGACTGTAGCAGTGAGTCCAATTGACTTGCATAAGAACGTGACTTGAAACATCAAACAGAAAGGTAGGTTCTTCTGACTCCCAATTTTTTTTTTCTTCTTGGTAAGTGCCTCCCAACACTACAACTGCATGCACTTCACTTGCAGCTTCTAGAGACCAGCATTGCACGTCTTTTCTTGAGTACCTCCAATTATGTGCTCGTTCTTCCCACTTTTTCCTGTAGAATTGCAATTTTTTTTTCATTTAATTCAGCACTAGCAGGGTTTTCAGGTTCTTCCACTATTTTAGCAACCTGTATTAAAAAATGTTTGGTATTAGCGCATTTTCTGTTGATTATTAAAAAATTGTTTTTATTGTGGAGGATGAGTCCATATATATGACGTTCAAAAAGGAATATGGCTATTTACCACATTATATGGCAGCATCTTGTATCCATTTGTTGGCTAAAGTCTGTTTAGTAAGAGAGCCCTTCTGTGATGGAAGTGCATCGAGGGTCCAAACACATTTGATATGAGTAATCAATGGGCAAGGGAATTCATTGGAGTCCTACGCACCCAGAATTGGGTCCCTTATCATCTTGCGAAGGTCACATTAGTACTCACTGGTATCATCTTCTATGAACAAAGTGTAAAATATGAGTTGAAGGAAGTTAATGGCAATCTTTTACTGTAGTTGAACCTGCAAAATTTACCACAGATGCTGCATAGGAAGCACAGTTTGGTAGATCTAATACAAGCATCAGTCTGTGGTAGATCTAATACAAGCACGGTTCAGTCCCTTCTGCATTCCATAGTCAAGGGTGAGTCCCATGCATCAGTTTGTGGATCGCGGTCTCACACACTACTCCCTACAGATTCCTGTAGGAGGACCAAATCATATTGATTTTAATTTTCATGCAGGTTCCTTCACCATTTGATATGAACTTGGAAGTTGATCTTCTTCTCAGGTTTATAAAAGCCAGAATGCTTATTGTGGAAAACGATTCCCAAGAGAGTTATCATGATACTAAGTCAAACAATGAAGCTAAGTACATGATCTACAGAAGAACTTAAGACTGCAGGACCGTCAAATGCTTGTGCTAATTCAGTAGAAGATACTTAAAAATTTTAACCTTTAACTGGAGTGCAAATGTTTCTGAAGAGACCGACAATACTTTGACAATCATTACGACAAGGAGGATGGGGAGATGTTTCGTTGTTTGTTTCAAGGTTACCGAAGATACTACTAGACGAAAACATTTGGAAGATTTTTCTTTACTGAAAAGAGAAATAGAGGCACGTTAATGAAAAATGGCACTTTTACTAGCATTTTCAGATATTAACTCTTTATTATCACATTGCCACGTGTCAAATGTTGTCATATGATCATTTCTAGTTGCCAAAATAAAGTTATGAACTAGGATAAATAGATGCCTTGGAGACAAGAGCACAGCTGCAATATAGAAGCTTTGTTCTATCGTCACAGAGTTATCCATATCAAAATGAAAAATGTCAGTTTTTTCATCCCTGCCCCATATGCATGGGTACTGCTTACTAGCTATTCTGATGATACTTTTGTTTCAGTTTGTCGTTGCAGAATGACAAGAGTGGTTACATCATATAGTCAACACTTTACGTCTTAGAGGTGACAACTAGATCTTTGTTGCTGCGAATGCATCAACTTGCTTCAGCAAATAAGATTTATATAGGCAGAGACTTCTTTGTGATGTATCCTGTAGGTATCTGGAAGCTCTTGGATCTGAGTAATGCAATCTAAGACTATGTTGTCTCACTGGCTGATTGGTTTTTGGCAGGAGCTAGAATTGTGGCTTCAGTCTGAGATTCAAGTTGCCAGGGCCAAGGTGAGAAAAGAAGGCTGAAATATAGATTTCTTTTTTGGGAGGCTTTAGTTTAATATAACTGACTTTTGGTAGACTGCAGATGTTAGAACTGAACTTTCCCCATCTTCATGTGCTGGAAAAGAATTTTTACGGTTCATGAATGCAAAGCCATACAGATAGTAAGCAAAAGCTTGAGACTAGTCTGTACAAACTACTCACATCTGATATTCATTTTTTGAGGAAATAATGAGACCGGCCAGCTTCTGACAAGTTGATTCATAATAAAATTATGCATCCTTATGTTAGCATTCCAACTCATGACATAGAGCACACAAGTCTTACACTCAAAAATATGATATTTATCTGCTTTGCTGCAGAGAATAACAATCTCAGATGTTGAGTGTCAGCAGTGATTCCCTGTAAGTTGACACAACAAACAGGAAGGTGGTCTCCTGCCTCCCCAATTCTTTTCTTCTCGACAAGTGACTCCCCAACTCTGCAACTACATGTGCTTTGGTTGCATCTTTTTGAGACCGGCATTGCACATCTTTTTTTTAGTACCCTCAGTTGTGTGCTTGCTCTCCTCTTTCTTTCCTGCAGAGTTGCAATTGTTTCATCTTGTTCAGCCATAGCAGTGTCTTCAGGTACTCCCAATATTCCAGCAACCTGTATTTGGTACTAGCAAGTTTTCTGTTAATTATTACTTATTGTGGAGGATGAGTCTATATATATGATGTTAAAAAGGAACAAGGCCATTCACCACAGCAAATGGCACTGGCAGCATCTTGCATCCATTAGATGGCTAAAATCTGTTCAGTAATTCTGGGATGAAAATGCACCGTGGGTAAAACACAATTGATATGAGTAATCAATGAGCAAGGGCATTCATTGCAGTCATACGCACCCAGATTCAGGTTCCTTATCTTCTCGCAAAGGTCACAATTTTACTCACTGGTATCATCTTTGATGAACGAAGCATAAAGTGTGAGTTGATGGAAGCTAATGGAAATCTTTTACTGTAGTGGAAGGAAATCTGTGACTATTAAGATTGCAATGCACACCACTTTAAAGTCAAACCTGAAAAATTTACCACAGACACTGCATAGGAAGCACGGTGCAGTAGATCTAAATTAAGAAAGAGTATATGGTCATGGAGGTGATGTTTCAAAGTGAGCCTATCAAAAGTGCATGGAATCTTGAAGTTGTAGTATCATTCTGTGCAGTGAAAGACAGAGCGTCGACACTCTTCACAACATATGTCAACAGCGCTCCTTCCTGATATGAGAAGGAAAAAGGATGTGTGGGTGAACAGGTTGTTGCATAACTGAGGGCAATTCAGCACATGATTTATGGAGCAGGAAAGATCAGCTCTGCTCCAGCCAGCGATAGGCTAAACATTTGTTGCAGTCATCACAAGCCTTGCACGGACCAGCCTTCAAGTGACAGTTCCAGCAGCCGAGGGTGATCATGCAGTGCAGAAAGCAGAGGCAATCAAGACAACCATTGACCTTTGCATCCGATTCTGTTTTAGAGCTTCATGTGGAAGACCGGTGGATTCTGATGGTCGAAATGGTAAAAAACCGAGTCGCTAGTGCCTCCAGATCTTGCGAACATAGAGTTAAAGCCATGCGTGCAATCCATGTCAAGGCTGAATTTGCATTTGTCGCAGTCAGAAACCATGGTCTCCTCCATTTGATCGAAAACAAGAGAGAGAGGGTCATCTCTGGGCGAGACTCGGTGCAAGTTTTGTGGAGAAAGAATATGCACGCATAGCATCCATAGACCTGCCCCAAGATTGCTTGCTCGCAGGCTTTGCATTTGATTCTACAGTTCATCCTGAGATGATGGAATGTGAGGGGATGCTCTTGAGCATTTGTTGGATGGCCACGTTTTGAGAATCCTCGTTAGGAGGACAAGCAATATTGGGCTGTGCAGTAACAATTGACTGATCCGACTGGCAAGAGAAGGTTTTCATGTATAAATGCTGTCGCGACCTAACCTCGGTGCAGTAACAATTGACATTCCAAGCAAGTACGACCTTCCACTCAGGTTCCAGAGATTCAATGCATGATCACCGAGGCAAATTAAGAAACCCAAAGGCGTTGTGAATGGAGTTATAGTTGCTGAGTGATATCAACGCGAAGCAAATGTGGCGAAATGAGATGTACCTCAACTCCCGCATTATCTGATGTTGTATTTCAGTGCTAATTTGTATATATATATATATATTATTGACGCTTTAATGCAATGGTTTATAAAACTGTCGTGGCCGGTGAAAAGTTTCATTTCATGTTCATTTATAGTCAGCCGCAATGATAATATAATTTTCCACGAATTAACTGACAAATGAAACTCCAAACATTGTATAATATCATAAAGGTACATTCACCTTCGGTTTGTCTATAAATTTACTACAAAGTTCTTATCCAACTTACTATAAAGTAGCTTGACGATATTGCGATAATAGTTTTGTAAATTGCTAAAATGGATGTAACTTGACATAACTTAATAGTCTATAAAACTAACTTCACTTTATATGTAATGTTTAAATTTGCTATTAAATACAATACGTACCAATGGTACCAATGGTATGAGCCAAATCTACTTTTTTCTAGCTATCGGTTTATCCATAAATGTACAAGTTCTGCAACAATCTTGAATTCCACATTATCAAAAGAGAGTTACATACAATACAATGGTCCGTAAGTTATGTTGATAAGGTTCACCAAAGTAGTAGTTACCATTAAACTTGTAATGTTTATTATCTTTGAATAAAACTCGTTTTCATTTTCAAAAATCAGATATTTGTCTGCATTTTTACCCTTGAAAACAAATTATAGAATGAAGTTGTTGTAGACCTAGTTCACATGTACAAGCTACAACTTTAGCCAGTCAAACTGAATTTAGATCCACAGGTCAAAAGTCGGCGTTTATATAAACTATGAAGACTAAGACCCAGGAGAACATTTTTGCAAAGAACAAACAAAATAGGGAGGTACTCTTTCGAGGAATTGAAAGTAAACCTGTCCAAATGATAGAATGAACTACGTTTGGAAAAAGAAAAACCAGAGTTTTGTAGAGCTCATATCAAAAGGTTATTGGAAGCCATTCTATTCCAACCTAACTTTGCTAGGAGCTGTAATAGTCAGATTGTGAACCAAATTATAGTAGTACAATTGCTTTTGCTGCTATAGTCATCGGTAGCCAAAAAAGCCATGGCAAGATCAGGAGGCACGTTACATACTTCAAAACACCAACTTACTCGAAACAAGTAAATTGCAACGAATAGTAGAACGCCTAGATCAAATTATTCCCTCCATTCATCAAGAAATGGAAGGCAAGAGGAGAATCAGAAACGCTATAGGGCCATAGCAAAACTAATTGCTGTTGGAAATTTCCTATAATATGGGCTTACATTAATTAATTGATTTTCTATTTTAAATAATCGTGTTAATGGATATTCCAATATTTGTTAAATCCTAAAGTGATTTGATTGAATTAGGTATTGGCATCTATTGTTAATGGGCATAGTTGAGCAGCAAAGTGTAGGCAATTGTGTTTAACTGAAGCCTATAATGGGAATGGCCCAGTTGACACGCTATTGATTAGGGTTTGTTAGGTCCTCTCTCTAACCTATAAAAAGGTAGGTTATACCTATCAGTTTGAAAGCTGTTATATCGAAATAGGTCATAGAGAGGAAGATCTGGCATTCCGATAGATCACTGATTATCAGAGTGATCTACTTTTCTGTAAGTGAAGCAATGGCTCAAACAGGTACGCTTTAATTCCGCTGTATTTATTGATCTTGGTGTTTTACAATTATGTATGGATTCGTTTGTTCTTAATTGATTACTTGTTCATCAGAATAATTTTCGTACATGTGGTATCAGAGTATATCGTATATGATTGTAGAACCCAAATTTTTATTTTTTTTTTATGGACAAATCTGAAACCCTCCTCTTTGAGCCGAATATGGGCATTATTTTTTTTCGTGTATATTTTTGCTCGATTGATCTTGAAACCATAGGGCTTTTGTTCTACACGTCAAGATCTTTCCAACCATACATAATTTGCATAATTTTGTTGAGAATTGAAAGAGAATTTTAGATTTGAAATTCTAGGGTTTATACGTGAAAAAGTTCTAGAATTTGCAAATTACTTGCAATTGATTGATGTATGATGTAAACCGTTGCATGGGTATTATTATATATATTTTTTAGTATCTTTTGTTGTATTGAATTGAGTTTTTAGGGTTTAAATTTAAGAAATTCGAAATTCGGCCATGGGAGCTTTAGTCCGAAACTTCGAAGCTTGCATGTGGTAGATTTAGTTGGTTTTTTCTCCGTTTAATTCATTATAGTCAATAATATTGATGTTATATGCAATATCCATGGATAAATTTCAAAAAAAAAAAAATCAGTGTTTCTATGGTATTTTGGAGCTTCGGGTCGAAACCGGGTCGTGTGACCCGGTTTGCTGCAGATTCATGACCCGGCTGGAGGTTGAAAAAGACCTCCAGCCAAGCCGGGCCAGTGGATGGGCGTAAGCCCATCCTGCCTTAATTTTATTTTATGTTTAAGGTTATGGGCTATGCCCATAACCTTATTTTTAAAGTTGGTCTTCTTTTCTCGGTTCATGGGCGTGAGCCCAAAACCAAAATAAGAACAAATATTATAATGGGCCAAAAGGAGTGAAAAGAACAGCTTGGGCCGCACGCATGTCAAGCCCCGCCGTTTGATTAGGGCTGCTCGCAGGTCTTGGTCCCGCGGGAGTCTGAAATATTTAAATAATAAAAAATAATAATAATAATAATAATAATAATAATAATAATAATAATAATAATTTTAAAAATTTTAAAAAATTTTTTAAAAAAAATTGTGGCAAAAATTGTTTTTTGAAAATGTGCAATATGATCATTTGAAACACATGTTTTGAAGTGTTTCATATTGTTTAATGAATTTTATGCATAAGTTATGGAGTTCCCTATTGATACAAGATTAATATATACAATTACTCGCCCAAAGGGAGTTATTGTGTATATTAATTTGGAAAATAGCATGACATTTAATTCCCATATTTAAAAGATGGGGATGTATAATTAAAAAATATTTATCTGCCCAAAGGGGATAAATGTTTTGAAAATTATATGTAATTCCCCTCTATATTGATATTATGGAGATGTATGATTTAAATGATTTGTCTGCCCAAAGAGGATAAATCTTTGACAATTATATGTAATTCTCCTTATTGTTGTTTTATAAATTTCATGCTGAGAAAAATAATGGTATATTATACACTCTGCCCAAAGGGGAGTTTATGATGTACTAATTATTTTTTTTGAGTTACTTATTGCCCATAATTGATTTTATTGCATTATATATGTCAAACAGTTACATTTGCTATAAATAACAACAATGCCACAGTTGAAATGTTAACTAGATCAAACTTTAAGAGATGGAAGCAAAATATAGAGTTTGCTTTGAGCATCGTTGATATTGACTTGGCTCTACGTGAGGATGAACCTGCTAGGCCCAATAATCAAAGTACTGCAGATCAAAAGGCCCATTATGCTAGATTGGAAAAATCTAATCGACTGAGTCTCATTGCTATGAAGAGGTCTATTGCTGAGCATCTGATTAGTGGTTCCCGGAAGATACGAATGCCAGACAATTCCTTGAAGCAGTGAGAGAAAGATATAGAGTCTCAGATAAGGCTGAAGCTGAGAACTTACTGAGTAAGTTAACGAACATGAGGTATGATGCTGCTATGGGTGTTAGAGAATTTATACTGAAGATGGTCCACATTCAATCCAAACTTAAGGCCCATGAAATTGTTCTTTTTGAAAATTATATTGTGCATCAAGCCTTAAATGTTTTGCCAGCTGAATTTAGCCAGATTAAGACTGCTTATAATGCTCAGAATGAGACATGAGTGTTAATACCTTGATTACTAACTGTGTGACTGAGGAGGATAAATTAAAGAAGGAAAAGTATGAGTCTGCCCACTTAACTACCAATGCCAAGTTGAGTTCGTCTAGAGGCAAATGGAAGCCTAAGGGGTCAAATGCTCATGGCCCAAAGAAATGGCAAGACTTTAAGAAAAATGGGAACTAGGTGAGAAATGGAGATAAGGATTTTAAATATTTTCACTGCAAGAAGCAGGGTCACAAGAGAGCTAATTGCTACAAATTTCGAGCTTGGCTAAAAAAAAAAAAAGAAAGTCACCAAGGTGAGTTGTTGGTTTGTTTTGAATCAAATTTGGTTGATGTTCCTTTGGATTCTTGGTGGCTTGATTCTGGTGCAACTGTTCATGTGACTACTACCTTACAGGGTTTCACAAATCTAAGGAGTTCAAGTCTGAGGGAGTCAAAGCTTAAAGTTGGAAACAATACTAGAGTTGATGTGGAGCGTATAGGGACAATTGTTTTGAATTTAGACTCTGGTTTTCAGCTTGTCTTGAACAATGTCTTTTATGTTCCTAATTTTAGGAGAAACTTAGTATCTCTTTCTTCGCTTGACAAAGCTGGATATTGTCTTCATTTTGCAAATAAAAGAGTGGATTTGAGTTATGATTCCAAAATTATTGGGAATTGTGTTTTGTTTGATGTATTATATCGATTATCCTTATCTCCCGATAAACCATATTGCTCTTTCAATGTTGAGAATGTTGTTGCTAAAAGATCTTTAATCAAAGATAGATCTTCATTGTTATGGCATAAGCGATTAGGGCATATCTCCAAAGAAAGGTAAAGCAACTTATCAAAGCTGATATTCTTCCTCCTCTTGACTCAGATGATACTGAGACTTGTATTGATTGTGTG
Organism: Eucalyptus cladocalyx; assembly: GCA_017140615.1. Lineage (NCBI taxonomy): Eukaryota > Viridiplantae > Streptophyta > Magnoliopsida > Myrtales > Myrtaceae > Eucalyptus > Eucalyptus cladocalyx. Next base: position 11,035,623 of record CM029519.1, read on the forward strand.
AGGGGAAAATTAACTAAAACCAAGAAGAAAGGCGCTACTCGTAGTCAAAATCTATTGGAGATAATTCATACTGACATTAGTGGGCCATACTCAACCACCTTGTGTGGAAATAAATATTTCATCACATTCATTGATGATCTCTCCTGTTATTGTTATCTTTATCTAATTAAGGAGAAGAGTGATGCTCTTGAAATGTTTAAAGTGTTTTGTACTGAAGTTGAGAAATAATTGGGAAAAATTATTAAGATTGTCAGGTCTGATCGCGGTGGTGAGTATTATGGGCGATATACTGAGGCTGGACAGCAAAAGGGACCGTTTGCAAAATATTTGCAAGACTGTGGTATTGTCGCTCAATATACAATGCCTAGGAGTCATGAACAGAATGGTGTAGCTGAACGGCGAAATTGTACACTCATGGAGATGAAACGAAGTATGATGGGCAGTTCTAATTTGCCTGAATACTTATGGGGTGATGCAATTAAAACAGCAACTTATATTTTGAATCGTGTACCTAGTAAATCGGTGCCGAAAACACCTTTTGAATTGTGGACGGGGAGGAAACCAATCTTGAATCATTTACGAGTTTGGGGTTGTCCCTGAGAGGTGAAAATTTATGATTCTTCTCAGAAGAAGACGGAATCCAGGACTACTAGATGTTACTTTATTGGATATCCTGATCATTCTAAAGGATATAGATTCTATTGTCTTACTCGAGGCACTAGAATCGTTGAATCTCAGACTGCTAAATTCCTAGAATTAGATGTTGCTGAAAAGAGTTCCTCTCAATCTTTTGAAAGGGAAGAACCAAACAAAATGGTCTCTATTCCATTGCCCATCTTGCATGAAGATTCTATGCGAGATCCTAGCAAAGTGGAAATTCAACAAGAAGCAAATACCGAAAATATGGCGATAGATCATCCCATTACAAATGAAATTCCCCAGATGAATGATGCAGCTCCAGAAATGCCTGTGCGAAGATCACAGCGACAAAGAAGACCAACAATCCTAAATGATTATCATGTCTATCTTGGAGAAACTGATTTTGACATAGGAAGTATAGTGGATCCGACAACTTTCAAAGAAGCTCTTAACAGTGATCAGGCAGATAAATGGTTAGGAGCGATGAAGGACGAGATGTTTTCCATGTCAACTAATCAAGTATGGAGACTTGTTAATTTACCTGATGGACATAAACCGATCGGTTGCAAATGGGTATTCAAAACCAAGAAAGATAATAAAGGCAATATGGAGAGATTCAAGGCAAGATTAGTCGCAAAAGGGTACACACAAAGAGAAGGTATTGATTATAATGAAGTCTTTTCCCCGGTATCTACTAAAGACTCCTTTCGGATAATAATGGCTTTGGTGGCTCATTTTGACTTAGAGCTTCACCAAATGAATGTCAAAATAGCTTTTCTAAATGGAGATCTGGATGAAGAAGTATATATGCAGCAACCTGAAGGGTTTAAAGAAGTCGAAAAGGAGCATATGGTGTGCAAACTTCAAAGGTCCATATATGGTCTCAAACAAGCATCACGTCAGTGGTACTTAAAATTTCACAAAGTTGTGAGATCATTTGTCTTTGAAGAAAATAAGTTTGATCAATGCATCTACATGAAAGTAAATGGGAGTAAATATATTTTCTTAGTACTTTATGTAGATGACATTTTACTTGCTAGCAGTGATGTTGATCTATTGAATGACACCAAAAATTTTCTATCTACAAAGTTTGATATGAAAGATCTTGGGGAAGCCTCTTTTGTTCTAGACATTGAGATTCATCGTGACAGATCTAAGAAAGTTCTGGGGTTATCTCAGAAAAGTTATATAGATCGTGTTTTAAAAAGATTCAATATGCAGACTTGTAAGTCAGGTGAAGCTCATGTTGTGAAAGGAGATAAATTAAGCATAGAACAATGCCCCAAGAATGATGTTGAAAAGGAAGTCATGAAAAATGTTCCATATGCTAGTGCAGTTGGCAGTCTTATGTATGCACAAGTATGTACCAGACTTGATATTGCTTTTGCTGTGACTACTCTTGGAAGATATCTGTCGAATCTAGGTCAAGAACATTGGGTTGCAGCTAAAAAGGTGATGAGATATCTACAACGAACAAAAGACTTTATGCTCGTGTATAACAGAGTTGAGGACCTAAAAGTGATTGGATATTCAGATGCTGATTTTGCTAGTAGTTCAGATGATAGAAATCAACTTCTGGATATATTTTTATGATGGTTTGAGGTGTTATTTCTTGGAAGAGCACAAAGCAAACCTTGATTACGAACTCTACAATGTATGCTGAGTTTGTAGTGTGCTACGGCGCGTCGGTTCAAGCAGTTTGGCTCAGAAATTTGATCTCAGAATTGCGTGTTGTGGACTCTATTGCTAGACCTATGGTGATCTATTGTGACAACACTGCAACTGTGTTTTATTCCAAGCATAACAAGATTAGTAATGCGTCCAAACACATGGAGATCAAATATTATACTGTTAAGGACTTGGTCAGAAATGGAGATGTTGTAATTGAAAATATCATAACTGAGTCAATGTTGGCTGATCCTCTAACAAAAGGCTTACGATCCATTTTGTTTAAAGAACATGTAAAGAATATGGGTGTTTTAGAATCTTTTGATTTCTTTTGTTAGTGGGAGTTAATAATTTGTATTTCTGGATATTATAGTTATATGCAAACTGATAATGCTTTTATGATGTCTATTAAAGCATTTATTTTTAATGATTGTTGTTATTGATTCTATTGTTATCCTTTCTCTTGTTGACCGAAAAATGGAAGTATAAAAAACAGTATCTTTAAACTAATTTTAGTTTAAAGATGACTGGATGTCACTGATAGTGAGATCTCATGTTAATTGTGACATAATTGTGCAATTTCATGTTGTTTAGAAATCGCACTAAAGCAATTTCATGTTGTTTAGAAATTGCGCTAATGCAGTTTCATGTCGTTGATAAATTGCATTGAGGATCGATAAGAAATAGTGTATATCTTGATCACATGTTGGCACTATTTCTTACTATACTATTAGGCCCATGATCCATGAAAATATAATGCTTATTATATGTGATTATGGGAGGTCTTGTGTAATGATATTTTCTTGACACATTGATCTCCACAGTCCTATATTAAGGTTATATAGGATTGGATTGGTATTGAGATGCCATTATTGGAATATTATTTTTTAAAAATTGTGGCCACATAAAACAAAATTTTCAGTTATTAACCCAATAGTGTCTTTTTCAAATATAAAATTATTTTTCAAAATAAAATAAGTTAACTAACGTAGCCCAAGTGGGAGAATGTTGGAAATTTCCTATAATATGGGCTTACATTAATTAATTGATTTTCTATTTTAAATAATTGGGTTAATAGATATTCAAATATTTGTTAAACCCTAAAGTGAGCTGATTGAATTACGGGCCTAGTTGAGCAGCAAAGTGTAGGCAATTGTGTTTAAATGAAACCTGTAATGGGAAGAGCCTAGTTGACACGCTATTAATTAGGGTTTGCTAAGTCTCATCTCTAGCATATAAAAAGGTAGGCTATACCTATCAGTTGTTTTAATCCCATTGAAAGCTGCTATATCGAAATAGGTCATAGAGAGGAAGATCTGGCATTCCGATAGATCCCTGATTATCAGAGTGATCTACTTTTCTGCAAATGAAGCAATGGCTCAAACAGGTACACTTTAATTCCGTTGTATTTATTAATCTTGGTGTTTTACAATCATGTATGGATCCGTTTGTTCTTAATTGATTACTTGTTCATCAAAATAATTTTCGTACAATTGCAAGATAACAAGCTAACAAGGAACATGCAAGAGCAATTTAGCATAGATATTGCAGTACTTTCAGCTCGTTTCAGGAAACGAAACACATTACAGAGAACGCGAAGCATCCCGAAACATCTCTTTCTATTTTGTTTTTTGCACTGCATAATCTGAATAATCATAATTTACGCTTAATTACGAAAATTCCTCCATTTAGATAAATAAAAGTCGTTGCTACCAAATAGAATTAATCAATCATGTCGAATTTTCCCGAGCGTTTATGGAGCGAAAGCCCCCCTTTGTTTCCTCTCTTTTTCTCGGTTTCTCCGAACTTTGTTATGTTTTTCATTTCATTTCTTTTTTGCTCTTCTTGGCCAGACACTGTTTTCTCTCTTTCTTTCTGCTCTTGTAATTTCCCTTGCGATGAAGCAAGACTAAAGAAAGGGCTAAAACGAGACACTCGGACTTGGGCTTGGGCCTAGGCTTAATTTTTTGCTCTTAATTATTATTTTTTACAAGCCCATTTATTGTAATTTTCATAAGTGTTGGATACCATAAGTGCCAAAACTTAGCACGGATGAATATTTAAGTGTCAAAAACTTCCAAAATGTACACTTAAGTACTAAACATGAAGAAGAAATGAACACTTAAGTGCTAATGACAAGAATTTCTTTCCAAACCGCTGACATGGCATTTTCAGGAGATATTTTTTTACTAACGTGGCAATTATTTTAAAAACAATTATCCACGTGGCACTAACGTGGCTATATAAGCCCCAAAATGACGTCGTTTTTCCCTCAAATTTGATTTGTAAATTGTCACGAATTAAAATTCAGGTGCACCACCTAGGGTTTAGGCTAATGGACTACTAAGTTTTAAACTTAACTCGGGCTCTTCCAAACTCATACCAATTCGCGACTTAGGTTCAAGTTTTTGGATTTTATCTAGGAGTCGCCACTAATCAATTTGCGGTAGGTCGATTAAACACCTAAATAAAATAATTGGAGGATTATTTTACTCTTATGAACCAGAGACTAAGGGTACGGGGACTTGGTTACACTAGATTGCTTTAATGCCCTTTCGGTACCATTTCTTTTTAATTTTCAAAAATGTTTTTTGCAGGCAGCTGATTTATTTTAACCTAAATTACTATCATGTAAGTATGGTGACCACACAGATGCTCATCCACTATTAAACATTCAAATAAAATAAATAAATTGCATCAAACAATCAATCAATTTTTTTTTTTAGTTTTCTTGAAATTAGAAATTTTTTATAAAACATGCATTTTAACTACATGACCTGATTTTACTAATAAACAAATTTTAGTTAAATTATCCTATTATGCAAATTAATTAACATGCACCTAATTTTTTATTATTGAAATTTGGAATTAATAAAAATCCTAATTAAACTATCTAAAAAAGGAATAATTTTCTAATTTATTTTAGGGATTAATTTGACTTTAAACCCTATTCTATTTTAGAAAACTATTTTTTAGAAAAATGAGATAATTAAAATGTGCAAACATCATCTAAAACCCTGTTTATATAAATAAATTATCTAAGTCCAACCCTAACCTATTTTAAAAATTATCTAAAAATGCAATCCTAAAAACTTTCTAATTTACTAAACCTACATATCTAATTTACTTAATCGACATGCTTTGATGTAAAATTTGATTTTTTTATTTTTTTTTCCGAGACAAGCAAATGTCGAATAAACTAATCAAAATATTTAACAAATAAAGGATTGAAATAATCGAAAAAATAACATGTTGTCTCACAGGTCAAATTAACGATTACTCTAACCCTAAACATCACGACAAAGAGTTCAAAATAATTAAAAATCTAATATGAAATCTTACAGATCAAATTAATGATTATAATGATTTAACAATTAAAATTGTACAAAAATGCCCAAAAATTAATGTAACTAAAAAAAAAAATGATCCGACATCTTTCGGATCAAATTCATAATTACAATAATTTGGACAAAATCCCTCTAAATAATATCAGAATATGCATAAAATGAAAATTAGATTCCTGTACAATAATATTGAAAATAAAAAATAAACTAAAATAGCATGAAAAAAAAAAACAAATAACAAAAGCCACCTAAAGGGGGACTTGGAAATAGGGAGCAACAACGCCGATTAGTGAGGGGCGGAGCACAGCGGAGGGTAGGCGGGAAGTGCGGCGGCGTCGGGCTTCGATGGCGAGGAAGCGGACGAGCGGAGGTGGTGCAATGGCGCAGCATCGGCGAGGGCAGGCGGTCGTCGGGTGCAGAGGAGTCGGGCGCTGCTTCGTTGGCGACAGAGGAGGAAAACGGTGAGCGGGCTGCTACTCGGCAGAACTCGAAGCTTCGGTGAGGAACAGCAGCAGCAAGCAATTTCAAGTGCAGGCGGCATGCAGAGGGCTGATCGCGGCGAAGCGGGTGTAGCAGGAGCAACAAGCAACAGTGGCGGAGACGTAGGTTGATGGCGTCGTGGTGGTGTTCGGGACGTTAGGCGCCGGGTCTGGCGAGCTGCTCGTGGAGGTCCTGCAGGCGGCGGTGGCGCAGCGAGCAAAGTGGGGTCAAGCGCTAGAGGGTAGCGGCAACAAGCAATGGCGTTGCTGGGAGCTAATCTGCCAGTGTCATTGGCAATGCTGCGCGTCGGGGGTGAGTCCAGCAGAGGTGATGCTGCTGCAGCGACGGCCAGTGCGGAGGAAGGCAAGCGGAGGCTCGGCTGCTGCAGGCCGGCACCAAGCGGTCACGGACAGCTGGCAAAGCGGCGGTAGTGGTCGGCACGAACAGGGAAACCGGCGGACGCCGACGAGGAGTCTACAAAGAAGAAGAACAGTCCTCTTCTTTTTTTCTTTTTTTCCTTTTTCTCTCTCCTCCCTGTCTATTCACACGTCTCTCTCACTTAGGGGTGAGCAGCGGTCTAGGGTCGACCCTGGACCAACCCTGGACTAGCCCAACCATGTCGGTCCTAGTCCGGTTCCCAAGGAGACTAGGTTGGTCCTTGGTCCTGAAATTTCAAGACCAATACTGTGTGGGTTGGTTCTCGGTCCTAAGAGTTTTGGGTCGGTCCAACTCTGGACCAACCCTATATATTATATTATATTATATTATTTATAATTCTTTTATATATTCAAATCTAAGTAAAATGTCTGTTATATTATATTATATTAAGATGTTCTATCAATAGTATCAATATTAATTTCAATTTAAAACTTTTGTTGAGTATTAATTATGTGTCGTTTGTTTTGTTTTCAAATGTTTAGAAGTTCAAGTATGAAGTTATATATTCATGGTTTATATTAATTATTTTGAACTTTTTATGGTTTAATTGTATTTTACTAATGAATTTCAGCTGCACTTTGCTTTTCAATTTGTGTCAAATGGTAGGAGTTTTTGAAGAGTAGAGTAGTACTGTAGTTGCTACGATGATTTGCTAGTCAAGTGGTATGAAGCTCATTTTTTTGTTGAGTGGACTCTACATGGTCAAATCAAATACTAGTCAAGTGGTGTAAAGCTCATTTTTTGGTTGAGTGGACTCTACATGATCAAATGTAGGAAAACGCTTTTGCATATGGTGTTATGAATATTAAAGATAGATGATTACAAGAACTTTCCATCTTGTCACATATCTCAATGAGCGGTTGGCAGGTATGAAATTTATATTATTGTGTCATCTTAAATTTGATAAATATGTATTGGTATTTATAGTTTAGTTACACAATACCGGATTATTGATGGATGTGTAATTTGAATTTGTAGGTTTTTTTTTTAGTGATTATAAAAATAAGAAAAAAAAATTATCGATCGGTCCCGGGTTGACCCTGGAACTGGACCAAACCCATTGGGTCGTCCGATCCTTGGTCCCAAGCTCAATACGATCGGTCATCGGTCCTAAAAATTGAGAACCGACACTGTACGGGTTCGTACTAGGGTTAGGGGTGGCTCGGACCAACCCGGACCATGCTCACCCCTACTCTCACTGTACTCACGTCTCCTTCACTCTTTCTTTTTTACTTTCCCTCTTCCCCAACGAAAGAAGGGAGAAAGAAAACAAATTCTCTTTCTTTTTTTTTTTATGCATGAATTTCTCTCCAATTTTTGCTCTGAAATTTTTTCGAAAATCACCTCCTCTGCACGAAAATTATGTCTCTCTTTTATAGTGATTTCAAGACAGCCACTTTCCATGGCAACTTTCAAGTTTCCATCTTCTGTTGCATTAAATCAAACCTGCAAATCGGAACGTGATTTCGCAATTAGCTCAATTTTGCTTGGTTCCTTCCATTTTAGAAATCTTTACCCTTTATTCACCTGATTTTTCAATTGTTTCTGCATTTATCAAAATTTGAATACTCATTAGAATTTCAAATTTCCATGCATAATCAATCAAATCAATTTTCCATTTTTTTTCTTTTTTTTTTGTTATGATGCATTTTTTTTAGGGGTGAAAATTAATCGCTAATTTTTATGCAAAAAATCAATGATTGGATCGCCAAAATTTAGGTGTCAACATAAATTAAATTAAAATGATGTGGCATTTCCTTTAAAAAAATTATCCAGGTGACACTAATGTGATTAAATAGCCCAAAACGACGTTGTTTTGGTCCAAATTTGATTTAATTAATATAAATTTTAATTAAAATAAATTTAAGAACTAAAATTATTTCAAAAAAAAAAAAAGGGAACAGGGGAGGCCCTTGCCACCGCTACCCCAACATTGCTGAAAAGGGTTGACAATTGTGGGGCAAGGGTCGATTGGCCCTCACCTACGATCGGCCAAGGTCGTGCAAACTTGGCCAAGGCTCGACAAGCCCTACCAACCATCGCCCCACTGTTGCTAAACCTTTATGACGATGGTGGGGCAACGGCGGCGAGAGTTGTAGAGACCCTCGCTAATTTGCTGCCCCTATTCTATCTCTTTCTCTCTCTATGTCTTTTTCTCTTCTTTTTTTTAAGGTTTTTTATTTAATTTAACTAATATTTATATTAAAAATAATATTTGGGGCAAAATGACGTTGTTTTGAGACAAGCATTGAGACATTCTTATGAGTGATGTAGACTAGTTTTATTATTGAAATAATGCCACATTGAAAATTCAACAACATTGGAATTGTCACTTAACTATACCTTTTGAAAATTCTAGTACTTAAGTGTCTACCCATGCCAAATTTTAACACTTGGATGTACTTTTGCCCAACATTAATCACTGAGATAAATCTTTTGGGTTATTACACAATGATGCAAACTATGCTAGGGGCGAGGATAGGTCACTAAGGGAAAAATTGTTGGCCAGATCAAGGCCTCTTTAATAGGAAAAATATCATAAAATTTTTAAATATATTACATTTGTGTCAATCTAATCTTAACCTTTTAATTGCAACAATTTAGTCATAAACTTTTGATCTAGTGCTAATTCAATCTTTCAGACTAATTTTGATCAAAAATTACTTACATAAACATTGACTATCCAACGTGGTACAACTAGCGCTAGCATAGATTATTTCAATAATATTTTAATATTTTTCAATTTTATTATTATTTTTCATCTCTCTCTCTCTCTCTCTTTTGCCCCTTTCTTCTTCCTTTTGCCAATAATCGGCCTCCAGCCTCACCTGGTGAGGGTTGCTGTTGCCCACCATAGGTGAGGCCTAACCAGGCAAGAGCGATCCTTGGCAAGGTTGCCTTGGCCTTAGAGAGGGAAAACCTCGCTCTTGCCCTCATCCTTGTCAAGGCCAGATTTGGTGAGGCCAACCCACTTGGGCATTGCCTATGTATGGCAAAAGGAAGAAGAAAGGAAAACAATTAGAAAAAATCGAAAAATATTAAATTATTATTATAAAAAAATTTACGACTGTCCACAAGAGCAAGATCTGACCAAAATTAATCAGAATGACTAAATTGGCATAATGATAAGGTTTAAGATTAAATTTGCACAAATACAATAAGCTTATGGCTTCTTCTTTTCTTTTTTTCTTTTTTTTTTTTTGACACTTTTCTCCCATTCTAATATAACCAAATAAAAAATAAATCGGACAGTTCAAGGCCTTCGTCCACTCCATGGCATGGTGAGGGGTGAGGGTAGGGACATCATTTGATATTTGTTTTTTCACGGAAACTGGTACGTACGTCAATCTGATACTCTTCCTTTTGAACCTTTGGTTGCTTCCGAACCATTGGTTCAAAGAGTATCGGACAGCAAGCTTCCGAACCATTGGTTCAAAAGGAGTATCAGACTGTGAAAGGGTTTCCAAAGGTTCAAAAGAAAGAGTATCAAATTGATGTCCGGGATGGATCACCAGGGGAATAGAAAGTATAAATGACATCCCTCACCACGCCATGGATCTTACCTCTACCGTCTCTATCCTAGTCAACATCATCCAAGTGGATTACTAGGGGAAGTCGATTTCACCCTTTGAAACCCACCCGGTTGCCACCCGCATCGCCATCTGCAACCTGCTCCTACATTTCTTTTTCGGGCATGTTGCTAATCAGGCGCCACTGTCCAGTGGCCGTGCTCCTTCTTGTGATGGAGCAGTGCACCTCCTCTTCCACTTCACCGGTTTGACATCGATGTTTTCGCTCGCATGGTTGCTGCTCCACGACTGCTTCCACTCCATCCTATGGTTCATGCTGTTCCTGTTGCTTTCTGTGAATCTATTGCGCAGCCCCATTCAAAACTTATCTGTAGTTTTACCGCAAACTCGTTCTCATGATTATCCGTGGGGCGTGTTCTCATGTATGGCGTGGTGGAAGAGCGTGGCCACTTTTGCCGCGCGCGGTCATGGATCTGCGTTTCAGGCGAGAAATCTGAGTGCCTTGATCGTTCTGCTGTTCCTTGCTTGGAAAAACTAGTTAGACCACGTTAAAACAAGTGATTAGTACTTCAGGAAACTCTGCTACTTTTGTAGAAGAGGCGCTTGGGGGTTTCTTCTCTTTATCTGAAAATAAAAGGAGTCCCCAAGAGTTAGCATCAAATTATCTCCCGACGATATGGGCCCGTTTGGTTCAACTTTGGGGAAATGCCATTGGGAGAATGCAAATACCTTTGAGAAAAAGGGGTTTTCTGAAATGCTAGACTGTTTGGTAAACTAAAACTGAAAAGTACTTTGGGGAAATGCAAAACTGTTTGGTAAACTTGCATTTGAAAAGCCAACCATTTAAAATTAAGTGTTTTAGTTTTAGTTTTTTTAAAATTGCAAAAAAGAAATAATGGATATATAACATTTTACATTTTTATGTTGAAAGTAATATAAAAGATACATATTAGTAAAATTACATGTTTTTACATGAGAAATACGTACTAAGTTCACCATTTCGTCTCGAACATAAGTTCGAAGAAATTATGTTGCTTGAAAATAACTGGAGACTTTTGTAAAAAAAAAGAAAATAACTGGAGACTGTCATTCTTGTTAAGAATTGAGACCGATTGATGTCCCAAAACATTTATTGAGATGCTTAAATGATGATTTCTTGACGGTTTATCATGAAATTTCTATGGTTGAACATTTGCTGCCCTTGAATTTTTTTGGTAGAAAAAAGAAGAAGCATGTTTTGCCCTTGATGAGCGGTAAAATTTCTTCAGATTTTCTCGGAACCCCAACCGACGGTTGTTCTTATTTTGATGCACATCCTGCATATGCAGGCATTGCTGCTCAAATTGTCCTCTATAGACCATGATGACCCGGTTTTAGATGAAAAGCAAAATCTACGAGATTATTATGTCGGTGACTTTTTGCAATTAGTTCATCAAATCTACTGTAGAATCCGATTTTCAGCTAAGATGCAGTTGAAATACGAAAACAAACTCTTCAATGTTAATTGTTCTGGTGACACGGATCCTCCACCGTTGCATTCAATTGCCTGTGAAATTGGCATGATCAGATTTCTGGGTCAACAGAAGTTAAATTACAATATATAACAGTTATCGCAGGAATGGCACTCTTAATTCTAATGTTATTGCAAGGAACAATTGTTACAATCTCGAGGAGTAAGCACCTTCCTCTCATCTTCCAAAAATGTCTGACCATGTGGCCTTCTATTTTTGAAGAAACAAATCAAGCAAGATACAAATCAAAGAATTGACAAAAAGAGACCGGAAGAATTGCTTTTCACAGTTGAGAGGATGGTATGGATGAATACTGTTTTTATTATAGTAAAGGCTCCTACTTTGCTGGTCAAAGCCTCAAACCGGTTTCGCTATTTTTGCATCTTCACTAATAGCCTGTTTGAAGTTGAAAAGGCCGGAAAGGCCTCGTCCCTTGGCAAGTTGCTCAAGCTCTTTAAGTTTTTGCTTAAGAAGTTCCACCTCCTTCTCTAAAGCTTCATCCCTTTGCCTCATTGCCTACAAGTGGATGATTTGTAACCATTAACAAGATCTTGGATATGAACTTTGAAAAAACTATATTTTCTAATCCTGATAAAAGCAATTAAGCAGAGAACTATCAACTTCTTGGACTGATGATATTCCTGTTTTGACTAAATCAATTTTCTGAAACTTTTTGACCGCAAAATACATGTAATTGCTGTAAAAGGATTCCAGTCAACTTTTTAGGAAAATGATGAAAAACATAATGAACTGGATTTGGTCATTCACAATATGCACATGTATATATATGCATCCTAAGCCCCATATCGCCTGAAATTAACTGAAAACAACAGCTATATCAAACTTCCCATGGCACAGTACTAAACAAATACCATGAACTATTGCTGTCTTCAAGCTGAATAAGCTGAAAGACAATTCATCTCGTCTGAAAGCAACTAGGTGGTTCTGCAGTAATTATCTGGCATTTGGGCTCATTCTATTGGATCCTAATCAATCCATCTCAGGCATCCAAGAAGACAAATCATTGGATTTTCCATCTTTTCGGTATAAGAGAAATCTTGCCAGGAAAAATTATGAAGATGAGGCAAGATATACACGAACGGACGAACAAGAACAGGGGGAGAAAAGAGAGAGGGATCGGGTGTGCGAGAGAGAGAGAGAGAGAGAGAGAGAGAGAGGGAACAAACCAGTTGCAGGGTGTGTCGGGGTTGGAATGTGAACGAGATCGGAGCACAGGGAAGCCAAGTGATCGCACCACGTCCGAGCTTCAACCCACCCAGACTCAGCGCCACACAGCAACTCGTCCTCGCCTTCTTCGGTCAGGCGTTCCTGAGAGAAACGAGTTCACACATAACAGAACGAAAGAGCCCGAAATTCAGCTAGCAAACTCCACCAAGCACACACCCATCGCACACCCAACCCTGTGTGAAATTCAAGAACCGAAAAACCGCAACACTCCTAGATCAATCGAATTCCAAACGAACCGACAACGCCGGTCCGACCCCAATCACGCGGTTCCGACGCAGACCCAAGAAAAACATAATCATACCCACGAAATTGAACAAACATCCGAACGAACAAACAAGAACAGGGGGAGAAAAGAGAGAGGGATCGGGTGTGCGAGAGAGAGAGAGAGAGAGAGGGAACAAACCGAGAAGACCGAAATAGCATTTACCATCCAGCGACGAAAAGGAATAAAGAGGGAGGAAGAGAGAGAGAGAGGGGCATACCAGGTAGAAGAGAGGAGAGAAAAAGAATCGGTGAGAGCGGATGCGAAGCTGCGAGAATCGGCGAGAACGGATGCTGCGAGAATCGATGAAAAGAAAAGAGCTTCGCGTGATGGACTGTAGAACAGAGGAGAGGAAAGAGCGTCCAGTCGAGAAGGTAGGGTTTTGTTTTGGGGTAGGGTAAAATTGGAGTTTTAACAAAATTTTGAGGGTAAAATGGACAATAAGCAAAAATTTATTAAGCCTCCCATCAGCATGCCGAGAATGCTGAAATGGCCAAAGCAGGTCCCCACCTGCTTTAGGCTTTCGACATTCCAAATGCAAACATTTTGCCAAGTAGCATTTGAAAGCCGAACCAAACACCCTTAAATTTTTCCCAATGGGCTTTGGGGGCTCAAAGCCCCTTGGGAAAACTGAACCAAACACCCCCTAAGAAAGGAGAACAGGGAACAAGTATAAAACCACCTGTGTCTTTCCAAGTCCTAGCCTTGAATGGTCATGCACCTTGGAGCAACTAAATCTGATTAAGATAGGTTAAGCCCTCAAAAGAAATTCTGATATTTTGTTATCGAAGAGATCGAAGATAACCTCAACAATTGTTATTACAAGAAGAATGGTTGATTCTAGTAGCTATATTAAGTAATGTTATTTTTGACGTTGAAGCTTCTGATCTCTTTGAAAACATTGCGAGTGTTATAGATTTCCTTCTTTTTTTGGTGAATTTCTTGGGAATATTACCCAAAAAAATCTTAATTCTTTTAACAACTTGCTAATTTAATTTTGGGTTAATACCTTAAAAAAACCCCAAACTGGTACACTTGTGACAAATTTACCCCAAACTATTTTTTTGACCATGAAAAACCCCAAACTGGTAAACTTGTGACAAATTTACCCCGACTGATTATAAAAAACCCTAAACCGGTACATTTATGACAAATTTACCCCAAATTAATTTATTCGACTGCAAAAAACCCTAAACTGATAAATTTGTGACAAATATACCCTATGCTAAATTGGATTAATACCACAAAAAAAATCATAAAAATTGTAAACTGTGACAAACGGAACGTAAAATTCTAAATTAATATACTGGTTAACTATCACGTGTCATTTAACTTAATAATTTGAGAATGAAATTTAACGAAAACTAACATAGGGTAAATTTGTCATAAGTGTACCAGTTTAGGATAAATTTGTCAAAAGTATGCCAGTTTGGGGTTTTTGGTGGTCAAAAAGATAGTTTGGGGTAAATTTATCACAAGTGTACTAGTTTGGGGTTTTTTAGGGTATTATCCCTTTAATTTTTCCATCTGGCTACATGAATGTACAATTAGCACCTGCTGGTGCCGTTCTGCGCGGCCAGACCAGCCGGAAGCCCGTGCTGACGTGGTCTTCGAAGATCAAAACGGCAGCATTTTTCACAATTTAAAAAAAAAAAAAAAGGAAGAAATTGTCACTGTGCTCTTGTGTTGCCCAAATCCTCGAACATTGCCCCAGTCCAAAGAACTCTAACCTGAAATCAACTGAGATCTCGTTCAAATCTCTTCAAATCTCAACTCAAATCGAACGATTCTTGCTCAAGCCCGAGTCGTTTTTTTCCACATTTAAGAGAAACCGCAGATGTTTGTTTTTCTGAACAACCTCAACTCAAACCGCGAATTACAGTGGAATCTGCTTTATAGCTTGGACTTGGAACTGCTCTAAACATGATTTGTACGAAAAAAATCATTCGCAATGGAAGCCTTGCTGCCATGTAAATTGTGTTTTGACGACTTGTTCATTAGTTGGAGACAAATGGTTGTTTCACTCTCACTTGTATATCGCTTGGTTGAAGTGTCCGCTAGCCGTCTGTTAAAATGCCCAAGCGAACTTTTGTAAAAAAATTTCCCTCTGGATCTAGATATCTTCTGAACATACATCACGTATCCAAATCATAATGAGCGCTTTTGATTGATTCATTTACTCTCGTTTTATGATATTTGAATCCGGAAGTGAGAACAACCTAAGGATGTTTGTTTCTCTGTTTAATGTGCTATTTTATGTGGCCTTATATGGTGGTTTCCGCTCGTAGAGATGGTCTGGAATCGTTGATACGCGTGGTGATTTTCTGGTGAACCTCACGCTGGTAGCACCCCCAACTTCTTTTATGTTCATGTACCGTGTGTTGTGTTGACATATGACCTGTATATGTTGAATGGTCGGAAATCTGTCGTGGTGGAAGGTGGTGGCGACTGGTGACTCTGGCGGTGGATTGATAATGTGCGTAAGTGAACGATAGTGATGCTTGGTTTTAAAGGTTTAGAAGCGTAAATCATAGATGATACTCTAGTTATTTTACTTTGACAAGTGCCCAAGGTTTACCGTGGAGGAGTGTTGGCTGGGTCCACCTTCATGAGGGGCCCAGCTAGCATTAAAAAATAAAAACAAAAAAGCGAGAGAAGTTGAAAGGAAAGTGGTGCCTTCGTGCGTGTGCGCGCGTGTGCCCAAAGTGAGGAGAGAGAAAGGAAAAAGAAAAGGAGTGTTGCTTTGTGCAGACTAGAAGAGAGAGAAAAGAAAAAGTAGAAAAAGAGAGACCCACCGAGAGAAAGGGCACGAAGGAGAGCACCGAATTTTTTTTTTTATCCAAATTTGAAGGCCAAACGACGGAATCAATTCAAATTTGAGTACGTTGTTCGTGAGACCAAAGACTACGAATTGATGGTTTTTGTTCATTAAGAACCACCTCCAAATTTTCTAGTGACGGTTATGGTTTTTTTGTTACGAATTTGTTTATCTATCTATATAGTGATGTACAGACATGAATAAGTTATAGAGATCGACAAAAACGAAAGCAGAAATTAGATTGTAATGTTAATATTGTGCCTTTAGTGTGTGATTAGAAGAGAATATTTTGTGTATCCTGTTATTCTTGATAATTAGTGGATATTTTGGGCGGTCTATGGTTTTTTCCCACATCGAGTTTTACACGTTAAATCCTTGGTGTCGTTATTTACTTTGTCTACTTATCATTTCGACATTATATTTGCATATTATGAGGTTATCTATTGCTGATTGTTGTTGGGTGTTAAGAGAATTTCAGTTGATTTAGTTTCGGGGAGAAATTAATCCTGGATTGCATTTGACTCGCAGTGAATTATTGTACTCGAGTTCCCTCCAACAAGGAGTCACGTTTTGGGAAAGGGTGTAGGAGTGGATGAACTCTTTTTTTTTTTTTGCCTTAACTGCTTTCTCTTTTTCTAGTAGTGGAACTTGCTTCACCGCGTTATGAGTGACTAGATTCTCCCCACAATCACTAAGGAAAATACTTGAAGTGTGCACTTTCTAATTGTGAATGCATTTGAATTCTCTTATGGTATATGTTCCCGTTGGAAGCGCTCCTACTGGAAGCATTCATCTGATAGCATCCATTCCTCTATTCATCGTTTTTGCTTGATGTCTTGCCTTTTGGAAGTGTCCCTCTGGATTCTCTTTAATCTTATGCTATCCTCACTTTTTCCCTTGCATATGGTAAAATCACAAAAGGAAATTCCGGCATGTCCAATGGGCAAGGAGTTTGTCCAAAAGTTTTCACCGAAGCAATGTTAAACAAGAACCAATGTCGACCCATAATGACGATGATGGTTGTTTGATGGACACTAAGTCAAATCTCTCAAGGCACAACTAAAACATGTGAAACAAGATTCGGCAAACCTGGAAGTGTTGATATTTATAGTAATAATTCATTCTGAGTTTGCCATAGTGTGTTATTTTGAACATGTTTTGCATTCATCAACATGTTTTTATGTGTATGTACACTGTTTGTGGCATAAATGAAGTGAAGGCTTTTTGCAATATGTCTGTGGCAATGTTCTTTATGATGTTGGTGTTTTTAATAGTTCAAAGGGTTATTGCCTTGTTTAAAAAAAGGTTTCTACAACCTCAATGGTAAGTATGGAATTGGGGATTTAATTAAGTCAATTCTTTTCTACACCTCTCATAGCTTCGTTGTTGATGCTGAAGAGAAAAAATCTCATTCAAGATTCTTCTTCTTTTTCGCCCATGAAATCTGATATACAAATGTATTCTTAATAGCTCGACTATGGAAGATACACAAGGAAGAATTATGTAAAATCTAGAGTAATCTTTACTGACAGTAAGTTGTATTTCTTGTCCAACCACTAGGGGTTCACCCCAGTGGCCATCCTTCCAACTTGGAAGGGGATAGGGGATTCAAATACCCACATTCTCAGGGGGATTGGGGTGGAGACAATTTCATTTCAGAAATGGGTTTCGACTCCCACGCCCTGCAAGGAGGCGGGGTAAAAGTCTAAGAGTGAGTGTTATAATAGAATTAGAGTAAACCGACAAAAAAAAAATTGTATTTCTTGTCCTCAGAGCAATCTGTCCTGAAAAACAACACTATATTTGTGCTGACAGTATATTGATCCCCCAACAAAAAGAAAGCAACTAAGTTTGTTGCTGATGACAATATATTAGTGCTGACAGTATATCAATCCTCCAATCCAATGAGCCATCATCGAGCCAAAAAACAGAAAAAGAAACCCACGACACTACTTCACTGAACCAGCCTATCATCAACAAACAATATGGGCGATGATGCCACTTCATTGAACTCATCAGCGACAAACAAAAACACAGCCACAACACTACTTCCTATTACTTTTTCTTGTACGTTGGAGTTGCTTCCTCTCCATATTTTTCTTCTTTCTTGATGGGCCTATTGCTTTAACTAGAAGTTCAACGGCAGCTGGTTGTGATGTTGATTCAACCTGTATTTGTGTATCAACTCTTTGTCTCTTGTCTTGTCTGGCACTTGTCCTCTTAACTGACATTATAAGATTTCATTAGTTAACAAAAAAGGACATTCTTTGTAGCTTTCTGTTTGGCCAGCGGATGGATATGTGTCATTTTACATTCTTTGCTGGTGTATTATGGTTTTGTTCATTTATCCATATGAACTGGGATAATAGATGCCTTGGATACATGAGCACGGCTGCAATTTCAAAAGCTTTGTTCTATTACTGAGTGATCCAAATCAAAATGAAAGTTGTCAGCCTTTGCATCTGTCCCCTATACACCATCACTGCTTACTAGCTATTCCAATGATAATATAGTTTTAGTTTGTCATTGCGGAACGAGAGTTGTTACATCATATAGTCTTCATTTTACCTCTGAGAGGTGACAACTAGATCTTTGCTGTGGCAAATGTGTCAACTTGCAATGTAAGACTAAGTTGTCTCACTGGCTGATTGGTTTTTGGCCAGGAGCTTGAATTGTTGCTTTAGTCGGACATTCAAGTAGCTGGGGCCAAGGTGAGAAAAGAATGCTGAAAAGTAGATTTTTCGTCAGGAGGCTTTAGTTCAATTTAACTGCATTTTGGTTTACTGTAGATTTTAGAACCGAACTTTTCCCATCTTCATGTGCTAAAGAGTTTACAGTTTATGTATGCAAAGCTAGATAGATAGTATGCTGATGCTTGAGACAAGTCTGTACAAACAACACACATTTGTTGTGCTTATATGTGGAAGTAATTAGACCAGCAAACTTCCTGACAGGTTGATTGATCATCAAATTATGCATCCCATATTTTAATACTCTGATTCATAACATAGAGCACACAAGTCTTGCACTTCAGAAATATGTTTTTTTCCTGCTTTTACTGCAGAGAACAACAATCTTGGTAGCTGTGAGTCCAATTGACCTGCATAAGAACGCAAGTTGAAACATCAAACAGAAACGTGTCCTCCTGACTCCCAAATTCTTTTCATCTTGGTAAGTGCCTCCCCAACTCTGCAACTACATGCACTTTACTTGCGGCTTTTCGAGACCAGCATTGCATGTCTTTTCTTGAGTACCTGCAACTATGTGCTCATTCTTTCCATTTCTTTTTTCTGCAGATTTGCAATTTTTTTTCATCTAGTTCAGCAATAGCAGGGTCTTCAGGTACTTCCACTATTCCAGCAACCTGTAGTAGAAATGTTTGCCGTTAGTGCATTTTGTTTTAATTGTTACTGATTGCGGATGATGAGTCTATATATATGATGTTAAAAAGGAATATGGCTATTCACCACATTACATGGCAGCATCTTGTATCAATTTGTTGGTTATAAGTCTGTTTAGTGAGAGAGCACTTCTGTGATGAAAGCGCACCATGGGTAAAACTCATTTGATATGAGTTAACAATGGGCAAGGGTAAGCACCCAGATTTGGGTCCCTTATCTTCTCACAAAGGTCACAAAAGAACTCACTGGTATCATCTTCGATGAACGGAGCATAAAGTGTGAGTTGATGGAAGTTAATGGCAATCTTTAGTGTAGTTGAAGGCAATCTGTGATGATTAAGGTTGCAATGCACACGACCGTAAAAGTCAAACCTGCAAAATTTACTACAGACACTGCATAGGAAGCACAGTTCGGAAGATCTAAATTAAGAAAGAGTACATGCTCGTGGAGGTGATGTTTCAAAGTGGGCCTTTCAAAAGTGCATGGAATGTTGAAGTCGTTGTCACTTTCCATGCAGCGAAAGACAGAGCGTCAGCACTCTTCGTGGCATATGTCAACAGCGTTCCTTCCTGATGCAAGAAGAAAAAGGATGTGCGGGGTGAACAGGTTGTTGCATGAGTGAGGGCAATTCAGCACATGATTTATGGAGCAAAAAAGAGCAGTCCAGGTTCAGCCAGTGATAGATGCACGCATTACGAGCCTTGCACGCACCATCCTGGTATGACGGTTCCAGCAGCAGAGGATGATCGGGCAGAGGAGAAAGAAGAGGCAATCAAGCCAACCATGGACCTCACCTGGTATGTTATTTTCACAAGCTTTGCACCTGATTCTGCTTTCGAGCTTCGTGAGGAAGACCAGTGGATGCTGATGGTCGAAGTGGTAAAAGATCGAGTCCTTCTTGCACTCCAGATCTCGCGAACTTAAGAGTAAAAGCCGTGTCCATGTCGAGGCTGAATTTGCAATCGCTGCAGAAGGAGACCATGGTAAGCATTAGAGGGTGTCAAAGAATGGGTCAGTCAAAATGGGTCCATGACCCATTTTTTGACTCATATTCTGAGAAGTGGGTCATACAAGTTATTCGAACTTTTAAGGGCCAGGCCTAAATGGATTTAAAAAGACTTAAAGTTCGGGGCGACGACAAAATTTGGGGCCTCGACGGTGGCATTGTGGGGCTGGGACAGAGGTGAGACTGTATCAACGGAATTGGACATGCAACGAAGTAGAGTACTCCTCTTCCTTCTCTCAGCACAGCCACTGGTTGATGGTCAGGCCTCCAATCAATGTGAATAACACCACCTTGTTTCTCTCCTGTCCCTGTGCTTCTAGATCTACTCCGCTTCTCTGCACGCTTTGCACTTCTAGATCTTCCTTCACTTCTCAGTCCCTCTGTATTGTGTTAAGGGAGGGCCTTGAAGTCGAACTATTATCGAGAATTAAAGAGGTAGCACGTTCATTTGAAGACCCAATTTGTCTCAAGCCCCAATTCTAAACCCAATAAAAAACCACCCATGGGCTGTTCTTTTTCATCGATATGGCCAAAATCACCCCCAAAAAGAAAAATATATATGTGGGCAAAGTGGGTTGGGTTCAGTTGGGTTCGATTGGGTTAGGTGTAGTGGAGGTTGAATATGGGTTTAGAAAAGCACCGGTTCATGAGACCAAGGGTATTGCTTGTCATCGAGTAGGATTCATCATCTTTCACCTTGTAAAAATACCAAAAAATATCAATCCACGTAGAAAATTAGAAAGAGTAAAGCAAATATAGAAAAAAAAAAGTGGTTATACATATATGCATTGTAAATAATGGCTACTAATGAGCTTTAAATGAGTGGATATGAATTTTCATAGATATAGTTAAATATAGATGTGTTTTCGTAATTTAGGTACAGGTTGGATTTGGGTCATTGAATTTATACTACATGTAAATGAGTCAAAACGGATCAAAATAGGTCGATTTGAATCGAACCATTTTTTGACTCTCGACCTACCTATTTGACAGCCCTAGTAAGCATTACATTTAGCTCCTCCAATTGATCGAATGCAAGAAAGAGAGGGTGATCATGGAGAGACGGGTGTTCCATAGACCAATGCAAGAAAGAGAGGGTGATCATGGAGAGACGGGTGTTGCATCTCTATGGAAGACTCAGTGCAGCGTTTCTGGAGAAAGAATATGCATGCATAGCATTTATAGACTTGCCCCAAGATCGCTTGCTCGTAGGCTTTGCATTTGATTCCTTTCGTCTTGAGATGATGGAATTTAGCGGATGCTCTTAAGCATTTGTTGGATGGTCACATTCTAAGAATCCTCATCGGGGCTTAGTTGTGACAAGGTAAACGAAGCTATATTGGGCCGTGCAATAACAATCAACGTGTCTGAATGGCAAGAGAAAATTTTCATATATAAAAGTGAAATATTGATTGGAATGTACATTACTAGATCGGTGAGGTCACGTATTTTCTTGTGTCATGACAAGTTTGTCAGCCATTGCTTAAGACCCACCACCAGCTAAAGGAAACAAAAGAAGAAAAAAAGCAAAAAAAAAAGAAGCAAAAAAGGACGAAAAAAGAGGGAAATTTTAAAAATATATATTTAAAAAATCAATTTTTTTACAAATGTTGTCACCACATTAAGACGTGATACCACATAAGACGATTAGTTGGAACTAGCGTTTTTTAATCAAAGTTGACTGAAAAAGATTATTTGATAAATTGTCTAAAGTTTGATGACTAAACTAGCAAAATTGAAAAGTTTAGAATTTTTTTTTTGTAAGGTTTATGATTAAATTAATACAAGTGTAATAGATTTAGAATTTTTTGGTATTTTTCCTAAAAAAATATAATAGAGGAAAGTATCATTCGAAAGTGACTTGTAACAACAATGACATATTTGATGTAATCTCTTTGTAACAAGACTTAGTCATAATATGTTTCCACTTATACCCTTATTGTCCCTTTCACATGCCCTTTCGCATTTCTCTCTCCTCTTTAAAAGTTTCCAGAAATATTCCTCCTCAATACCTTTTCTTTTTTCTTTTTTGGAAAAGATGACATTTATGATTCAATTTGGACGAAATAAGGATTATGATGCATATTTATTTTTCTTTTTCTCAGTACCTTTTTTTTTCCTCTTTCTCAAAAAGATGACATTCGTATATTTCTTTTGCTAAAATTCGATTACATTATACTAATTAGGGTCTGACCCAGATTTTGAACTGGGTCACATGCTTTTTCTGTGGAAAAAGAAGAAGGAGATAGAATTCTATGTTTTTTTGTCATATTTATTCTCTCCCATCAGACCTCTCTTCAACATTAACGCAGCAATGGGACCATGGGGAGTCATGTGATGACCCTTACCATATGGATAAATATGGGACCATAATGAAAATTGGGATAAAAAAAGTTCAAGATAGAACTGAAAATTGAAATTAAAGTTGGGAATTTTTTTAGGAAATTAGCCCATAAAACTTCATGATTCCATCAACAATCCAAGATATCTCAAATCAAAGAAAATGCGATCTCTTGTCAAGATGGGAACCTATTTTCGTAATATTTCACCAAAAAAAAGAAATGTTCAATTGCTTCAAAAGTATTTTGATAGGGTTTAGTACATCCAACAATTACAAAAATAGGTGAGTTCGTGCTTAAAATATGTTGCACTATAGATGGGTATTTAAAGAAAGGGATGAGCAGCTATTATTGTAGTATAAAATTGATAAGATTATACTGAAATAGAGAAACAATAACGATATATTGCTATATGTTTTTATTTTGTTGATTTTGTCAATAAGATCTATTGTTGACTTTCGTTATCCCCCAACTCTATAAAAAAAAGGGAAAACAACATCACCGTCCTCCTACCTAGAAGAGATATCCTCAAACATAAACCAACGTAAAACATGTTATCAAAATATATCTTCATCTATATACTTGATATAATGGTGAGTTGGTTACAAAATCAAGAGTTTTGAAATTCATAAAAAAGTAACTGTATATAATATGTATTTCCAAACTCAATTAAACGCCACAAATATCATTTCAAACATATACAAGTATCTAGACTCATATCAAAATCCAACTATAAAATTTTCTCATTGATAACTTTCACATCCTACCTTAGTTGAAGAATTTGAAAAAGATTTGTTATAGATAATGGGAGCAACCACAACTCAGTGACTAACACAAATCTCTTCTAAGCAAATAAAGCATCAACCATGCATATTATGAAGTACTACTAGAGACTCATTTATCAAAATCCAATATATAATGTATAGTAAAATCCAAATATGAGCGATATCACTTCAACTTGTCTTTATACTGATCGGAAATATTCATTCAAATTTCAAATACTAAAAGGGTAGTAAATGCTCCATCTGGCTTTGTGCAACAAATATGTTTTAAACTATACTTTTTCGTTTTAAAAAAATCATATCATGCAATGCCTTTCTTAACATATAATATATTACTTTTGAAACATGATTTTACAAATTTATAGAATATCACAACTTACCTTGAACCAAAATCCAAATTGAAAGTTTAACTGCTCAAAAGGTTTCAAAATCCTATTGAAGGTGATGCTGTATTCAAACTTACGTGTCAACTAACCTCGACTAAAACTTCAGTAGGCGATGCCATATTCTTGAGTCAAATCGCTCACTCGACAAAAGAGCTCTTAACAACTACTTTGCAAACAATTCAACCTCATTTCATAACTCAAATTCAAGGGAGCTTATTTTCAACAAAAAAACTCTTTCGAATTAGTAAGAGACCATAAAGCCAAAAGATGGCCGAAGAAGGGCAAAGTCCATTGCCAAACATAGTAATTGGAAAATTGTTTCCAACCGCATGCAAAACTTTAAAAATTTATCATGACCAAACCATAAACTTAAATCAACTTTCATGAAGTCTTGCTATGCAACACCCTAAAATTTCTTTACAACATAATTTCACAAGTTGAAAACATCTAGAATCAACTCGGCAACGTAGAATCCATACAAAACCTAATTTATAGATTAACTACAAAAACCTCTTCCATTAGATAAATAAAAGTTTCGAATCCTTGCCAATTGCCATGAAACAAAAATAATCGGGCTTGACCAAGCCTCTCAAACGTGCATGCATTGAGAGCCCCCTTGTCTTGGCTAACTCAACAAATCATCAGTCCATTCATTTGGTGATACATGTTGCGTTGGGTCTATCTTCCATTAATTTTCCTCTCTCTATGTTTTTCTTGATTTCTTCGGACTCAACTTTCCTTCTTTCTCTTTTTGGTTCTTCTTGGTCAGACTCTATTTTCTTTCTTTCTTTCCTTCTTTCTCTCTTCCTGCTCTAGAAATGCCCTTACGACGGCATCAACTAAAGCAAGACCGAAGCAAGACCGAACCAAGGGCTTGAACGATACACTTGGGCCTGGGCTTACTGTTTTGCTCTTATTTATTATGGTTTGCAAACCCGGTTATTGAAACTTTAATCATGGACGTAAATCTTTTAGGTTGTTATGTATTGATGCTAAACTATGTGGAATGAGAATAAGGTTACCTTGCCCAATTGTAAGAAAATTGAATGGGGTGAGACAAGTGAAGTGGAGACGTTTAATTTCAGGTATAAGGTTTGACTTCCGCATTTTGCTAAGAAAGAAAGGAGAATTAGGCTCCGTTTGTTTCAGTTGATGGGGGTGGGGGTGGACTTCATCCAAGAATTCGAGTAAGACAAAATGAAGTCTTTTTTTATTTTTATTTTTTTAACCCAAGAAAAAATAACTAGGAAAGTTCAAAGGCGTTTGACCGTAGGGACATCAGTTCTTTTATTCCAAGTGGCGTTTGGCACTTTCCGAATGACATCATCTGCAACTCTTGTATATAATTCATCTCCGGTCGGGCGCACCTCTTTTGAATTCAAAAAGAACAACCAGTATGTCTCTGCCTTCACCCCTCACGGCGCCATGGATTTTTCCTCCATCGTCTCTATCCTGGTCAACTCCATCCAAGTGAAATTCCAGGGGAAGTCGATTTCGCCCTTTGAAACCCATCCCGTCCCCATCGGTGTTGCCATCTGCAGCCTGCTTCTGCATTTCTTGTTGCTGCATCTCGCTAATCGGGCACCCCCGTCTGGCGGCCGCGCTCCTCCTCGTGATGGAGCGTCATCGCACCTCCTCATCGACTTCGCCGGTTCGATATCGGTGGCTTCGCTCGCATGGTTGCTGCTCCACGACTCCTCCCACTCCGTCCTCTGGTTGTTGGTGCTGCTCCTGTTGCTTTCCGTGAGTCTGTTGCGCGACCTCATCCAAAAACTTTGGCTGTGGCTTTATGGCGAATTCCTCCTCATGATCATCCGTGCGGCGCGGTCTCCTGTATGGCATGGTGGAAGAGCGCAGCCACATTCGCAGCCCCCGGTCTGCGACCTACGTTTCATGCTGGAAGTCTGAGCGCCCTAATTTTTTGACTGACTGTTCCCTGCTTGGATAAAGTGATCTAACCACTTTAAAACGAATGAATAAGTACTTTAGGAAGCTAGCTAGTTTTGTTTAGGAGGCGCTTGGGGCTTGCTGCGACTATATCTGAATCCATAAGAAAATCGCAAGCTTTTGGCATCGAATTATCTCCGGACCATAAGAAAGGAGAGCAGGGAGCAAGTAAAAACCACCTATGTATCTTACCTATTCCTAGCCATGAATGGTCATGCACCCTGGGGCAACTAAATCAGATTAAGATTGCCTAAGCCCTCAAAAGAAATTGCCATCTATTTTATCAAATAGATCGAAGACGACCTCAACAATTGTTACCAAGAGAAGAATAGTCGTCTCTATAGGCATATAAGGGGTAGTAATTGTTCTTGAGGTTAAAGCTTCTGACCTCTTTGAAAGCATTGCTGAGTGTTGCAGATTTCCTTCTGTTTTTGGTGAATCTCTTTGTAGCTTTCTGTTTGGCCAGTGGATCCATATGTGTCCTTTTACATTCTTTGGTGGTGTACTATGGTTTTGCTCATTTATCCATATGAACTGGGACAGATAGATGCCTTGGCAACGTGGGCAAAGCTACAATTTCCAAAGCTTTGATCTAACACTAACATCATTGAGTGATCAAACCAAAATGAAAGATTTCAGCTTTTTCATCTCTGTTCATATGCACCATTACTGCTTATGATAATATAGGTAGTTTGTCATTGCAGAATGTGGGAATTGTTACATCATAGTCTCTATTTGACCTCCAAGAGGTGACAACTAGATCTTTGCTGTGGCAAATGCGTTAACTTGCAATCTAAGACTACGTTGTCTCACTGGCGGATTGGTTTTTGGCTTGAATTGTTGCTTCAGTTGGACACTCAAGTTTCTGGGGCCAAGGTGAGAAAAGAATGCTGAAATGTAGAGTTTTTTCGGCTGGCTTTAGCTCGAGATTACTGAATTCTGGTTGACTGTAGATGTTAGAACCGAACTTTTCCCACTCTTCATGTGCTAAAGAATTTACACTTCATGTATGCAAAGCTAGATAGGTAGTATGCAGATGCACGAGACAAGTATGTATAAATTATACCCATCTGATATTGGTATCTGGGGAAATAATTAGACCGGCAAGCTTCCTGCCAAGTTGATTCACAATCAAATGATGCATTCCAGTGTCAACACTTCATTTCATTGCATAGAGCACTCAAGTCCGGCACTTAAATAATATGATATTCATCTGCTTTTACTGCAGAGAGCTACAATCTTGGATGTCGACTGTTGCAGTGAGTCCAGTTGACTTCATGGGAGCATAAGTTGAAACGTCAAACAGAAAGGAAATTCTTTTTGTCTTGGTAAGTGCCTCCCAAACTCTGCAACTAAATGCACTTACATTTGCGGCTTTTGGAGACCAACATTGCCCATCTTTTCTTGAGTACCTCCAATTGTGTGCTCATTCTTTCCACTTTTTCCCACAGAAATGCAATATTTTCATCGATTTCAGAGTAGCAGGGTCTTCAGGTACTTACACTATTCCAGCAACCTGTATTAAAAAATGTTTGGTATTGGAGCATTTTCTGTTGATTATTACTTATTATGGAGGATGAGTCTATATATGTGATGTTAAAAAGGAACATGGCTATTCACCACATCACATGGTATTGTATCCATTTGTTGCCTAAAGTCTGTTTAGTAAGATAGCACTTGTGATGGAAGCGCACAGTGGGCAATACATATCATCTTTGATGAATGAAGCGTAAAGTGTGAGTTGATGAAAGTTAATGGCAATCTTTTACTGTAGTGGAAGGCAATCTGTGATCACTAAGATTGCACTGCACACAACCATAAAAGTCTAACCTGCAAAATTTACCAGAGATACTGCATAGGAAGCACAGTTCTGTAGACTAAAATAAGAAAGAGTATACGCTCGTGGAGGTGATGTTTCAAAGTGGGCCTTTGAAAAGTGCATGAAATGTTAAAGTCATTGTCACATCCCATGCAGTGAAAGACAGTGTTGACACTCTTCACGAGATATGTCAACAACGCTCCTTCCTAATATGAGAAGAAAAAGGATGTGTGGGGTGGACAGGTTGTTGCATAACTGAGGGCAATTCAGCACATGATTTATGGACCAGAAAAGAGCAGCTCTGCTCCAGCTAGCGTTAGATTAAACATCTGACGCATTCATCACAAGCCTTGCATGGACCATCCTTCATATGACAGTTCCAGCAGCAGAAGATGATCGTCCAGGGGAGAAAGAAGAGGCAATCAAGACAACCATAGACCTTACCTGGTATGTTCTCTTCACAAGCTTTGCACCTGATTCTGCTTTCGAGTTTCATGTGGAAGACCAGTGAATGCTGATGGTCAAAATTGTAAAAAACGAAGACCTTCTTGCCCTCCAGGTCTGTTAAAGCCGTGCAGTCCATGTCGAGGCTGAATTTGCATTCACTGCAGTGGGAAACCATGGCAGGCGTTACATTTAGCTCCTCCAATTGATCGAAAGCGAGAGGGTGATCATGGGGAGACAGGTGTTGCATCTCTGGGGGAGATTTGTTGCAGCTTTTGTGGAGAAAGTATTTGCATGCATAGCATCCATAGAACTCCCCCAAGATTGCTTGCTCGCAGGCTTTGCATTTGATTCTATTTTTCATCCCGAGATGATGGGATGTGAGCATTTGTTGGATGGCCACATTCTGAGAGTCCTCATTGGGAGGACAAGCAATATTGGGCCGTGCAGTAAGAATTGACGGATCCGACTGGCAAGAGAAGGTTTTCATATATAAATGCAAAATATTGATTGATATATATATATATTAGACTGGTGAGGTCACGTATTTCCTTGTGACCTAGTTTGTTAGGGATATGGACAAGCCTTGATAATGATAAGCCATTCCCTCTTGTGTCCATCCATCGATCACATCTTACTTCTACCATATTAGACTTAGTGTTCCAGACAATGAGTGACTAAGTTTGTTAGGAAATAAAATGATAGTGCAGCTTGAAGATGAGTATTTGTAGATACCTTTTAGGGATTTAGAGTGCTTAAAATGAGCAATTTCTCAAGAACAGATCAGAGAAAGCATATAACCTTGGAGCATAATCATATGTCATTACTCGAAGAGCTAAACAGGAATATGGGATGTGATTTGAGGACTAAACCGATGATTTAGATGCAGATGGTAATAATTTCTTTTCTCTGGACTCTGAAGGTTAGCCATTTTGTATGAGATGTGCAGGATCGCAGTTATCATAAAGCAAATCATATTATGTTGGCAAAAAATTTGGTACCGTCATCTCCAATGAAAGCAAAATGTGTTATAAATGTTGTGGGCCATGGATACTAAAAAGAGAAATGGATGATTTATCTTTCTCTTCTCGGTTGACCATTCTTCCTTCTCGGGCAATTGTTTCTATCTACTTCATCAATTATGTATGCTACCCTTTAATCCACAGGAATTTCTCATCAGTTGCAGGGTTTGGTTGCCCAGCCAAAACTCCTCTTCTCTAGAAGCCTGGTTGGCAAGGCATCCCGCTGGCAGTAGGTTGCTCAACCTCGCCTTGCTTTTGTGACATGCTGTCTGGCCCCTCTGCATTACATAGTCAAGGGTGAGTTCCATGTGTCAGTTTGTGGATCGTGGTCTCACACACAAATCCCTACAGATTCCTGTAGGAGGTCCAAATTATATCTATTTTAATTTTCATGTGGGCTCATTCATCATTTGCTTTGACCTTGGAAGTTGATTTTCTTCTTTTTTATTTACAAGCCTAAATGCTTATTGTGAAAAGCGATTCCGAGGAGAGTATCATGATACTGAGCCAAACAAATGAAGCTAAGTAGGTGATTGACTGGATAACTTAAGGTGGCAGGACTGTCGAATGCTTCTGCTAATTTGGTGGTAGATAGTTAAAATTGTTACCTTCAATGAATGGGCAAATGTTATTGAAAAGACCGAAAATACGTCGACAATTATTGTGATGAGAAGAATGGGGAGCTGTGTCATTGTTTGTTTCAAGGTTACTTAAGATCCTACTAGACCAAAAGATTTGGAAGTTGTTTCTTTACTGAAGAGAGAAAAAGAGAGATATTCATGAAAAATGGCACTTTCACTAGCATTTTCAGATACCACCACCTTATCGTTACATTGCCACATTTCAAACGTTGTCATATGGTCGTTACTAGTTGCCAAAATAAAGTCAAAATTGTTCTTGAGGTTAAAGCTTCTGAATTCTTTGAATATATTGCGTGTGTCACAGTTTTGCCTTTCTTTTTCTGGCGAATCTCTTGGTGACTTTCTGTTTGGCCAGTGGATCTATGTGTTATTTTACAGACTCTCTGCTGTTATACAATGGTTTTGCTTATTTATCCATATGAACTAGGATAAATAGATGCCTTGGAGACGGGAGCACCGCTGCAATATCAGAGCTTTCTTCTATCATCATAGAGTTAGCAGAATCAAAATGAGCAATGTCAGTTTTTTCATCTGTCTTGTACGCACAGGTAATGCTTACTAACTGTTCTGATGATAACAATTTTTAAGTATGTCATTGCAGAACGACATGGTGATTGCATCATATAGTCAGCATTTTACCTCCGAGAGGTGACAACTAGATCCTTGTCGTGGCAAATGCATCAACTTGCTTCAGCAAATAAGATTTATAAAGACAAACTTCTTCAGTGGTGTATCCCACATGTATCCAGAAGCTCTTGGATCTGAATAATGCAATGACTATGTTGTCTCCCTGGCTAAATTGGTTTTCGGCCAGGAGCATGAATTGTTGCTTCAGTGGGAGATTCAATTTAGGGCCAAGGTGCGAAAATAATGCTGGATTTCTTTTTTTGGGAGGCTTTAGTTCAACATAGCTGAATTTTGGTAGACTGCAGATGTTAGAACCAAACTTTTCCCATCTTCATGTGCTAGAAAAGAATTTACAGTTCATGAATGCAAAGCTCGATAGATGGTATGCAAAAGCTCGTGCCTCGTCTGCACAAACTACATAACCTGATATTCATTTTCAAGGAATTAATAAGACCGGCAAGCTTCCTAACAAGTTTATTCATAATCAAATTTTGCATCCCAATGTTGATAATCCTATTCATAACACAGAGCACACAAGTCTAACACTCAAAAATATGATATTTATCTGCTTTTGCTCAGAAGATAACAATATCAGATGTCAAGTGTTGGCAGGGATTCCAATTGACTTGCGTAAGAGTGTAAGTTGAAACATCAAACAAAAAGGCGGTCTTCTGCCTCCCCAATTCTTTCCTTCTGGATAAGAGCCTCCCCAACTCTTCAACTACATGCACTTCGCTTGCAGCTTTTTGAGACCAGCATTGCAGGTCTTCTTTTGAGTACCTTCAATTGTTGGCTCACTCTGTCCGCTTTTTCCTGCAGAAATGCATCTAGTTCAGCAAAATCGAGGCTTCAGGTACTTCCATTACTTTAAAAAAAAAAAAAATTTGGTATTGCCACATTTTCTGTTGATTGTAACTTATTGTGGAGATTGAGTCTGTGTATGATATAACAAAAGAAAAAAGAACAGGGCTATTCACCACATCACATGGCAGCATCTCGTGGCCATACGTTGCCTGAAGTCAGTTTAGTGAGAGAGCATTTTTGTGATGAAACCAAACCGTGGGTAAAACGCATTTGATATGTGTAATCAATGGGCAAGGGCATTCATCACAGACGGAAGCACCCAGTTTCAGGTCGGTTTCTCTCAAAGGTTACAATAGTACTCACTGGCATCGTCTTCAATTAACGTAGTGTAGAGTGTGAGTTGATGGAGGTGATGGCGATCTTTATTGTTGGTGTTAACCGTTGAACGCAATCATTGTTGACATAAAGATTGCACTGCACAAGAACGTGAAAGTTGAATGTGCAAAATTTACCAGACACTGCATAGGAAGCATGGTCGGTAGATCTAATATAAGAAAGAGTATATGCTCGAGGAGGTGATGTTTCAAAGTGGGCCTTTCAAAAGTGCATGGAATGTTGAAGTCGAAGTCGCATTCTGCATAGCGAAAGACAGCGTCCGACGCTCTTCACGACATGCGTCAGTGAGCCTTCCTTCTTGATACGGGAAGGAGTGGGTGTGCCAGGGTGAACAGGGCGTTGCATAACTGGGGGCAATTCAGCACATGATTTACGGAGCAGAAAAGAGCAGCTCTGCTCCAGGCAGGCATGGGCTAAACCACGAGCCTTGCTCGCACCAACCTTCATTTGACCCAGCTCCAGCAGCAGCGGATGATAGTGAATTGGAGATAGAAGAGGCAATCCAGACAAGCATAGACCCTACCTTGTATGCTGCTCTATTCTCAGCATTACACCCAGATTCTGGTTTCAAGCTTCACGTGGAAGGACACCAGTAGATGCTGATGGGCGAAATGGTTTAAAAAAAAAAAAAACTGAGCCTTTCTTGCCCTCCAGATCTTGTGAACATAGAGTTATAGCCGTGCAGTCCACGTTAAGGCTGAAATTGCATTCGCTGCAGGGGGAAACCAGA
Source organism: Eucalyptus cladocalyx (assembly GCA_017140615.1). Classification (NCBI taxonomy): domain Eukaryota; kingdom Viridiplantae; phylum Streptophyta; class Magnoliopsida; order Myrtales; family Myrtaceae; genus Eucalyptus; species Eucalyptus cladocalyx. The sequence continues at coordinate 11,067,905 of CM029519.1, forward strand.
TGGCAGGCATTACATTGGAGGTCTATCGACTGATCGAAAGCAAAAAAAAAGGGTTGATTATGGAGAGAGGGGCGTCGTTTCTCTGGGGTAGATTCGGTGCAGCTCTCGTGAACTAAGAATATGCGCCTTTTCGTCCCAAAATGGAGGGACGTGAGCAGATGCTAATGAGCAAATTGCAGGATGGATTCTCAGAATCTTCATCAGGCTTAGTTGTGACTAGGCAGAGGAAGCAGTATCCGGCCGTGCACTAATGCTCAATCGTCCGAATGGCAAGAAGGAAGCCTGCTCACACGCATGGCAAATCCGATGATCCTCCTCATCGTTGGCAGCTAGGCAGTCAAGTCAGGGCAGCGGGTGAGACGGGTGTCCTAGGGCGGACAGCATGCTAAATTCGGCGTGACTCGTAAAAGAAGAAACGACACGATTCACAGTGTTGAGCTGAACTGCGGATTGGAGATCAGCACGCATGACATTCCAAGCAAGTACAGGCTTCTTCGCTCAGGTTTCAGAGATATCAATACAGGATCACCAAGGCAAGTTAGGAAATAAAAATGAGTTTTGTATGGAGTTATAGTTGTTGAGTGTTATCAATACGAAGTAAATGTGGTGAAATTAATTTTACCCCACTCCCGCATCATTTGATGTTGTGTTTCAGTGCTAATTTGTACAATTATTTTTTTTAATGCTTTAATGCAATGGTTAACGAAACTAAAGTAGCCCATGAAAAGTTTTATATCTTGTTCATTTAAAGTCAGTTGCAATCCGACCAAAAAATAAAAATCAGCCGCAACTATAATTTAATTTTCCATAAATCAACGAATAAATGAAACTCCAAACATTGGTTAAGATTATAGAGGTGCATCACCTTGGGCTAGTCTATACATTTATTAGAAATTCTTATCCAACTTACTATGAATGCTACTTACTTAACACAATATTGCGATGACTTTTTATAAATTACTAAAGTGGAATTAACTTGACATGACTTTATAGTTTATAAAACTAAATTCACATTATATGTAAAAGTAACGCTTACATATGCTGGGTCATGTCCTTTTTCTGAGGGGAAAAAAGAGAGAATGAGAGACTCTCTCTCTCTATGAGAGAGTTTCCAAAGGGTCTCAAGGGAGGCTTCGATGTTCCCGCAAATATGGTTGGACCATGCGGTATTACATGATAATCCTATGTCTACTCGTGGGCAGAAACGGGACTACCATGAAAGTTGGGGATTTTTTTAAACCAAAAAAATAATTTGAGGCAAAATTAAGATTTTCCTGAAGTTTTGCTCCACAACACTTTAAATTTCTTTACAACATTATTTCACAGTTTAAAAACCTCTAGAATCAGCCCAACAACATAAAATCCATACAAAACCTAATTTACAGTTTAACTAAGAAAACTTATTCAATTAGATAAATAAAAGTTTAAAATCCTTACCGATTACTAAGGAACAAAAATAATCCAGCTTGACCCGGCCTCTCAAACGTGCATGTAGCGAGAGCCCCTCGTCTCATCTTTGTCTTTCTGTCTGTTTCTCCGGATTTTGGTTTCCTCCTTTTTTTGGGTTCTTCTTGGCCAGACTCTTGTTCTCTCTCTCTCTCTCTCTCTCTCTCTCTTCGTTTCTAGAGTTTCGAGCTGACTCCGCGTCTTCCATGGAGTTCGCTTTTTACTGTCTTCATGTTGCGGAATCTTCGTGAACGAATCCGAATGTTTTGCCCGAAAAGATGCTTGCTTTCTTGTGTTTCGCGCGCCTGCTTCTTCAATCTCACGACGATTTCTCATTTTCTCCTTCTTCTTCTGCAACTGCGTTTTTGAATGGAGGAGTTGTCGGTTGATGATCGGAGAATGTGATGCTGTCGCCCAAATCCAAACCCCTCGCTCACTCGCGCAGTCGCCCAAATGTCCCCCGAACCTCAACTCAAATCTCCCCGAAACCATAGGAAGCACAGTTCGGAAGATCAAAATTAAGAAAGAGTAGATGCTCGTGGAGGAGATGTTTCGAAGTGCGCCTTTCAAAAGTGCATGGAATGTTGAAGTCCTAGTCACTTTCCATGCAACGAAAGACAGGGCGTCTACATTCTTCACGGCAGATGTCAACAGCGCTCCTTCCTGATGCAAGAAGAAAAAGGATGTGCGGGGTCATTATCGAAAAACAATTACGTATAATATGATGCACCGTAAGGCGTAAGCTATGTGGACAAGGTTCACCAAAGTAGTAGTTACAATTAAACTTGTATTTTTATTATCTTTGAATAAAACTCAGTTTCATTTTCAAAAATTTAATAATTGTCCACATTGTTTATCTTGAAAACAAAATATAGATCTAAGTTGTTATAGACCTAGTTCACATATACAACCTACGGCTTCCACTAGTTAGACTAAATTTAGATGCATAGGTCAAAAGTTGGCATTAGTATAAATTATGACAACAAAGACCCAGGAGAACATTTCAAGAAAGAACAAACAAAATAGGTTCCTTTTAAAAAATTTTAAAAAATGGCATCTTCCTTTAAAAAATGTTAAAGATATCCTTAACATTTTTTTATTCGAGGTATAAATTTGACAATTAAAGACGGCAAAAGTTTTTTAATTCCACTAGTTATCTACCTATCGTGCTATTGTTGACTGTTTTTTAGACTTGATAGAGAAAAGTTTTTAAATTGATGATAAATTTGGAAGAGCTTTTGGATAAGGGTTTCATCGGACTAGTGTTTCAAAATTTGTGAAAAAGAAGGAGATGCATAGGTCAAAAGTTGGCATTAGTATAAATTATGACAACAAAGACAAGAAGGTTTGAGTTGTGTTCTTATGCAAGATAGCAAAGTTGTTGCCTAGGTTCTAGACAATTGAAATTACATGAGAAGTCATGATTTGGAGTTAGCCTTGAAATTTGTATACAAAATTATGAGTTCACATATACAAAAAGACCCAAGAGAACATTTCAAGAAAGAACAAACAAAATAGGGAGGTAATCTTCCGAGTAATTATAAGTAAACCAATTAAAATGATAGAAAGGACTACATTTGGAAAAAGGAAAACCAGAGAGGTGTAGAGCTCATATCAAAAGGTTCTTGAAAGCTATTCTATTCTAACCTAACTTTACTAAGAGCTATAATAGTAAGATTGTGAACTAAGTAGTATCAACATTGACACGCGACATGCAACATATCATTTTTCAAAAAATAAAGAATTTCCACATGTCATGACATGTTGTATATAAAATGATAAATTTTTATTCATTATTTTGATTTGATAAATTCAATTGCATTCCAGTCCAATAATCCATAAAAGTTGAAGGAAGAAAAATCAAACAATCCACATTCCACTATTAAATTTAATATTTAACAAAAAGTAGAAAAATAATAATAATACACGTTCCACCATCAAATATAACAAAAAGTCTTTCTTTCGCCATTTATATATTTACATTTTGACCCATCATTTATTGAAATTTTTTGAAATTAACCCTGTGCATATCAGAATCACGTGTCGAAATTCCATACTCACATGTCAAGAGACTTGACCACGTGTCATATTTTTCAACACTCATTCACCGCATGTTGAAACGTATCGGAGCGTCAGACACAATACGAAGACTTCAATATTTCTTAAATTGTGAACCAAATTCTAGTAGTACAATTGCTTTTGCTGCCAATGTCATCTCAGTAGCAAAAAAGCCATGGAAAGATCAGGAGGTGCATTACATACTTCAAAACACCAACTTACCCGAAACAAATAAATTGCAACGAAGATCAGAACTTCTGGATCAAATTATTCCCTCCGACTTATCATTCCTGAGGAAATGAAAGGCATGAGGAGAATCAGAAACGCAATGTGGTCATAGCAAAACCAATCGCATAATGACAAGTTAACAGGGAACGTGCAAGAGCAATTTAGCATAAATATTGCAGTACTTTCAGCTAGTTTCGGGAAACGAAACACATTACAGAGAACATGAAGCATCCCAGAACGTCTCCTTCTGTTTTGTTGTCTACACTGCATAATCTGAATAATCATAATTTACGGCTTAATTACGAAAATTCCTGCACTTAGATAAATAAAAGTTGTTGCTACCAAATAGAATTAATCCGTCTTGTCGAGTTCTCCCAAGCGTGCATGGAGCGAAAGCCTCCTTTGTTTCCTCTCTCTCTTTTTCTCCGTTTCTTTCCTTCTTTTCTTTTCTTTTCTTTTTTTGTTCTTCTTGGCCAGGCTCTGTTTTCTCTCCTCCGTTCTGCTCTTGTAATTGCCCTTGCAATGAAGCAAGACTAAAGAAAGGGCTAAAATGAAACACTTAGGCTTGGGCTTAGGCTTGGGCTTAATGTTTTGCTATTATTTATTATTTTTTGCAAGCCCATTTCTTGCAACTTCATTGATGAAGATAAATATTTTAGGTTATTATGTACTGATGGATCCTATGCGGAGTGAGGATAAGGTCACTCAAAATTAAAGTTGGACATATCACTTTTTAAAGAAAAATTACAAATCTATTATATTTGTGTCAATTTGAATTAGTGTCAATTCAGTCATTTCGACTAATTTTAATCTGAAATTACTTATATGGACATTAGTTGTCCTACATGACACGTCTAGCCTTAATATAGATAATTTTTTTTTTTATAGTAATTCAATTTTTTTTTTTATTTTTTATATTTTTTTTCTTTATTCTTCCTTGGCCATTTGCAAGCGGGTTGGCCTCGCACTGGGTGAGGGTCGTTGTTGCCCACCACAGGCTAGGCTAGGCCAAGCAAGAGCGATCCCAAGCAAGGCCACCTTGGCTTGGGCGAGGCCTTACGAGGGTTAGCCTCGCCTAAGCTAGATTTGGTGAGGCTAGCTTGCTCGGCTATTACCTATCATCAACAAAAGAAGGAAGAAAGGAAAAAAAAAAAAGAGAGAAAATAAAAAATATATATTAATTTATTAATAAAAATTTTCCATGGCCATCCATATAAATATCTAGTCAAAATTAACTAAAATGACTAAATTGATATAATTATAAAATTTAAGACTAAATAAATATAAATGCTATATGCTTATGGCTTTTCTCCCTCGTCAATATAACCAAATAAAAAATAAATCAGAAAGTTTAAGGCCTTCGTCCTCTCTATAATGTGGTGAGGAGTGAGGGTAGGGACATCATTTGATATTTATTTTTTCATGAAGAGTGGCACAGACATCAAGTTAATAATCTTCTTTTGACATCAATCTAATACTCTTTATTTCGGACGTCCATTCCAATCAAGGACATCCAAATGCCCTTTAAAGATATCCTTAACATTTTCAAGGTCGCGACCATCGAACTCGTCATCATCAAAGTTGGAAAAGTATTTCCTTAAACCACCACTTCCTTGCGCATAAATGGAAAGTATAAATAATGTCCCCGTCTTTGCTCCTCCTCACGGCACCATGGATCTTCCCTCCATTGTCTCTGTGCTGGCCAACTTCATCCAAGTGAAATTCCAGGGGAAGTCGCCTTCACCCTTCGAAACCCACCCCCTCGCCACCCGCCTCGCCATCTGCAGCCTCCTCCTGCATTTCTCTTTGGGGCGTGTCGCTACTCGGGTACCACCGCCTCTCGGCCCTGCTCTTTCCTGTGATGGAGCAGCGCGCCTCCTCTTCCACTTCACCGGTTTGACATCGGTGTTTTCGCTCGCGTGGTTGCTGCTCCACGACTCCTTCCACTCCGTCCTCTGGTTCATGCTGTTCCTGTTGCTTTCCGTGCGTCTGTTGCGAGGCCTCATTCAAAAAATTTGGCTGTGGTTTTACCGCAAACTCGTTCTCGTGATTATCCGTGCGGCCTGCTCCCGTGTATGGCATGGTGGAAGAGCGCAGCCACATTTGCCGCGCCCGGTCGTGGATTTGCATTCCATGCCAGAAGTCCCAGCGCCGTAGTTGTTCAACTGACTGCTCCCTGCTTGGAAGAAGTAATTTCAATTGTATGACCACTTTAAATCAAATGATTAGCATTTTAGGAACCTAAGCTAGTTTTGTATAAGATGCACTTGGGGTTTTCTTCTCTTTTATCTGGAGCCAAAGCCGTAAGGAATCCCCAAGCCTTCGGCGTCAAATTATCTTCCGATCATAAGAAAGGAGAGCGGGGAACAAGTAAAAACTACCTATGTATCTTTCCTATTCCTAGCCATGAACGGTGATGGACCTTGTAGTGAATAGATCTGATTAAGATAGGCTAAGCCCTCAAAAGACATTAGGATCTATTGTTATTGAAGAGATTGAAGATGACCTCAACATTGTTATGATGAGTAGAATGGTCGTTTCTAGTGGCCATATAAGGGGTAGTAATGGTTCTTGAGGTTAAAGCTTCTGACCTCTTTGAAAACAATGTTGAGTGTTGCAGATTTCCTTCTTTTTTCAGTGAATCTCTTTGTAGCTTTCTGTTTGGCCAGTGGATGGATATGTGTCATTTTACGTTCTTTGCTGGTGTAGTATGGTTTTGCTTATATGAACTGGGATAAATTGATACCTTGGAGATGTGAGCACAGCTGCAATTTCAAAAGCTTTGATCTAACACTAACATCATTGAATGATCCAAATCAAAATGAAAGATGTCTGCTTTTTCATCTCTCTCGCATATACACTGTTACTGCTTACTAGCTATTCCGATGATAATATAGTTGTAGTTTGTCATTGCCGAATTTGGGCGTGGTTACATCATATGGTCTTCATTTGACCTTTGAGTGGTGACAACTACTAGATCTTTGCTTTGGCAAATGTGTTAACTTGCAATCTAAGACTTCATTGTCTAGCTGGCTGATTGACATTCAAGTTGCCAGGGACTAGGTTGAGAAAAGAATGCTGAAATGTCGATTTTTTTTTTCTGTAGGCTTTAGTTCAAGATTACTAAATTTTGGCAAGAATGTAGATGCTAAAACCGAAATTTTCCCATCTTCATGTGCTAAAGAATTTATGGTTCATGTGTGCAATGCTAGATAGATAGCATGCAGATGCTTGAGACAATTCTGTACAAACTACACACATCTGATGTTTGTATCTGTGGAAATAACTAGACCGGCAAGCTTCCTGCCAAGTTGATTCACAATCAAATTATGCATCTCAATGTCAACACATCATCTCATTACATAAAGCACTCAAGCCTCGCACTTCAAAAATATGATATTTATTTGCTTTACTGCAGAGAACAACAATCTTGGAAGTCGACTGTAGCAGTGACACCAATTGACTTGCATGACATCAAACAGAAAGGAAATTCTTTTCATATTGATAAGTGCCTCCCCAACGCTGCAAGTACTTGCACTTCACTTGCAGTTTTTCGAGACCAACATTGCACATCTTTTCTTGAGGACCTCCAATTGTGTGCTCATTCTTTTCACTTTTACCTGCAGAATTGCAATATTTTCATCTAGTTCAGCAATAGCAGGGTCTCAGGTACGTCCACCGTTCCAGCAACCTATTTAAAAAGTGTTTGGTATTGGAGCATTTTCCGTTGATTACTACTTATTGTGGAGGATGAATATATACGATGTTAATAAGGAACATGGCTACTCACCACATCATATGGCATTGTATCCATTTGTCGCCTAAAGTCTGTTTAGTAAGAGATCATCTCTGTGCTGAAAGCACACTGTGGGCAAAACACATTTGATACGAGTAATCAATGGGCAGGGGCATTCATGGCAGATGTAAGCACTCAGATTCAGGTTCCTTATCTTCTCACAAAGGTCACAATAGTACTCACTGGTATCATCTTTGATGAATGAATCGTAAAGAGTGAATTGATGAAAGTTAATGGCAATCTTTTACTGTGGTGGAAGGCAATCTGTGATGATTAAGATTGCACTGCACACAACCATTGAAGTCAAACCTGCAAAATTTACTAGAGACACTGCTTGTTCATTAGATCTAAAATAAGAAAGAGTATATGCTCGTGGAGGTGTTGTTTCAAAGTGTGCCTTTCAAAAGTGCATGAAATGTTGAAGTCATAGTCACATTCCATGCAGTGAAAGATAGAGAGCCGACACTCTACGACATATTTCAACAGTGCTCCTTCCTAATATGAGAAGAAAAAAGGATGTGTGGGGTGAACAGGTTCTTGCATGACTGAGGGCAATTCAGCACATGATTAATGGAGCATAAGAGCAGCTTTGCTTCCACCAGCAATAGGCTAAACATTTGACGCTTTATCACAAGCCTCGCATGGACCATCCCTCATAGGCTAAAAAATTTGGTACCATCATTTCCAATGAAAGCAATATGTGTGATAAATGTTGTTGGCCATGGAAACTGGAAAGAGCAATAGATGATTCATCTTCAGTGAAAGTATGTCTCACAGACAACAGTATCTTTCTCTTCTGGGTTGACCATTCTTCCTTCTCAGGCAATTGTTTCTATCTACTCCATCAATTATGTATGCTACCCTTTAATCCATAGGAACTTCTCATCAGTTGCAGGGTTTAATTGCCCAAAATCGAATTGGCTTCACCAAAACTCCTCTTCTCTAGAAGCCTGGCCGGCAAAGTGTCCCGCTGGCAGTAGAGTGCTCAACTTCGCCTTGCTTTTGTGACATGCATTCCATGGTCAAGGGTGAGTCCCATGCATCAGTTTGTGGATCGTGGTCTTAAACGCCAATCTCTACAAATTCCTGTGGGAGGTCCAAATTATATGCATTTTAATTTTCACGTGGGTTCGTTCATCATTTGATTTGACCTTGCAGTTGATTTTCTTCTCACATATATCTACAAGCCTAAATGCTTATTGTGAAAAATAATTCCCAGGAGAGTTATCGTGATACTAAGTCAAATAATGAAGCTAAGAAGTTGATCAGCAGTATGACTTAAGATGGCAAGCTGTCAAATGCTTCTGCTAATTCAGTAGCAGATACTTCAAATTGTTACCATCAACAAAAGGGCAAATGTTATTGAAAAGACAAAAATAATTTGACAATTATTGCAACTAGAAGAATGGGGAGATATTTCATTGTTTGCTTCCAGTTTACCTAAGATCCTACTGGACCAAAAGATTTGGAAGTTTTTTTATTTTTTTTTTACTGAAGAGAGAAAAAGAGGGACATTCATGAAAGAAGGTACTTTTACTAGCATTTTCGGATACCAACTCCTTATCATCAAATTGCCACGTGTCAAGCGTTGTCATATGGTTGTTACTAGTTGCCAAAATAAAGTCAAAATTGTTCTTGAGGTTAAAGCTCCTGAATTCTCTGAAAATATGGCAAGCGTTGTAGTTTTGCTTTTCTTTTTCTGGCAAATCTCTTCGTAACTTTCTGTTTGACCATGGATCTATATGTGTTATTTTACAGAATCTTTGACCATATGCAATGGTTTTGCCCATTTATCCATATGAACAAGGATAAATAGATGCCTTGGAGACATGAGCACAGCTGCAATGTCAGAGCCTTGTTCTATTGCCATAGATCTAGCAGAATCAAAATGAACAATGTCAGTCTTTTCATCTCTGTCCTGTATGCACGGGTACTGCTTACTAGCTATTCTGATGATGACATTGTTTGAGTTTGCAACTGCAGAATGACAAAGTGGTTACATCATATAGTCAGCATTTTACCTCCGAGAGGTGACAACTAGATCTTTGTTGCAGTGAATGCGTTAACTTGCTTCGGCAACAAGATTTATAAAGACACTTCTTCTGTGGTGTATCCTGTATGTATCAAGAAGCTTTTGGATCTGAATTATGCAATTACTATGTTGTCTCTCTGCCCGACTGGTTTTCAGCCAGGAGCTAGAATTGTTGCTTTGGTTGGAGGGCCAAGTTGAGAAAAGAACGCTTGATTTCTTTTTTGGGAGGCTTTAGTTCAATATAACTGAATTTTGGTAGACTTCAGATGTTAGAACTGAACTTTTCCCATCTTCACTTGCTGGAAAAGAATTTACAGCTCGTGAAAGCAAAGCTAGATAGCTAGTATGCAAAAGCTTGAGACAAGTCTGCACAAACTGCACACATCTGATATTCATTTTCAGGGAAATAATAAGACCGGCAAGCTTCCTAACAAGTTGATTCGTAATCAAGTTATGCATCCCAATGTTAGTACTTCTATTCATAACACAGAGCACACAAGTCTTATGCTCAAAAATATGATATTTATCTGATTTTGCTGCAGAAGATAAAAATATCGGATGTCAAGTGTTAGCGGTGATTCCAACTGACTTGCATATAAGTGGGTAAGCTGAAACATCAAACAGAAAGGGGGTCTCCTGCCTCCCCAATTCTTTCCTTCTGGATAAGAGTGCCACCCCCCCCCCCCCCCCCCACTCTTCAACTACATGCACTTCGATTGCTGCTTTTTAAGACCAGCATTGCAAGTCTTTTTTGGAGTTCCTCCAATTGTGTGCTCACTGTCCACTTTTTCCTGCAGAATTGCAATTTCTTCATCTAGTTCAGCTATAGCGGGGCTTCAGGTACTTCCATTACTTCAAAATAAATTTTGTATTACCATATGTTGACACCTAATTTTGGAAAAATAAAATTGCATTTTGAACAAATAAAAAGAAAAAATGAAAATGGAGGAAATTGATTTGATTGAAGTATGCAAGGAAATATGGAATTCTGACGGATGTCCGGATTTTGTTAAATACAGCAACAATTTTAAAATCAGGTGAATAAATGGCAAGGATTTTGATAAAATGGAAGGAATCGATGCAAAATTGAGCTGATTGCGAAATCATGCTCCATTTTGCATCAATGATTTAATGCAACAGAAGATGGAAGTTTAAATCTTTCCATAGAAAGCGGCCGATCGGGATCACTATAAAAAGGGGCACAGTATTGGGGGGCCAGAGAGCTAACATTCACGGCCGAAATCGAGAGAAAAAGGAGCTGCAACCCTAGAGAGAGAGAGCGACGAAAAGAGAAAAAAAAAAACGGAGAGCAAGGTCTTTGTCCCGTTCCTTCACTGCGGCCCTTTCATCATCGCACCAGACCGATCGATCCCTCGTTCGGTGACATCACTCACCATAATCAGCGAGTTCCTCCAAGGAAGCCAACAACCATCGCTCCTCCCTGCTCACAACGTAGCCACAGATCCGTGCGTCGCCAGTCCAGCAATTTCACGGCCACCGGGATCCTGCAACCTGGGTGTTCCAACGAGTTCTTTGCTTCTCAGCCCTGGTAGTCCCTACTCCGATGTGAGCCGGCCGAGTTGCAGCCCACGATGCTGACTCTCACCACCTGCTGCTCCCTCCTCGTGACTGCACCAGCGCTCACAAGCAAGAAAAGCCCAAGTGGTGGATTTGTCTTCTTCTGGGTGTTGTCCAGAGAAAATAAATAGTCAACGCTTTCCTGTCGAGAAGCCTTCACCACCGAGAATCCATGACGATTTGCTGTCCAGCCGAGGTGCGACCTTCGACGATGATCACACGCCAAGGAGCCTCCGATGACGAAGGTCGAAAGCTCACGACGGTCAGATTTTGGCGGCTCTAACAAAGCTCCACTTGGCGATGCTTGGAGATCAACATGGAATGAGAGAAAATTTTCCAAGCGTCCTTGACGTGCCCGAGACCTCCACTGATCCAATTATTTTGCTCTCATTTGAATTTTTATTATTGCAGGTCTTCCTTGACCGAATCCAGTCACTGCCTCGGCAGCCAGTGAGTTTTACCATAAGCCAAGCGTCGTCGTTCCTTGAACTCACAATATTCGTGTTTGCAGGTGTCTCCGTGAGCATCGATCGTCTCTCACGGCCGCCCCGACGTCCATCTAGAGGCAATTAATCGAGTCATCCATTAGCAAGTCTTGAACCCGCCGCGACTGCTTTGATGATTCTCTGAACAACTCAACTTACACCAGATTCTTCAATGGGCACGTTTCCAATGCAAAAGAAGCGGTGGAATTTGTCTCTTATTGCATGGTGAAATCTGGAGACTTAATCGTGAGTTCTTGAGAAATAAGCATACGTGAGATTGAAGACAAAAAGGTAATGACTTTAGAGCTCTCGGTGGAGATTATTTGGTCCGACTAAAAGACCAAATATTACTTCGATACGATCTCCTTTGGCGAGCCACCTTATCGTGAGCGGTTCCCTCGCAAGTGCGTCGCGTCGCAACCACCGTTCGTGAGCCGTCCATGGGCAAATTCTGATTTGGAGGCATATCCGTAAATTAGATTTTCCAGCTGAGGCACCGATGTCGAACCATCCTGTCCATCCGTGAGTCGCAAGGACCCGAGCCTCGCCGAGCATCACCATATCGTGTCGCGAGTAGCCGTTCGAAGTCCGAATTTGGAAGTATATTCGGCAATTAGGTAAAAAAATCTCACCTTGATTTAAGCATTATATTGTCTAGATTGATGGGATTGATATCTAATTGGATAAGAGGTATAATATTCATTGGGATATATTTCCTAACTCGCAACCGCATATAATCTTTGATTCCATCTATAAGGCTTTAGATGGAATTATTGATTCCGCGGGAATCTTTGAAATTGATGTTTTGATCTTTAAGGCTTAAGATCAACCCATCGGTTTTATTCGCGAAATTTCAAGAATTTTGGATGTTATTTCCTTATTCGCATTGATTGGATAATATATGATCTCGAGTGATTTGGTGCTTATCTTGCTTTAATTGCTTTATTTATCCCAAAAATACAAAAAAAATTGCATTTCCATATCATGTAGATTAGAATTGATTTCCTAGATAAAATTACATGATAGAGTAGTTAGATTCTTTTCTGATTATATTAGAATGCATGTTTAGATGGTATCTAGGTCAGATAATATCTCTGAATCAAATTGCACGTCGAGATAAATTTCTAAGTTAAGATAGGATTCGGATTAGTCTATTTCCTAACTTAAATTAGATAATATCTCACTTTAGTTAGATTTTTATTTTTAGTAATTATTAATTTCGAAATTAAACAAAAACAAAAAAACATCATGCATATGTCATGTAGAATTAGGGCATTCTTTGCACGTCATTGCATGTTAGGGTTGCATATTATAAGTTTAGATAATTTCTCCTAAATAGATTGCATGCTTATTAGGAAAATAAAAATCATGTGCACGTCATATTGAATTAGGTTCATACAATGCACGTCACTTAGTGATTTTTGTTAGGTTCATTTAATTAGAAATTGCCCGTCATTAGAATTAGGTCATTAGATTAATTTAGATTGCATATTTAAGTGTTGCATTTCTTTAATTTCGAATCTCATGGAAAATACAAAAAATTATTTTTAGAATAAATCCATCTCATGCTTCAGGATAGGCTACATGCTTATTTATGTCATATCGCTTAGGTCATATGGCTAAGTCATGTCGTCATGTCATATTATTTCATGTTAAATTAGTAGCATGCATTGCATGATTCTCATTGAATAAGTAAAAACAAAAAAGAAATTGCGTGTTAATTGAAACCATATCTAGAGTTGTTGATGTGGATTTTAATTTAACATTGCAGGTGCTTTCATTGCTTTGAGGTAAGTTTTTGCAATTTATTTGTTTATTGTTTATCTGGGTGTTAAATTGGTGGTTTGCGCACCCGCATGATCACCTTACATGTTAGGAAAATAAATTTAAAATCAATCCAAACTGCTTGCCAAACATTTTTCAAAACAAAAAGAAAGGTACCGAAAGGGCATTAGAAGAATCTAGTGTAACCAAGTCCCCGTACCTATAGTCTCTGGTTCGTAGGAGTAATGTAAAACTCCCTTTACTTTACTTGGGTTTCTAATCGACCCACCAAAAATAGATTAGTGGCGACTCCTAATTGAAAACCAATTGCATGTTAAGAATTTGAACCAAAAGTCGCGAATTGGTATGGGCTTGGGAGAGCCCGAGTTAAGTCTAGGCTTAACAATCCATTAGCCAAACCCTAGGTGGTTCACCCCCGAAAATTTGGTTGCGACACCATATATCCTGTTGATTATATTTTATTGTGGAGATTTGAGTCTGTACATGATGTAACAAAAGAAAAAATAACAGGGCTATTCACATCATGGGGCAGCATCTTGTAGCCGTTTGTTGGCTAAAGTCAGGTTAGTGAGAGACCACTTCTGTGATGAAAGCATACCGTGGGTAAAACGCATGTCGATATGAGTAATCAAGGGCATTCATTGCAGCCAGAAGCACCCAGATTCAGGTCTTTTTTCTCTCAAAGGTCACAGAGGTACTAACTGGCATCATCTTTGATGGACGAAGTGTAAGGTGTGAGTTGATGGAGGTGATGGCCATCTTTTATTGTTGGTGGTAACTGTGGAAGGCAATCATGATTTACATTAAGATTGCACTGCGCAAAAACGTGAAAGTCGAATGTGCAAAATTTACCAGACACTGCATCAGTAGTGCATGTCAATAGATCTAATACAAGAATGAGTATATGATCGTGGAGGTGATGTTTCAACGTGTGCCTTTCAAAAGTGCATGGAATTTTGATGTCGAAGTTGCATTCTGCACAGCAAAAGACAGCGTCAATGCTCTTCACAATGCGTCAGTGAGCGTTCCTTCCTGATACGGGAAGAAGTGGATGTGCAGGGTGAACAGGGTGTTGCATAACCGAGGGCATTTCAGCACATGATTTATGGAGCAGGAAAGAGCAGCACTGCTCCAGCGGCAGCGGATGATTGTGAATTGGAGAAAGAAGAGGCAATCCAGACAAACATAGAGCTCACCTCACCTAGTATGCTTTACACTCTGATTCTGGTTTCAAGCTTCACGTGGAGGGCACCAAGTAGATGCTGATGGGCGAAATGGCAAAAGAACTGGGCCATCTTGCCCTCCAGGACTTGTGAACGTAGACTTATAGCCGCACAATCCATGTCAAGGCTGAAATTGCATTCGCTGCAGCGGGAAACTATATGGCAGGCATAACGTTGGAGGTCTACCAATTGATCGTAAGGAAGAGAGATGGTGATCCCGGCGTTGCATCTCTAGGGGGAGATTCAATAATTATAAAGCTGAGTTGAAAACAAAATAAAGAGGTGCTCTTCTTAGTAATTACAAGTAAGCCTGTCTAAATGATGGAATGAACTATATTTGCATGAAATAAAAATTATGATGCATGCACATTTTTCATCTATGGTGATCATCTTCCTTTCACTAATTTGTACGCTTCTTTTGCTGGTACTTTGAATTTATTATACTAATCAAAGTAACGATTGGTCTGACCTTGATTTTGAACCGGGTCAAATCCTTTTTCTGAGGCAAAAAGGAAGAAGACAGAATGCTCTCTTTTTTATCATATTGATTGTCTCATGCTAAGGTGTTTGCGTGTATATAAAAACCTCTTTTCAACTACTTTTCAATCTCCTTTAATGACTCTCTCTCTCTCTCTCTCTCTCTCTCTCTCTCTCTCTCTAAGAGAGTTTCAATGGGTCTTAAGCTTTGGTGTTCACATTGCAATGGTTGGACTATGCGGTGTTACATGATGATCCAATGGCCACTCATGGGCAGAAGTGGGGCTTTCAAGAAAGTTGGGAATTCTTTTTTTAAAAAAAAAATCAAGGTAGAATTGCGATTAAAATTAAAATTTGAGATTTTTCTAGGAGATTAGCCCATAAAAGTCCATACTTCCATCAACAATCCAAGGTGTCTCAAACTGAAGAAAATGCAATCTTTAGTTAAGATGGAAACTATTTTTAGCAATATTTCACCAAGAGAAAATGCTTGCTGCTTCAAAAGTACTTTAATAGGATTTTGTATATCCAACAATTATAGAAATAGGTGAGTTTGTCCATAAAACATGAGGACACGAGAATGCTCATGTTGTGATATATTATTTGCACAATAAATGGATAATTAGAAAAAAGAGAGGAGCGGCTATTATTGTAGTATGAAATTGATAAGATTATAATGATATAGAAAAACAATAATGATATATTGATGTATGTTTTCATTTTGTTGACTTTGTGAAACTCTATAAAATAAGGAAAATGACACCACCATGCTCTTATTCAAAGGATGCAGCATAAAATTATCAAAATATATATTCATCTATATACTTGATAAAGAGTGAGTTGGTTACAAACTCAAGAATTCTAAAATTCATTAAAGATAAAAGTATGACTCAATCTCCAAACTCAATTAAACCCCACAAATATCATCCCAAACATATATAAGTACCTAAACTCACATCCAAATCTAACCGTAACTAATTTCCCGCCGATATTGCTCATGTCCTACTTTAGCTTACCAGAAAAAGATTTGGAATGAATAATATGAGCAATCACAGTTTAGTGACTAATCCAAATCTCTCAACATCAAGAATTTGCTATGATAAATCAATACTAGAGATTCATTTATCCAAATCCAATACATTATGTACAATAAAATCAAAATCTGAATAATGTCACTTTAATGCAACTTTATACTAATAAATTATATACCAAAAGGGTAGTAAATGCTCCATCTGATTTTATGCAACAAATATGTTTCAAACATTACTTTTTCATTTAAAAAGAATAATTTTGTGCAATGTTTTTCACAACTTATAATATATCAAATCCCTATCACTTTCAAGACATGAGCTTATAATTTTTTAGAGGATAACAACCACCCCTAAATAAAATGCAAATCGAAAGTTACGCCACTCGAAGAGTCTCAAAATACTATCAAAGTTGATTTAAATATCAAACTTACATGTCAACTAACCTCGACTACAACTTGAGTAGGCAATACCATATTCTTGAGTCAAATCCTCCACTTGACAAAAGATCTTTGAACAATTACATTGCAAATAGAGTCGACCTCATCTTAAAACTTCAATTCAAGCGATCTTACTTTCAAAAGAAAACTCTTTCGAATTAATCATAAATCCAAAAAAATGGTCGGAGAAGGGTGAAATTCATTGCCAAACATAGTAATTCGAAAACTGTTTCTAGCAATGCGCAAAATTTTAAAAATTTATCTCAATCAAATCATAAACCTACATTAACTTTTTTAAAGTCCTGTTATGCAATACCCAAAAATTTCTTTACAACATAATTTCACAGCTTAAAAATCTCTAGAATAGACCTGGCAACATAGAATTCATAAAAAAAAACCTAATTTACAATTTAGTTACGAAAACTCCTTCAATTAGATAAATAAAAGTTTTGAATCCTTACCGAAATAGAATTAATCCGGTGCATGTAGCAAGAGCCCCATTTTGTCTCCTCTGTCTTTTTGTCGGTTTCTATGGACTCAGCTTTCCTTAATTTCTTTTTTTTTTTTCGTGTTCTTCTTGGCCAGACTCTGTTTTCATTTTTTTTTTTTTAATCTCTTTTTGCTCCGGTAATTCCCTTACCACGGCATCAACTGAAGCAAGACCAAAGAAAGGGCGACACTTGGGCTTGAGCTTTACTGTTTTGCTCTTATTTATCATTTTTTGCCGGAGGTGGTGGTGTAGGCGTGGCCGTAGCCGTAGTTGGGCGGCGCGTGGGGGTAGCCTGACATTTTTCCGGGAGGAGCGACGCGCGAGGAGATATTTTCTTCCGGTCAAACTTCTATTTTTTTTAATTTTTTTCTTTGGGGGAGGGCTTGACGCGTTAAAATTAGACGAGCGACACCGCCTCGCGTTGCGAATTGGGGTTCGGATAGGAGGTAATTTACGCGTTGCGAATTTCGAAACGGAAATTTACTAGTAAAGGCAACGACCTTTTCGATTTTCGCAGGCGGTGGGCGAGTTCAAATTTGACAGGCCTCTTTGCCCCTCTGATAACGTCAAAATCCTCGCCCGACCGACACGTGGAAATTCATTTTAAAAAAAAGATATGTGCTTCGACATCGACTAAGAATACGCCTCGTAAGCTTTTTCGAGTGTTAAGTAAGGATGAAGGGTTCCAAATTCTTTATAAATTATCTAAATTCTAAAACCTATTTTTGGGTATAAATTCTTAATTTTTTGAAACCTAAAACTTCAATTCTAGAATTCAACGGAATTTTGATCCTGAGGTCTTTATAATGAAGTACTCAAAACTGAATCAACTCAGTTACCATTGATGGTAAGAAAGTCTCTTTTTTTCTAACACAAGAAAAAATAGATGGCAAAGTTCAAAGGCCCTTCCTCCTCTCCAGTGGTGGGGTGAAGGCAGGGACCTTGGCGGACCCCACGTGGGGAAGGTATCTTTTTTCAGCCCAGACCGTTCTTACCCCTTTGGCGCGCTACAAGATGTTTCAGTTCAATGTATCTACCTTCACCCCCAACCGGCGCCATGGATTTTAGCTCCATGGTCTCTATCCTGATCAACTTCATCCAAGTGAAATACCAGGGCAAGTTTATTTCGCCCTTCGAAACTCACCCCGTTGCCACCGGCGTTGCCATCTGCAGCCTGCTCCTGCATTTCTTGTTGCTGCATCTCGCCGATGGAGCATCACAGCTCCTCATCCACTTCACCGGTTCGATATCGGTGGCTTCCCTCGCGTGGGTGCTGCTCCACGATACCCTGCGCGGCCTCTTTCAAAAACTTTGTCTGTGGCTTTACCGCAGACTCGTTCTCGCAGCGCACTCCCGTGTATGGCATGGTGGAAGAGTGCAGCCACATCCGCTGCGCCCGGGCATGGATCTGCGTTTATCGCTGAATTCTAAGCGTAGTTGTTCGACTGACTGTTCCCTGCTTGGAAGAACTGATTTTAATCGTATTTGACTACTTTAAGATTAAATGATTAGTACTTAAGGAACCTATGCTGGTTTTTTATAAGATGCACTTGGGGCTTTCTTCTCTTTATCTGAATCCAAAGCCATAAGGATTCCCCAAGCCTTCGGCATCAAATTATCTCCCGATCATAAGAAAGCAGAGCAGGGAACAAGTAAAAAGTACCTATGTATCTTTCCTATTCCTAGCCATGAATGGTGATGCACCTTGTAGTGACTAGATCTGTTTAAGATAAGCTAAGCCCTCAAAAGAAATTGGGATCTACTGTTATTGAAGCGATTGAAGATGACCTCAACAACTGTTATGACGAGTAGAATGGTCTTTTCTAGTAGGCATATAGGAAGTAGTAATTGTTCTTGAGGTTATAGCTTCTGACCTCTTTGAAAGCATTGCTGAATGTTGCAGATTTCCTTCTTTTTTTTCTGGTGAATCTCTTTGTAGCTTTCTGTTTGGCCAGTGGATGGATTTGTGTCATTTTACATTCTTTGCTGGTGTGCTATGGTTTTGCTCATTTATCCATATGAACTGGGATAAATTGATGCCTTGGAGACGCAAGCACAGCTAAAATTTCAAAAGTTTTGATCTAACACTAACATCATTGAGTGATCCAAATCAAAATGAAAGATGCCAGCTTTTTCCATCTCTCTCGCATACACACCATTACTGCTTACTAGCTATTCCGATGATAATATTGTTGTAGTTTGTCATTGCAGAATGTGGGAGTCGTTACATCATGTAGTCTTCATTTTACCTCTGAGAGGCAACAGCTAGATCTTTGCTGTGGCAAATGCGTTAACTTGCAATCTAAGACTACGTTGTCTTGCTGGCGGATTGGTTTTTGGCCAGGAGCTTGAATTGTTGCTTCAGCTGGACATTCAAGTTTCTGGGGCCAAGGTGAGAAAAGAATGCTGAAATGTAGATTTTCTTTCGGGAGGCTTTAGTTCAAGATGACTGAATTTTGGTTGACTGCAGATGTTAGAACCAAAATTTTCCCACTCTGCATGTGCTAAGAATTTGCAGTTCATGTATGCAAAGCTAGATAGATAGTATGCAGATGCTCGAGACAAGTCTGTACAAACTACACACATTTGATGTTCGTATCTGAGGAAATAATTAGACCAGCAAGCTTCTTGACAAATTGATTCATAATCAAATCATGCATCCCAATGTTAGTACTTTGAAATATGACAGAGCACACAAGTCTTGCACTTCAAAAATATGACATCTATCTGCTTTTTCTGCAGAGAACAATGATCTTGGATGTCGACTGTAGCAGTGAGTCCAGTTGACTTGCGTAAGAACGTGACTTGAAACATCAAACAGAAAGGTAGGTTCTCCTGACTCCTGAATTCTTTTCTTCTTGGCAAGTGCCTCTCCAACACTACAACTGCATGCACTTCACTTGCAGCTTTTAGAGACCAGCATTGCACATCTTTTCTTGAGTACCTCGAGTTATGTGCCCATTTTTTTCCTGCAGAATTTCAATTTTTTAATCTAGTTCAGCAATAGCAGGGTCTTCAGGTACTTCCACTGTTCCAGCAATCTGTATTAAACACTGTTTGGTATTAGCGCATTTTCTGTTGATTATTACTTATTGTGGAGATGAGTCTATATATATGATATTAAAAAGGAACGTGGCAATTCACCACATCACATGGCTGCATCTTCTATTCAATTTTGGCTAAAGTATGTTTAGCAAGAGAGCACTGCTGCAATACGAGCACACCATGATAAAATGCATTGGATATGAGTAATCAATGGGTGACCACATTCATCGCAGTCATAGCACCCACATTTGTGTCCCTTATCTTCTTGCAAAGGGCACAATAGTAGCACTCACTGGTATCATCTTTGATGAACGAAACATGAAGTGTGAGTCGATGGAAGTTAATGACTATCTATGAATGTAGTGGAAGGCAATCTGTGCACACAACTGCAATAGCCAAACCTGCAAAATTTACCAGACATTGCATATTAGCATGGTTAGGTAGATTTAAAACAAGAAAGAGTATATGATTGTGGAGGTGATGTTTCAAAGTGGGCCTTTCAAAAGTGCATGGAGTGTTGAAGTCGTCACTTCCGTGCAGTGAAAGACAGAGCGTCGACACTCTTCACGACATATGTCAACAGTGCCCCTCCTGATACGAGAAGAAAAAGGATGTGCAGGGTGAGCAGGTCAGAGATTCAAGTTGTTGCTAGAATTGTTGCTTCACTCAGAGATTCAAGTTTCCTGGGCCAAGGTGAGAAAAGAACACAGGAATATATTTTTCATTTTTGGGAGGCTTTAGTCCAATATAACCGAATTTGGTAGACTGCAGATGTTAGAACCGAACTTCTCCCATCTTCATGTGCTGGAAAAGATTTTACAGTTCATGAATGCAAAGTCATATATATAATATGCAAAAGCTTGAGACTAGTCTGTACAAACTACACACATCTGATTCATTTTTTGAGGAAATAATAAGACTGGCAAGCTTCCTGGCAAGTTGATTCATAATCAAATTATGCATCCCTATGTTAGTAATCCAACTCGTAACATTAGGGTAAACAAGTCTTACACTCAAAGTAATGATATTTATCTGCTTTTGCTGCAGAAGATAACAATATCAGATGTCAAGTGTTAGCAGTGATTCCATTGACTTGCATAAGAGCATAAGTTGAAACATCAAACAGAAAGGTGGTCTCCTGCCTCCCCATTTCTTTTCTTCTGGATAAGCGTGCCTCCCCAAATCTGCAATTACATGCACTTCGTTTGCAGCTTCTTTAGACCAGCACTGCATGTCTGTTTTTTTAGTAGTGTTCAATTGCGGGCTCGCTCTGTCCTTTTTTTCCTGCAGAATTGCAATTTTTCCATCTAGTTCAGCAATAGCGGAGGTATTCAGGTACTTCCATTACTTCAAAAATTTTTGGTATTACCATATTTTCTGTTAATTATAACTTATTGTGGAGAGAGTCTATATATGATGTTAAAAAAAGAAAAAAGAACAGGGCTATTCACCACATCAAGTCAGAGCACTTCTGTGATGAAAGCATACCGTGGGTAAAACACATTCAATATGAGTAATCAATGCGCAAGGGCATTCATCACAGATGGAAGCACCCAGATTCAGGTCTTTTTCTCTCAAAGGTTACAATAGTACTTACCGTCATCGTCTTCGATGAACGTAGCGTAGAGTGTGAGTTGATAGAGGTGATGGGGATCTTTCATTGTTGGTGGTAACCGTGGAAGGCAATCATGATAGACATTAAGATTGCACTGCACAAGAACGTGAAAGTCAAATGTGCAAAATTTGCCAGACACTGCATAGGAAGCACAGGTCAGTAGATCTAATATAAGAAAGAGTATATGCTCGTGGAGGTGACGTTTCAAAGTGGGCCTTTCAGAAGTGCATGGAATGTTGAAGTCTAACTCACATCCTGCGCAGTGAAAGAATGCTTCAATGCTCTTCACGACATGCGACAGTGAGCTTTCCTTCCTGATATGGGAAGAAGTGGATGTGCGGGGTGAATGGGTTGTTGCATAACTGAGGGCAATTCAGCACATGATTTATGGAGCAGAAAAGAGCAGCACTGCTCGAGGCAGTGATGGGCTAAACCTATTGACATATTCATGACAAGCTTTGAGCGCACCACCCTTCCTATGACCCAGCTCTAGCGGCAGCAGATGATTTTGAGTTGGAGAGAGAAAAGGCAATCCAGACAAGCATAGAACTCACCTAGCATGTTCCATCAAGCTTCGCACTAATTTCTGTTTCATCCTTCTTGTAGAAGGACACCAGTAAATGCTGATGGGCGAAACGGTAAAAAACCAAGCCTTTCTCACCCTTCAGATCTTGTGAACGTAGAGTTATAGCTGCGCAGTCCATGTCAAGGCTGAAATTGCATTAGCTGCAGTAGGAAACCATATCGCAGGCATTACATTGGAGGTCTACAGATTGTTGAGAGCAAGAGAGATGGTGATCATTGAAAGACAGGCATTGCTTATCTGGTGTGAATTTGGCACAGCTCTTGTGAATTAAGAATATTCACTGTGTAGCATCCATAGACCTCCTTGCAGGCTTTGCATTTGATTCTACTTTTCATCCCAAGATGCTAATGAGCAAAATGTTGGATGGTCACATACTCAGAATCTTCATCAGGCTTAGTTGTGACTAGGCAGACAGCAATATTGGACCGTGCTGTAATGCTCAACAATCCGAATGGCAAGAAGGAAAGCCTCGTCACATGCATGGCAACCATGACGATCCTCCTTCTCATCTGCCTACTAGGCGTTCAAGCGGGGGCAGCAGGTGAAACGGGTGTTCTCGGGTGAAGAGCATGCTAAATTCAGCTTGACTAGTGAAAGAAGATTCGACACGATTCCCAGCAGTAGGGCTGAGCCGCGGATCTGAGACCAGCACGCAAGACATTCCAAGCAAGTGCAGCCTTCTTTGCGAATCAATACATGATCAGCAAGGCAATGGAGTTATAGTTGCTGAGTGACATCAACAAGAAGCAAATGGGGTGAAATGAATCGTACCCAACTACCGTACTATTTGGTGTTGCATTTCAGTGCTAATTTGTACCATTTTTTTTTTTTTTTTTTTTTTATCTATGCATTAAGGCAATAGTCAATAAAACTAAAATGAAATCTCAGCAAGAGTTTTGAGCAGATCTAGCTTTCGTTCCTGAGGAAACTCCCAGAAAAAGCTTCGTCAAATATTTACCTTCCTAATAGTTCCTTCCTGATGCGAGAACAGGGTTGTTGCATAACTGAGGGCAATTCAGTCAATAATTTTTTTGTCAAAATCAGTCTGAAAGATTGAATTAGCACTGGGTCAAAAGTTTGAGATTAGATTGTCAGAATTATAAGGTTTATGATTAGATCAACACTAATGCAATAAATTTAGAACTTTTATGACATTTTTCCCATTAAAAAAGTTCTTGATCTGGCCAACTGTTTTTGGGGTCATCCTGGGCACGTTTCTCATATGTTTGATTGTGTTATTTGATAGTTCGAGTTATGTCATTAGGAATACATTTCTTTCGGTGAGCATTACATTTAGCTCCTCTAATCGCTTGAAAGCGAGAGAGAGAGAGAGAGAGAGAGAGAGAGAGAGAGAGGGTGATCATGGAGAGATGGGTGTTGCATCTCTGTGGGGGATCTGGCGCAACTTTTGTGGAGAAAGAATATGCACGCATGGCCTCCATGGAATTTGTTGTTACATTTCGGTATCGAGTTAATAACTTTATAAAGCGTGTTAGTTACAACACGTGATTAATGGAGTCATCTAATTGTAGTCAAAGTTTGTAAACACAAAGTCCCAATGGCTGAAGAATGCAAACCCGATTAATGGGACGATTATCTTGAGAGACTCAATTGTGAGATTGCCCTTATGAATTACAATTAATCCCCGGTGGGCTCTATACTCTCTCAAGTCTGTAATCGGCTTTAAAGCGCTATTAGCCAGTAGAAGGGGGAGGGGGGCCTAGGCAACATCAAGTCAAGTGAGAGAATCATCTTATGAACTTTTTCCTCTTTTTGGTCGTCAAAAGGGCTTTTAATCTTCATTCAAACCATCAAGCCATGTCCTGTGAATCGAGCTACGCATTGTCAAAATCTGCTGCACTAATCTCTATGTTGTAAACTTTTTCCTCTCTTTGGACATCCAAATGTCCAAAGCAACTCCTTTTTTTTGGATGTCTACAAAAGAAAAAAATCCAAAGCAACTCCTCTTTATCTAGGACATCCAAAAGAAAAGAGTATGAAAATGACGTCCATAGAAATAGAAGTATAAATGATGCTCCTGTCGTTACCCCTCACCACGCCATGGATCTTACCTCCATTGTCTCTGTCCTGGTGAACTTCATCCAAGTGCAACACCAGGGGAAGTCTATTTCATCCTTTGAAACCCACCCCATTGCCACCCGCGTCGCCATCTACAGCCTCCTCCTGCATTTCTCTTTGGGGCGTGTCGCTAGTCAGGCACCACTGCCTCGCGGGCGTGCTCCTCCTTGTGATGGAGCAACACACCTCCTCTTCCACTTCATCGGTTTGACATCGGTGTTTTCGCTCGTGTGGTTACTGCTCAACGACTCCTTCCACTCCCTCCTCTGGTTCATGCTATTCCTGTTGCTTTCCGTGCGTCTGTTGCACAGCCCCATTAAAAAACTTTGCCTGTGGTTTTACCGCAAATTTGTTCACATGATTATCCGTGCGGCACGCTCCCGTGTATGGCATGGTGGAAGAGTGCAGCCACATTTGCCATGCCCAGCTGTGGATCTACGTTTCATGCCGGAAGTCTGGGTGCCGTTGTTCGACTGTTCCCTACTTGGATGCAGTAAATTTAATTCTATCACCACTTTAAGACAATTTATTAGTACTTTAGGAAGCTAAGCTAGTTTTGTATAAGAGGCACTTGGGGCTTTCTTCTCTTTATGGGAAGCCTTAAGAAGTCCCCAAGCCTTCGGCATCAAATTATCTCCCGACCATAATAAGAAAGGAGAATGGGGAACAAGTACAAAACCACCTTAGTATCTTTCCTATTCCTAGCCATGAATGGTCATGCACCTTGTAGCAATTAAATCCGACGAAGATAGGCTAAACCCTCAAAAGAGATTGGGATCTATCTGTTGTCGGAGAGATCGAAGATAACCTAAACAATTATTATGATAAGTAGAATGGTTGATTCTAGTAGCCATATTATTATTATTATTAAGTAGATATTGTTCTTGAGGAGAAAGCTTCTGGCCTCTTTAAAAATATTGCTGAGTGTTGCAGATTTCTTTCTTTTTCTAATGAATATTTTGGGAAAATTGCCAAAAATATCTTAACTCTTTTAATAATTTATCAATTTAGTTTTAGAGCTAATTTAACCCAAAAAATGCTTAGGTGAATGTCCAATCAGTGGCGCCCGACTAACTTGGCCAAACCGGTTGAAGGCCGGCACTGACATGGTCACCGGAGATCAAAACGGCGACGTTTTCCACAAAAATTAAAAAAAATAAAATAAAGAAATCGTGGCTGTGCCCTTTTCTTGTCCAAATGCTCAAACGCTCTCCCAACGCCCCAGTCCAAAGAACTCTAACCCGAAATTAACTGAGATCTTGCTGAAATCTCTTCAAATCTCAACTCAAATCGAACGATTTTTCGCTCAAGCCCGAGTCGTTTCTTTCCACGTTATAAGAGAAAACACAGATGTTTTGTTTTTCCAAATCCCTCGCTCGCTCGCGCAGTCGCCCAAATCTCCCCAAACCTCAACTCAAACTGCGAATGGAAGCCTTCCTAGCGATGTAAATGTGTTTTGACGCCTTGTTCATTAGTTGGGGACAAATGGTTGTTTCACTCTCACATCTATATCCCTTGGTTGAAGTGTCTGCTAGCTGTTCGTGAAAATGCCCAAGCGAACTTTTGTGAAAATTTCCCTCTGGATCTACATATCTTGAACGTCCGTTGCGTATCCAAATCGTAATGAGCGCTTTTGATTCATTCATTTACTCTCGGTTTATGATATTTGAATCCAAAAGTAATAACAACGGAAGGATGTTCGCTTCTCTGTTTGATGTGCTATGTCTTGGGGCCTTAAATGGCTGTTCCCGCTGTGAGACATGGTCTGGAATCGTTGATACACGTGGTGGTTTTCTGATGAACTTCACGCTGGTAGCACCAAAATTCTTTAATGTTCATGTGCCATGTGTCTCGGTGATCTATGACCTGTATACGTTGAATGGTTGGAAATCGTCACGGTGAAGCTATAATAGTCGGATTGTAAACCAAATTCTAGTGGAACAATTGCTTTAGCTGCTACTGTCACCAGTAGTAAAAAAGCCATGGAAAGGTCAAGAGGTACATTACAAACTTCAATACACCAACTTACCCGAAACAACTACGAATATCAAAACTCCTGGATCAAAGGCAAGAGGAGAATCAGAAAACGCTATGTGGCCATAGCAAAACTAATTGCGAGATAACAAGGAACATGTGAGAGCAATTTAGCAAAAATGTTCCGGTGCTAGTTTCGGGAAACAAAACACATTCAGAGAACGTGAAGCATCCCCGAATGTCTCCTTCTCCCTTGTTGTTGGCACAGCATCAGCATAATTTGAAGAATCATAATTTATAGCTTAATCACGAAAATTCCTCCTATTAGATAAATTAAAATTGCTGCTACCAAATATAATTAATCAGTCTTGTCGAGCTCTCCCAAAGCGTGCATGGAGCGAAAGCCCCCCTTTGTTTCCACTCTCTTTTCTCGGTTTCTCCGAACTCTGCTTTCTTTCATTCTTTTCTTCTTCTTTTTTTGTTCTTCTTGGCCAGGCTTTGTTTTATTTCTTTCTGCTCTTGTAATTTATCTTGCAATGAAGCAAGACTAAAGAAAGGGCTGAAACGAGACACCCAATTTTGGGCTGAATGTTTTGCCCTTATTTATTATTTTTTGCAAGCCCGTTTCTTGCAACTTTATTCATGAAGATAAATCTTTTAGGTAATGTACCGATGGATCCTATGTGGAGTGAGGATAGGTCACTCGAAATTAAAGTTGGGCACATAACTTTTTTTAATAGGAAAAATGTCAGAAAAATTATAAATCTATTGAATTAGTGTCAATTTAATCATCTCAACTAATTTTGATCAGAAAATACTGACATAGATATTGGCTATCCCGCATGTCATGCCTGCCTCTAACATGAATAATTCTTTTTAATAATAATTCAATATTTTTTATTTATTGTTATTATTATTATTTTCTTTTTCTTTTTTTCTTCATTCTTCTTGGCCTCACTTGGGCGGGGGTTGCTATCGCCCAGGATAGGTGAGGCCTAGCCAAACGAGAGTGATCCTAGTCAAGCTTGCCACTTCGTATCATTCCTGAAAAAGGTTAAGCCCTCACCTATGCCTAAGTGAGGCCTTGCGAGAGTCAGCCTCACCCAAGCCAGACTTGGTGAGGCCAGCTTGCTCGGTCATTGCCTATAACTGGCAAAAGGAAGAAGAAAGAAAAAAAAAAGAAAAAAATTATATATATATATTAACAAATTTCCACGGCCCCAAATCACTTTTTGGTAAGGGGGAAGGAATTAGGGGTGATCGGGTAAAAGGGATGGGTAGGGTCTAAACCTAGACCATGTACTTGACCCTATTATAACCGGTTCCTCTTTTCTAGACCCTATACTTGATCTTGTTTGTATTTAACCCTATACCAACCCACCCTATTTTTCCGATTCGATTCCAAGGTCAATCCTGTTTCCACTGAAACCTGTTTTGCAATCTCTCGATGTCCTATACGACTTCGATTTCTATATTAATATGCGAGAAAATAACGTAATCATCATAATTTGTATTGAAACATTAAGCACTTGTAATAAATTAATACATAAACTTTTTGACTAAATGAAAAATTAAGGATTCACGAGGCTAATTATAATAAATAAAATCATAAGGCAAAGAATTAGCAACAAACATGGGTTTAATATTAGTCTTATTTCCACAACTACTGCATGAAGCTACTCTTTTATACAAGCATAACTCCTCCTACAAAAGAGAAATTAGGCGAGCCAATCCATGTGATACACAAGAATTTGGCGGTGATACACAAGAATTTGGCGGTGATAAACACCGTCCGTCCATTGGACGGTGCGAGAGGGAGCCAGTGAGGGAGGGAAGCAAGTGGGGAAGAGGAAAAACGTTGTGTGATTACGGGGGTAAGAATAGAAATCGAGGGAGAAAAAAGGGTTTTGAACCTTTACTTACAAAACTGGTTCGGGAACCGGTTCCAAAACCAGTCTAAAAACCGATTTCTAGATGGGTAATCACTTGGAACTATTAATTGGGACTAGTTTAAATGGAGATTCAAATTTTGGGAACCGGTTCCCAAACCTATTTCAACAAGAACCGGTTCTCGACCCTGTTTTCTGGGTGGGCCGGTCCGAGAACCAGGTATACCTGATTCGGTTGCACACCCCTAAAGGGAATCATGGTCCGCAGACATCCAAATTGACTTTTGGTGCCTTGTATCAAATTTTGGAGTCTGGTAATTCGGCAAAACACCGCACCAAAAGTGAATTTGGATGTCTGTGGACCACTGCCAAAATCAAATTTTGGAGCCTAGTGTTATATCAAATTTTGGAGTCTGGCATTTGGGCAAAACACCGCACCAAAAGTGAATTTGGATGTCTGTGGACCATTGCCAAATCACCGCATCAAAAGTGAATTTGGATGTATGTGGACCATGATTCCCTTCCGTATAAATAGAAGTATAAATGATGCTCCCGTTGTCGCCCCTCATAACTCCATGGATCTTACCTCCATTGTCTCTGTCCTGGTCAACTTCATCCAAGTGAAACACCAAGGGAAGTCGCCTTCACCCTTTGAAACCCACCCCGTCGCCACCCGCATCACCATCTGCAGCCTGCTCCTGCATTTCTTTTTCGGGCGTGTCTCTAATCCGGCACCACTGTCAAGCAGCCCTCCTCCTTCTAGTGATGGAGTAGCACGCCTCTTCTTCCACTTCATCGGTTTGATATCGGTGTTTTCGCTCACGTGGTTACTGCTCCACGACTCCTTCCACTCCATCCTCTGGTTCATGCTGTTCCTGTTGCTTTCCATGAGTCTGTTGTGGGCCTCATTCAAAAACTCTAGCTGTGGTTTTACAGCAAACTTCTTCTCATGATTATCTGTGCGGCATGCTCCCGCGTATGGCATGGTGGAAGAGCGTAGCCGCATTTGCCATTATCTAACATAAAAATTAATCAAACCTAGGATTTATGATTTATGATTTTTTAATTAAAAATTAAATATAATATATATTATCAGTCTGGTCAAGATGGGTAGTTTCACACCTAAAATGAGAACCAAACTAATTTCATTGGTTCTTGGGCGATCTAGATGATTCTCGATTCATTTGCACAACCTTACTCCTCGTTGTTGTGCTTTCACATGGTCTCCACCCATTTCTCTCTCCTCTTTAAGAGTTTCCACAAATATTCCTTCTCAATACCTTGTTTTTTTTCTGTTTTCTCAAAAAGATGACATTTATGATTCAATTTGGATGAAATAACAATTATAATGCATGCACATTTTTCACCTATGGTGTATCATCTTCATTCCATTAATTTGTATGTTCCTTTTGCTTAAATTTTGAATTTATTAGACTAATCAAGGTCCTACCTTGTTTGGCCTTTTTCCGAGGCAAAAAAAGACAAAAATGAAGAAGAAGAAGAAGAAGACAAAGTTCTCTCTTTTTATAATATTTATTCTCTCCTACTGGGGTGTGCGCATGTATGTATACATAAACCTCTCTTCAAAAACTTCTGAGTCTCCTTTATTGACTATCCCAATGTAGTTTCTTTGTGAACTAGACTTAGTCATCAGATTTTCACTCATGCCCTTCCCCGTTCCTTCCCCCTTTTACTCACCATCACCCCTCATCGCCCGCTGTGCTTTCGCGTGGCCTTCCCCCATTTCTCTCTCTTCTTTAAAAGTTTCCACAAATATTCCTCCCCTATACCTTGTTTTTTCTATTTTCTCAAAAAGATGATATTTATTATTCAATTTGGATGAAATAAAGATTATGATGCACACGTATTTTTCATCTGCGACGTATCATCTTCATTCCGCTTATTTGTATGTTTCTTTTGCTAAAAATTTGAATTTATTATACTAATCAAGGTCCTAGCCTAATTTGAACTGGTTCAAGTCCTTTTTTTCAAGGCAAAAGAAGAAGAATTCTCTCTTTTTTATCATATTTATTCTCTTCTACTAGGCTGTGCGTATGCGTGGACACATAAACCACTCTTCAAAAACTTCCTGAGTCCCCATTATTGACTACACCCCTCTCTTCTCTCTATATATCTTTTCAATCTCATTTACTGGATCAGACAAAGCCAAATAATCTCTCTCTCTCTCTCTCCCTCTCTCTGAGAGTTTCCCAAGGGTCTTGGGGGAGGCTTTGATGTGACCGCGACAATGGTTGGACCATGTGGCATCAAATGATGATCCTATGTTCAGGTGCGTGTGTATGAGATCTTTAATTAAAGTTGCGAATTTTTTTAAAAGAAAATATAGGTAGAATGAAATTAAAATTAAAGTTGGGCATCTTTTCAGGAAATTAGCCCATAAAAAAGTCATGCTTCCATCAACAATCCAAGGTGTCTTAAACCTATTTTCATAATACTTCATCAAAAAGATACCCAGCTGCTTCAAAAGTATTTTAGGAGAATTTAATATAGGCAACAATCATAGAAATAGATGAGTTCGTGCTTAAAACATGGCAACAAACAAATGTTCATGTTGCAATATATATTGCGAACTATGCTTGGGGCGAGGATAGGTCATGGGGAAAAATGTTGGCTAGATCAAGGCCTCTTTAATGGGGAAAATATCAAAAAAAATTTAAATCTATTGCATTTGTGTCAATCTTATCTTAAACCTTTAAATTATAACAATTTAATCATAAAGTTTTGCTAATTCAATTATTCAGACTAATTTTAACTAAAAATTACTAATATAGACGCCAATTATTCAACATGACTCAGCCGGGCAGGTTGGCTTCACTTGGGTGAGGATCACTAGCCCGACCAAGCGAGAGCAATCCTCAATGAGGCCACCTTGGCCTAGGCGAGGGGAGCCCTCGCCCTCGCCCTTGCCCTCACCTAGGCTAGATTTGGTGAGGCCAGCCCACTCAGCCACTGCCTATGAATGGCAAAAGGAAGAAAAAAGGAAAAAAATTGTAAAAATCAAAAAATATTAAATTATTATTATAATTTTTTTACAATCGTCACAAAAGCAATATTTAGCCAAAATTAATCGAAATTATTAAATTGGCACAATCATAAGATTTAGGACTAAATTTGGATAAATGCAATAGGCTTATGATTTTCTTTGGTACTTTTCTCCCTTTTGAATATAACCAAATAAAAAATAAATCGGACAGTTCAATGCCTTCGTTCACTCCATGGCGTCATAAGGGGTGAGGGTAGGGACATCATTTGATATTTGTTTTATCATGGAAAGTGGAACGGGGCATAATTCTTTTTTTGGTCTGGGCATAGGACATTGTTTTTATTTTGGGTGCAGACGGGACGTCATTTTATACTCTTTCTTTTGGGTGAATTTGAACACTCTATTTTGGACGTTGCGAAACATTTTGTACTATTTCTTTTAGGTCCAGGCCATTGATGATCTGCACCCGAAGGGATGAAAAGATGGGGACGTTATACTCTTTCTTTTGGGTGAATTTGAACACTCTATATTTTGGATAAAACATTTTATACTCTTTCCTTCAGGTCCAGAAAGTAAAATGGGACATACTCTTTCTTGGTGTTTATACTCGTTTGTTTTCTTCTACTTTTCTGGAAATTGGAAATTGAAAATTATGCTCTTTTACTTTTCGATAAATTATGCGATTTTACCTTTGAAACTGCTTTCAATGTACCTACTAGGCGAAAACATGAACAGTGAAAGCAGTTCGGGCGAAAACATGAACAGTGAAAGCAGTTCCAAAGGTAAAACTACATAATTGATCGAAAAGTAAAAGAGCATAATTTCCAATTTCCAATTTCTGGATAGCGTTCTATAAAATGACGTCCCCGTCTTTTCATACCACAGGACGCCATGGATGTTACCTCCATCGTTTCTATCCTGGTCAACATCATCCAAGTGGCTTCCCAGGGGAAGTCGATTTCACCCTTGGAAACCCACCCCGTTGCCACCCGCGTCGCCATCTGCAGCCTCCTCCTGCATTTCTCCGTGGGGCGTGTCGCTAATGGGGCACCACCGCCTCGCGGCCCTGCTCTTTCTTGTGATGGAGCAGCGCACCTCCTCTTCCACTTCACCGGTTTGACATCGGTGTTTTCGCTCGCGTGGTTGCTGCTCCACGACTCCTTCCACTCGCTCCTCTGGTTCGTGCTGTTCCTGTTGCTGTCCGTGCGTCTGTTGCAGGGCCTCATTCAAAAACTTTGGCTGTGGTTTTACTGCAAACTCGTTCTCATGATTATCCGTGCGGCGCGCTCCCGTGTATGGCATGGTGGAAGAGCGCAGCCACATTTGCCACGCCCGGCTGTGGATCGGCGTTTCACGCCGTGAGTCCGAGCGCCGTAGTTGTTCGACTGTTCCCTGCCTGGGAGAAGTAATTTTAACCTAAGCTAGTTTTGTCTAAGATGCACTCAGGTTTTCTTCTCTTTATCTGGAGCCAAAGCCGTAAGGAATCCCCAAGCCTTCGGCGTGAAATTATCTCCTGATCATAAGAAAGGAGAGCAAGGAACAAGTACAAACCCACCTATGTATCTTTCCTATTCCTAGCCATGAACGGTGATGGACCTTGTAGTGACTAGATGTGATTAAGATAGGCTAAGCCCTTGAAAGAAATTTGGATCTTTTGTTATCGAAGAGATTGAAGATGACCTCAACAATTGTTATGACAAGTAGAATGGTCGTTTCTAGTGGCCATATAAGGGGTAGTAATTGTTCTTGAGGTTAGAGCTTCTCACCTCTTTGCATACACGGTTGAGTGTTGTAGATTTCCTTCTTTTTTCTGGTGAATCTCTTTGTAGCTTTCTGTTTGGCCAGTGGGTGGATATGTGTCGTTTTACATTCTTTGCTGGTGTACTATGTTCTTGTTCATTTATCCATGGGATAAATTGATGCCTTGGTGACGTGAGCACAGCTGCAATTTCAAAAGCTTTGATCTAACACTAACATCATTGAGTGATCCAAATCAAAATGAAACATGTCAGCTCTTTCCATCTCTCTCGCATATACACCATTACTGCTTACTAGCTATTCAGATGATAATATAGTTGTAGTCTGTCATTGCAGAATGTGGGAGTCGTTACATCATGTAGTCTTCTCTTCATTTTACCTTGACAAGGCGACAGCTAGATCTTTGCTGTGGCAAATGCTTTAACTTGCAATCAAAGACTATGTTGTCTCCCTGGCTGATTAACACTCAAGCTGCTGAGGCCAAGGTAAGAAAAGAATGCTGAAATGTTGATTTTTTTCTGTAGGCTTTAGTTCAAGTAACTGAATTTTGGCAGACTGTAGATGTTAGAACCGAACTTTTCCCATCTTCATGTGCTGTAGAATTTACAGTTCATGTATGCAAAGCTAGATATATAGTATGCAGATGCTCGAGACAATTCTGTACAAACTACCCTCATCTGATGTTCATATTTATGGAAATAATTAGACCAGCTAGCTTCCTGACAAGTTGATTCATAATCAAATTAGGCATCCCAATGTTAATACTTGGATAAATGACAGAGCACAAAAGCCTTGCACTTCAAAAATATGATACTTGTCTGTTTTTACTGCAGAGAACAACAATCTTGGATGTCGACTGTAGCAGTGAGTCCAATTGACTTGCATAAAAACGTAAGTTGAAACATCAAACAGAAGGGTGTTCTCCTGACTCCCGAATTCTTTCATCTTGGTAGGTCATCCCCAACTCTGCAACTAAATGCACTTCGCTTGCGGCTTTTGGAGACCAGCATTACACGTCTTTTCTTGAGTACCTCCAATTATGTGCCCACTTTTTCCTGCAGAATTTCAACTTTTTCATCTAGTTCAGGCTGTTCAGCAATAGCAGGGTCTTCAGGTACTTGCACTATTCTAGCAACTTGTATTAAACACTGTTTGGTATTAGCGCATTTCTAGTGATTATTACTTATTGTGTAGATGAGTCTATATATATGATGTTAAAAAGGAGCATTGCTATTCACCACATCACATGGCAGCATCTTGCATCCAGTTTTGGCTAAAGGCTGTTTAGCAAGAGAGCACTACTGTGATACAAGCGCACCATGGTAAAATGCATTTTATATGAGTAATCAATGGGCAAGGGCATTATTCAGTCATAGGCACCCAGATTTGTGTCCCATATTACAAAGGGCACAATAGTACTGCTCAATGGTATTATCTTCAATGAACAAAGCATAAGGTGTGAGTTGATGGAATTTAATGGCAATCTTTTGCTGTAGTGGAAGGCAATCTGTGATGATTAAGATTGCATTGCACACAACTGCAAAAGCCGAAGCTGCACAATTTACCACAGACACTTCATAGCAGCATGGTTAGGTAGATTTAAAATAAGAAAGAGTATATGCTTGCAGAGGTGATGTTTCGAAGTGGGCCTTTTTAAAGTGCATGGAGTGTTGAAGTTGTCACTTCCATGCAGTGAAAGACACAGCATCCATGCTCTTCACGAAATATGTAAACAGTGCTCCTGATACGAGAAGAAAAAGGATATGCAGGGTGAGCAGGTCGTTGCATCTGAGGGCAATTCAGCACAGAACTTATGGAGCAGAGAAGAGCATCTCTGCTCTGCATGGCAATAGGCGAAACATTTGACACATTCAACACAAGCCTTGCACGCACCATCCTTCATATGGCAGTTCCAGCGGTAGAGAATGATAGTGCAGTGGAGAAAGAAGAGGCAATCAAGACAACCATAGACCTCACCTATATGTTCCATTCACAAGCTTCACACCCGATTTTGCAGTCAAGCTGTGTGTTGAAGACCAGTGGATGCTGATGGTCGAAATGGTAAAAAACGAAGTCCTCTGTGCCTCCAGAAGGACAACTAGCTATTCTGATGATAATATTGTTTGAGTTTGTCGTTGCAGAATGACAGATTGGTTACATCATATAGTCAGCACTTTACCTTTGAGAGGTGAGAACTAGATCTTTGTTCCGGCGAATGCATCAACTTGCTTCAGCAAATAAGATTTATAAAGACAGCGACTTCTTTTGTGATGTATCCTGTTTGTATCCAGAAGCTCTTGGATCTGAATAATGCAATCTAAGACTATGTTGTCTCATTGGTTGATTGGTTTTCGTCCAGGAGCTAGAATTGTTGCTTCAGTCAGAGATTCAAGTTGCCAGGGCCAAGGTGAGAAAAGAACGCTGAAATATAGATTTCTTTTTTGGGAGGCTTTAGTCCAATGTAACCGAATTTTGGTATACTGCAGATGTTAGAGTGGAACTTTTCCCATCTTCATGTGCTGGAAAAGAATTTACAGTTCATGAATGCAAAGCCATATTGATAGTATGCAAAAGCTTGAGTCTAGTCTGTACAAACTACACCTGTCTGATATTCATTTTTCGAGGAAATAATAAGACCAGCAAGCTTCCTGACGAGTTGATTCATAATCAACTTATGCATCCCAATTTTAGTGCATTAATTCATAACATGAAGCAAACAAGTCTCACACTCAAAAATAGGATATTTATCTGCTTTTGATGCAGAGAATAACAATATGGGATGTCGAGTGTTAGCAGTGATTCTGATTGACTTGCTTGAGAATGTAAGTTGAACCATCAAACAGGAAGGTTGTCTCCTGCCGCCCCAATTCTTTTCTTCTGGATAAGTACCCTCAGTTGTGTGCTCACTCTCTGGTTTTCCTGCAGAATTGCAATTTTTTCATCTAGTTTAGCAATAGCAAGGTCTTCAGGTACTTCCATTCCTTTAAAAAACATTTGGTATGACCATATTTTCTGTTGATTATAACTTATTGTGGAGAACGAGTCTATAGATGATGTTAAAGAAAGAAAAAAGAACAGGGCTATTCACCACATCACAAGGCAGCATCTTGTATCTCTTTGTTGGCTAGTTGTCAGTTTAGTGAGAAAGCACTTCTGTGATGAAAGCATACCGTAATTAAAATGCATTCGATATGAGTAATCAATGCACGGGCATTCATCGCAGCTGGAAGCACCTAGATTCAGGTCTTTTTTCTCTCAAAGGTCACAATAGTACTCACCGGCATGATCTTTGATGGACGAAGTGTAAAGTGTGAGTTAATGGAGGTGATGGTGATCTTTTATTGTTGGTGGTAATTGTGGAAGGCAATCACGATTGACATTAAGACTGCACTGCACGAGAACGTGAAAGTTGAAAGTGCAAAATTTACCAGACAATGCATTGGAAGCGTGGGTCAGTAGATCTAATACAAGAAAGAGCATACGCTCTTGGAGGTGATGTTTCAAAGTGGGCCTATTAAAAGTGCATGGAATGTTGAAGTCAAAGTTGCATTTTACGCAGAGAAAGACAGCGTCAATGCTCTTCACGACATGCGTTAGTGAGCGTTCCTTCCTGATATGGGAAGAAGTGGCTGTGCCAGGGCGAACAGGGTGTTGCATAACTGAGGGCAATTCAGCACATGATTTATGGAGCAGATGAGAGCAGCACTGCTCCATCGGCAGTGGATGATCGTGAATTGGAGAAAGAAGAGGCAATCCAGGCAACCATAGACGTCACCTAGTATGCTTTGCACTCGATTCTGGTTTCAAGCTTCACGTGGAGGGACACCAGTAGATGCTGATGGGCGAAATGGCAAAAAAACTGCGCCTTTCTTGCCCTCCAGGTCTTGTGAACCTAGACTATAGCCGCACAGTCCATGTCAAGGCTGAAATTGCACTCGCTGCAGCGGGAAACTATATGGCAGGCATTACATTGGAGGTCTACCAATTGACCGAAAGCAAGAGAGATGGTGATCATGGAGAGACGGGCATTGCATCTCTGGGGGGAGATTTGGCGCAGCTCTCATGGAGAAAGAATACACACGTGTACCATCAATAGACCTCCTCGCAGGCTTCACATTTGATTTTACTTTTCGTATCCGAGATGATGGGATGTGAGCAGATGCTAATGAGAGAAATGTTGGATGGTCGCATTCTCAGATTCCTCATCAGGCTTAGAGTTGTGACTAGGTAGACGAAGCAGATATCGGGCCGTGCAGCAACGCTTAACCATCCGAACAGCAAGAAGGAAGCCTGCTCACACGCATGGCAACTCCGACAATCCTCCGCATCATCGCCTACTGAGCAGTCAAGTCGGGGCAGCGGGTGAAACGGGGATCCTAGGGCGGACAGCATGCCAAATTCAGTGCAACTGGTGAAAGAAAAGTTGACACGATTCACGGCAGTGGGCTGAGCAGCGGAGCGAAGACCAGCACGCGAGACATTCCAAGCAACTACAACTTCCGCTTAGGTTCCGGAGACTCAATGCATGATCGCCAAGGCAAATTAGGAGATAAAAAAGCGTTTTGAATGGAGTTATAGTTGCGTGATGTCAACACGAAGTAAATGAGGTGACATGAATTGTACCCTATTCCCATATTATTTGATGTTGTATTTCAGTGTTCTCATTTTTATTTTATTTTATTTATGCTTCAACGCAATAGTTAATAAAACTAAAGTGGCCCATGAAAAGTTTTATATCCTGTTCATTTAAAGTCAGCCGCAATTATATGAGGTCTTAAAAGTGCATTCACCTCGGGCTAGTCCATACATTCATCGGAGAGTTCTTATCCGACTTACTCTAAAAGTAACTTACGTAAGACAATTTTGCGATAATAGTTTTGTCATAATTGTTTAAAAAACCAAATTCACCTATTTTTAATTTTACAAGTTATTTTTTAATTTATTAGTCGATTGCATTTACATGTAAAAGTAATGTTTACATTTGCCATTAAATACAATTTGTACAAGTAGTATGAGCTGAATCCACTTTTTTCTAATTATCAATTTCTCTACAAATGCACATGTTCTGCAGCACTCTTGATCCGTAAGCTATGTCAATATGGCTCGTTGAAGCAGCAATTGTAATTAAGCTTGTAATTTTCTTTTAAATCTTTGAATAGAACTCGTTTTTATGTTCAAAAACTAAATAATAATCCGCATTGGTTATTTTATAATATAAAAAAATGCAGATTGAAGTTGTTACAAACCTACTTCACATATACTACCTACAACTTCAACTAATTAAACTGAATTTAGATCCATGGATAAAAAGTTGGCATTTGTATAAACTATGAAGACTAAGACCAAGGAGAAACCCAACCGTGGGTAGCTGTGTTGGTTGAGAGTCTCTCCTTCATCGCCGAGGTCGAGAGTTTGATTGCTAGCGTTGTAAGTGGGGAACCATGGTGTTGGGGTCATGTGCTAGTCTCCCCCGAGATATAGGGGCCCGACCCGACCCATTTTGTCCGGCCCACGGGGTGGGCCCATGGTGGAGTCCTCGATTATCAAAAAAAAGAAAAAAAAAGAGAGAGACCAAGGAGAACATTTCTAGAAAGAGCAAAACAAAATAGAGAGGTGCTCTTCCGAGTAATTACAAGTAAACCTATCTAAATGATAATGTGGACTACATGTGGATGAAATAAAGATTATGATGCATGCACATTTTTCATCTATGGTGATCATCTACTCCTTTTGCTAAACTTTGAATTTATTATACTAATCAAAGTAACAGTTGGTCCAACCTTGATTTTAAACCGGGTCACATCCTTTTCCGAGGCAAAAAAAGAAGAGATAAGTCTTTGTAGAAGTCCTAAAACTTATCACGAAAATGTAATTGAGTCTTAATACTTGTAATCAAGTCCTAAAACTTGTCAAAATGGTTCAATTGAGTCATAAAGTTAATACCGTCGTCTTATTGATGAATAATGCGATGTGGCATTTTAAATAATTTTTTATTTTCTATCGGCTTTTTAAAATAATTTTTTATTCAATTTTTAAAAAAATTATATTTAAAAAATAAAATTCATTTTTTTAAAAAACTGTTAAAAAAATAAAAATAAATAAAATGGTAGTTCCTTCGTAGTCATCGCCGCCCATTTCCGAAGGGGCCAACAACGGCCGCCGGCCGGCGCGACCAAGGCGCGGGCGCCTAGATTTGGGCACGCCGAGCCCTCACGAGGGCTAGCGGCGATCGCCCGCCCTAGGTGAGGCTTCACCGGCCCTCGCCGGGGACCTAAGCAATCGCTCACCGGATCCGGGCGAGCCTCGCCGGCCCCAAGCGAGGGCTGGTGACGGTCGCCGGCCCCCGAGCAAGGGCCGGCGAAGCCTCACCCAAGGCGGTGTGACGGTTGCCGGCCCTCGTGAGGGTTGGCGTGCCCAAACGGGCGCCCTCGCCCACGCCAAGCGAGGGTCGTCGACCCTTGCTGGGGCCGGCGAGGCCTTGCCCTAGTCGGGCGGTGGGCGGGTGATCGTGCCGCCCCCTCCGACGATGGGTGGCGGTGGCGGTGGAAAATAAAAATGAATTTTAGTTTTTTTCTTTTTAAAAAAAATGAATTATAGTTCTTTTCTTTTTTAACAGTTTTTAAAAAAAAATGAATTTTAGTTTTTAAATATAATTTTCTAAAAAAATTGAATTAAAAATTATTTTAAAAAGTTAAGTGGAAAATAAAAAAATCATTTAAAATGCTACATCGGCACCACGTCAACATTTTCCTTTAATAAGACTGATGGTATTAACTTTAGGACTCAATTGAACTATTTTAACAAGTTTTAGGACTTGATTGTACTTTTTTGCAAGATTTAGGACTCAATTGCATTTTCGTAACAAGTTTTAGGACTTTTACAGCACTTATCCCAAAAAAGAAAGAAGACAAAATGCTCTCTTTTTTGTCATATTTATTCTCTCCTACTTGGGTGTTTACATGTATATATGAACCTCTTTTCAATCTCCTTTATTGACTCCTATCACTTTTCAATTTCCTTTATTGACTCTAGAGAGAGAGAGAGAGAGAGAGAGAGAGAGAGAGAGAGAGAGAGAGTTACCAAAGGGTCTTAGGGGAACCTCTTAGGGAGCCTTCAGTGTTCACATTGCAAAGGTTGGATCGTGCGGCGTTACATGATGATCGTATGGCCACTCATTGGTAGAAATGGGGCCTTCATGAAAGTAAGGAACTTTTTTAAAACAAAAAACCAATTCAAGTAGGATCGTGATTAAAATTAAAATTTGAGATTTTTTTTTAAAGGAAATTAGCAAAATCAATACTTCCATCAACAATCCAAGGTGTCTTAAACCAAAGAAAATGCAATCTTTTGTAAGATAAAAAGCTATTTTTGCAATGTTTCACCAAGAAAAAATGTCCCGTGCTTCAAAAGTATTTTAGTAGGATTTCGCATATCCAATAATTATAGAAATAGGTGAGTCTGTGCATAAAACATGGTGACA
The DNA here is from genome assembly GCA_017140615.1 of Eucalyptus cladocalyx. Lineage (NCBI taxonomy): Eukaryota > Viridiplantae > Streptophyta > Magnoliopsida > Myrtales > Myrtaceae > Eucalyptus > Eucalyptus cladocalyx. The sequence continues at coordinate 11,108,401 of CM029519.1, forward strand.
CAAGGATGTTCATGTTGCGATATATTATTTGCACAATAAATGGGTAATTATAGAAAGGGAAGGGCGGCTATTATTGGAGTATGGAATTGGTAAGATTATAATGATATAGAGAAACAATAATGATATATTGATGAGTGTTTTCATTTTGTTGACTTTGTGAATAAGATATGTCATTTATCTATTGTCACACCCCAACTCTATAAAATAAGGAAAACGATACTACCACAGTCTTGCCCAAAGGAAGCAGCTTCAAGTTATCAAAATATATATTAATATACTTGATAAACAGTGAGTTGGTTACAAAATCAAGAGTTTTGAAATTCATTAAAAAGAAAAATGTGTAAGTGTATCTCCAAACTCAATTAAACCCCACAAATATAATCCCAGACATATACAAGTATCTAAACTCACATCCAAATCCAACTATAAAAAAATTTTCGCCGATAACACTCACATCCTACTTTAGCTGAGCTAAAAAAGATTTAGAATGAATAGTGTGAGTAATCATAGTTTAGTGACTAATCCAAATCTCTCCTAAGCAAATTAAGCATCTACTATGATGAAGCAATACCAAAGATTCATTTATCCAAATCCAATATATTATGTACAATAGAATCAAAATATGAGTAATATTACTATAATGCAACTTTATACTAATTAATTATATTTATTCAAATTTCAAATCCCAAAAGGTAGTAAACGCTCCATCTAGTTTTATGCAACAAATATGTTTACACATTACTTTTTCATTAAAAAAAAATCATATTGTGCAATGCTTTTCAAAATTTATAATATATCAAATCCCAATCACTTTTAAGACACGAGCTTATAAATTTGTAGAGGATAACAACCATCCCTAAATAAAATCCAAAACGAAGGTTACGCTGCTCGAAAAGTTTTAAAGTCCTATCAAGGATTAACTAAATGTCAAACTTGCGTGTCAACTAACCTTGACTAAAACTTTAGGAGGTGATACCCTATTCTTGAGTCAAATCATCCACTTGACAAAAGACCTTTGAACAATTACTTTGCAAATAGAGTCGACCTCATCTTTAAACTCCAATTCAAGTGAGCTTACTTTCAACGAAAAATTCTTTCAAATTACTAAGAGACCATAAAGCCAAAAAATGGTCAGAGAAGGGTGAAATCCATTGCCAAATACAGTAATTTGAAAACTGTTTCTAGCAATGTGCAAAATTTTAAAAATTTATCCTAGTCAACTCATAAACCTATATTGACTTTCCTGAAGTCATGTTATGCAATACCCTAAAATTTCTTTACAACATAATTTCATAGCTTAATAATCTCTAGAATCAACCTCACAACATAGAATCCATGCAAAACCTAATTTACAATTTAATTATTTAAAACTTCTTCAATTAGATAAATAAAACTTTCGAATCCTTACCAATTGCTATGAAACAGAATAAATCCGATGCATGCAGCAAGAGCCCCCTTTTGTCTCCTCTGTCTTTTTCTCGATTTCTCCGACTCTGCTTTCCTTCTCTTTTTTCCGTGTTCTTATTGGCCAGACTCTGGTTTCATTTTGTCTCTCTTTTTCCTCTAGTAATTCCCTTACCACGGTATCAACTGAAGCAAGACCAAAGAAAGGGCTTTAACGAAACACTTGGGCTTGGGCTTGGGCCTACTGTTTTGCTCTTACTTATTATTTTTTGCCAGCCCGGTTATTAAAACTTTATTTTTGCACATGAATCTTCCAGATTATTACCTATTAATGCAGACTTTGTCGGACACGGACAGACTCTCCTGAGAAAAGAGGGAGCAGAATTCCATTAGGACCGAACGGTCTTTTTCTCTAACACAAGAAAAAATAAATAGGAAAGTTCAAAGGCGTTCCTCCACTGTACACTCCAGTGGTTCACCGGGGATTCAAAGTGGCCTGCTAAGCTCTAAATTTAATTATATCCCAACTATTTATGCCGTCGAGTGCCTCTTTCCTTGATTTCCAGCAACGTATAACATCGAGCGACATAAGAGGGTGTCTTTTATCTTTCCACAATGTCATCGAGGAAAGAAGGTGCCTCTTTCCTCACTTGCACTGTAGAGGTGTTATCTCTGTAGATTTTAATGTCATAAATGACATTATGATCTAAATCCTCTTCCTTCTTATAGAGCTCGATGTTATATGTTGCCGGAAATCAAGGAAAGAGAGATAAAATCGGCAGCTCTTTGAATAAAAACACCTCCAACGACGTCCCTGCCTTCACCCCCTCACGGCGTCATGGATTTTACCTCCATCGTCTCTATCCTGATCAACCTCATCCAAGTGAAATTCCAGGGGAAGTTGATTTCGCCCTTCGAAACTCACCCCGTCGCCACCGGCGTTGCCATCTGCAGCCTGCTCCTGCATTTTTTGTTGCTGCGTCTCGCTAATCGGGCACCCCCGTCTAGCAGCCACGCTCCTCCTTGTGATGGAGCATCATCGCACCTCCTCATCGACTTCACTGGTTCCATATCGGTGGCTTCACTCGCGTGGTTGCTGTTCCACGACTCCTCCCACTCCGTCCTCTGGTTGTTCGTGCTGCTCCTGTCGCTTTCTGTGAGTCTGTTGCACGGCCTCATTCAAAAACTTTGGTGTTGGTTTTACAAGAAAATCTGTGCCATGATTTTCCGTGTGGCGGCGTCTCGTCAATGGTACGGTGGAAGAGCGCAGTCACATCCGCCGCGCCCGGTCGTGGATCAGCGTTTATTGCTGAAGCCCTAATTGTTCGACCGACTGTTCCCTGCTTGGATAAAGTAATCTAACTATATCTGAATCCATTAGAGAATCGCAAGCCTTCAGCATCGAATTATCTCCGGACCATAAGAAAGGAGAGTAGGGAACAAGTAAAAACCAATTGTTATCGAAGAGATCAAAGACGACCTCAACAATTGTTACCAAGAGAAGAATAGTCGCTTGTATAGCCATATAAGGGGTAGTAATTGTTCTCGAGGTTAAAGCTTCTGACCTCTTGGAAAGCATTGCTGAGTGTTGCAGATTTCTTCTATTTTTGGTGTGTCTCTTTGTAGCTTTCTGTTTGACCAGTGGATCCATATGTGTCATTTTACATTCTTTGCTGGTGTACCACGGTTTTGCTCATATATCCATATGAACTGGGATAAATAGATGCCTTGGTAACGTGGGCACAGCTACAATTTCCAAAGCTTTGATCTAACACTAACATCAATGAGTGATCCAAACCAAAATGAAAGATGTCAGCTTTTTCATCTCTGTTCCATATACACCGTTACTGCTTACTAGCTATTCCGATGATAATATAGTTGTAGTTTGTCATTGCAGAATGTGGGAATTGTTACATCATAGTCTCTATTTGCCCTCCGAGAGGTGACAACCAGATCTTTGCTGTGGCAAATGCGTTAACTTGCAATCTAAGACTACGTTGTCTCGCTGGCGGATTGGTTTTTGGCCAGGAGCTAGAATTGTTGCTTCAGTTGGACATTCAAGTTTCTGAGGCCAAGGTGAGAAAAGAATGCTGAAATGTAGATTTTTTTCGGCAGGCTGTAGCTCAAGATTACTGAATTCTGGTTGACTGTAGATGTTAGAACCGAACTTTTCCCACTCTTCATGTGCTAAAGAATTTACAGTTCATGTATGCAAAGCTAGATAGATAGTATGCAGATGTACGAGACAAGTCTGTATAAACTACACCCATCTGATGTTGGTATCTGAGGAAATAATTAGACCGGCAAGCTTCCTGCCAAGTTGATTCACAATCAAATTATGCATCCCAGTGTCAACACTTTATTTCATTATGTAGAGCACTCAAGTCTCACACTTAAAAAATATGATATTCATCCGCTTTTACTGCAGTGAGCTACAATCTTGGATGTCGACTGTAGCAGTGAGTCCAATTGACTTGCATGGGAGCGTAAGTTGAAACATCAAACAGAAAGGAAATTCTTTTTGTCTTGGTAAGTGCCTCCCAAACTCTGCAACTAAATGTACCTCCAATTGTGTGTTCATTCTTTCAAATTTTTCCTACACAAATGCAATATTTTCATGGAGTTCAGAGTAGCAGGGTCTTCAGGTACTTACACTATTCCAGCAACCTGTATTAAAAAAATGTTTGGTATTGAAGCATTTTCTCTTGATTAATTCTTATTGTGGAGGTTGAGTCTATATATATGATGTTAAAAACGGACATGGCTATTCACCACATCACATGGTATTGTATCCATTTGTTGCCTAAGGTCTGTTTAGTAAGATAGCACTTGTGATGAAAGTGCACGGTGGGCAATACACATTTGATATGAGTAATCAATGGACAGGGGCATTCATCGCAGACATAGGCACCCAGATTCAGGTTCCTTATCTTCTCACGAAGGTCACGATAGTACTCACTGGTATCATCTTTGATGAACGAAGCGTAAAAGTGTGAGCTAATGAAAGTTAATGGCAATCTTTTACTGTAGTGGAAGGCAATCTGTGATCACTAAGATTGCACTGCACAAAACCATAAAAGTTGAACCTGCCAAAATTTACCAGAGACACTGCATAAGAAGCACAGTTCTGTAGACTAAAATAAGAAAGAGTATATGCTCGTGGAGGTGATTTTTCAAAGTGGGCCTTTCAAAAGTGCATGAAATGTTGAAGTCATAGTCACATTCCATGCAGTGAAAGACACAGCGTCAACACTCTTCACGACGTATGTCAACAACGCTCCTTCCTCATATGAGAAGAAAAAGGATGTGTGGCGTAAACAGGTTGTTGCATAACTGAGGGCAATTCAGCACATGATTTATGGAGCAGAAAAGAGCAGCTCTGCTCCAGGTTAAACATCTGACAGATTCATCACAAGCCTTGCATGGACCATCCTTCATATGACAGTTCCAGCAGCAGAGGATGATCGCGCAGGGAAGAAAGAAGAGGCAATCAAGACAACCATAGACCTCACCTGGTATGTTCTCTTCACAAGCTTTGCACCTGATTCTGCTTTTGAGTTTCATGTAGAAGACCAGTGAGTGCTGATGGTCAAAATTATAAAAAAACCAAGTCCTTCTTGCCCTCTAGGTCTTGTGAACATAGACTTAAAGCCGTGCAGTCCATGTTGAGGCTGAATTTGCATTCACTGGAGTAGGAAACCATGGCAGGTGTTACATTTGGCTCCTTCAATTGATTGAAAGCAAAAGAGAGAGAGAGGGTGATCATGGAGAGACAGGTGTTGCATCTCTGGGGGAGATTCGGTGCAGCTTTTATGGAGAAAGAATATGCATGCATAGCATCCATAGACCTCCCCCAAGATTGCTTGCTCGCAAGCTTTGCATTTGATTCTATTTTTCATCCCGAGATGATGGGATATGAGCGGATGCTCATGAGCATTTTTTGGATGGCCACATTCTGAGAGTCCTCATTGGGAGGACAAGCAATCTTGGGCCGTGCACTAAGAATTGACGGATCCAACTGGTAAGAGAAGGCTGTCATATGTAAATGCAAAATATTGATTGAATATATTGAAGAATTTAGAGAAAAGAATTGTGATAATCCTATGTGTTTCTGTACCAGGATTACAAAGCTATTTATAGGACTTATACAAATACTAACTAGGAAAAAACAGATCTGTGAAATACAGCTATAATCCCACAAATCAAGGGATACTAATAAATCATTTCCTAACTAATTATTTACAGCTATTTCCTAATAATTAGGACCTAAGAAATCAGGATTGAATATTCCTAATAATCAGATCCTAGAAATCAGGATAATTCAACACTCCCCCTCAAGCTGAGGAATAGATGTCTTCCATTCCCAGCTTGGAGATTATTTTGTGAAAGATCCCACCATTAGGTCCTTTGGTTAGCACATCAGCTAGTTGATCTCCGGAAGGTATGTAGGACATGCAGATCAACCCCTCTTCTATCTTTTCTTTGATGAAATGCTTGTCAATTTCAATATGCTTCGTCCTATCATGATGTATAGGATTATGAGCAATATTAATTGCTGATTTATTGTCACAATACAGCTTCATAGGACCCTCCCATTTGATTTTCAAGTCTTCTAGGATGATTTTAAGCCATAATAGCTCACATATTCCTTGGGCCATTGCTCGAAATTCTGATTCAAAACTTGATCTTGCAACTACATTCTGTTTTTTACTCCGCCAAGTCACTAAATTTCCACCAAGAAATGTGCAATAATCAGATGTTGACCTTCTATCCACCATGGATCCTGCATAGTCAGCATCAGTATAAGCTTGCAGCACCAGTTTTTGATTTTTTCTGAATAGGACTCCTTTTCCAGGACTTCCTTTTAAATAATGTAGCACTCGATTGACGGCTTGTGAGTGTGATTCTCTTGGGTCATGCATAAATTGACTAATCACACTTACTGAATAGGTAATATCAGGCCTAGTATGAGCCAAATAGATGAGTTTCCCGACCAATTTCTGATACATTTCTCGATCTATAGCAGGTTCTTCCTTTGCATCCCCAAGCTTTTTATTAGGCTCAATAGGTGTGGTTACTGGTTTACAACCAAGTTTTCCAGTTTCCTTCAAGAGATCAGTCACATACTTCTGTTGTGAGACAAAAATTCCTTGTCTAGAGTAAGAAACTTCAATGCCAAGAAAGTACTTGAGTCTTCCTAGCTCTTTTATTTCAAACTCTTTAATCAAACACGCTTTAGCTGCTGTTTCTCCTCATCATCACACTGTGCCAATAATATCATCGACGTACACTAGAAGTGCTGTCACTCTCCCTCTTGCCGAATGCTTAATGAAGAGAGTATGATCACCTTGGCTTTGTTTGTAACCTGAAACTTTCATAACTCTGGAAAATCTCCCAAACCAGGCTCTAGGCGATTGCTTAAGCCCATATAGTGCTTTCTGTAATCTACATGCTTTGTTTGTTGTCTTTTCTCCTTCAAATCCCGGTGGAATACTCATGTAGATCTCCTCTTCTAGGTCTCCATGTAAGAATGCATTCTTCACATCATACTGTTGAAGTTGCCAATTAAAATGAGCCGCCAAAGAGAGTAGAATTCTCACGGTGTTCATCTTTGCCACCGGAGCAAATGTCTTTTAATAATCTACTCCATAAGTCTGAGTATAACCCTTTGCCACCAATCGTGCTTTATATCTCTCAAGAGAACCATCAGCTTTGTATTTCAAGGTAAAAACCCATTTGCAGCCCACAAGATTCTTTCCCTTAGGTTTTTCGACAATCTCCCAAGTCTGATTTTTTTCTAGTGCATTTATTTCTTCTCTCATTGCATTCCTCCATTCTTCTTTAGACAATGCCTCAGATAAAGTATTTGGAATAGAAAAGGTGTTTAGACTCACAAAGAAATTTTTATGAGATGGTGATAGGTGATCAAGTGACACATGGTGAGATAGAGGATATAAGGGTCACTTTGTGCACTCTCTAGTACCTTTTCTAATAGTGATGGGAAGATGCGAGTCATTTTCTGGCATATTAATTGACTGTTTATGCAAAAGAGAGTCAGAACTTACCGGAAATTCATTTGCAAAACTCAGATGGAAATCTTGAACTTGTGTTTGGTTTGGAACAGCTGTCTTTCTTGAGTATACCTGAGGAAATCTCATAGTCATAAATACGGGGAGATATGGGAGTGGACTCTTGTTCCGGAATAGGCTCAATCGTAGGGAGTGAGTTCGGGGTTGAAGTAGCACGAATTGATTCATGAGGAGCCTGTTGATTAGAGTTGGAGGCTGATTGGTCAAGAGTTGATTGATCAAGGATTGGTTGTTCAGAAGTGGGAGCTCGAAGTGGAAGATTATTAGGAGGTAAGTCAAGATTAAGGCTGTCAAAGTCTTTATCTTCAACTAATGACTTCTCCTCCTGAAGATAAGACTGTGGAAAGTAAGGTTTGTTTTCTACAAATGTAACATCGACTAATATATAGATCTTTCGAGAAGGGGGATGATAACATTTATACCCCTTTTGTGTAGAGAAGTAACTAAGAAAGACACACTTGATTGCTCTAGGATCTAGTTTTCCCCTTTGCTGATTATGAACATGTACAAATGAGGTGCAACCGAAGACTCTAGGTATGAGATTATTTGTTGTCCTGAAATGGGGATAAAAGCTAGAAAGAACTGCCATAGGAGTTTTGAAATCTAATACTCTTGATGGCAATCTATTAATCATGTATGTAGATGTAAGGATGGCTTCCCCCCAATAAGACTTAGGGACATTTCCATGAAACAACAATGCTCGAGTAGTGTTGAGCAAATGACCATTTTTCCTTTCAACTACCCCATTTTGCTGTGGTGTGTTTACACAAGATGACTCATGGATGATCCCTTCCTTTTGGAAATAGGTTGGCAAGATCTGATTAAAGTAGTCTCTAGCATTATCTGATCTAAAGCTCTTAATTTTAACCCCAAATTGATTTTGAACCATAGAATTAAAATTAGAAACAATACTACTTACATCAAATTTGTGTTTGAGTAAAAATATCCATGTGACCCTAGTGCAATCATCGATTAGAGAAATGAACTAGCGAGCCCCTGAGATATTTGGAATTGTGGAAGGTCCCCAAATGTCACTGTGAATCAAATCAAAAGGATGAGAACTTCTTTTATTGTTTATAGGAAAAGATACACAGGTGTGCTTAGCAAATTCACAAGTATTACATAGGAATTGACTCATATCTAATCCTTTAAACAAAGAAGGAAACATGATATTTAAGACACAAAAAGATGGATGACCAAAACGAAAATGGTAAAGCCAAATGACATCCTCATTTGAAGCACTAAGAAATGACAATGGTGAATTGTTCATGACTTTCTTTGAAATCCTTGGCATCTCAAGATAGTACAACCCGTTCTTTTCCTTAGCAAGTCCAATCTTCCTCTCCAAATCATGTTCCTGAGAAACACAGTAGGTAGGATAAAAAATTGCTTAACATTTGAGGTCATTGGTGAGCCTTTGTATGGAGACTAGGTTGGCTAATAGTTTCGGCACATGGAGGACATCTTTTAGAGTGAGAACAGACGTAATATAGATATCACCAACTCTTGCAACAGTGGCCATAGAACCATCTGCCACAACTATTTTCCTATTGCTTGGACATGGGGTGTAGGTAATAAAAATATGTGAAGTGTGAGTCATGTGATCAGTGGCACCTGAGTCTATTATCCAGTCTTCACTTGAAAGTTTTTCTGAGGCATTTAAACTAAAAGAGAATGGAGACTTACCTGAGAGTGCTAAGGAACATGCACCGGAGGGTTTATTAAGAGACCCTAAAAGCCCTTTAATTCTTTCTATTTCCTCACTGCTGAAGGATTCTTTCACCTGTCCTTCATTGTGACTGATTTGCTGGCTGGTCTGTTCAATTAGATGAGCCTTAGGCCTTGGCTGTCCTCCTTTGTTTCCCCACTCTCGGCTTAAGGTTGCTGGTTTGCCATTCAACTTCCAGCAACATTCCTTTGTATGCCTTGGCTTCTTACAGTAGGTACACCACAAACTGTCTCGATTATCCCTCCATGTAGGCCTCGAAGCATCCACCTTTCCTCTTTCTTGTGTTGACGCATTGCGAGTTACTAATGCTGAACCTTCCACAGCTTGAGGTTCTAGCATTATTCCCCTTCGACTTTCTCTGCCTGGATTAGAGAGATCGTCTCTTCCAAAGAAGGGATTTCTTCCTTTCCAAGTATTTGAATCCTGACTTGGTTAAATTCAGAATTAAGACCTGCGAGAAAATCATATACTTGATCCTTTTCAATGAAGGTTTTTAGAGTCGCAACATCATCTGCACACTTCATCTGAAATACTCAATAATGATCGAGTTCTTGCCATAGATTTTGAAGGGAATTGGCATATTCCGTCACCGTTTTGCTCCCTTGTTTTGTTGCACTTGTCTTTACCTTGATTTCATATACTTGTGCTACATCTCGAGCCTTTGAATAAGTCCTGCGAATAGAATCCCAAATCTCCTTTGCAGTTTTGAGAAACATACATGTATCACTTATGGTTGGATCCATTGAATCCCAAAGCCATGACATGATCATTGAATCTGCCTCATCCCATGCGTTGAACGTGGGATCTTTTGGTGTTGGACTTGTTCCGAGAAGATGGCTGAGTCTTCCTTTACCCTTCAAATAGATCTTGACGAATTGTGACTATTTGAGATAATTCTTTTCATTCAGCCTATAAGTTGCTCTCGCATTTTGTAGATCTCCGGTCATATGGTTGGTGTTGGCCTCCTCATTTTGACCCCAAGTATCCCCAATTAGTTTTGTCTTAGACATGGATAATTCCAGGCACAAAGAAAGTACTTGGAAAGGAAGAGCAAAAAAACAGATGCAGTAAAGGCTGCAAGTGGATGAGGTTTTAGGGCAAAAATTGGGACAAGTTTTGAAGCGAAGAGAGAAAAATATAGCGGGACAAGTTTAGAAGCGAAGAGAGAAAAATATAGCTAAAGGGATCACAATAATGATAGTTGCGATTAGATTGTTAAGGAAAAAGACAAACCCAGCAATGAAGGCTGTGATTGGAAGACTATTGCATCAATGAAGGATGCACTGCAACACTTTCCAGAAAAATGAGCCTAAGGCTCTGATACCATGAAGAATATAGAGAAAAGAATTGTGATAATTCTTTGTGTTTCTGTACCAGGATTACAAAGCTATTTATAGGACTTATACGAATACTAACTAGGAAAAAACAGATCTGTAAAATACAGCTATAATCCCACAAATCAAGGGATACTAATAAATCATTTCCTAACTAATTATTTACAGCTGTTTCCTAATAATTAGGACCCAAGAAATCAAGATTGAATATTCCTAATAATCAGATCCTAGAAATCAGGATAATTCAACATATATATATACATAATCTCACTAGACTAGTGAGGTCACGTATTTCCTTGTGACCAAGTTTGTTAGGAATATGGACGAGCCTTGATAAGCCATTCCCTCTTGGGTCCATTCATCGATCACGTCTTACTTCTACCATATTAGACTTAGTGCTCCAGACAATGAGTGACTAAGTTTGTCAGGAAATAAAATGATAGCGCAGCTTCAAAATGAGTATTTAGAGATACCTCTTAATGATTTTACAGTGCTCAAAACGAGCAATTTCTCAAGAACAGATCAGATAAAGCATATAACCTTGGAGCATAATCACATATGTCATCATGTGAAGAGCTGAAGAGAAATATGTGATGTGATTTGAGGACTGAACTGATGATTTAGATGCAGATGGTAATAAATTCTTCTCTGGACTCTGAAGGTTAGCCATTTTGTATGAGATATGCAGGACTGCAGGTATCATAAAGCAAATCAGATTATGTTAGCAAAAAATTTGGTACCGTCATCTCCAATGAAAGCTAAATGTGTGATAAATGTTGTTGGCCATGGAAACTGGAAAGAGCAATAGATGATTCATCTTCAGTGAAAGCATGTGTCACAGACGACAGTATCTTTCTCTTCTTGGTTGACCATTCTTCCTTGCTGGGCAATTGTTTCTATCTACTTCATCAATTATGTATGCTATCCTTTAATCCATAGGAACTTCTCATCAGTTGCAGGGTTTGGTTGCCCAAAATCGACTTGGCTTCGCCAAAACTCCTCTTCTCTAGAAGCCTGGCTGGCAAGGCATCCCACTGGCAGTAGGGTGGTCAACCTTGCCTCGGTTTCGTGACATGCTATCTTTCCCCTCTGCATTCCATAGTCAAGGGTGAGTCCCAAGTGTCAGCTTGTGGATAGCGGTCTCACACACATATCCCTACAGATTCCTATAGGTGATCCAAATTTTATCTATTTTAATTTTCATGTGGTTTGTTCATCATTTGATTTGACCTTGGAAGTTGGTTTTCTTCTTATTTATTTACAAGCCTAAATGCTTATTGTAAAAAATGATTCCCAGGAGAGTATCATGATAATAAGTCAAACAATGAAGCTAAGTAGGTGATCGACTCGATAACTTAAAATGGCAGCACTGTCAAATGCTTCTGCTAATTCGGTGGCAGACACTTAAAATTGTTACCATCAATGGAAGGGCAAATGCTATTGAAAAGACCAAAATACTTTCGACAATTATTGCGACGAGTAGAATGGGGAGATGTTTCATTGGTTGTTTCAAGGTTACCTGAGATCCTACTAGACCAAAAGATTTTGAAGTTTTTTCTCTACTGAAGAGAGAAAGAGGGATGTTCATGAAAAATGGCACTTTTACTAGCATTTTCAGATAGCAGCACCTTATTATCACATTGCCACATGTCAAACGTTGTCATATGGTTGTTACTAGTTGCCAAAATAAAGTCAAAATTGTTCTTAAGGTTAAAGCTTTTGAATTCTTTAAAAATATCACGAGTGTCACAGTTTTGCTTTTCTTTTTCTGGCAAATCTCTTCGTGATTTTTTGCTTGGCCAGTGGATCTATATGTGTTATTTTACGGACTCTTTGCTGTTGTACGATGGTTTTGCTCATTTATTCATATGAACTAGGATAAATAGATGCCTTGGAGACAGGAGCACTGCTGCAATATCAGAGCTTTCTTCTGTCGTCATAGAGTTAGCAGAATCAAAATGAACAATGTCAGTTTTTTCATCTCTGTCCCATATGCACGGGTAATGCTTACTAACTATTCTGATGATAACATTTTTTGAGTATGTCATTGCAGTACGACACAGTGGTTACATCATATAGTCAGCATTTTACCTCTGAGAGGTGACAACTAGATCTTTGTCGCGGCAAATGCATCAACTTGCTTCAGCAAATAAGATTTATAAAGATAAACTTCTTCAGTGGTGTATCCTGCATGTATCCGGAAGCTCTTGTATCTGAATAATGCAATGACTATGTTGTCTCCCTGGCTAAATTGGTTTTCGGCCAGGAGCATGACTTGTTGCTTTAGTGGGAGATTCAATTTTGGGCCAAGGTGCGAAAAGAACACTTGATTTCTTTTTTGGGAGGCTTTAGTTCAATATAACTGAATTTGGGTAGACTGCAGATGTTAGAACCAAACTTTTCCCATCATGTGCTAGAAAAGAATTTACAGTTCATGAATGCAAAGCTGGATAGATAGTATGCAAAAGCTCGTGGCTAGTCTGCACAAACTACATAAACCTGATATTTATTTTCAAGGAATTAATAAGACCGGCAAGCTTCCTAACAAGTTTATTCATAATCAAATTATGCATCCCAATGTTAATACTCCTATTCATAACACAGCACACGAGTCTTACACTCAAAAATATGATATTTATCTGCTTTTGCTCAGAAGATAACAATATCAGATGTCGAGTGTTAGCAGGGATTCCAAGTGACTTGAGTAAGAGCGTAAGTTGAAACATCAAACAAAAAGGCGGTCTTCTGCCTCCCCAATTCTTTTCTTCTGGATAAGAGCCTCCCCAACTCTTCAACTACATGAACTTCGCTTGCAGATTTTTGAGACCTGCATTGCAGATCTTCTTTTGAGTACCTCCAATTGTGGGCTCACTCTGTCCACTTTTTCCTGCAGAAATGCATCTAGTTCAGCAAAATCGAGGCTTCAGGTACTTCCATCACTTTAAAAAAAATTTTGTATTGCCAAATTTTCTGAGGATTATAACTTATTGTGGAGATTTGAGTCTGTATATGATATAACAAAAGAAAAAAGAACAGGGCTATTCACCACATCACATGGCAGCATCTCGTGGCCGTATGTTGGCTGAAGTCAGTTTAGTAAGAGAGCATTTCTGTGATGAAACCAAACCGTGGGTAAAACGCATTTGATATGAGTAATCAATGGACAAGGGCATTCATCACAGAAGGAAGCACCCAGTTTCAGGTCCGTTTCTCTCAAAGGTTACAATAGTACTCACTGGCATCGTCTTGAATGAACGTAGTGTAGAGTGTGAGTCGATGGAGGTGATGGCGATCTTTATTGTTGGTGTTAACCATGGAAGGCAATCATTGTTGACGTAAAGATTGCACTGCACAAGAACGTGAAAGTCGAATGTGCAAAATTTACCAGACACTGCATAGGAAGCATGGGTCGGTAGATCTAATATAAGAAAGAGTATATACTTGAGGAGGTGATATTTCAAAGTGGGCCTTTCAAAAGTGCATGGAATGTTGAAGTCGAAGTTGCATTCTGCATAGCCAAAGACAGCGTCGACACTCTTCACGACATGTGTCAGTGACCCTTCCTTCTTGATACGGGAAGAAGTGGGTGTGCCAGGGTGAACGGGGTGTTGCATAACTGAGGGCAATTCAGCACATGATTTACGGAGCAAAAAAGAGCAGCTCTGCTCCAGGCAGGCATGGGCTAAACCTTTAACATATTAATCACGAGCCTTGCTCGCACCATCCTTCATTCGACCCAGCTCCAGCGGCAGCGGATGATAGTGAAATGGAGATAGAAGAGGCAATCCAGACAAGCATAGACCCCACCTAGTATGCTGCTCTATTCTCAGCTTTACACCCAGATTCTGGTTTCAAGCTTCACGTGGAAGGACACCAGTAGATGCTGATGGGCGAAATGATTTAAAAAAAAAAAAACTGAGCCTTTCTCGCCCTCCAGATCTTGTGAACATAGTTATAGCCACACAGTCCACGTATAGGCTGAAACTGCATTCGCTGCGGGGGGGAAACCAGATGGCAGACATTACATTGGAGGTCTACCGATTGATCGAAAGCAAGCAAAAGGGTTGATTATAAAGAGAGGGGTGTCGCTTCTCTGGGGTAGATTCGGTGCAGCTCTCGTGAACTAAGAATATGCATCGTGTAGCATCCATAGACCTCCTCGCAGGCTTTGCATTTGATTCTACTTTTCGTCCCAAAATGGAGGGATGTGAGCTGATGCTAATGAACAAATTGCAGGATGGATTCTCAGAATCCTCATCAGGCTTAGTTGTGACTAGGCAGACAAAGCAATATCCGGCCATGCACTAACGCTCAACCGTCCGAATGGCAAGAAGGAAGCCTGCTCACACGCATGGCAACTCCGATGATCCTCCTCATCGTTGGCAGCTAGGCAGTCAAGTCGGGGCAGCGGGTGAGACTGGTGTCCTAGTGCGGACAGCATGCTAAATTCGGCATGACTCATAAAAGAAGAAACGACACGATTCACAGTGGTGAGCTGAGCTGCGGATTGGAGATCAGCACGCATGACATTCCAAGCAAGTACAGGCTTCTTCGCTCAGGTTTCGGAGATTCAATACATGATCACCAAGGCAAATTAGGAAATAAAAATGCATTTTGTATGGAGTTATAGTTGAGTGTTATCAACACGAAGTAAATGTGGTGAAATTAATTTTACCCCACTCCCGCATCATTTGATGTTGTGTTTCAGTGCTAATTTGTAGAATTCTTTTTATTTTTTTATGCTATAATGCAATGGTTAATGAAACTAAAGTAGCCCGTGAAAAAATATCTTGTTCATTTAAAGTCAGATGCAATCCGACCAAAAAATAAAAATCAGCTGCAACTATCATTTAATTTTCCATAAATTAACCAATAAATAAAACTCCAAACATTGGTTAAGGTCATAAAGGTGCATCACCTTGGGCTAGTCCATACATATACTAGAAATTCTTATCCAACTTACTATGAATGCTACTTACTTAAGAAAATAGTGCGATGACTTTTTATAAATTACTAAAGTAGATGTACATAACTTAATAGCTTATAAAACTAAATTCACCTTATATGTAAAAGTAACGCTTACATTTGCTATTAAAATGCAATTCGTACAACTAGTATGAGCCATATCTACTTTTTTTATAGTTACCAATTTATCTATAAATGCACATGTTCTGCAGCAATCTTGAATTCCACATTATTAAAAAAAGAGTTACGTATACCATGATGCTTCGTAAGCAGTGATGATAAGGTTCACCAAAGAAATAATTGTAATTAAACCTGTAATTTTCTGTTAAAATCTTTGAATAAAACTCAATTGTCCGCATTGGTTATCCTTGAAAGACAAAATATAGATTGAAGTGGTTACAAACCCACTTCATATTATACAACCTAGGGCTTCAACTAGCTAAACTGAATGTAGATCCACACGGAAAAAGTTAGCGTTCGTATAAACTATGAAAACTAAGACCCAGGAGAACATTTCTAGAAAGAACAAACAAAATAGAGGTACTATTCCAAGTAATTCTAAGTAAACCTGTCCAAACGGTAGTACTACATTTGCAAAAAGGAAAATCAGAGCTGTGTAGGGCTTATATCGATAGGTTCTTGGAAGCCGTTCTATTCCAACCTAACTTGAACATTTCTAGAAAGAACAAACAAAACAGAGAACATTTCTAGAAAGAACAAACAAAACAGAGAAGTACTCTTCCAAGTAATATTAAGTAAATCTGTCCAAATGGTCGAATGAATTATATTTGAAAAAAGGAAAACCAGAGCTGTGTAGGGCTTATATCTTAGGTTCTTGGAAGCCGTTCTATTCAACTTAACTTTACTAGGAACTAGAACGGTCAGATTGTGAACCAAATTCAACTAGTACAATTCGTTTTGCTGCAACTGTCACCTAAGTCATCCAAAATGCACAACCATCTGAATAAGGTACAGCAACAAAGTAATTCTTCAGGTTGGTAACAACTGGAAAGCAGGCAAAATCAGACAACCGGAAAATATTCTAAGGTCTAAACCAACAACATAATTAAAGGGTTTAAATGATATAGGTCACACAGTCTGTTGATCATGCAATCAGACCAGTCTGTATTCAAGCTTAAATCAAACAATGTCACTCTACAAGTGAGGCAAACGTCCCCAAGTTACATGAGCACCCATCTACTTCATTTGACTAATGGGAGGTGAATGTAGAACTGAAGGCTGCAGGTAGCTCAAACCAAACTATGTCGACTAGCTTTGAATAAATTACAATCAGTAATGTGCGTCCAGGTCAAAGCTACCAGCTAAATATTTTGGCGCACATCCAAAACTTCATTCTCACCAGTAACAATTTCTCTTCCTGACCTCATATCTAATACAAAGTTCCGCATCTGTCGCATCAGGCATGGCCGCAATCTACCGATAATTTCTTCCTCTTCCACGTCCACCCCAACCCCTTCCTCTTCCTCTCCCACCACCACGCCCACCCTGGGACAAACCTTCAAATGCTCTATTAACAAGCTGGTTTTGCATACCGCCCGCTCCACGTCCCTTTTTTGATGCTGCATTACCGGAACCATTCACAGCACTAGCGGGTCGTTTTCCTCTGCATAAATGATGATATCAATAAGATGACATGCGAGAAGAGACCCCATTGATCATCACAACAGAAGATAAAGCTAAGATATGCAAGTCATTCTCAACAATCTTTCTGCTCCTCCTGGACTTGTCACCAATGCTGTTAGTTGGAAAAATCAGTCAAATTTTGATAACCAAAATATGAAGACATTCACATCAATTTTCCATGAACATATTCGACAGTGACCAACATAATTACAGTGATTTCCTAGTGTAGATGTAGACCTGTCACTAATGAGGGAAGTAGCTAAAGTATCAGCAACTAGAATCGATATATAACCCACCACAAACAAATCCAATAACAAACTTGCTGAGGAATAGAAAAAACATAAGGATCAGTATTTCTCCTACCCAGTCCCCGTATTTGTTGCAGGTGCAGAAGGTTTGACTGCCTCTTTCCAGGAGAGGCTGATGCTCTTGTCTCCAATAAATGAAGGTGTCTTTGAATGCAATGGCTTAATCAATAAACCACAATGAGTTAGTCCTGACATGCCATGAAGACAAAAACAGTCAGTAATAAGTTGACTTATTCACCTTAGTCATGGCAAGGATATTATTGCAGGTTCGCAGTCCAGATGTAGTGTTCTGCTTCTGAGTTTTCTGCATAAAGTACGTGATGTCAGTTGCATGGAGCAGAACCATTTAACAATAAAAGATGCTAGCATTATGATGACAAACAGACAATGGTATTCTTCTCCTCATCGGTCTTGGCAGCTGACATTGCTTTATTGTGCTCAGCCATTCCCTGAGTTAGCTTTTTCATTGTGGCCCTAGTTAACTCCTCAACAGTAGTTAATCTGCAGCAAAAAAGCCATGGAAAGATCAGGAGGCAAATTACACACTTCAAAACACCAACTTACCCAAAACAAGTAAATTGCAATGAATATCAGAACTCCCAGACCAAATTATTTCTCTGACTTATCATTCATGAGGAAATGAAAGGCAAGAGGAGAATAAAAAATGCTATGTGGCTATTGCAAAATTAATTGCAAGGTAACAAGTTAACATGGAACATGCAAGAGCAATTTAGCATAAATGTTGCAGTACTTTCGGCTAGTTTCAGGGAAAAGTCAATCCTTCAACTAATATAGAAGCTATCAGAAGCTGTATAGCATCGCAATCTACCAAACATTGTTGAAAACGTGAAATCAATTAACCATACCCAATGCATCCGTGACATCCATTGGACAGGAAAGGAAACACAACCTGGCATTAAAAGAAACCTAAAACTCAATTAAACTGGAGATGATAAGGAATCATTGCCTCTCAGTGAAGTCCTTATAATGTTCTGAGAAGTCCTCCCCAAGCCTGTCAGATGGTTGGCCAGTCACTATCTTGTAACCACACAGACTATTGGTTGCATTTGGTGCCTATAATGCGACATCATCAGAATAAAACCTCCATATACTTTGGCTGTAAGTTGGCAAAGCAGGATGGGAAAGTCCAACTAACCTTGTGTGCCAAATGTTGAAATGCATACAACAAGCATTCCACGTAAGTAAAATTCATTTCTTCTCCTGTCTTTCTTCGAGGCATGTACTTCTGAAAGAAAAACATAATAAGTAAGATCCAAGATATACACATAAACCCTATGTTACAAACAAAATGCCAGTGTTCTGTCCAGTCTTATATTGCCTCAAGATAACTAATGTATCCAATGCATTTTCAACATAAACTGGAAATTACAAAGACAGGAAGAAATACATATTTCCACTTTAGCTTATGATGTTACATGTCTCTAATACCAAATGTCCAACACATCATTCGAAGACCTAGGGAACAGGTGTTTAATTAAGAATTAATGATTAGACAGTGACTGGAGATGTTTTCTCTATTCAAGTAAGAGTTTAGTATTCATTTCCCCACAGTGACTGGTGTTAAGCTTAGGAATCTTTATTATATGAAGCCTAAAGAAAATATGATCATTTGAAGACATTGTTCTCCATCAGTTCTCTTCAAGTTCTCAATCAAATTAGGCTCACTACTTTGAAACTCATCGACCTACATCAGTTTCTTAAAGCAAAATATAAGTACCTTTAGAAGCTGAACAATTGAAGGAAGAGTTTGGCGTGAATCCTGCGGCATCGTGTAAGGTGAAATCTCAGCAAGAGCTTTGAGCAGATCTAGCTTTCGTTCCTCAGGAAGCTGCCAGGAGAAGCTGTGTCAAATATTACCTTCCAAATGGTTCCTTATTGTTACAAAGAGAAAACTAGGTCAAAGAGGCCCACACTTATGGGGGCCAATGATGTAATGTGCGTTTGTTTGGAGAAGGCTCATGACTATTAGTTAGAAACATTGTTATTCTTCAGAAATATAAAACATTGGAATGACTTCAAAAGCCAAGATTTCAAAAATTTGAGGTTTACAATATAAGAATCCACACTGAGCCATAGTCGATCATGAAATATATGACCTCCAAGCCAAAAAACTAAGGCCAATGTTAAACATTTAGAAAAAAAAAAAAAAACCCAAAAGGTTAACAAAATAAGGATGTGAAATCAAGTGCAAAGAAAAAAAAAAACATGTTACAAGACTAGGTACACAAGTAAATCATGTGCAGTCGATCATCTTTATTTTCAAAGCCATGCAAGCAGGATCAACCAGATGTTAGTTAACCAATACCTCATCAAAAAGAGGCAGGACCGCCTTATTAAGATAATTGAAGAACTTGCTACTTGACGCACCCCTCTGTCATTGAAGTTCATTATAAGTTGACATAATCTGATTAAATATGGACAGTACTCAAAACAACAACCAAAAGTACAAAGCTTACCACAAAAAAAGGAATGGCCATGAACAAACATGATATCAATCTGTCTATGTGGTCTGTATCTGAGACCTGCATTTTGAACATTGTAGATCATGCCATGATATCACAATAAGAACAAACAGAGCCTTATCCTACTAAGCAAGATAAGGTCATTATAAAGCATTAAAAGATTTAATGACAATTTTGTCAGAAATTCAAAAATGTTAGGGATGGGTAGATAGCCATCAGGGTAGAGAATGAATAACCTCTTAATTTAACCTAATGCCATTAGTCAGAAACTTCGGAGATCAGCCTTCAGCTATTTCTCATAATTAACACCCAAAAACAATATCTTTTACTTCCCTCAAATGAAATTTCATGAGTGCTCACTTAGCCCACAACCAACTCCTCCAAGGGAGGCTGGTGAGCTGGACAAACCCCAATCTGCCACTCTTTTGCTGTACTATGATTTTTTCTATACACTCCAAAATGGCTACTGATTCTCCAGTGTCTATAGAGAAGAAATTCTCTTTGAAGTGATTCAGCAACCTCTTCCACCCCAACCTTTCTCTACTCATCCATAAATATGAGAATGTTAGGACACAATCATTTCTGACCCCCCCCCCCCCCCACCACAAAAAAAAAAAAAAAAAAAAAAAAACAAAAAAAAAAGGACACAATCATGGACTTTACTAGTATAGTGACAAATCTTGACTTTTTTGTTCTTATTGAGGAATGGATATAGATCAAAATAAAAAGCACAATGGGCTCTTGGGCTCTAAAATCCATGCAGTCAACACCACATAGTAAGGGTTTAGTTGTTATCTTTGTCACCTCTCTTACCACAACTTCCATGGTCTTTTTTAGTTGTTATTGAGAACAAATATGCATGTCATTAACAATAGGTTCCGTAGCAACTAGAAAATAAAAGAATGGAAAAGAACTTTCTCATTAAATATTCAGAAACAGATAAATTCACAAAATAAATGTCTTAGGAACACAGAAAACAGCCGGATTAGACTGCTACAGAAGGTTATACATTCTGTTTCTTTTCCATTCAAAAAATATCACCACATAGGTACTAGTCCTTTGCAGGCCCTTGTATCACCCCTAATATTTACTGATTGTAGCAGTTTTCATTCTGGTGTTTTTTCTCCCTTTTTAAGTCAATAGCAACCATCATAAGATGGATGAGTTGTTGCTCTCAAAGAAGGATTCAAGTACATGGAAAAACAACAAATGGAAAAACAAAAAAGCTATAATTGATGATAAAGAAACAGACCATCTCCACTAAAGTTCCCAGTAACAGAACCATTGATAGAGAGTTATCTTCCTAACAAAGATACCACTCAAGAATTTGTTCGTAATCAGGCACATACCGTGAATTGTGCATCTAAATCTGCCTGTGCTTCGATAAGCCCCACAAGTTCTTTCATGCGCTCTGGAGGTGCTTTGTCCCCAAATATAGTTAGGCTTTTCAGAAAGTCCATAAACATTCTAAATTCTGCTCCAGTTACATCTTCCAAACACTGAAATATGAGTCAGCCACATCTAATTAGACATGGCAATAAGAAAAGTCTGGGCTAATTCTATTAAGGCACATTCACTCAATTAAGAAATAAACATCAGTGGAGGGACTATAAAAATAAATAAGTGCAGAAAAGCATACTTTTTTAATTAAATCCGTTATATGTCTTTCCATCTCCTCCTGAGGTTTCAAAAGTTCTGCCTTTATTGGGAACACCTGCAAATCCAGTCCATTAGTCCTAAATAACCTTTCAATAACATGAGAATGTCCCAATGTATGATGGAAGTGGATGTCAAAAACTGTCAAATTTTATCTTTTTCAACAAGCCTTTCAACCTTGTCTTTCATGTAGTTTAATATCTTCTCCCGAATCAAGTCATCTGCACTTGGTTCATCGACATTCGCAATGCGGCCAAACAAGGCTGACAAGGAGGCTGCACCAAGCAAAAAGTTTGACAAAAAGCAGTGCATGTCAAGCATTAGCTTATCTCTGCTAATCAATCAGGTTCAAAATGTTCTCAAACAGACAAGTCAAAACAGGCTCATGCTGCTCATCCTGCAAGAATGATCTTCATGAAGAGAAAAGAAAACAAACAAGTCCACACGTTTAAAATAGAGCATTTCCAATAGCTATCTATAAAAACCACAAACATTTAATTCAATGTCAGAATGGCTCAAGTAAATTATAAGAAAACAGAAGCAAGGTCTATGCATATGATTACAAGCCTGACCACTAGTCTGAGATGCTACCAAAGATCTCAATTCTCATGCACCAAATTTTGCACTTGAAACTGATAAGAATCAGCAGAAGACATGCAAGTACTGATTGAAACTATAAGGGAAATGTAGATCAGAATTTGATCCATTTTGTTTGTTCTTCATAACATGAGATGCTCACTCCTTTTCTTACTTAAGTGCAGGGTAGCAGGACACAAAATCATGGACTAACTATATACTTGGCTTGAGGTTCCAAAGGCACCTTCATGTTTGCAAAATTGAGGTTGACATAATCTATGGTTGTTTTTATTTACTTCCCGAAATGAAACATATGTTCAGTATATATAATTCTAACTCCCACTGTCATTAACTTTGATTATATACTGTATAAAATTCCAAATGGACAAACACTTATCTTTTGGGAAAAGGAATATACTAATTATGATATTCTATAGTTTCTCCTACTGCAATAATAATACACTCCTCAACATCTAAGCAACATTCATATTATCATTAGATGGTTGAGTTTAACTGAAGTTCTCAAGTGACAGACAAGAATGATTCGAGCAAGAAAAGCATCCTAATAGACAACAACCATCCACAACTTAATCCTGGCAAATCATTATCCACTAACAAACTCGCAAAATTCATGTATAAGAAGTCAAACATCACTATGCCCTTCTAATACATTCATTAACCTCAGACAACACATGAAACTATGGAAAACACTAACATCCTGAGCTCAAGAGCATGAAATAGGAGACTTCAACATTGAGTTCAGGTATGTGGATTATCACCTTTCACATCCTGTCTCAACAATGACATGAGAGCCTTGTGCACCGCATCACGCTCAACAAAATCCTCTACAATATAAAACCAGAGACTTCAGCTTAGTTCAAGGTTTATCTATAAAAAACAGATCTATTTTAAACCATTGAGATCACTCAATGTACAAATAAGCAAATCAGAAAGAAATCTAGATTTACCAGCGGCAAGGAGTTGCACGAGAAGGTAAACAATCTTAGGAATGTACTCAGGTGTATCCTTGCAAAAAAGTGGAAGCCCCCGAATGGCTTGCACTCGGACCTGCACAACATGCTAGTCATCAAACCTCATACCATCCCAGTACAAGAAAGGGCAGTCAATGTCCACACTATACAAGAGAGTCGTATTCCAACCAGTTTAGCATGAATTAAAAAGCATGACTTTGCTGACAAAAAATAGAAAATCAAACAATTCAAGACTCCTTATAACAAACTGAACATTTATTTCAGTCTCACTTAACTAATTGGAGGAAATAATTCCATCTGATATCAACATCTTTCCTCCTCTAACTCCCCTACACCCACCCCGACATCTTAGCAACCAAATGCTGCTCCACAACAGACTTCAGCAAAACATAAGCACATCAACAATCGAGCCAACACTTAAGTAGCCAAACCACCCACCGCGAGATCTTCTTCCTCGAGCAAATCCACGAGGCACTCGACGGCCGCATCCCGCAGGTCGGGGAAGAACTTGAAGAACCTCGGAATCAGCTGCGCCGCCAGCTGCTTCGCCTTGATGCTCGACTTCGCAGCGTCGATGATCCCCTGATAGTCCTCCACATTCTGCAAGAACCGACACACCCACACCAGACCAAAAAAAAAAAAAGCAAACCAGCTCAAACGACGCCGCAACACACATCAAACCGCCAGCCTCAAAACCCCCCAATCATCCCCAATCAAAGCGGCGACGGAATAAGAGGAATCGACCTGCGACTTGTCCTTGGACTCGTTGAGCCGCTCCCCGAACTCGTAGAGCTTCTCGATGCGCTGGGCGTCGTCGGCGGCGGGGTCGGACATGGCTGAGAGCGAAACCGAAAGAAAAACGAGAGCGTGAGTACTTCATCCCGACTCCAGAGGGGAGAAGGAGGGAGCCGGTCGCGGGACGGGGGGGGCCGTCTTCCCGTCTGCAGCTCAAAAAAATCGAACGCGATCGGAGCGTTAAGGAAGGAAGGAAGGAAGGGAGAAGAAGGTACGTACTTGCTAGGGTTTTGGGAGGGGATTGGGGAGGCGGCGGGAGGAGGAGGAGGAGGATGGAGGGAGGTCGGAGCGGCGGAGGAGGCGGCGGCGGGCGGCCAGCGGCGGAGGAGGAGTGAGAGGGTTTTTTGTAACGGAAACGTCCAGAAGGAAAAGGATGGGCTTTTCCCGAGTCGCTCGCCTCGAGCCGAATCGCGGAACGGGAGGAGGGGGAGGAGGGGCGTCGAAACGACGCGTGCGAGGGGCGAAACGACAGAGTAATCGCCGTGCTGGTCGGATCTCTCGCGTTTTGCTTCTTTCCGTGCGATCGTTATTCGAGATTTAGGTTTTTCGCTTTTAACTTTTTCTGTGTTGCGGTTTGGAATGACTGTGCGGGGCCCACGTGATCGACGGTTGAGATGAATCCGATCAATAATTATATGAATGGATAATGGCATCATTCATTTTTTTCACCAAAAATAAAAAATGTTTTGAGTGATGAATGCGTTATCCGGGTAGATAGACGTAAGCACGGTTTTAAGGTAGAACTTGAGAATTAAACTAATGAAAACTTATCCGGTTCTTGATTTAAAGGTATGTAAACTAGGTTGTAAGTTTCATAAATTAGAAAACTTATTTCAATGGATAGACTCTAGATTTTAGGATAGTGAAAGCTGGAACTTGATCTTAATTTATGTTTTCACATAATTCTATATTATTTTATAGCATTAATGATAAGTATATAATCTAGAATCATTAATTTAAGTTTCTAATTTATGATTGAGACTTTTATCTTATTAAAAGATAGGATCGGTTAATTATAATAGCAAGAAATGATCATTAAGGACAATAATTCACCGCAATCATTTAATTAATAATATAAGTGAAATATGGGTAAACTCTGGAATTTATAATAAAATAGGTTCCAAGTTCGAAAAAAAATGAAAAAATATGTTATAACAAGTAGACTTCATGTGAAATTTGCACGAGCCTTGAAACCGCTCATCCCTAGCAATGGGCAATGTCCTATGCACATGTACTACACAAAAGGCTGTGGATAAGACTTATAATAACCTTGTTAGCCTATCAATAAGATAGTCAATTATGCCCATCATCGCCATCACCTAGTTTATCCATCCTATAAATAACTTCCTCATATTTCAAACTCTAAAATGATTATGATTCTGACCGTTAGTTTTTTCTTTTTTTTATGCAAAAGGAAAGAAGAGTTGCTACATTGAAGAGCTCAAACGCCTAGTTAGAGATTCCTCCTTATTATGTGTCTACTCAAAACTCAACAATAGTGGTCGTCAATTGGACAGCCTTAACTCGGGAACCAATCGACGACTTTTGAAGTCACCTCAGAGCTCTTGTGCTTTGATTGACAAACGATTACAACCCACATAGAAGTGCAAAACTCAAAATAAATTACAAGAAAGTAAATTGATCGAAAGCAAAGGAAGTAATAAATCTTGTGCCTTGCTACGTTCTATGTGTCCTCTCCCTCTTCTATGTGCTCCTAATAGGTCCATGGAGGGCTCCCAATAACGATTTCCACTCATTTGTAATCAAATTTTGACTCCAGATTTGATGGTAATAACTGTTTCTGCCTAAGGAGCTCAACTGCTATAACTTCTTCATTGGACTACACAAATGTTCGACTAAAATAAGTATTGCAACGGTTAGTCAACATCTTTAGCAAATAGTCCTGTCTGAGAGTTTCGCTCCATTAATTCTCCAGCCCTTTTATCCTTCCCATCGATCTGATTTTGGTCAAATTTCATGAGCCGATTCTAATGCTTCTCGACTGATATTGATACGACCCATCCATCCATCCATCGCTTGGAGACAAAAATCGTTGCCATCTGACCTTGACTTAATTCTATTCGCCTTTTAATTGATGCCTTGACCGTCGAGGTAGCATTTACTCCTTTCCTAATTGACATGCGACATGTTGCATTACGCAGTCAATACTCACGGCTGGCCTTGACTCTGCTCTGTCACTAGGGCCCGCGTTAAGAAACTTCGCTTTGCCTCTATTGTAAAACTAATGCGGAAACTTACAAGTTCTTGCAATCGAAATCAATGCAAAATCACTAGTGAAATAATAAAAGACACATGAGATTTACATGATTCGATATGAATGTTAGTATCTACTCCATGAGAAGAACTAATGATTATTATAAATAAATGAGACAAGTACAGCAGGAGTGGTCATACCTTGACGCTCACTTGTATGGCATAACCTTTTTTGGCTTTCTTAAGTATCATTAATTTGATAAATCAATCGCTTAAGTACCATAGACAATTTGCCTTGTTGAAAAAATTGACGTGAATACCAATCATCCTACATGGTACCACTTAAGCGCCATCGATAATTTGCCTCATTAAAAAATCTTGCCGACCCCACTTAGATCTAGCAAGGGCCTTCATGGCCTCACTGGTTGCGGGCGAGGCAACTTTGCCTAGCTCTAGCCAAGGCCTTGGCACCCTCACGAGCAGCCTCGTTGCAAAGGCCCTCACCCGTAGCCAGCGATGGCCTCACCCTCCCTAGGGCCTTTGCAGATTATGGTTGGCACACAGAGAAAAAAAAAAAAGGAAAATAAAAGATAAAAACTAAAAAAATCAAAAAATAATAAAAATGCAAAAATTCCACATGGGATAATTTATCAAGAGTGACATTTAAATAATCAATTTTACTTTAATATGATACTTGAGTGACAAAAAAAATATTATGATCTTGAAATTAGAGCCGTACAAAAATTATCGCTTTTATGTTATACTTATCCCCGAATAAATAATTTAATTGGATGTAAAATTCACTGACAAAAAATCCCTGTGTTCAGAGCTCCTGTTGGGCGACTTGAAAGGAGTAACGAAACTCACGGTAATCCCCTGCCCAGCAACAAGAAGCTTCCAAACCACTTTGAAAACAGAGAATAAAAATGCTCACCTTATTTTGAACTCTTATTGACCACGACAAAGAAAGGAACGCCCCCGATAAGGTGTCCAAGTCTTGGTCAAACACTGCATGATTACCGAAAAAATCAACCACCCAAAAGAAATCCACCTACAGATTGATGAAAAGAGGTAACAAGTCTTTTGGATTTATTTCCTAAAAGGTTCAGTATTTATGTAGTCAATGCCCTATCATCAATGCCCTATCATGGTGTGTGGCTGCGTTTGGTAGTTCGGATTTGAGTCTGGATAGGATAATTTGTTATCCTATCCGATGTTTGGGAATGTCCACTGGATTGAACAAACCCGGATACACTCGGATAAAACGCCAGATAAAAAAATTCAGGGGAGGGGGTGGGATAAGCTTGGATTGGATAAAAAAAATTTAAGGAAAGAAAGAACTTAACAAAAAGAGAAGATATCATAAGCATCTACGTCAAATGGATGCCTCCGCCTCTCCGATTCATTTGTCAGCCCTCTTCTTCCACTTCTTCTCCCAAAAAAACGGGTGCCCCTTCCTTTGGATCATGGATGCAAATCTGATGACCAAGTATGTTGGACGTCTCAAAGGAAGCGGGGAAGATGGTGATGGTGATGAAGCAGCTGTAAACCTTTGGTATCATTGACAATTTGGGACCTCGATCAATTTGAGGCAATGCAAAGACTACTTCGGTGGTCACCTAAAATTCCCCCACCCGATTCATTTGTCTAAGATTTACCCTCGTTTCTTCCACTTCTTCTCCCATCTTCACTTCTCGTACGCCAGCAATTGGGTGCCCCTTCCTTTGGATCATGGACTTGCTAAATCTGATGACCAAGTATGTTGGATGTCTCAAAGGAAGCGGGGAAGATGGTGATGGTGATGAAGCAGCTGTAAATCTTTGGTATCATTGACAATTTGGGATCTCGATCAATTTGAGGCAATGCAAAGACTACTTCGGTGGTCACCTAAACTTCCCCCACCCCCCTCTCTATCGTAGTCTAAGATTTACCGATTTGCGTTGCCATTGCACGGCGATGTTGGTGCTCGCCGTTTTCAATGATAGCCACTGTAGAGGTGGCCACAATTCCTAGATCTAGGGCTTTTCCATGGCCTTTAATTAATTAAATTTTCTATTTTTTAATTTTATAAATTTAATTGAATATTATATTTATTTTTTAATCTTATCCTGAAGTGCGTCAAACACTTGATAGGATTAGATATACTTTATTATTTAGAGGATTTAATATACTTTATCATATCATATCATGATTATTATCAACAACCAAGGATTTAATATTCTTTCATAATAAATCGTCTTATACCTCAACGATTATTATCCCGACACAACCAAATCACAAGTTATATTCTTTCATAATAAATCTCGTCTTATACCTCAACGCCTTAAGACCAAAATGCCCTCCTTTTGTTTGTCGATCCATTTATTTTCAATAGTCTTTTGGCAATGAGGAGGGAGGTTGGAGCA
Organism: Eucalyptus cladocalyx; assembly: GCA_017140615.1. Taxonomy (NCBI): domain Eukaryota; kingdom Viridiplantae; phylum Streptophyta; class Magnoliopsida; order Myrtales; family Myrtaceae; genus Eucalyptus; species Eucalyptus cladocalyx. The sequence goes on from CM029519.1 coordinate 11,136,995, forward strand.
GAGACTGGAGGCGTTGGGTGACTTGAAAGGGGCCAACAGAAGAAAAAGGGCTTTTCCTGGTGGCCTCAGCTGAATCATAGAGCAATGGGGGCTCGTAGGACAAACATCGAAATGACAAAGTAATGTCCCCCATGCTCCTTGGGTCGAATCTTGCATTTTTTTTTTTCTTTTCATATGATCATTATCGAGGACTAGGTTTTTCATTTTTACCTTTTATATATTACAATTTGAAATAACTATGCAAGACTTGCATAATCGACAGTTGAGATGAGTTTGATATATTATTATTGTCGAATATAAACAGATAATGGCATTATTCTCCTTTTCACGAGAAAATATTCTAATTGGCGAATGCATTTATCCAAAAGTAGTGGGTTGTATATTTCACATGTGTAAAACACAGATGAAGCTTTGAACGAGACTCATAGCAATGCTGTCAACCTGTCAATAATGTGGTCAATTATGCAATGTCATCACCATCATCTAGTTTTTCTTTTCTTTTTCTTTTTTTTTTTAGATGAACCGTCATCTAGTTTATTTGTCCGACAAGGTGCTTTTTCATGGACCACACTCTAAGACGTTGGTGGCGTTCTAATCATTAGTTGCTTTCATCCTAAAGGAAGAGTTACTACATTGGAAAGCTTGATCGCTCGTTAGAGGTCCCCCTCATGTCCTATGTTTGCTCAAGATTCATCAACAGCGATTGCCAAATCCAACAGCATTAACTCGTGAAACCAATTGACGACTTCTGAAGTCACATCGCAGCCTTTATACTTTGGTTGACAAATGGTTAGAACCGAGAAAAGAGCAAGAACTCGATTTAAGTTAAAGGAAAGTAAATTTATCGAAAGTGAAAGGAAATAAATCTTGTGCTTTGCCGCGTTCGTGTGTCCCCTTCCTCTTCGATGTGCTCCTGATGCATCCATGGATGGCTAGCCTCTTTCAATAACCACTTCAACTCATTTCTAATCAAATTTGGACTCCATATTTGATGTTAATGACTGTTCCTGCCATAGGAGCTCGACTCGAGGACTTCTTCATTGTACCATTATAATGTTTGACTAGAACAAGCAATTAGAGCGGTCAATCGACATCTTTAGCGAGTGTTCCCGTGTGAGAGTTTCACTCCATTAACTGCTCCTGCCCCTTTGTTCCTTCCACTCATTTGACTGGGGATAAGTATTTTGAAAGTTCTAAAACTTATCAACAAATTGCAGTTTGGTGCTGAAATTTTCAAAAATGCAATTAAGTTCTAAAACTTGTTATGGAAGTACAATCAAGTTCTAAAACCTTCAAAAAACATGATCGAGTTTTTAAAACTTATCAAATTGATTAAATCAAGTCCTTCCATTGATAATACATTTTGAAAGTTTAAAACTCGATTATACTTTTATAATAAGTTTTAGGACTTAATTACACTTTTTAAAAGTTTTAAAACTTGATTACACTTTCATGACAAATTTAGAATTTAATTACACATTTTGAAAGTTTTAAATTCAATTGCACTTTTGTGACAAGTTCTAAAACTTTTAATGCACTTATCTCATTTGATTTTAGTAAATTTTCACGAGTCAATTCTAATGCTTCTCAACTTGACCGACATTGACTCAACCCATTGCCTCGCCAACACTCGGAGACAAAAGCTTTCGCTATCCGACCTTGACCTAATTCTACTTACTTTTTAACTAATGTTTAACCATCGATGTAGCATTTATTCTTTCCCTTGTTGACTCAGTCGATACTCACAATCGACCTCAACTTTGTTTAGTCGATAACTTTGCTCTGTCATTAGGGTCTGCTTTAAGAGATTTCATTTTGCCTCTATTGTAAAATTAATGCGGATACAGAGAGGATCTTGTAATTTAAATCGATATAAAATCATCATTGAAATAAATGAAGAATAATAAAGGACATCTAAAATTTATATAATTCGCTTTAAATATCGGTACTTACTTCAATTGTGCAACTTGAAAAGCAGTGACAAAACACACGATAATACTCTGCCCACGACAAGAAGCGTCCCCACCCTCATACCGTGCGGCCAAATATTCGTTTATACAACACGTCCACTTTAGGGTTTTATTAAAGAAGTCCCAAATTTGCACTCTTACTGAGTACCGACCACGACAAAGAAAGGAACCCCCACGTTAAGGAGTCCAAGTCTTGGTCAAACACCGGATGATTACGAAAAGATCACCGCCCAGAAGAAATCCACCTGTAGATTGAAAATACGAAGGGCACACTCTTTTGGAATTTTGTAATTCAAAAGATTCAGTATCGATGTAATCAATGCGCTCCCTTTGTGTATATTCTTTCATAATAAGTTTCATCTTACACCTCGTTACCTTAACGCTGGAATGCCCTCCTCTCGTTTTTAGGTACTCAAGAATCAACTCACATATCTGGTTCCAAATGGAGTAGTTTCGTCTCTTGCTCATAACCCCTAGCCACTTTAAGGATTTGAAACTAGCCATCAACTTAAAGTAAGATAGAGGCTCATATGTTTCCACCTCATTAGCTATAGTTAATGCATATATTGTACTACCGGTGGTTTGATTCTCTTTCTCTATATGCTTGTGGTTGTAGTATCAACTTTGCTAGTTGTTCAATATCATTGACTTCAAGAATTGCGGCCTCCTCTACAATCTCAATCTCTATTATCTCTAAAGTCTTCTGAGTTTTCACTTGAAGTTGCACAAATCATGATCTATCTACTATGCTAGTTGTTTCTTAAGAATCATTATCGAAGCATGATAGTCTGGTCGAATTTCGCATATCTGCATTTTAGAAAATTGGGTGATTTGTGATTAGTGCACCACAATAGATCGCCTTTTCACCCATATGTATAACTTACAAAGATGCATTTCTTAGCGCTCAACTCAGGCTTATCATCACTCACTTTAGTATTGCACTATATCTAAATACTTGTAATTCGAAGCAATTAGTAGTTTCCGACAATACTTTCTCAAGAGTCTTTCACTCTTTAGCAAATGATGGATCGATTAAACAATTAGTATGCAATGTTTATTGCTTCAACATAAAATTTCCTACCCAACCTTTACATGAGAAAGCATGCATTGAGCTCACTCAAATAAAGTTCTGCACTTACATCCTGTGATGCCATTTTGCTGTGGTGTTTCAAGCACTATGTGGTGTCTCACAATCCATTCTTTTTCACGTTGAAATATTTACCGCATAACTCTATGCCGTTATCGATTCTCAAACACTCGATTTGTTTGCTTGACTTTTTCTCAATCAATGCCTCAAGCTTCTTGAACCAATCAAATAGTATCAAATTTGATGGTTGATTGGTAGCTTGCTCCTATACAAATCAATATTTGATAAATATCTCAATCATGGAATTTCATGACCAATGTGGTTTTAGGCAACCTTTATAGCTTGATATGGATAAAGAGACCCGAGGTGAAAGTTCTTGCAAAGCAACAACGCTGTCCTGGTAGCAACCTTGAAGTTTTGATATGGCGAAAGAGATATGGAGGTGAAGATGACCACTAACGGAGATTCAAGTTGAAATATGTTGGTGAAAAAAAAACTAAATTAAGACAAAATTGACCCAATCCTAAGCTCAAACGTGAGTAGGAGATTGTTAAAATACATATATGAGTTGTATTAAAAAAATCTCAAGTTGGAGATTTTGTATGACGTAAATTAGTTAATACATATTTTAATCGACTCATAACTTATTGATTTAAACTTTTGAAGATAAATCTAATTGAATATGTTGATAGGTTTAGAAGTTAAGGGCATGCATGATAAAATTTCTGCTTCTCTATTTTTTTCTTCCCTAAACGATTTGAAAGCAATCTGTTTGAGAACGCATTTGATTTTTTATTTTAAAACATATTTTTATTTAGAAATATATTTAAATAAGAAATCATAAACTAAAATTTTTAACTTTTCAATTTTAAAACAAAATTGAGAAATCAATTTTTGTTTTAGAAATTTTTGTCATCATCTAATTTCTAAAGAGCTCAAACTCAATAAGGACGCACCCTTAAAAAGCTCAAACTCGATAAGGACGCACCCCTAAAGAGCTCAAACTCGATAAGGACGCCAATGCCCAAGCAAAGCTCAAATCTTCACCAAAGGAATGGGCTTAATCATTATATCTACTAAGTCCTTCACTATCGCGATCTTCTTCACGGTAGTCTCACCCTTTCCTAAGACATACCAAAATCTTCTCAGTATATTTCTGTCGGTCTAATACCTTCGTATGGGTAGATCGTCATACCAAAACAGAGCCAAATCCAAAACTATCAACATATTCAATTAAATTCACCTTCACTCAAATAAATTTACCTTCACTCAAAAACTTAAGTTAATATTTATGAACCAAGTAAAATACAAACTAAAATACACTAATTACTCCACACCATCCATACCATACAAATTCTTTGATGTGGGACTTTTTTAATTTGCATGGCTGATTGTCTTCCCTCACATATTTCAAATTATCAAAAGGCAAAGATAAATTCCACTCCCCATAATCTTGTGTGAGACAGAGAGAGATACCAAGACCACTTATAGATTAGCGATACAAATTATTAAGAAGAACAAGCCCCACCATTCCAAAAGGCCAGAAATTTCATGAGGAGAAAATTTGCATCTACTCTCTATTAATCAATATGACATTCGTTGTTGTCAGCGACCCACCTCCACTCTTATTGCCCTGTTAGTAACTCGTCCGGAAAGATTGAGAGATTACAGAATGGGCATGTCCAGTGCTTGTAAAACATCCTTGAATTCAAAATCCCGCGTCTGTTTGTTGAACCGCTCGACCAGCTTGTACCTTGTATCGTTCAAATAGAAGGACTGGGTTGTCTCCAGAAGCCATTTTGCCTCTGCATCACTCAGCTTGCTGGTGAACACAACATCTCCACGAATAAGAACCAAGTCCTTGCTTTCTGCGAACTCCGTGTAGAAAGTTACGGTCATATAAGGAGATGCTTGAGTTCCACTTGCCTTGTAATCTTCAAGACCGGTCAAAAGCATGTGCGGCATTTGTACTGTAAAATAAAAATGTTGAAACAAAGTCTAGATTAGTAATTTAGAAGAGATAGTTCTGTCTTCTGAGCTTTCTAGAGGTCTTCAAATATCGGAGAAAAATCAAACATGTACACTGATTTCAAAATAACAGCCATTCACAGCATCCATAATACTTAACATATTTTCATAAAACTTTTTCAGCTAGGGCTGGCTAAGTAAATGATTGCATCATGACCGTTCCATCTTTAACACAAAACGTTTTAATCTGAAGCCAGTGCCACTCATCAGAAAGACGGCTAACAATCATTTGAAGTCAGAGTCCTTTAAGATAGTCTTCCAACAAATGCATTGAAGCAGAACAAGCACAGCAAGATGCTTCCCTAAGCACTAGTAATTTTACGTTTTTGGACATATTGTAAACTCCCACAAGGCCATGACAAGCAAATTCCAAAGAAGTGTTGATGCTTCTTCATCAGCAACTGTCGTGTAGGCAATATAATCAGAAAGATAATAATGGAAAATTAGCAGTGGTGGTTCTATTAAAAGAGAGGATGACCTAGTGGACAGGATTTCAACAGCTGAAGCTCATATTAAGGGGTTATGATACAGAAGAAGTTGGAAATATTGTAAATTTTAGTTCCATGATTCTCAAGATTTTTTACTCCAATCATTGTACCAAACTAATTGCTGAGATGAAAGACATCCTATCTTCAAAAGTATAGAAGTACCAAAGTTATTAGGTGGTACACCAAGCCATTCCCACTTATCAGCTGCACACGAGATTCATAGAGGCTTGAAGGTCCAATTTAGTGATCGCTGCCAGACCAAATACCATTCCATCACTCTACTTATTTGTAAACAGTAGTTTCTATGATCAGTTATTTGAAAAGGAAGCGAATTACTTGTAAGAACAACAAATTAAATAAGCAGCTATGCTGCTGAAATAATAGCATCCCAGGGGAACAAGAAGCGAGCTTTAACAGAGACTAGCATAGGTGCTCTTGATGCTCGGATATTCATATCATGCTTAAGACTAAATAACCTACCCTAAGTCATCCATCTGGATGAGAATTATAATCATGCATTCTATGCATGTAAAAGCAATTGATGTACTGGTATGTATGCTCGGTGATTAGAGAGAGTACCTTGAGCAAACATTGTTACATAGCCACTTCCTCTCCATAAAGGAATGACAAAATATCGGCTGTACATAAACAGAAGAATCACATATGTGACATGTCCAGGGAAAGAGAACGTAATTTAGATAGACAGTGAAAGCATTACCAATCAACTGATCTTTGCTCAAGCAGATGATAAAGTTTTGCCTTCATAGAGGTGCCAACATGACCTCGCCCAAGGTGATACTGAGAAAGTACAACCAGTTACAAATTCAAATTCACCGAGCCAAACTTCACCGAAAACTTGATTTTAACTAAAGTTTACTGAGATATCGCAACAGTATAAGCAAAGCCTAAAGTGAATGAAACAGACTACATTGAACTCCGAAAGAATTCCCACAATGATTCACCAATACAACGGCATGATATTGAGGACAAGAGGTACTCAAAGCACAAGAACAGCTTTAAGACAATAAGTGCCATGAGATATCATAATGAACTCATGCAACGTTCACTATATTATTCTGGCGCCTTCCATAAAACATACTTTCTGGCCGGTCAATTATTTAATACAAGATGTGGCCACCTAGGAATATAGCGTCAACCTTTTGAAAGCCAAAACTATGAGAAAGACGAATATGGGAGAATACAACTACAAGCAACACATCAACCTTCAGTCAATTTCATGTCTTATATTCATGAAATGCCAAACTTCATCATGCCTTAATTTTCCTGATGACACAAAAGTTTCAGGTTTAGGATGTCACTAGATTCTTACCACATTAGAAAAACATCGAGAAACATTTCAGTTTCACCAGTCACCAAAATTTCCTTAAGACCTTCTTCGCCCTGGATGAACCCAGAAAATACAAATATTTCCTTGAGAACCAAAAGTAAAATTTTAATATCATATGCTGGGCATTGTGCTTTATAAAGCTTTGTTTGAGGCCCAGAAGAATTTTACTCCCAACATGTGATTTTTATCATGTAATTAGAGGAAGAGGGAAATTTTAATCAGTAGTAATACACAGGATTTAGCAACCATTACTCATCTGCTCAGGCCTTCTGAGCCAACATATTTTTCTCAAAATATTATCTAACAAAAGTTTACAAGTTCACTCGTACAAGTTCACTCGTAGCATAATTCCATATATTTGGTGTTTTTTATTAGTATATTCATCCACGGAAAATAACACAATAAATTGAAAGCAGTATTAATGCATACAACTCATATTGAATAAAAACAAATGTCTAATCCACACCAAAGGATTGTCAACATGAAGCAAGCCCTTCAATGCTGCTAATGTCTGCCACTGCAGGAGAGGAAGTGCATGAATAGCTTCTCGATTGATAACTTCATAAGCCATTTTGGTCTTTTAACAGCGGCAAACATGAGATTTTATTAGAATGTGAGGGCAGGAAACTTAGAATTGTCACTGCTTGTTCCGCATTGCTCCATATCCAACAACAAGCCATGTAATATCACAGCATATGACTACCAATTTACAAAAGTTTACAAGGATTTACCATTACTAGAATTGATTTTTTAAACAAAAGATAGAATCAATCACAATTCATAAGCAGAAGAAGCAACACCTGAAACCATAGAACTGAGATTGATGAGCAAATTATGCAAGGACAAGTATTTTTAGTGCAATGGCACGTATATCTCCACCACTTTATGCAGAGCTACACTATACCATTCGCCGCTAGACTGCAAACATTCTTGGCATACAAAAACTAAGGCACCCCAGTACTAACCTAGTGACTATACTTAACTGGGGAAAATCATCAAACAGATAGGCGTCCATCTAACGAGCTTCTGAATTAACTTGTTCTTGCAATTCCTAGCCCCCCAGAACAAATACAATGTCTATAGTGCATCATAAAAATTACGAAAGCACGCATTTTGGACACATCAGTAACAACAGTACAGAAGCAATGGATTTGAAATGCTTACATCATCCCAAGCCGAGGCTATCTCCTCGGCCGAACGGTCCTTCACTCTCCCCACGTCCATGATCGAATCCAACGGCTTGCGCTCCAACGGCGCGAACCCAGTGGCGAATCTCGACGTTCGGCAGCAACCGAGCGAAACCCATCTCAAGAAATCGCCCGGGATCGCTGGCTGCAGAGTCTTTCGGAGGTTTAGAGCCGACACAGCGAAGCAGCATCTGGGCACGAAAGAAGAAGGAGAAGAAGGGGAAGCAGGAGATGTGGGTGACGGCGCACGGCGTAGGAGCTTCAGCGAAGAACCAATGCGTCGCGACGACAAGCGCTGCATTGCAAAATGCTCGACCGGGCGAGGAAGGCGCTTGTAATTGCACGAATGCCGTCGTTCGTGTTTGGACCGGAACAAGTGTCGCTCTGATATCGAGCTATCAAAGCGAGGTGTCGGGCGATCAGCTCGTCGAGGTAGTCTCAGGGAATTTCGTCGAACGGGTTTGCACGGTCTAGGCGAGCTAGTACCAGGTAGCAACCACTGTAGGGGTGTTAAGGAAACGGGTCGGGTCGGGTCTTCGTGATATTAGACCCGACCCGAAACCATATAGGGACGCGATTGACCCGATCCGACCAACCGAGATCGGAATAAGAGAACGGGTCGGTAATATCATGAAATTGTTCCAAGGGTAAAATTGGAAATTTATTTGAAGCTATTCTATATAGAAGTGTCAAAAAAGCTCATGCCAACTCGACCCGACCCCAATCCCAATAATATCAATATCTAAAAATTCCTATCCAAAGAAAACTAAGGCTCGTCCTTAAAATAGCTGATATTTTCGAGTTGGGCTGGGTTGGGTTGGGCACTTTTTTGACACTCCTAGGCAATAGCGCAGTTGGGGTAAAAATTCGTGATTTTACAAAAAGAAGGCCCAAAAATGGGATTTTAGGAGAAATTTGGGTACAAGACGTACTTCAAGATCTGCAATTCTAGAGGCTTTGAAATTGACTAATATAAAGACAATTGTAAAAGTTAAAGTACGAAGAATGTCGTCGAAGGTTTGGGACATTCCCTCCGTGTCCAATGTTATGAACAATCCTATGTGTCATGGGAAAACGGCATAAATAATCCTTGAAATTTAGTCTAATGTGCATATGGTCTATCAACTTTTAATTTATTCAACGTGATCCGTAAACTTTTAGTATATGTTCAACATAACTCAATGGGTAATGTAGTCTTTAAATTTTTTAATTGTTCAATATAGTCCATAGGCCAAAGTTCATGAACAACATTGAATAAATTAAAAATTCATGGATATATACATTTTCATATAATTAAGAAAATATATTGAACATGTATCAAAAGTCTAAATAACACATTAAACAAATTAAAAGTTCATTAATCATATTTTAGATTGAGCTAAAATTCATAGACAAACAAATTAAAAATTCAAGAACTACATTGTATATTTGGCCAAAATTTAAAGATCACTTGTGTCTTTATCGTATGTGTTTTTGAATGTATTCATATTCGTTCAGACACATGCCATTTCAATCAAGATAAAAGTGTTGGTAAGAATAACCCTCCCTCTCTAAAATGTAATAATTACCATAATTTTCGAAGTCACACGTCAAAATGGAGAGAATGTATAAAGTAATTCATAAATAAAGCTAACCCTCAAGTGATAAACACTTTAAATATTTTTTTTTATGAGACTCAATCCATGCGGATCAGCAATTGTTACAACTTTATCATGACAAATGGTGCGTTTGGGAACCACTTTTGGGAAAGTTTTTAGGAAAATGCAAATACCTTTGAGTTAAAAGTATTTTCCAAAAATGCAACCGTATTTGGTAAATTGTACTTTCAAAGCTCTTTGTAAAGTATTTTGAGCAAAATAGCATTTGGGGAATTACACTTACAAAGGATTTTTGTGGTAAAAAAAAATTATCAAAGGAAAAATTAAAAAAATTGACCAAAGGGCGGTGGCGCCGGCGACCTCCGGCGACCTCCGGCGACACCGGATCACGGGGGCAACGAGGTCGCGCGACGCCGTCGCGACCTTCGGCAACCCGGATCCGGGGCAACGAGGTCGCGCGACGCCCGCGACCTCCGGCAACCTCCGGCGACGCGATCCGGGGGCGAGGAGGTCGCGGGAGGACCTCGCCGCCCGGATGCGGGTCGCGGCGAGGTCGCGCGGACCGCGCCGCCCTCGAACCGGGGCGGTGAGGTCACGGGAGGTCGCGCGATGCCGCCGCGACCCGGATCCGGGGCCGCGAGGTCACGCGACCCAAATCGAGGGCGGCAAGGTCCTCCCACGACCCCGCCGCCCGTGACCCGGGTCGCGCGGTCGCGCCACCGCCCGGCGTCGCTCGTCGAGCGCGATGGTCGCCGGCGACCGCTCACGGAAGAAGAAGCTTGCGAAAGAAGAAGACCGCCCGCCGCCCGGATCCGGGTTGCGGTGACCCAGCCCTCGGTCGCGCCACCTCCGGCGTCGATTGCGCCACCTCCAACGTCGGTCGCGCCACCTCCCGACGATCGCCGGCGTCCCTCTAGTAGTCGCCGGCCGCTCGCAGTCAGCCGAAACCGAACAGTTGCGACACAAAGGCAAGAACCGGAAAAACAAAAAATTTGTGAGGACAATTTCGGAAAAAAAAAAATTATGAACAGTGCTCGTGTGGGCATGCCGAAAAAGCCGAAAGCCCAAGGCAGGTCCCCCCTGCCTTGGGCTTTCAGCTTCACAATGCTGGCATTTAGGGAATGTGGACTCAAAATTTTTTCCCAAACAGGCTGGCATTTGCCCAAGTATCTTTAGGCTTCAAAGGGCCTTTGGGAAGTGGTTCCCAAACGCACCCAAACCCCTTAGCAGTAGCAGATGTACAATTCAACATGTACTAAACCTACTGGACTCTCAGTCAATTTAACAAGGATAGTGATCATGTGACAAGACAGATCAAACAAGACATAGGTTTCGGCGGGCACATTAAACCCTAACTAAATAACACATTAAATTGTGGGGGAGTATCATTGGACGATGCCGTCTTGACTTCAAACCCTGCAATTGAGAAGAAGTCCCTATGTAGTAAAGGGAGCGTGTACGTTATCGCACTCCTTGCCTTCCAAAGGTGCCTAGAGGACGGACCAGACGCTGCAGAGCGACAACCCGGGAGTGGATTCCCCACCAGCAGGGGGACAGGAGACGGCCATCTCAAGGCACATCATAACCTATAGGCAAGACCATTAATGCACTAAACTAGGGGAAATCCTGTGATACCCGGGTCAAGTACTGAAAGGTATAGACAATACGAGACTATTCATAAATAAGACCCACTCCAAAACGGTCATGGATGCCCCCTGTGTTCTACACATAGAGAAGTGTATCTTGTCTTCTGTTTTATTCACTTAGCTTCTTCGTGAATAGTATAGCTCTTGGGGTTCTCAATTATTGAGAACGCCCCCTTCAATCTCAGCATCGAGTAATGACCTTTTTTGCACGTGATTGACGAGACAGATGAGGTGAGCAGTGGGGTTCGGATGATTGAATCGGGAGAGTGTTTATTGTACAAGATCAATTGATTTTTACACTTAAATTAGGTGGTTGGTGGTTGTGGCTCTTCAATGTGGAACTCCATTTTCGGTGATTAATCCGCCTTGTCACCACATTTAGCAAGATCGTATCTATGAGTTGACATCTTGGTCCGGGTAAATTTGCTTCGGAATATCTTTAAAAATGAATCTACGGAAAATCTATTCATTATTAATAACAATTAACGCTAAACATTTTTGTTGATAAGAAAAAAGTTCGTAACCCATTTTGCTATGTAGTATGCATGATCAAAATTAGATAATTTTTATCCAATTTATTAATTTTAGAGTGCATTTTTTCCACTATTAAAAGCAATCTTTCTAATTTGAAGGTTGCTGTACTTATGTTTTTTTTCCTCCCAGGTGCTTCTAATAAAAACCTCAAATGTGATGACAAATAGTCTGATATCTTTTTCCTTTATTTTTTTGTCTTGCTCTTTGGGAGATAATCCTAAAAAAACAGGTTTGGAAACTATAATTGTAAAGCACGATCAAATTTATAGAAGTATTGGATTATACATTTCTCTTCTCTCAACTTTAGGGATAATTTTTTTTTGCTATCTTTTTTCAAAAACCACCTAAATTTCCAACTAAAAAGGTGTAATGATTTTTTTTTTTTATATTAATTGAATTGAAGTTATAAGCAACACAAAGTTGGGAGACTCATTAATTCAACTAGTCCGCATGTTCTTCAAATGGATTTCTTAATTGTTGGGAGGATTGTCCAAAAATAATATATAAAGCATACCCAATAAAACTTACAAATAAACCATTAAGGGTATATGGCTATGCAAACCATCGAGGGTAATCTAGATCTAGCCCAAGACGAACTATTGTAGGGGATTTATTGAAACCATTGAATTTACATGTATAACTCAATGCTTCCATAAATACAATCATGCTTTACAATTATAGCTTCCATACTTATTATGTTTATTTGGGATTATCTCCCAAAGAGCAAGAACCAAAAAATAGGGGAAATAGATATGGGAGATATCTTGTATTAGACTACTTGTCTTCTTGTAGTTGGAACTCCAAGATTTTGGAATGCTCCAAATTCTAGTGGAGCGTCCAAATTTGGGTCAATACCAGCAAGTTGAACAAGGTTTTAATACCACGTCAAATGTGCCCAAAAAAGAATAGAGTGAACGAAGCATGTCCAAAAGTAAACTAACTCCCTTGGACTACTATGAAAAACACCATCGGATTTAAAAGTTATGCCTACTTGTTCAAATCGATACTTCAATTCTACCCTTCAAAAAGGAACATCAGCTTGAACAATTATGTCTCCATCTACCAAAACAACTTAAAATGTTTCAAAAAGGGGATAAGTACACTATCAGTGTCAAAAGTTATGTACGGCGCTCACTTTGGTGTCAAAAGTTTCCGTCGGATGCCAAATCGGAGAAAAAACGATCATTTTGGTGCCATTGGTGAGAGATTCCAACCAAAATGATTACGTGGCTTTTATATTTAAAAAAATATATCAAAATGGCTTTTAAACAACGTCGTTTTCCATCTTCCTTAAGAAAACGGTATCATTTTGCCATCCTAAGTGGATGGCCTCACAAAAACGACGCCACACAACTCATTTGGAGATTTTTTTTTTTTTAATTTGGGGATTGAAATTAGGGTTTTTTTGTCCGCCGTTGCTCGGCCACCGTCGCTCGGCTGCCGTTTCTCGGCCACCGTCACTCGGCCATCGTCCATCGGCCTTCATCGCTCGGCCACCGTCACTCGGCCTCCATCATAGTTGCTCACCATAGCAAGACAAAAGAAAAATAAATAAATAAAAACGAACATAAAATCTCAAGGGAGAGGGAGGTGTTGACGGCAAGGGCGGAGGAGGGGATGGCGGGGCCACCGCCACCGCCACCATCGTTGCAGCTAGCTTCGCCAGTGACCTCCATGGCATTCCAAATCTTTGTGGCTACCATTGGCCAGATCGCTCGTGCTTCTAGAGAGCTCACGCTTCCTCTGTGCCCGACGACATTCCTTGGGAAAAAGCGGTGGCGGGGCTAAGATTCGAGGATTTGAAAGGTCGACAAGGTGATTGAAAATGGGGGAAAACTACTAGGGAGGGTGGAGGCGAGCGCGTGGTTTCTTTTATGGAAAACTACTAGTGTTATGCTAGTGCGTTGCTAGTGTTGCTGGTGCTGTTTTTCGAGGAAGAAGACGACGCCTTCTCTCTCTCTCAATTTGGGGATTTAGGGTTTTGAATTGGGGGAAAGATACCAAACGACGTCGTTTTGTTGTTTAAATGCTGACTATACTCTCTGGCGAGCTACATCATCTTCAAAAATTAATAAAAAAAGTGTCACGTTGGATTTCTAGCCAATTTGATCGGCGTTGGTACTGAAATGATCGTTTTTCAAATTTGTTGACACTTAAGTAATCCAAAATAAACTTTTGGCTCCAAAGTGAGCGTTGTACACAACTTTTGACACTAATAATGTATTTACCCCTTTCAAAAAGTATAGGCATACGACGTACAAAAGGTTCACACCCTTCTTTATCTTGAAAGATAGGATGTCCTAACCACCCAACAGTTATTCCATCCCGTTGTCCATTGAACCTGCTTTGAAAAATCCCCCTTTGTCAAATTATTACCGATATAATCATAAAAAGCTACTTTTTAAGGAATTTTTTACCAAGCTTCTAATAAACTTTGACAGGTATCCTAGCACCAACTCTTCGATATATTTCTTGCTGGAGGTATCCCTTGTCCCATTAATAACGAGTGGGACCGAATAATTCAATAGGGGGTAGTTGCTAAACCATACCACGTAGTTCTAGCAACAATAAAACGTGCAAAAAAGACAGCAACAGTACTATGGGAAAGGACGGTTTCAATATTGTCCATAACTAATCCTTTATATAGAGGGCTCAGAAGGAAGTTTATGCTTTTTCATTTTTCATTTTTTGTTTTCTCCATCTTCACTTTTTAAAAGCAATTTGAAAGAGATATCCCAGTGAAAATAACATAGAGATGGAGCGTCAGGCTGTGAGCGAGCGCACGCATGTCCATGGTTGCTTATCCATTGAAGGGAAGCTTTGCAGTATTTCTGAAAATTGATTACATTACCTCCAACATTAGCCAAGTTTAATGAGAAGAGAGCCAATGTCATATAGCATTTTGACACTTAGCGAAAGCGAATCACAAGCTTCTTTTGATCATCAGAAAATGCCTTCATGCTGAATAATGAATCCAAAGATGAACCTTGAACTCATGGACGTGATCAACACTGATTCGAGTCATATACATCGACGTGATAAACGGTGAAGATGACAATGAGAAGCAAGAAAGAAGTATGGATGTGAAAATTGCTACCTCGAATTTTTCCTAACTTTTCATGTGACAACTCTTGAATATTCTCGTCCGCCATCTCTCTTGACATATGTGAACGCGGCCCTTCTGGTTTGCAATATCCTAGGTGCTCCAACTCGTCTGTCCCCACTCCATGTTAATAATCAACCTTCTTGTGTGCCCATCATTATTATATACACTGTGCATTACACCGGTTTGTGGATCATCTCATCAAAGATGCATACTTTGTCAAAAGGGTAGGTCAGAAAATTCAATTCCTCGAACAGAAAACTCTACTCTTCTAGCTAGTTCCAATTGGGCAGCTGCTCTGGATAGGAGAATTATTGTAATCAATCCAAATTTCAGGGGACAGCTCAATTTTGGAATAGAAAAAAGCACAGAAAATGTAAAAAAAAAATTAGATGGTCTTGTATACCTAAAGGGAAAGAATGAAAAAAAAGAGCATGCACATGGTGGTATCAAGAAAAAATTTACACATCGTTATATTTATCATTGATTTGAGCGTTTTAATCACTAACTCTCTTTCTAGTCATCAAATTGAAGATAGATACAACTACTCGTGAATGCCATAATTATCCAAAAAAAAAAAATGAAGAGAGACTTAGATTTTATTGCCATTTGTATGTGGAATTTATTTACGCGTCGAAGGGAAATTCTACTCAGCAAAAGAGTTAGCTGGCCAACTTGTGGTGCCGCAATAAATTCTACCGACAGATGAAAAGGCCAACTCAGTCGGTCCAACTAATGACTAATTCTGGCTATCCCGAACGGTGAGAGCACAAAACAGAAGTAGCTGTTGAGGCCTTTGTCCAGCGATATAAAGCTCCTCTCTTGCTAATGTGGTTTGCAGGGTGGAAACAGCTAAAAAATGATTAGGTGCATGCCATTTTCCATTGCCTTCTCTTGCGGCATAAAGATATGCAGATATCGTATCGATTTCCTCTTTCTCAATCCAAAGATTTGAATTGGACAGGCAATGATTTGAAGAGTTATTGGCACAGCAAAACTTATACACATAATGAGGATGCTCAGGCTATGTTGGGCGTTGGTTCGTTTTCCTTATTCAATGCACACGCCCAGATCGCAGCATTGTCATTAATTCTTTTCCTTGGAGCAACTGTTATCATCAATGACACAATTTCAGTCCAACGAGCACGCAGCTGTGTATCAAAACAGATGGATTGCATCTCACCCTCGTGAGGATTAGTTTGGTAGTTGAACACTGATAGATCGATATTAATACCTAATTTCGGATGAAGAGAAGAAAAGGTCTAATTGCTCTTTTTGTTCATGTAATTCTAATTTTAAAAAAAATTGGAAGCCAAAGTTTAGTGATTTTTTTCGACTTCTTTCACCCTTCTTCACGACGCAATTTTATAGCTCATAATGATCAATGTTATCTTCCTAACAAAGCTCAATAAAGCAGTTTACTTATGAGAGAATTATTATAAAAAAAATCGTAACCTATTGCATGAATGTCAATTAAATTATAAACTTTTCAATTTGATTAATTTAATTTTAAAACTTCAACAATTTGCCAACATTGTCCTTTTGGCCAAAAATCTTTGATGTGAACGTCAGTGGTCTTACAAGAAACGGCCGATACTAACACGGACAAAAAAAAGTTATGAACTTTTAATTTTTTTCCTTTTTTCCTTTTTTCTCCTTTTTAAACTGAAGCCCGACAAGGGCTCTAGATGAGGATCATGACCCTCACTCGTGGTTGGCAAGGACGCTCACCACATCTGGTGAAGGATGCAACCCTTGCTCACAGTCGATACACCAGCCCACACTAAAAAAAGGAAGAAAAGAAATTTATAAATTTATAAATAAAAATTCAGAAAATTAAAAAAAAAAATGCATACCAGTCTCCACCTTAGCAATTGCCAATCAAAATCGGCTAAAATGATTGTATATTAACAAATCATCAAAAATTTTAACTCTAAATTGGCTATATTAAAAAATTTAATCTAACATTATTCAATGATAGGTTTAGAGTTTTTTTTTTTTTTTAGTTTTCCCTATTTTTGAGCAATGAGTACGATACTCTCAACTTTCCAGAAATGGTTTTTGGGTGGAAGTTGCACTGCAGGCGTATAAAATAAAATCTTCTCACTCAAACGCGAATTGTACCAATCAAAGACAATAATGGCCACACCACGTAAAATCTTTCCTCAACACTAAAAACAGAAAAATCCAAACTCGTCCGAAGTCAGTCAGTCACAGTGAAGAAACCGGTGGGGATCTGACATACCAGTTATTGTGGGGCTTTTATTCAAAAAATAACTTGTAAAAATCGTAAGTGGGTGCTTGAAGTACTGCGTATTTCCATAAGCTGGTACTGTACAGACACCTAGAAAGAATCTGCCGCATTAATTCGAATTTTAGTAAATCATCTTTTAAATCTAACATACAGAGACCAACTTCACATAAGGGTACCCCGACAACCCAACCAAAGCGCAGAAATCTCCTGTCGACACATGTTAAATGCCCAACTAACATCACCGATATCACCTGCATCCCTATTTATTAGCAAGAGGGAGTGCATCTGACTTTGCCCGCCCATTACTCCCGAACACACAGGCACCCTCCTCCTCCCTCCCTGTCCACAGCCACCCGCTGTCTCTCAAGCTCCTCAGCGTTTTTGGCTCGAGCGGCGGTCGCAGCAACGGCCGCGAAGATGAGGTCAGCAGGGGCGGGGACGGCGGCGGTTGCGGTTGCGGCACTGTTGGCATTGATGCCGCTGCTTGCACAGGCCATTGCCGTAGAGAAAGTGAGGCAATTGGCAGCTAAAAACAATGTGACCTGCGTACTGGTCTTTGGGGACTCGAGTGTTGACCCCGGGAACAACAATGTGCTTCAGACCACCTTTAAGGGCAACTTCCCTCCTTATGGAAGAGACTTCTTCAAAGGCCGCCCAACCGGAAGGTTCTGCAATGGCAGGCTCGCCACTGATTTCATTGGTAAGAATCAATTTATGCCCCTTTTCTCTGCTATTTACCCTTCGTGATTCTTCTTTTCATGCGACAGAATTGGACCAAAGTGCCTCTCTCTACTAGCTTTTCCATAGATACCTCTAGGACAACCAATCTAAGTTGCCCAACATGATTTCTTGGAATCTTTAGATTCAATGCAAACGATGATGTTTTTGCGTGGTGCATTCCTCTGAGAGCCAAAGTACACCTCAGAACCCAATGAAAAGGATAGGAGACTTAGAAAAGGTATGGGGCCCTGATTGGTACACTGAATTTAGAAACAGTATTCTCTTGAATCTGTTTGATGTAATGCCAAAAATGGTGAAACTGATGGTCTTGGTAAAGGTGATAATTGTAATGTTACCTATAGAGGTGACCAATTTCAAAATGAGTAATTCCAAACAAAAAGCCATAGAACCTATCCCGTTAGAATCGGTTAAATCGGAAAGGAACCGGTTTTAGGGTTGACTTGGAAATAGGGCCTATCTTTTTTTTTTTTTTTTTTTGACATTTTAGACAAATTTTTAATAAGTAATATGACTATTATTTTAGAGAGAAAAAATGCCATGAGAACAATACGTGGGAAGGTAGTTAAGGCATTGATGGATTTCCATACCTTCTCATTTTTGAAATTCATCTCTAATATATCTTTTTCACGCACCCAATTCTCAGTAAAAAATTGGGACTTGAATAGGTCTAGTAAGGCTGATTTGGTTCAATTCCCAAATTCAATCGACTTGATTGCTCATCCCTAATTACTTGAATAGATCCTTGGATTATTTTAGCAACATATATAGGAAGAAGCTAACCCTTTTTCCATATAATGCTGGATGGAAAATAGGGAATTCCTCCATGTATTTAAGCAACAGGAGAGGAGCTATGACTCTTCTCATTTTTCTGCCCTAGTATGAAAAACAGTAAGTGCAGACACTGAAGAAGTTAAGGAAGCAACTTTCATTTTTACTTTTGAATCCGCACTGTCATTTACTTACGCCTTTCTGGGAATTAGCAAAAAGTTCATGAGAGTTTGAGAACATGCACGAGCAATTTTGGCCTCCGCACTTTATGACATTTCAAAAAACCAAGTCACCTCTGTGACAAATGGGACAAGGAGAGAAGTTGATGTATCAAGAGATGCAGAGAAAACCGCATAAGTTTCAGTTCTCTCTCTCTCTCTCTCTCTCTCTCTCTCTCTCTTTGTATCTCTTTTTTTGTAGGAAAAGAAATTTCAGAAATTTATGCTGAGTTAAAGATTTTCTCAGCCAATCAATGAGAAAGGACAGCAATGCCCATCTTGAGTGCTGAAGATTTCAGCGGACCAGACTGCAGCTTTAACTATATCTTATTTTACATGCTTGAATTTTCTTCTAACTTCCATTTAAGAACAAACTAAATTACTAAGCCACGAAATATCTCACTAATCTTTTATATGTAAAGTAATGCACAAGTCAACACTAAGGTAATGTCCCTGCGCGAACCCAGGAAGAGAAAGTTTATCGTGAAAACCCCAACTTTGACACGACATGAACATAGTTAACTCAAACAGCCAGTCTCCGTCTTTCATTTGATTTACACATAAGCCATCGCTTTCTAGGTTTTGCATACGGTATTAGTTCTTCAAATGCTCCATCACTATATTTAAAGTACAAATTTAAAGTCAACTATGTCCGAATCTATTTTGTTTCACAATAAGAGTTGGTAATTGATTCTATTTCTCCCTTGTTATTTCAGCCGAGGCGCTTGGGTATACCAAGGCACTCCCAGCATTTCTTGACCCGAAGCTGACCAAATCAGATCTGCTTCACGGGGTCAGTTTTGCATCCGCTGCTTCCGGGTATGACGATCTCACTGCCAATATATCGGTAAGCCTTGTAAATTTAATTTCTTTTATACAACTTATAGGACATATTTCTTAATTATTTATTGATGAATTGGTTTGATTTGTGGATAGAGTGTGCTCTCGGTGTCGCAGCAGCTGGAGTATTTTCTGCATTACAAGATCCACCTAAGGAAGTTAGTGGGCGTAAAGAAGGCAGAAGAGATCATCAACAATGCTGTGTTCGTCATGAGCATGGGAACTAATGACTTCCTCCAGAATTACTTCCTGGACCCAACTCGCCCCAAGCAGTACTCCTTGCGAGCCTACCTAAACTTCTTGATCTCTTGCGTGTCTCGTGACGTTCAGGTTCCTCTCTCTCTCTCTCTCTCTCTCTCTACAAGCATAACGTCAAATTCTTGTCTAGTCCGAGTCCATGTAAACTGGATGAATCGCAACCGATTGTTATGGACTCGTGTTATGATCAATGACCGAGCTTCACCCGATCCAGCACGGATCAGATCTGGTTAATTACTTTGCCCATACGTGTGCTTGTGCACACATGTGTGGGAAATTAACACTTTAGTACATTATGCATAACAAAACTAACTAAATATCAGAATATGCGAGACTTAATAATAATGAGACTATCTAAAAAGCACATCTTCGTACCCTTTTGTTTAGTACATCTAAATTGTCAATAAATGGACAACAAGCAAGCACATAGAGAATCAGCATTCTTTTGAGTCACAAGATCTACGGACCGCTAACTTAGACAAGTTGGCGCACGGTCATTCGATAGTAATGCTGGTCCCATTTTACGGGCCATGGGAAAGCGAAAAGGGTTCCGTGGATGACCATGATCTTCTCCCACGTTCCCTGTTTTGTACGAGAGAAGGCAGTGGGCAGACAGAAGCATAAAGGCTGCAGTCAATGGGGGACCCGTAAAATGTAATGTATATATGAGGATGATTTGTTTTTTGTCCATCTCGTGTTGCAGGAAATGCACAGAATGGGGGCTAGGAGAGTGGTTCTTGTTGGAGTCCCGCCTTTGGGATGCATGCCGCTTGTCAAAACCCTAAAGGACACAACCACCTGCTACCAAGCCTACAACAAGTTATGCTCCTCGTTCAATTCTATGATCAGGAGAAAACTGCACTCTCTGGGGAAAAGCCTGGGACTGAAGACTGCCTTCGTGGACGTTTATGCCATCGTGCTCGATGCTATCAAACGCCCCCACAGATACGGTCAGTGTGCACCATACATCAAGGGCCGTGATCCCAACCTAGATATTCAATCTGTTCATGTCAAGCATACAAAGAGACTAATTTTGTCGTGAAATATAACAGGTTTGACGGAGACGAGCAAAGGGTGTTGCGGGACAGGAACGATAGAGTACGGGGACACATGCAAAGGGCTGACCACATGTTCTGAGCCGGAGAAGTACGTCTTCTGGGACGCTGTTCATCCTACTGAGAAGATGTACAAGATCGTTGCTATTGAGGCCCTTGCATTGATCGGTGAAAACGTTCTTTCCTAGAACAGCTCTCCCATGTCTGTTGTGATTTTCGATTTGCATCTTTGAATTTGTCTTACTCCTAGGACGTGATTCTACACTAGGTGGGCATGTGATTTCAGTGTTTTAGCCAGTATGTTTGATGTATATTGTCCCCACCGAATAATATATATCGCCGGAAGTTCACTTCTAGGATCGTAGGACGATCAGTCGTTCCTCAATGATTCGGTTCTGTTGCCAATGAGAATATTCTATCTGTTCCCAACTTTTTATCCATCGACTACTGACCGATCCAAATAAAATTCTTACATTCAGAAACGCGAATTTCAGAAATTGCGCTAGGGTTTCACGTATTAGATCCATCTTTTTGTGGATTTCGGGCCCACCAAATTTTGAAATTGGCAACTTGACCACGTTGATACTTAGAAGGCCCGAATGAGAACGAAAAAAGCCCAAGATCTAGAAATCTCATTCAATTAAAAAAACTAATAATAAGTTAACAAAATTTAACGCTTGCATTTTTATAGCATTTTCCGGGCACGCTTAACACTAGAAGCACAAAAAATGCTTTCGAACTAGCACAGGCTATGTAATATTAAAAAACTAGAATCAAAGTGTGAAAGGAAATTTTTAAAAAAAAAGAAAAGAGATGTTAACCCTAAACTTTCAAAAATAACCTTTGTGAAAGCATGGGTTCACTAGACATCAAGGTTGCGTTTGGTCGACCGGATAAAAATCAGGATAATATATGTTTTATCATATCCCATGTTTGGTAGCTGTCTAGGATAGGATAAGGTTGGATATAGACGGGATATAGACCCGATAAAAAAATCTGAGAGGGGGGTGAGATAAGGTCGAATAGGATTTCTTTTATCCGAAACATAAAACCCTACGCTTTTTTTTTTTCTCTCGTTCATCCACAGACGACTTTGTTTCCAAAGTATCGACATTGAAGCCTTCTCCTCAATAGCTCTCTGATTCTCATCAAAATTTTACGAAAGCCTTTTTCCTCGCCAAGGTAAGACCCCCCATCTGCTGGCGATTGCTCGCCGATCACCCTCCAGATTGATTCCCCCCTACCGCATTTCTGCTTCACCTTCCATCTCCGATTTTTCATCAGCTGCTTCATCTTCACTTCTCTTCAATCGACTCATTGCCACCGCCATCGGCGGGGACGGCACCGCCACCGGTGGCGGCGCGAATCCCCTCTATTGACCGGACTCGGATTCAAGTCCGAGCAGTAGTGACTCAGGCTGAAGCAAGACGACATTGGAGAGGGCAGAAGAAACTTTCATGGGTCTTGGTCCTAAACAGCCTCAGTTTTGCTTGAAGTGGCCATGGGACATCCACCGGAACCCCACTGACCCTAAAGGCCGTAGCTTTGAAACTCCGTGGTTGTTCAAGTCTTTGCAGGATGTGGGCTCTCTAGCTTCCAATCTCCTCGTCTCCACCTAAAAACCCCCACTTTCTCATGACCCATCTTCTCAATCCTCGCCCTTGGTCGCTGGAAACGGTAAAGGCAGGTCTTGAAGTCGCAAAGCAAGGGCTTCAGCACTAAAGAGCAAGGGGAGGCGGAGCAGAGGGCGTTTTCCTCAACTTTGGCCAGTCGGAAAGAGGCCACTGTGATTGAGTTCTACTCGCCCAAGTGCAAGCTGTGTAGTTCTCTGCTCAAGTTTGTTCTGGAGGTGGAGGGGCAGAATTCGGATTGGCTCAACATTGTTATGGCCGATGCAGAGAATGAGATGTGGCTTCCTGAGGTGCTTTCATCTATCTTTCTCTTTTGAGTCTTTTGAGTTGCCATTTGGTATTACTAAGATTTGGGAATTTGAGGATTGTTTGTACAATTTAGTTCTCTTTGAGGGATGGTTCTTTTGTATGTTGTAATGGAAGGTCTTTCAACAACATATTGAGTATGTTGTTCAAATATTTGAGGATATCCGACTTTAAATCCATAGTTCACCAAACAATAAATTGGATAAGATATGATATCCGCCTATAAATCCGTAGTTCACCAAACAGTTGATGGGATATGAAGAAATCCATGGATTTCTTATCCTATCCTATCTAGTCCTATTCCGTTTAGAAATTCGGACTTGGAATCTATCATGTAGGCTTTGATTCTCAAAAATTGGAACTAATAACCAAACCGATTATACTCGGAATTGATTAGGTACATAATGGGTTTGTTCCGTAGAAATCATAACTATATATAACTCATGATTAGTAAAGTTTTGTTGGTTGAATATACTTGTGTATGGAATGGGTTTGTTTTCCGATTATGAGTTTCATTCTCCCTGGTTGCATCTCATATTTTCTTAATGCAAATATGATGTATAATCCTAAAATTGGCCTGCTTAGTTGGTTTCCGATTGGAACGAACCCCGCACTAATTCTTTTTTGAACGTATCAAGGTAAAAGGCCAATTTGGTCTAGTTACTGAGTTGGATCGGCCCAATTGCTTTGCCTTACTAAATATTGTGAGCTACTACTCACCACAACACGGGTCTAATGTAGGAGTTTTTCGCCACACTCTCACACATGTGCCTCATTATCCTCAAAATCTACGGGGAGACAATTAGCACATTCTTCGCAGCGAGCCAACAAAGATTTGTGGGAAAAACAATGTAGTGATAATGAGTCGAGGTCGAAGATTGAGCTAGTCTTGAATGAGAGCATTAACGATGGGGCGAAGCAACTGAAAGATCAGGTAATAAGCCTTCTCTGTGGGGTGTATTGAATCCCAGAACACGTATTTGGATGCATCTGGGCACACATACGAATTGGGGTTGCACAGGAACGCTGCTTCCAGCAGCCCAGTCCCACAGCATCCGCTCAGAGCGTCATCGAATCCTGCATGGTATTGGATCCGGAGTTCAGAAAAAGGGAGATCTGATCAAATGAGAAAGAGGGTAAGATCGAGGGACTCGCCATAACTTGGGAACCTCAGAATCATGTCGCTTATGGGCTTGTATATATCTGCATAATAGATTCTGGAGCCTTGATTTGCCAAGCTGCTTTGCATGGAAGCCAACTCCGTCTGGAGGAGCTTGTTGTAGTCTCTTGCCACCGATGAGTACTGGTCCATGCAACCTCTCTGCAGGACGGCGTTGTTTGAGTTGAGCGAGATCATGATTGGCAAGCAACCCATTGGGGGCAGTCCCGCCACTGCAATCCTTCTCGCTCCTTCCTCCCATAAACCCTGAATTAAGGAAATTAAAAAGCTGGAAAAGGAAAAAAAATAGAGGCAAGTCGAAAATAATTGCACTAATCGACCTTCAAAACTAGAACTATCTAAACTAAATCGATCATGTCTGAAACCTTTAGATCGGTACAATCTATATAAATCCTTAACTTTTTTTAAAAATTGCAATTATGCTCTTTACGTTTTGTACATGACGGTCTTAGTAGTTGCACTTTCAATATCGGTTTGGGACTTGTAGCTGCACTTCTTGGTGAAGGTTTAGGACTTCACTTACGTTATTTGAAATTTTTAGAACGTAATTACCATTTTTTTGTGACTTAAGATTTCGTTGCACCGATTGAAAAGGTTTATGACTTAACAACATGTCTTTTAAGTTAGGTTTAGGACGTTCTTTCTGTGGATTAGTGAATTCTTAGGCTGATGGGACCGAGATCTTGTTGACTAGTGACGACTAGTCTCAACTGTACTACCAACTTTTGAGACCCACCATTCAATTGCGGATAATCTTTCCCAACCACCTCCTCCCCAACCACAAATTGAAGATGGAGAGTTCAGATGTAGTTTCTATGAGAAAGCCAACAATTTAGGCCTTCGAATTCCAAAATATTCGAGTTCGCTTTCGATCCCATCATTCGGATGTCGGCCAATCACACATCTCGATCGCCAGCTTATGTGGATGCGAAAAAAGGCTGCGGCAGACACAAGGGTGACTTTGGTACGGATTTAACATAGGTCCCTCAATTTCAGATTACTTTCATTTTATGGTCACTTAGCTTTTAATTACTTACTTGCCTGTTCAATATAGGTCACTTAACCTTAAGTTTTGCTTTCAAGCATTATCTCCATGTTGTCGTATATGAAATGGAAGGGGGGGTAATTTGATGTCGCATTGTTGGGGACAAAGCAGGGTCAAAGAGAATGATATACCGTAATGAGGTCTTTCACGTGCTGTAACAAGAATTGCTGGTACGTGGCGACGGTGAAGCTCCGCTGCCGGATGGGGACGGTGAAGTAATTGACGACGAAATCGTTAGTGCCGGCGCTCACAAGGAAGACAGCCTTGTTGATGTGTTGCATCGTGCTTTGGTTCCCCATAGTCGACATGAGCCGCTTCTTGTACTCTTTGAAATACTCCAGTTGCTGTGGCAATGACACCACATTCTGCAAATTGTTCAAACACAGACGTAATACATAATTGCAAGAATGAAAAGAAAAAACTTTAGGAGCCCATTTTGCAGTATATGGCTCGTGCATTTTTTGGTGCATGCGCGCCGGTGACAGCTATTCTTCTCATCTACGAGCCACTCAGCGGCGGAGGGTTGGCCTAGTGCCGACACCAGCAACCTTGCGGAATAATGTCATAGCTGAAGCCAACTACGGTTGATGCCTCGACAGCGACTTTTATTGCTTATGATTAAGGATTTTGTTCTCTATGCATACGTTTAAGGATCTTGTTCTCTATGGCAAAAAAAGAAGGAAACTTAGAGAGAGAGAGAGAGAGAGAGAGAGATACGCTAAGCGTTGGTGTCATAGGGTCGTATCCAGAACCAGCAGAAGCAAAGCTCACACCAGTCTTCATATCCTCGAAGCTAAGACTCGGTTCCAAATACGCTGGCACATAGTCTTTAATCCCGATATACGATACTGCATAAATTCAGAAAATCATTACAATGAATACAGCGCTCTTTTAAAGATTTATGCTGCTCAGCTATATGCGCTTCCTGATATCTTGCAGTTTGCGTGCGTGAGATAATTATAGATACATGGTCAACACCGTCATTCACCAAAAAAAAAAAAAAAAACTCTTTTAGCTCACCAATGTAATCGGTGGCAAGCCGGCCGTTCGTGAACCTCCCGGTTGGCACCCGGTTGGCGAAATCCCTGCCATATGGCAGGAAATCGCTCTTGAACATCGTCCTCAAGTTGTTGTTGTTCCCGGGATCAACCGTGGAGTCCCCAAAGACGATAAAAGCCGAGACTGTGTTGTTCAAGGCCCGGGCGCTCTTCGAGGAGAGAGCTTGATGGGCAGGTAGGGATAGAAAGAGAACGAGGGCTCTCCAGAAGAAGCGTTGGGCATTGCATGAACGATCCATCTCCATCTTTGGTCGTGGGAGTGATCGAGAGAACAAGGGGTGCCGCGAGCGGGGACTCCATCTTTATAGCTGCATTCGGAGGGTGAGCTCCTGCATGAGTTTGGACATGACGTGGCAAGGATTGAAGAAGTGGGTCAGCCTACAAGAGGAAACTTGTGGTGACTCAGGCATTATTGGTCGTCCCTTTCTTTGCGTTGTGGTGGGTCGGTAATGGTTTGGAAATTATTCGTCTCCATTCTGCCTTGTCGAGTCTTTATGTCTCTCTCAACTACCTGAGTACTAGAGCGAAGGCATATTCATCGCTAGGTAAAGAAGATGTGCTGTTTCAAGAAGCATAAGTTCTGCAAGTTATCGTAGCTAGGGTTTACCGTTTAACGTTTCTTGTCTTGCTGAGCATGTCTTCGTAAAATGAGTGTGGAAGTAGTATATTAAAAAATAGAAGACATTTAGATTAATCGAATTTGATTTAGTCGAGATTTGATATAAAGAATATCTACTAAAGAAAGCTTAAGCTAATCGATGATAATAGTGGACGCATGTACTCGGACATGTGTACACCGAGTTCGCTTTTATCCAAATTTCTCACGTTGTAGCCAAGACCCTCAATTTCTATCCCCAAACACCTCCAAGAAATTTCTTTAACTCAAGCATATCATTGATAACATTTATTGAATTGAATCACCAATCCAACACACAAGAATGCAAGCATCGCAGTGCATGAATTTAAATGTTTGCACCTTGTATCCCTAAGGCGCTTCAATCATTCCACGACTTAGCCACTGATTCACTTATATCAACCATTGGATTGACTTTGTTATAGAATTGACCACTCGATGATATCGTCGACGGTATCATAGGAATTCCAGATTTCTTCACCTAATCCAAGTCTTTGCACGCTCGTTCATTCCTCCGTTTCGGATCATCACAAATCTCTCTAAATGTCTTCTTCGGACAAATCGCAATTCCCAACATTTCTTTGGACTCTTTCTTCTCTCGTGAATAGAGCCTCTCGTCTTCTTCGCCTGTCTGCGGTTAAACTTCTATTTCCACGTACCCCCCTGAAACTCTTTGCAGCTTGCATGAACGATCCATCATCTTCATCTTTGATCACAGACTTGACTTAGCAGAAAGAAGCAGCCAACTCTCTCTTTTGTCTCCAGCCTTCTACGCCTCCAATTCAGCATCATCCACATAACGTTAACTCTACCTCTGAAGAAGAAGGTCAGATGTCACATTGCTTGTCGTATCAACTCGCCTCCAAAGTCCTCCATCACAGCATCACATGTAGACGTTAGTTCACATTCATCCGACAATCGTAGGTCAGAATGGCTTCGCTAGACTACAGTCTACAGATAGTTAATTTATTTTTGTATTTTGTAGTTTGGTTTAATTCCATGGGAGAATTTATATGCATATAATATATGATCCTTACTAGCTGCAACTTGCAGTTCAAACCTACTAAAATTCATATTTAATTGAGTTTTGCTGCTCTAAATTTTTTAAAACCTATCATTCAAGTTTTACCTGACACATGTATGACACCAGCTCACTAAATACGAATTAAAAAACGGGTCTTTGATCCATTTGAACACCTCTAAAGCAAGCATACATGCAGTTTGTGTTTCCAATCACATAATTACGGACACCTAAATACATCTATCCCATTGGATTGGTAGCTCCAATGTGAGATTTAACCAGGTTTAAACATATAATTTACCAAATTTAGTAGTTCAAATAGATCTAGAGCACATGGAACTGGTCGACGTGATTGCTTTTCGTGCACATAACCCCTGAGATTTCATCTTTTGAAATTGATGCGTGAAGCTACGCGTGATGCCTTCTTAAGGGTATGATTGTAAGAATTGAGGAGGGTTGAATGAAATTGCGATTTCGGTCTCTTTTTTTTCTTGTCTTGTTTGGCTATAGTACGGCGACAAATACGGCATCTCCTCTGATTTATTGCCTTTGGCAGACCCAATTTTGAAGGGACATGTAGGACGAATCATTAATTGTCATCGTCCTCAAAGTTTCAGGAAAAAATAAATGCTTTGAATCTTCTAAACTTTTTACACGTTTAAATGGTAGGGCTTGCCCTAGCGACCAACCTTCCCACGTGAAAATCGGGAGGTGGGGAGTTTGATTTCCCTCCTTTTTAGAGGTTGGATATGCTTAGTTACAAATGTTGGGTTCGACTCTCATGCTTTGCAAAAAGACAAGGTAAAAAGTTTGAAATTGAGTTAAGAGTTAGAATAAAACAAACAAAAAAAAAAATCCTAATAATTTCATTTCATAAAAGGTATCATCAACGTAAAATATTATTAACACAAGCAATTATAAGAATGAAAACATCCATATTATATAGCAATCAATAGTACAAACTTAGTCTTAAACATTTTGATGATTTGTTGCCATCATACTCAACTTTTGTTCGTGCGATGAATCTTAACAGTACACAGCTCATCATGTACAATATATGAATATACTACAAGATTTTTCTTAATGTTGGTTAAATTAATTGAAATTGTAATTTACTATTATGCGGGGATTGATATAATAAGGTATAAATATTATTAATATGTTTAATATGGGATTAGTTAATATGAACTAAACAAAGCCTAATCTGTGACGAGAGGGTTCATGGTTGAAAGCTCTATAAATATTATTCAAATCTCTCCTCCAACCCAAAAGATACACAAAACCTTACTTAAGGAGAGAGTAAAGGGTAGTCTCATTGAAGTTAGGGTTAAGTGGGGCAATAAAAGAGAAGGCTTGAGACTAAAGTGGACCTTCGCTATTTCGCTTAAAAATGATGGACTCCAAAATAGGTGCGCTAATCACTTCTTTATCGTTAATATGTTCTAAAATCCTAGCTATGGTGATTTTAGGGTGCCGATTTCGAGGCTTACATGTGGTATTAGAACCGCCATAGTCTAGGGCTGGAACATATTGGTTTTGTTTGTTCTCGAAATTTTTATTTGATAAATTTTGATTAAATAAATTGAAACGACTCGTTAAGACAAGCATTTTTACAGGTGGCATGTCTCCGAGGGATGCTTCACGCATTGCTATGGTAGCCCATGCGCAAGGTCCCCATGCATGGATTAGGGCAATCCATTAACCAACCCGACTTAGGATCCAACCCATGGACCGCTGTTGGCCAGACCAAATCAATCGGTTGGGACGTTAACCAGTCGGACTAGTCAAACCCAGTTGGATTGGCTATTCAGCTAATTTAGGCACACAAGCACGTGTATTACACGTGCTATGCACTTTGACGACCCATGAGAGCGCATCCGAACTCCATTTGGGGCATTCTTGGTACCGATGTGTTCATGTCAAGATGCTATACACTGTGATGTATTTATTTTACATGTTTGATGCTTTTAAAGATGCGAAAGTACATACAAAACCCTATATACATGTATTTTTAGGGTATTTATGCATATTTTCCTGCATTTTTCTATGGTTTCAAAAACACGGATGCAAGATCACATGTAAATCATCACATATAGAATGTGTAAATGTTATCCGTTGATAACATTTATAAAGTTTAATATGTATCAATGAATGAAACAATATAATTAGCATGGATGTTATTTTAGAAATAAATTGGCCGTGTCATTGAGTCTAAATTACATGTATATTGTGAATGTGAGACCTAAAGTTTATATCCCTAGTATAAGGGAGTTACAGGATTTAATTAGTTGTGACTGCCAAAGTGGCACACTTAATTGAATTTAAGAAAATCGATCTCATATTGTGGTGGAATTTCTTGTGTTTTAATATGTGATTATACTCCTAAATGAGGTAATTGTGTATTTATTTATGGAGGGTCACATGTACAGCATATGAGAAGTTTTATATACTTAAATGTGATAAATTCACGAAGACTTGAGCATATTCTCATGATCGTTGTCATGTGAAAACTATACAACTGCATGTCATGTATTCTACCTAAATGTGATTATATAATGATGTATATAACATGATGTGTACTTATACAGTTTTAAGTTTCAGGTACTCACATAACGCTGATTGTACATATTGTTTATTGTCCAATCACATTCTCTATAAATAACAACTCCATTACAATTGGGATTTTCACTAGTTCAAACTTTAAGAATCGGTAAAATGATTTTTATGGAATAAAGCTGGCAGATGTTCATATTACTCTTATTGAGAATAAGTCGAGAGATTTTACTAACACTAGCTCGAAAACCCAAATAGAACACTTTGCTGCCTAGGAAAAGAGTAATAGGATTTGCTTGTTGATTACGAAATGATCCATTTAGGAGCACTTGAAAAGCAACTTGTCAGCTGACTGCAATATTAAGCAAATGATGAAAGCCTTGTAGGCTAGAAATAGTGTAAGAACCTTAACTCCATCTCCAAGGTCACAAGCGGTGAGGGTTATTTTTCGCGACATTCTAGCATGTCCCCAACCCGTATTTCTTTCTTTTATGGATCTTCAAGTTATATACATCCAATCACAAAATGTCACAACAAGTCAGTAGGAAAACACACTCACAACCATATATTTACACATACATGGCAATTACTGGTAATTTTATATACATGCCTTATTTATCTTACAAACCCATTTACTCGAGCCAAGTTTCATACTAACTAATACATATATGCCATCTTCGGGGTATCCTAATTGCCTCTAATGAGATTCTACCAAAATTGGTACCCCTAAAGACTGATTACCAAAGAAATCTTCTAAAGTACCATCGGGTAGAGTATCACTCTCAGGCCTTGGTGGTCAAAGTCGAAGAGAACCAATAAAACCACATTTGACCCACTCATACCAAGGCACAGTATTTGTGAGGGACGAATTCGCCCAATCGTTCATCTACCCAAATTGTTGTAATACCGAATCTTATTAATACTCGTAAAATAAATAGCAATTTCTGACATTGTCATATCCACAGGAACGATGAACCTTTTGGGAGGTATGGTCATCCTACAAGTCTGAAGAAAACAACGAGTAAGTTTAACTCAGTTGTAAACCTACTAAAATCCGGGTAAAATGATGCCTCACCCTTCAACAAGTAAATAACTTTATCCAAGTAGTTGTCGATGGTAGATTAATAGCTTAAATAAAAGCTATGACTTAGTAAAAATAAGAGAGATCCTCAAAACAACTAAATGTGAGCATACATCAAGGATCCATTACACATATGAGGAACTCATACACACAACATTCATTTATTAATAATTGAAATCCATCAACCCCTCTGGAATCCACCAAGCATTCAAAATCCATCAAGCATCCGAAATCCATTGGGTATCGTCGCCGAAATCCATCGGTCAATGGCATACTTTATTTCCTCGTGTGTCCAGGTATCAAGCATCACAAGCAAATTTTTATCTTTATTTTTAGTTTAAAACTCAAAGGTTTGCCACACATAAGTGTGTGGAATGTGTTGTCGGTTTCAAATCATTAAATATGTTGAGCTCAAATGGAGGTTCGTGGCTTGGTCTGATCCATACGATACACCGATTTAGTACCAAACTTGGCTTGAGAAAACGATACACCTTAATATTGCCCCAAAACCAAGAAATGACCAATTTGTCGTGATCTTATGTCTGTCCAAGGCCGATAAAGCCTCTATTTGAAACTTGGGACGTGAATTCACACTTTCAACAGTGGTCTAAAATAGTTCATAGAACAACATCAAGTTTTTTTTAAAAACATTTTTCAAAACTGTTTGAATCAAAGTAAAATGAAGGCAACCCACCCGTAGGCAACGCAGTTGGTTAAATTCACTCCTTCTAGCGCATGGAGGTCGAGGGTTCAAAACCTTGCGTTGCTAGCGATTTAAGTAGCGAGCCTTGGCGGTGGGTTGCTCGGCTAACTCTCCCCGAGGTATAAGTGTTGTAGGTCCTCTTTCGCGGAGGCCATGAGACCTCGAATCGGTGTAAGCCGATAAGGGCATTGCTCCGGCGGATCCTTAGGTCACAAAAAAAAAAAAAAAAAAAAAAAAAAAGTAAAATGAGGGCATGGTAAAATAGGCATGGAACCTAACTACTTCAAAGTTTAAGCTGAAACACAATAATCAAGCATCCAAACTAGGTCACTTCAATTTCAAAGGTCAAATGTCAAACTAAGGCCCAACACCAATCCAAAACCAACTCAAGCAAGCATACACAAGCCACAAAAAAATAATAATAACAAATCAAACATGGACTTGTGACAAGCTTGGACTAGCGTAACACAATGTCCTAACCAAACGATAGTAAGTCCACTTACTACTTTCTAAGTCGATGGTTTTGAATTAATGACAACAAGAAAGGTGGCAAGGGCGATGGCAAGAAGAAAGGGCCAAACTATGAGAGGAAGATAAAGTGATGGTCGGTGATAGAGAGAAAGAGAAGAGGATGGCTTTGGTGAAATGTGTGATGGGGTGAATGGGTTCTACCTCTATTTATAGGAATCTTTCCTCAAGAACAGTCCAAATAATCATAAATGAAGGTGGCTTAGTTGGAAAGTGAGTGATTGATGTGGCTACTTTCCAATTGGTCCACCTAGTCTCATAACTAATAAACCGTCACACTTGTCTTCCCTCCCCTTAATAGGTGTTGTAGGTCTCCCAATAGACTTGCATTACTGTCCTCAAACAAACCAATCAAGAGGCATTTATAAGGAGTATTACTTAGTCATTAAGCCTTGAGATACGTAGGACTATAGCTTGGTAAGTTGGGACACCTTAAGGAGGAAACTAAGGATTAGAATCCAAGTTAGGTGTGATTCACATCTCCTGAGCGAGAAAAATAATTTTTACTAGTTTTCGAAATTAATGTCATTGCCTTACCAAATGAAATCAAAATTTATGAAATTTCAGTATGTTATAGAGAACATATTAATTAATATTTTTCATGAAAGAAGCTAAGTCCAATTCGTGCTGTAGAAA
Source organism: Eucalyptus cladocalyx (assembly GCA_017140615.1). NCBI lineage: Eukaryota > Viridiplantae > Streptophyta > Magnoliopsida > Myrtales > Myrtaceae > Eucalyptus > Eucalyptus cladocalyx. Next base: position 11,170,494 of record CM029519.1, read on the forward strand.
GAGCAACAAATTACTAAATATTCCCTGAAAACCTATCCGTTTGGCAGATCCAATATCCGCAAAGAAAAACCCATTTCGAAATCCAATTCTTTTCAAAACTATTTGAAATTTTTATATGTTATAGACATAGATGTCATTTTAAACTTTCATGAAGGAAGCATATTAAAATTTGAAAGAAATTTTTTTATAAAATTTGAAAAAGTAATCTGATCATCGTTTTAACCATACGGAGCAAGTTCTAGACAGTGAATGATTAGACCTTCGTCCCTATTATTTCACCTTAAAAAAATTTGAAATGATATTTGGAACAACTTTCATGAATGAAGTTTTTTCAAATTTTTACCAAAAAAAGTTTTGTAAAATTAGCAAAGAACAAAGGTTCAGAAATTTCAAAAATCAAAGGTGGTAAATTTTGGTTAGAAAGAGGAAGTTTATTCAAATTCTTAACACAAAAGACTATAAAATTGGCAAACAACAAAGGTCTAAAGATTTTGAAAATCAAAAGTGGTCAATTATGTTTAGAAAGAGGAGTGCTCCCACTTGATCTTGAGTCAAGGGTCATCAATGGTTGTACAATCTTATCTCTCAATATTCTAATTAGCTAAAGTCCAAAAGAGATAAGATAGACTTATCCAAAGTTGGACTGGTCTTGGTTTCCCCCCCTCTCTCTCTAGGCATGTAGTGCTTTTCTTGTGGATTCCAAAGTGTACATTCCACACTTAGGTTCTAGTATAGTAAGAGACCTAGGCTCTAGGGTCTTCCTTTTTCCACAATTCCCTTAAGGTGTTCACACTTGTTCACACTAATTCTTCGGAGAAACTTTGATTAGCCAAGACTTAAGTGTTGTTTTCCTTAATTATTTCATATCCAAGTCTAGTCTTATCCTTTACAGTAAAGCTTTATTGCACCAGGTGTCCATGCCTCTTAATTTACTATGTGACGCATGTTTTAAATGTAACTTGGAAAAATAACTAAGTTTATGAAAGCCTTGTCATTGGTTGGGATCCAATCGAGTTTAATCGCGATCAACTACGTTATTTAGCCCGAGGTTTGTGCCTAAGCCATGCTCTTACGAAGCCTGATGCAATTTGGCTCAATTGGCCAAACCGAGTTCAAGCTCCCCTTTATCGAGAAAAAAGGGGCTCACGATTGGGTCTTAGGGTTGTACCTGGCCCAGTTTGTGACATCCCAATTTTTCAATTCTATTTTTAATAAATTGAGACGGGCATTTCATATGCACACATATAGTTATTTTCCTTGAGTCAGCCACTCATGTGAAAACTAATTTATCAGGTGAAGCCGTTAAGAAATTCTAATGCATCAGACTCGAGAATTTGACCAGGAAACGACCTTTCGACCGAACTAATCTGTAAGGGTCAATACGGCACAATTAAAAATTGATTAGAGATGGAGATAGGTCGACTCGATAGAGGCATGTGATCAAGTGTGGGTGATTCCACCATATCGCACAATTCTTGTCGATTGGCATTGGACTGACCTTTCTGTTGTTTTAGTACCCTATGGTCGTATTTGAAATCTTGAGATTTTCACGACAACCGAGAGTCACCAATGTGTCAAAGATGTACATTGTGGCTTGGATTGATCAACCACAGGTCAAATGCATGAAAATTTCTAAAAGCTAATCGGTAAGTTAGGATGCGCTAGTATCGTGCCAGAATGACAGTAACCGTGAAATTAAGATCGAATTCAGAAATTGGAAGTCCTGGTATGTCACAAATCATTTTAGGAACATTGACTTATCTTTGGAGGATTTTTCATTCGAACCGAGTTCTTCAGCAAATTAATCAAGTATGGTTAATTTGGTTCGAGAAATTGGTAGGCCCGCTTTAGGTCGTGCTTTTGGGACTCAAGTTGGTTTTATGGTCAAGTGGTTATGTAAATTGAAGTGTGGTGACATTGAATGAAAAGTGTTGTACAAGATTTTAGAGAATTCATGCCACGGCGGAAAATGAAATTGCACCTATTGGAATAAGGTTGTGGAAGTTTGAGATAGTGGGAGATGACCTCATGTGATGTCATGGTGGTTGAGGCCAAAGTGCCTAAGATCTTGACAAGTGGAGGGTGGATATTGGCTCTAAAAAATGTGGGACATCACTTCCGTCAATCTCCATCATCTTCTTCATTGCTTCTTGGAGTTTGAAAGGAGGAGAGAGGGAGGGAATTCGATCGGAGCCAGCCCCAACGCCGCCCTCCTCGCCTGCTCAACATCGCCGATGTCGTCGACGTCGCCGCCGTTCGCGCACAGCCTGGCGCACCCCCACACGCCTTGCTGGCCAACCTTGCTCTGCCTTCGCCCGACCCTCCATCCTATCGACCAAGCCGTCCCAACCACTGTTCGCCTTTGTTGGAGTCTCCATCGCTGCTGTACGTTGCCGTCCAACACCGCACGAGCTGCCGCCACCCCTCTCCACCGATCCTGCGCACAACCGGCCACCAAGCACCCTCCATTCGGCCTTGGACAGCCATCAAAGTTCTAGCCCTAACTGGATCTTCAAGGCTCGTTTTAGGTGCCTTCCGGTCCTCTTTTGGTGCCCATCGAGGAGGTTTTCCGACCGCCTCGCCGTTGTCTTCGTCAGAGACTCATCGGAAAGCGATTCTGGTGAGTTTAGCCTTCTAAACCTTGATTAGAGGGTTAACAATACTTAGGGTATTCTTAGTTTAAGTTAAGTAAGTTTAGGTGGTTAGATTAATTTATTTAGTTGTTGATTAGATTAAAGAGTTTGATTAATTTAATGTGTGTTTAATTAAGGCTAAGTGGATGTTATATTAGAATAAGCATTGATTTGACATTATTGATTTATTTTTGGATTAAATAAATATTGTGAAATTATTTAATAATTTAATAATATGTTATTATTCGAAATTATTAAAATATTATTATTTAATTAATTTCATAATAAAATTAATGATTTATTAAATTTTGAAAATTATTTCGGGACTTTATTTTCGCAGAATTTCGCGATGATTGCTGCTGTATATTCAGATTTTGAAATTGATGAGTGGATATTGCAAATTGAGTGTTGATTTTGAAAAATATGGATTTTATTCAGAAAATTTCCGGTGTCGAGTTTTGACACCGAAAGTGGATTTTAAATATTATATTAAATAGTGGGGTTTGAAAATGTAGAATATGAGTTTTCTTGTTTGAAATTAATGTGCCCCCACACACGTGAATAATTTCTAGAACGTTTTTAATATGAAGAAAAGATGCTAGGATTATTATTTCAATGGAAGTCTTGAGTGAAATGCAAAGTGTCCTTGGCCGATTATGAATTTATTGTGTGATGGTTAAGAAGAATTTGTTCTGAGCAGTTAAGCTGGACTTGCTCCTATATAGGATGCCCCATGCAACAGACTTGGGTCATAGTTGATTCTGGACCTATACTCCTTCGGAAACGCCGTCAACATAGTGACAAAGCCGCTCTTCATGGGGGGAGGCGATGCTTGGCACTAATGTCAGTAGATAACCGAACTGCGAGTAGGCTATGCCCGTGTGTGGCAATGAATAACAATTGGTACGCATGCTGAATGTTGTTAACGCGCCAAATTATTGAACGGAATTGTGTGGCATGGTATGAACGTATCATAACGATTCGGTCTTATAATCAAGAGCCTTGTGGTTGTTGGTTACCTAAAAGTTATTGCATTCCAATTGTTTAAGTTCGTATTACTGCACATGATTGAATGATTTGAATTGTGCTAACCTACAGGAAGGAACTCAGACGAGGTAAGTTCTCTGTGTAGCGTGACTAGGCCATCTTGGAGTGTATTTTCTTTCTAATAGGGGTTTAGAGGTTTAGGGGGTGAACTTGCTGAGACAATATCTCACCCCGTTGTGGGCCAATATTTTCAGGTCCCTAGTGGACAGAGTGGCCAAATCGCTTTGGTTAACCTTGAGGAGTTGCAAATGTGAAGTCGGGAGGATTAAAGAACGTGTTCGACTTGCAGGTTGTAGGACAATTCCTTTTTAAGAGTAAGTCTTTTGTAGACTTTTGGTTGTAGGCCTTTGTTTGTAACTCCATTGATTTATGAAAGTGTTATGTTGTAGAATTGCTTCCTGCTTTTCTATCACGTATTTCATTGTCAGGTGTTTTATAATACGTTCCGCATGTGCATTAAAAAACAGATTGAGTTGGCGACTTAACCCGGGAACGTCGCATTAGAATAACCATGGTGGGATGTTCGCGTGCTCAAGGTTCGGGGCGTGACACAGTTGATTAGTCCTCTAACCAATTCATGGGCCAGTCCCTCTTGGTCAAGCTTATGGCTAATCCTTAGGCCAATCAATCGGTTCCGTGGCTTGTCTTATGGCCAGTCCAAGGTCCCACATCATAAGTCACAGTCAATCTAACATTGAACACTGTTGAGTTTGTCCAATCCATGATCGATTATCAATTGTCATATGATCACGTCAAATCGATAGATTAGTCCCAGCTCACGGTCGCCTTGAATCAACTCATGATCGTCCATGGTTTGTACAACGGTCGAGCAGGATCACTTGCAACTAGTGCATTAACCTGGTGGGATCGAGCCATGACCATCTGCCGATCCATGATGGTACGTGATCATCCCACAATCAATCCTTATGGCTAAATAATCATTCCATAGTCAAATACTCTATAACTGGACCTTGAGTTACTAATCCTAAACGACCACTTGACTTATGACCGGCCCTCAAGCCAGCTCATGGCTAAGTCTCACCATTGGCATACCAGACATTTGGCCTAGTGGTCAAGCTAAAATGGGAGTTGAAATTAGGGGTGTGCAAAAGAACCGGGATCTGCCCGGACCGCTCGAAACCGGACCGGAACCTCCCGGAACCGGTGGTTCTTGAGGGAACCGGTCCGGTTCTCAATTCCAATTTATGAGAACTGGTGGGTGCCGATCCAGTTCTCGGTTCCATAGGCGGATCCATCCACCCGCCCACCCGAACCGGACCAATTAATTTTTAATATTAAAAAAATAAAATTACTAATTAACAAACCCTCGATAACAGTTGTTGCCTCTCCGATTCTCTCTCTCTCTCTCTCTCTCTCTCTCTCTCTCTCTCTCTTCCCCTGATTGCCATTTTGATTCCATCGACAAAGCTACAGCAATCTCTGCGAGGGATTGGCTTCGCCGCATTGCACTCCTGCCCGACGAATCTCGCTCCCTATTCGACGATTCGCACCGACGCACTCCAGCCTCCAATCTGTAAGTGTCCCCCCGATCCCGCGCCTTTCCTTGTTTTTTTTTTTCCTTTCATCTCCTCATTCAAGGTTCGTCACGCAAGGAATTTAATCTCTTGCCACCATTAGAATTCACCGATGGCCTGTAGAATTTCGGTGGAATTCCGTGCTCGATTCTTGAGTCATTGCCCATTCACGTTTTTATTTTTGTTTTTGTTTTTGTTTCTTTATTCAGCCTTCTGAAAAATCGCCACCGCCCTTAACAACAGCCGTTCATCCATCCGTCCCTTTCTTTATTCAACACTCCAGAAAATTGCTATCGCCCCCAACAATAGCAAGTCCGTCCGTCCGATTCTTTCGCCGTCTCCCTATTCGGTCCTCCGGTGTCAATTTTCCGACACCATAAGATCTTCGAGAACTGGTATCAAAAACATTCCTATCTTTTTGGAATACTGTGAATAGCTCTAGCTTACTTGAATATCACGTTCCATATTTTTTTCTCTCTTTTCGCGCGGTTTATTGGTTATCTTTCTGCCATGTCTGTTTATTTCCTTTTGAACTGGTGAAACTTTGCGCAATTGCTTGATACTCGTTGATGATTGGAATCAGCATCGTCGGATTGGCATGGAGAACCCACGATTGACTAGGTGCCGCCTGCTGTTTGGACAGTTCTTAGTTAGGTCGCTGCTACCATGCTTGTGAAATACTTGATTGCTGATTCCATGTCACTCGACATTGAAGATGATCTTGATGGATTATAAACAACTTAAAGAATTTATCTAGAATGGTGTCTCTACCATTTTTCTCTGATGTGGTTCCTATGAAACTAAGGTTTGCAAGTTAAATCTTTTCCACGAGCAACGAGGAAGTCCGTTGAGCTATGGTATTCTTTGGCATTGGTAAATCTTTTCCTGCTATACAGATCAGCATATGCATCAGAAAGATTATTGTAAATGATTATTTTTTAATAATTGCCTATTTGAGAATGGCAATCTTTGCAAATCCTGTACATTTCCTCTTCCATGCTGCGTCATACTAACATTTTCCTTGTTAATACTCTTTCACAAGCTTTAGCTATGATTGAGTTTAGACATCAATGCCTTTAATCGGTCATTCAATGGAGATTATACTATATTTACTTAATCTACAGTGTTAATCTCAATACTGACTTCGGGCTTCCAGCATAAGAATGTTATTTATATTGCCTGCTATTGCCTTCCATTTCTTTTTCAAACTGTGATTACTTTCTATTTCGGGGGTTGTTTGTAGTGTTATGAGAAGTGTTTAAGTCTAGATTCAAAAGGGGGAAAAAAAAGAGAGGAAGTGTGAAATAATGGTTTTTATCAGTCCCCTTTTTCAAGCGAAAAATTGAATTATGAGAAGGTTCCATCAATGGGATAAAGGGCTCTGTCTCCATGTTTTATGAGGCGCTTGAAGAGGCAAAAACCATGGAGGAGTGAAGAAGATGCAATGAACGTTGATTCTGAATTTCGAGGCATTTGCAATAGTTTAGGATTCTCTTTTTATCCTTATGTTGCTGTAGCTTTTATGAAGGAAAATGACCGAGAAGCTAAAACATATTAGGATTCTCTTTTGAATGTTTGAGAAAACCTGATTAATGTAGTTTCTCAAATTAATTGATGTTTTTGCTTTATATTTTGATTTCTAGTTGTTGTAGCTTTTGGTTTCTAGTATATTACTCGATATGAAGAGTTCTCATGGTGAGATTTAGAAAGTGATATTATTATTATTGTAAGACTGGTTCCATGGATCCACTCGGGAACCGAACCGAGCCAGCAATCTGATTCCTGGGTGGATCCATGTAACAAACAAGTGGATCCCGGTTCCACTTTTTCGAAACCGGTCCTTAGTGGGCGGTTCCCGGTTCTAGGTCGAGAACCGTCCGCCCAAACCATGCACACCCCTAGTTGAAATAGGGGACATTACAAACTGCATCTCGTTTAATGTTAAGATTGAGACAATTCTACAAAGACTCTTCAATATGAGGTATGATGACTTTGATAAGGTTAAAGATTACATGCTTAGAATGGTAGCCCTACATAAAAAAACTCCAAACCCTTCGAGTTACAATTCCTGATACTTGCATTGTGCATCAAGTCCCAACCATCCTTCCACCTAATTTTGGTATTATCATGACCAATTACATCTCCAAAGATGAGAACTAGTCAATTAATGATCTGATATTTAGGGTGGTGGTAGAGGAATAGAAATCGAAGAAAGAAAGAGGGCACCTTGCCCTTCATGCCTTTAATTCTAGCAATAAGAGGAGTAAGGGGTTCAAAAATCGTACTCATAAAGGAATTTTTCAAACCACCGGTCATTTTGACGATTTAAGTCCTTGAAAAGCATCCTTCAAGAAGGATATCTGACGACGCTTCTTTTGTAAGAAGAAAAGTCACATGAAGAAAAATGATAACAAAAACAAAACTTGGTTGTCTAAGCTTAAGCATACAAGTTATGATTATTTGGTATTTATTTGTGAATCCAATATATCGAAGCCCCATCCAATCATGGTAGATAGATAGTGGTACAACTAATCATGTTGCATTTACAAAACAATGATTCGTAAATCAAAGGAAGCCAAATTAAGATTAATCAAAGCTCATTGTAGGAAACAACAACAAAATTGATGTTGAGTACGTGAGAGATGTTAATTTAATTCTAGATTTTGGTTTTAATTTGATGTTGAGAAATACTTTTTTATATACCATCATTTAGATGGAACTTAGTTTCTGTATCATGCCTAGATATATGTGGCTACTCTTTTGAAATAAATAATAATGTAGTTTCTATGTTCTTTTAATTCGAAGAAGATTAGTTGCTGCAATATATCTAATGGATTGCTCAAATTGTATTTTAACTCCCAATGATATATATGTTGCTTACATAGCTAAAATAGTTGTTTCCAAGAAACCTCTATCCAAGAAAGAGTCTTATGCATTGTGACATAAATATGACTTGGTCACATATTTAGGGAAATAGTGGAAAGGCTGACATCCTACTTGCTCTTATAAGTGACCTAGAGATTTGCATAAATTATTATAGGGGTAAAATGACTAAAATAAAAAAGAAAACTGCAGTGTGCAATTTTTACCTCCACATTGACATTAGTAGACCATATACAATAACCTTGTGTAGAAATTTTTATTTCATCACATTTATTAACGACTACTCTCGATATGGTTATTTGTTCTTGATTAAGGAGAAGTTTGAGTCTCTTAATAAGTTCAAGATTTTTTGGATTGAAGTATAGAAACATTTGGGAAATGTCATATAGGTTATCAAATCTGACCACAATGATAAGTATTTTAATAGATATGGTGATGCTGGACAACTTGAAGGGACATTTACCAAATACTTAGAGGATTCTGAAATAATAACTCAGTTTACTATATCTAGGAGTTCTAAACAAAATGTTGTGGCCAAAAGGTGCAACCGCACTCTTATAGAAATGATGAGGAGTATGATGGTAGGACCAACATACTTGTTTTTTTTACAAGTTGAACCTTTGAAAATAGTTCTCTATATACTAAAACGGGCTCCTACTAAAGTTGTTTCATCAACTTCTTTTAAGTTATGAACTATACCTACAGAAATAAGGTCATATAATACAACATTAAGTAAGATAGACTCCAAAATCACTCGATGTTACTTCATATCTTGCCCAAATCATTCGAAATAATATTAATTTTACAATCCTAATGGAGGCACAAAAATTGCGATATCACAAACAGCAAAATTTTTGAAATTTGATGTGGCTAAATAAGGTAGCTGCTTAAAAACTAGTGCGGATAATAGTATGGCCAGGATTATTGTGTCTTTTTCTCTACCTATGCATACGGTTATGGAGCCTCATATACCATAGACTGAACCTATTGAGGTCCAAGATCCTATTGTTGAAGCAACTCCTCATAAAATTCCTCAGGTCTCTCACATGTAGGACAAGGCTATGGCATCAATCCATCAAGGAGAGATGATCAACTATACCACCTAAATATATAGCCAATTTGGAAGAACGTGACTACAATATCGACTATATGGTTGATCCAATGACTTATAAAAGTACCGGTTCTTGTTCTTGGTTGGATTTGTGGTTGGATGCGATGAAAGACGAGATACAATATATGAAACATAATGATGTTTGGGAGCTTATTAAATTGCCCGAATGTCACAAGCCCATTGACTATAAATGCGCGTATGGGTGTATAAGACTAAAAGGGACTCCAAATGAAAGATTGAGAAGTTTGAAGCCAGAGTAATAGTCAAAGGTGTCACTTAGAGAGAAAAAGTAGACTATGAAGCAACTTTTTCCTCAGTCTCTTCTAAAAATTCTTTTAGAGTGATCATGATATTGATAACTTAATTTGATATGGACTTACACTAGATAGATGTTAAAACTATCATTCTGAGTGGAAACCTTGATGAAGAGGTCTATATGGTGCAACCTAAAGAGTTTGCAATAGATGATTCAAATAAACTTATGTCCTGACTGAAAAATCAATTTATGGCCTCAAACAACCTTATAAAAAATGGTACTTAAAGTTTCATAGTATTGTCACTTAATTCGATTTTGTTAAGAACACAATTGATCAATGTATACTATAAGGTCAGTAGGCGGAAATGTATTTTTCTCATACTCTATGTAGTTGATATCTTACTTATGAGAAGTGATCATGGGTTACTACATGAGACAAAGCAAATGTTGTCAAAGAATTTTGACATGAAAGACTTTAGTGAAGCATATCCATATGAATCAATCTCACCGTGTTTTGGGTTTATCTTAGAGTGCATACGTTGATCATTTCTTAAAAAGATTTAGCATGCAATATTACAAGCTAAGAATTGTTCCTGTTATCAAGGGTGATAAACTAAGCCTGTTATGGTATCCTCATTCTGATATTGAGAAAGCCCAAATGAAGAATATGCCTTATGCTAGTGTACTTCAAAGCATCATATACGCTCAAGTTTACATTAGAACGGACATTGCTTTTGCAACAGGATTTTTAGGCAAATATCAATCAAATTCAAGACACGATCACTAGGTTGCAACCAAAAAGATTTTGAGGTACTTAAAGAGAACAATAGACCATATGTTGATTTACATATATGTTTAGGTTCTGTAGCTAGTAAGATATTTAAATACAAACTTTGCCGACTCTCAAGATGACAAGAAGTCGACAATAGGATACATTTTTATATTAGCATGAAGTGCATTATCATGGAAACACAAGAAACATAATTCTATATCATTGTAATCGGAGTTTGTAGCATACTTTATGACCCCTTACTTAAACTATTTGGCTTCGAAATCTCATTAAAGAGTTGAGTGTATTTGATTTTGTAGATGGACTTATACAATTGTGTCGTGACAAGAACTCTGTAGTGTTGACAATAGATATCTCAAATAGTCTAAGAATATGGAGGTCAACTTTTTTATTATAAAGAAAACAATTTAAATTGTTGACATTGTAGGATAACATATTTCCATAGATTATATTATTACAGATCCACTAACTAAAAGCCTTTGCCCTTATGTATTTGAGCATGAGCCTAAGAGCATCATTAAATGTTGTTGTTTAGTGGAAACTATTTCGCTTTTGCTCTAATGAAGTTTACATTTGTGTTTTATTATGTATCAACTCTTTTACATTCAATGAAGTGTTTATGAATGTATTGTTGTCGTGTTGAGTACATAAATCTAATGAAAATCTGAAGATATTTTGTAAACATTAAGCAAAAGCTAGAGGCATTTAGTTATTAGCCTTAAGGATATTTCCTGTTATACATTAAAAAAAATAGGTTAACCATAAAGATAAGACATATATAGATTCATTGAAACCATAAAGATATTATCTGGTGACACATCAGGTTTTGTGACACTTAAGGAAAAAGAACGTTGATTGACAAACGGGATAATACAAAAGGTATTACTCTCAATGGGATGTTATATTTACCACATTACCATATTGAATCAATATCAGTAAGTTAAAAACGGCCGTGATCATGGAAGATTTTGTTTATATACATACAATTGCCATCATGATTCGATATTTGAAATTTTATAAGATCGAATTGACTATTAAGAATAATCTTTAGATCAACATAAAGGTACGCACACACAATAGAGTATCAATAATTATAGCCCAAATGAGAGAATGTACGAGTTTTTCTAATGTGAGATAAATTAATTGATATTATAATTTATCGTCATACGGGGTTAATCTAACAAGGTAAGATATAAAGATTCTTAATAAGTCTAATTTTTGACTAGTTTACTTGGCTAGTGATGAGATGATCCATGACTGAAAACTCTATAAATAATGTTCAAGTGTATTCTTTAACATAAACGGCACACACAAACCGGCATAAGGAGAGAGTGACGGTAGTCTCATTGAAGCTACTGTTAAGGTGGGCAAAAGAGGAGAAGGCTTGAGACTAGAGAGGACCATTGCTTTTCTGCATCAAGAATAATAGATTCCAAAATAGGTGCGCAAATCACTTCATCTCCTTTATTATGTTCTAAAATCGTAGCTATGGTTGGGTGTTGATTTTGAGGCTTACATATACTCTTCTCTAAGGAGCGCTTTACATCCAGAGAATTAGCACATTCTTCGCAGAGAGCCACCAAAGATTTGTGGGAAAAACTATTTAGTAATAACGAGGCGAGGTCGAAGATTGAGCTAGTCTTGAATGAGAGCATCAAGGACAGGGCGAAGCGACTGAAAGGTCAGATAATAAGTCTTCTCTGTGGGGTGTATTGAATCCCAGAACACGTATTTGGATGCATCTGGGCACACATACGAATCGGGGTTGCACAGGAACGATGTTTCCAGTAGCCCAGTCCCACAGCATCCTTTTCGAGCTTCATCATATCCTGCATGGTTTTAAATCCAAAGTTCAAGAAAAGAGAGATCTGATCAGATGAGAAAGAGGGTAAGATCAAGGGACTCACCATAAATCGGGAATCTCTGAATCATGTCGTTCGGAAGGTTATATGTATCTGCATAATAGATTCTGGAACCTTGACTTGCCAAGCTGTTTTGCATGGAGGCCAACTCCATCTGGAGGAGTGCGTTGTAGCCTCTTGCCACCGATGAGAATCGGTCCAAGCAACCTCTCTGCAGGAGGGCGTTGTTCGAGTTGAGGGTGATCATGATTGGCAAGCAACCCATTGGAGCCAATCCCGACACTACTATCCTTCTCGCTCCTTCCTCCCACAAACCCTGAATTAAGGAAATTAAAAAGCGATAAAAAGCAAAAAAAAAAAAAAATAGAGGCACGTCAAAAATAATTGCACAATCGACCTTCAAAACTTGAACTATCTAAACTAAATCGATCATGGCTGAAACCTTTCGGCTGGTACAATCGATTTAAATCCTGAACTTTTTTTCATAAAATGCAATTAAGTTTTGTCCATTATGTACATGACGGCCTTAGTAGTTGCGCTTTCAATATGGATTTGGGACTTCTAGCTGCTCTTCTGGTAAAGGTTGAGGACTTCGCTTACACTATTTGAAACACTTTAGAATATAATTATCATTGTTTTGTGACTTAAGATTACATTGCACGCGATTGAAAAGGTCTATGAGTTTAACAACATTTCTTTTAAGTTAGGTTTAGGACCTTCCCTCTGTGGGTCAGTGAATTCTTAGGCTGATGGGACCCAGAGCACGTTGACTAGTGACGACTAGTCTCAACCATACTACCAACTTAATAGACGCACCTATCCAATTGCGGATAATCTTTCCCAACCACCTCCCTTCAGTGCCCCAACAATTTATACCATCAAATTCCAAAATATTCTAATACGCTTTTCAGTCCAGTCATTTTGATGTCTGGCCAATCCCAATCTCAATCGCCAGCTTATGTGGACACTAAAAAACATTGTGGTAGACATAAGGGCGACTTTGGTACATATTTAATATAGATCACCCAATTTCAAATAACTTTCATTTCTGGTCACTTAACATTTAATACTTAGGCTGCGTTTGTTAAAAATTGTTTCTGTTCCCAGGAACAAAAATTTCTGTTTTTTTGTTCTTAGGAACAAAAAAGAAACAGAAACGCGTTTGTTTGCGTTTTTGTTCCAAAGTTATTTTTTTGTTCCCAAAAACACATCTAGAACAAAAACAAGAAAAAAAAGAGTTATTTCTTGTTTCTGGAACACATTTTAGAAACACTTTCTTTTCTTCTTCTTTTTCTTCTCTATTTTTTCTTCTTCTTTTCTTTTTCTTTTTTCTTTTTTTTTTCTTTGGCCGGTCGCCAGCCTCGGCCAGGGCCATCGAGGGCTGGCGACGCCATCAAGGGTTGGGGAACTCGCTGGAGCGTCGCCAGCCCCTAGCGAAGCTCGGGCTCGCCTTGGCTGGGCGAGCTCTCGTCGGCCGGTCGCCAGCCATGGCCGAGGCTGACGATAGGCCAAAAGAAGAAAAAAGGAAAAATAAATAAGAAAATAAGAAAGAAAATAGAAAAAATATTAAAAAATAAAAGGAATAAAAAAATTATACAAATTTACCAAATGTGTTTCTGTTTATTTTTTATTAAGAACAAGTTTACCAAACGCTTTTTTTTTTGTTCAAAAATTGTTCCCCGGAACAGAAACACTTTTTTCTATTTCTGTTTTCTAGAACAATTTTTAAACAGAAATGTTACCAAACACGCCCTTACTCACCTATTCAATATAAGTCACTTAACTTTAAGTTTTGCTTTCAAGCATTATCTATATTATGTCATATAGGATCGTCTTTGACTGACTGAAATTAATGAAGTTGAAATGGAAGCAGGGTAATTAGAAGCAGCTTCAAAGAGAACGATATACCTTAATGAGGTCTTTCAAATTTTGCAACACGAATTGCTGGTACGCGGCGATGGTGAAGCTCCGCCGCCGGATGGGGAGGGTGAAGTAATTGACGACGAAATCGTTGGTGCCAGCGCTCAAGAGGAAGACGGCATTGTTGATGTGGTCCGTTGTGCTTTGTGTCCCCATCCTCGACATGAGCCGCTTCTTGTACTCTTTGAAATACTCCAGTTGCTTTGGCAATGACAACACATTCTGCAAATTGTTCAAACAAAAACGTAGTCTTTAATACACAATTAGGTGCCCATTTGCAGTCTATGGCTCGTGCATCTTCTGATGCGCGCGTGCCAGGGACAGCTTTTCTTCTCATTTACAAGCCACTCGCCTGGGAAGGGTCGGCCTCGTGCCGACACCGACAACCTTGGGCAATAAAGTCATCGTTGAAACCAACTACGGTCGATGCCTCGACAGCGACATTTATTGCTTATGATTGAGGATTTTGCTCTCTATGCATATGTTTAAGGATCTTGTTCTCTTAAGGCAAAAATAGAAGGAAACTTAGAGAGACAGAGAGAGGTACGCTAATCTTCGGTGTCAGAGGGTCGTATCCAGAACCAGCAGAGGCAAAGCTCACACCAGTCTTCAAATCCTCAAAGCTAAGGTTTGGTGCAAAATACGCTGGCACGGAGTCCTTAACTCCGAGATACGATGCTGCACAAAATTCAGAAAATCATTACAATGAATAAAGCGCTCTTTTAAAGATTCATGCAGCTTAGCTAAATGTGCTTCCTAATATCTTGCAGTTTGCGTGCGTGAGAGAGGCAGAGCGACATGGGCAACACCATCATTCGCACAAAAGAAGAAAAAAATCTATTGCTCACCCATGAAATCGCTCGCAAGCCGGCCGTTCGAGAATCTCCCAGTCGGCACCCGGTTGGTAAAATCCCTGCCATAAGGCGGGAAATTGCCCTTGAACACCGTATTCAAGTGATTGTTGTTCCCCGGGTCGACCGTGGAGTCCCCGAAGACAAGAAAAGCCGAGGCCCTGTTGTTCAAGGCCTGAGTGCTCTTCGAGGAGAGAGCTTGATGGGCAGGCAGGGATAGAAGGAGAACGAGGGCTCTCCAGAAGAAGCGTTGGGCATTGCATGAACGATCCATCTTCATCTTTGGTAGTGGAAGTAATCGAGAGAACAAGGGGTTGCCGCGAGCTGGGACCCCGTCTTTATAGCTGCACTCGGGAGGGTGGGTTCCTGCATGAGTTTGGACACGACGTGGCAAGGATTGAAGAAGTGGGTCAGCTTACAAGAGGAAATTTGTGGTGACTGGTGAGCTCACAAAAGGAAATTTGCGGTGACTTAGGCATGGTTGGTTGTCTCTTTCTTTGCGTTGTGGTGGGTTCGCTATGGTTTGGAAATTACTACGTTTCTATTTTTGCCTTGTTAAATCTTTATATGTCTTCCAACTACCTTAGTACTATAGAGGAGGCATACTCATCGCTTGGTAAAGAAGATGTGATGTTTCAAGAAGCATGAGTTGTGCTAGTTATTGGAGCAAGAGTTTACCGTTTTAACATTTCTTGTCTCACGCGCGGAGAATGTCTTCGTAAAATGAGTGTGGTAGTAGTATATTAAAGATTCAAAATAGAAGACATTAAATTAATAGAATTTGATTTAGCTAGGCTTTGATATAGAGAATTTCTACTAAAGAAAGCTTAAGCTAATCGATGATGATGGTAGGCACATGGACAATAGACCCCTTATAAACTCCATGTTTAAGTTTATCTAAATGATACCCACATGTGTACACTTAGTTCGGTTTCAACCAAATTTCTCATACTCTAGCCAAGACCCTCGATTTTTATCACTAAACACCTTCAAGAAAATTGTTTAACTCAAGCAGATCTTTGGTAAAATTTGTCGAATTGGGGTCACCAATACAACGCACGAGAATGCAAGCTTCACAGTCAAAAATGTGGGTTAATTTAAATGTTCGCACCTTGTATACCTAAGGAGCCTCCATCATTTCGCAACTTAACCATTCATTCTTTTACGTCAACCAATTGTATCTACCCTCGTTATAAAAACGACGACTCGATGATATTGCTGATGGTACCATAGAAATTCCATGGATACCTGATCCTAGTCCTTGCACACACATTCATTCCTCCGTTTCGGATCATCACAGGCCTCTATAAATGTTCTTCTTCGGACAAATCGCAATTCCCAACATTTCTTTGGACTGTTTCCTTCTCTCGTGAAAAGAGCCTCTCGCCTTCTTCGCCTGAAACTCTTGGCAGCTTGCATGAACGGTCCATCATCTTCATCTTTGATTACAGACTGGACTTACCAGAAAGAAGAAGCCAACTCTCTCTTTTGTCTCCAGCCTTCCACGCCTCCAATTCAGCATCGTATAATATAACGTTAATTCTACCTCTGAAGAAGAAGGTCCAATTTCATATTCCCTGTCGTATCAACTCGCCTCCAGAGTCCCTACGTCGCAGCTTCACACGTAGATGTAAGTTCACATTCATCCGACACGTGAAGGTTAGCATGGCTTCCCTAGACTACAGATAGTTAATTTAATTTTGTATTTTATAGTTTGGTTTTATTCCATGTGAGAATATATACGTATATAATATATGGTCCTTACAAACAGCGACTGGCAGGTGAGTGTAGTCCAAACCTGTTAAAATTCATATTTAGTTGCGTCTTGCTACTCCAAATCAATAATAACCCATTATTCCAACTTTACCTAAAATATGTACAACCTAACCCACTAAATGTGAATTAAAGAACGGGTCTTTGACCCATTTTGACACCTCTAAGGCAAGCATACATGCAGTCTGTATTTACAATGATATAATTATGGACACCTAAATGCATCTCATTGAATTGGTAGCTCTAACATGAGATTTAACAAAGTTTTAACATATAATTTACCAAATTTTCAATTAGATCTAGAGCACATGGAACCGGCCAATGTGATTGCTTTTCGTGCACATAGCCCCCGAGATTTCATCTTGTGAAATTGATGCGTGAAGCAATGCGCGATTCCTTCTTAAGGTTACGTTTGTAAGAATTGAGGAGGCTTGAATGAGATTGCGATTTCGGTCTCTTTGTTCATGTCTTGTTTGGCAACAGTACGGTGGCAAAAACGAATCTCCTCCTAGATACTGCCTTTGGGGGACCCAATTTTGAATGGACATGTAGGGACAATCATTAATTGTCATCCTCCCTCCAAGTTTTGGGAAAAAATAAATACATTGAATTTCCTAAACCTTTTACATGATTAAATCCTAGTAATTTCATTCTATAGAAGTACAATCGATGTAAAGTACAATCGATGTAAAATATTTTTCATACAAGCAATCATAAAAATCGAAAACATCTATATATTATAAAGTCTTGTTAAGGTGGCAGTCGCCATCATTCCTATCAGCGACAACACTATTGTAAACATTAATTTTGGGGGAAGTACAAAAAAATCATAAACCTATTGCATGTCTACCACTTCAATTTTAAATTTTGCAATTATGTCAATCGAGTCATAAATATTTTGATAATGTGATGATTTAGTCTTAGACATTTTTTCAATTTAATTCTTCCAGCTAGTTTTGGTAGGAAATTGCTAAAATGGATGTTGACTGTCCGACATGACACAACTGAAGTTGACATTAATAATTTTTAAAAAATAATTTTTTAATAATTTTTCTTTTCTTTCTTTTTATTTTTCCTTTTTCCTCCAATGATCGCCGAGGTCCAACAACTTGCCATAGGTGAAGGCCCACTTCATCGACTTTAAGCAAAGCTCACCCTTGTCGAGATCTAGCGAGGTGAAGCCTCACTAGCCTCAACTTGGAGCAAGGCTCATTCTTGCCAAATCTGGCGAGATGGAGCCTCGCTTGAGGCCAGCAAAGTCATCCTCATCAACCCTCTCCCATAGCCTATTGTTAAAGCATGCTAACTAGATGAGGAAGAAGAAAATATAAAAAAAAAATTATATATAAATATTTAAACATTGATTTTTTTATTTAAAAATATTGTCCATGCCAATGTTAGTCGAATCATATAGAATAATCAATGTTCATATAAATAATTTCAAGTCAAAATTGGCTAAAATGACTAAATTGACAAATTATCAAAAGGCTTAAAACTTAATTGGCATAGTTATAAGGTTTAAGATCAAATTGACATAAGTTTAACGGGTTTAAAACTTTATTAATAATTTTCCCCTAATTTTTCTGTAGCTTCTTGATAAGTGATTTTCATTTTTCCCTTGAGCACAATTGTTATTCTTGACAATAAAGTAGGACCCTATACTCAAAGAAAGCACTTTTCTGAGTTATTAATCTATCAAAATCGGTTTATAGAAAGAAAAAAAAAATCCTTAGGCTTGGCCAATGAGAGTTTAGTAAGTTATTGTTTGTTGAATAGATCCCGTGAATGTCAACTCGAATAGCCATTGAATTAATTGTCGTAAAATTATAGTTTTAGCAATGAAAAGAGGCGTCTACGAAAAGAGGAGAAAAAATCATTTATATAACATTTAACATAATGATAGATTTTTTTCTTTCGCGTGAAAGAAAAACAACATAAGAAAGGGACGAAAGACATGTGGGTGCCTTTCGGATGGCATTGTCATTATCATTTTGCTGGAAACCATGTGTGCCTTTTGGGATGGCATTGTCACTATCATTTTCCTATAAATAGTTGCTGACAGGGTACGGATTCTTTAATTTTGATGCATGTTTGGGGTTTTGTGATCCCGCATTTTGATGCATGTTTCAATGGCAAATTTTGGTAAATATATTTGATGATAAAAGTCGTTTTCTTTTCTGCATACAAGATATAGGGGTAAGGGTCGTCTCGTCTGTCTCGCTTATAAAGGACTTGAATTTGGATTGACATATATAAGTTGGAGTGTGCATGAAGAGAGATCTTCTATGTGTTGTGATCTCAAAGGATGCAATTTTTGGGATATCAAACAATGTAATAAATCATGAAGGGCAGAATTGGAAGAAGAAAAGTTCGGAAACACTCCCTCGAGATTCAAGAAAATTACAAAAAAAAAAAAAAAAAGTCATAAGCATATTACACTTGTACGAATTTAATCATAAACTCTTCAATTTGGACAATTTATCTTGACAATTTGCCAATTTAATCCATCCGATCAATTTTGGCCAAAAATTGATGATGTAAACGTTAGTCATCGTACGTGATACAACCAGTGTTGATATGAAAAAATTTTATTTTTTGAATTTTTCTAAATATTTCATTACTTTTTTTCCCTTTTTTTTCCTCTTTTTTATTGTGAAGAGCTGGCAAGGAACCAGCACCACTGGAAGACGCCCATCAACCCCCACAAGGTGAGGGTGTGCAGGCCTTACTAGCAGCGTGCGAGGTAACAAGCCCTTATCGATCATTGGACAAGAACAGTGACCCTCACTATGGCTAGTGACGGCTCACAACACTCACATCTGGGTAAGGGCCACCCTCGCCCAATTTGAGGGTCACAACCCTTACCTAATTCTAAATGAGACCACGACCCCTCACTCAATAGTCAGTGGGGGTCACTAGGCCTTGGCCAATGGCCTACGGCCCCTACCAACCCTTAATAATGAAAAGAAAAGAAAAATTCCAAAAAATCAAATTTTAAAAATTTAAAAATTTTCATGTCATCTCAACCATGCCACGTAGGATAGTTAGCATTCACATCACCAATTCCTGGCTAAAATTGATCAAATAGAATAAATTAATAATTTATTAAAAGATTTAAAACTAAATTTGCCAATTTTAAAGTTTGAAAACTTATCAATGCATATGCAATAAATTTAAAAAAAATTATACTTTGTTTCGATAGAATGTCACGATGAATTGGATGCTAAGCCTCGTCATATGTCACTCAATAGTTTGGTCGAATAATAATTACAAAACTGCCACGTTAATTGAAGATTCATTACAGTGCTTCGAGACTGAAAATTTAGGCTTCGTTTATTTTGTAAAAAATAAATTATTTGAAAAATATTTTCTTTAGATGATTGCTTATATCGCTTAAAATAATTAGATAATAAAGATATATTCATTCTCAACAACAATTTAAACCTAAATATTTTTATGGATGGTGAAATTATATTTTGGTCATTCATTTTTGTAAGTAATACAAGTAATTATTTTTAAAAAAAATTAAAGACCAATTTTCCTCAAATTCGTTTGTTTAATGAAAAATGAACTATTTGGAAAATATCTTCCTTAAAAATGATTAATTATATCGTTTGAAATAATAAGCCAACAAAAAATGTTATATTATCAACAGCAATTTATATTTAAACATTTTGCAAATAATGAAATTATTTTTTATTCATTTATTTTTGTAAAAGATTTAAATAATTTTTTTTAGGAAAATATTTTTCAATACATAAATTTTCTGCAAAATAAATGAATCCTTAATATTAAAATATATATTTGTGTATTCTCTCACACTATGACTAGCATAATCTATAAAAGGTCATTCATGAGCAACCTCTAGAGTGCCACCTCCTTCAAAAAAAAAAAAAAAAAAAAAAAAAAGAACCATCACACAAAATAAGGATGAGGCCATTATACCTAAGGGTGAGTTGTTCCAAGTTCCACTTGGAACCTGGAACTAACCCTTAGGTATAGATTCCTTATTTTTTGAAATTTAAAGTCTATCTGCCAAAATTTAGAACCTAAAATCTACCCTATCACAGGTTCTAAGGTTGATTCCAAGGTCAAATGGATTCTTTTTTTTCTTTTTTTTGTTTCACTTTTAGTTAAACAAAACGAAAATGAATGCAACAATAATGAACATGCTTAGACATGTTTGGCTTCTTAAAAATGATGGAAAAGCAGCAAAAGAACTTCTTAAAAGAAACATAGAGAAACCCTATTGACTATCAACTTCAAATTTTTCTAGCATTTGGATAATTATTCATCTATGAGTTCTCCATTATTATTCCATTCACCCCACATTCTTTTAAGAGAAACCATAAGTAGGTTGCAGCCACAATCATTAAAAAAAAAAAAAAAAAAAAGGCAAAGGAAAGAGAACAAAGATGACCAAATATCTTATTTAGAAAATACTTGTTCGGGGAAGAATGATAAAGAAACGGGAAGACAAAACAAATTTTACTCCTTAACCCAACGGGTATCTCACTAAACTACATTACAAATTATGGGAAATGAACTTGAATTCATATCTTATTTGTTTTTGCAAAGAGCTCACTAAATTGACCCACAAATGTGCATGACTCAATTAAACAAATGGATGGAGTCCATTAGTGTTATGTTCCATGAATTCGATGATGGAAATCCCATAAGAACCAAAACGCATTGGCAAAAAGGCAAAAGAAAAGGAAAATGCAAAAACAAAAGCAAAAGGACATAAACAATTTTAGGCTTAGGAATCTCGCTCCAATTCCGATCCAGTTCCGGTTCTAGTTCCCAATTTCGATTCCAATTTCTACAGGAACCAAGAACCGGTTCCAAAAAAATAGGAAACGGGAACTGGAACCTTTCTCCCTAGAACTGGGAACTGCGCTCACCCCTAAATTATACCATTTAAAAAGGAAATAAAATAAATATTAAAAAAAATCTGTGCTTGCTTGTTTAACCAGACTGAAAATGGAAGAGGTTGCTCTACAAGGAATCCTAATCTAAGTGAAAATTGAGTCAAAGCTTTTTTGTCCAGACTATAAATAGAAGAGACCTAATCGAAGTAAAATTTGAGTCGTTCATGTATTTAGGATCACATTACAACTTGCCAAAATGAAAAGATACTTAACATTCTTTAAGTGAATCAAACCATGTAAATTATCTTCGGATTGGGCTCGAGAGAATACACAACTACAGTGATTCTAGTCTTGAGCGAGGAAATGACTGTATATTTATCCACTAAGCAACCTGTTGTTTGCATTAACGTTGTTTATATGTTCACGTATCGAACCCAAATGAATAATAATTTAGTTTTCCCGAATCTTGTGACACAAAATTGATCATGCATCTATTTTCGCGCTAGTTAAGTTAATCACACCTTCTTTTTTCCAGAAGAGTCATCTTTTCATCATCCCTAGTTAAAAGGAAATTTCCTCCTACCAGTCATCTAATTGGAGAGTTACATATATAAACATCACCAACATTTATAATTAATTAAATTTGTATATACAAATTAAAGATCTGGTTTGTCCATTGGTAACCACCGTTCTCGACAAACGAAACTAGGGGTGGGTTAGTACTATAGAGTAACGATGATGTGCCAGCATATGGGTGAAGGAGGGCCCGTCTTGGCATGCGACGGACCTTCTTCTCTATACGAAATGAGCTACTAATCTTCCTCATCATCAAGTATGGTAGAGATGATCGACGGACTCGCGTCCCGCCATCGACAACCCTTATGAGCATGGATAGACCCAAGGTCCCGAGGGATGCCAGCGGCCGTCGCCCCGACCCCAGCCACATGATCCTCGATACAAGTCTTGCCAATCATATACTCGCAATTTCCAAAAGCAAATGACATTGCCCTAATTTCAGTTTCTTCGTCTGCCAACTGTTATAGGAAACAATAAATGTCCACAAGAAAGGACAGCTTTATCTTCACAATAGACAGATCATGTATGACCACGTCGACCGTACAATATGTTGGCCTACTGTAAGGTAACCTGTCGTTTTATTTTTGGGGCCACTTTTATAAGGTTCTCTGTGCCACAGCCTACGGAATGGGCCATCGTATCATTACTCTTACTGGTCCTCCCAACCGACAAAAATTATTGATCGATTGTATATTTGTTGTGTGAATACCAATTCAATTTTGAATTTTACTAATTTTTTTTTTGATAACCTGGAGGAGCGTGTTGGACAGCCGGCGAGCAAACTCGGGAAAGAATCGCAGGACCCACCACCACAATACTCCAAGTAAGAATCCCTACGACACCTCTGGGATTCAAACTTCTCACATTCATGAGGAGAAGAGAGCCCCAAGCCAGCTGCGCCGCTGCGGACGATGGTTGAATTTTACCAATTTAATTGTAAGTTTTTACGTAAATTCCAATACAGTACCGCTGGTCAATTTTTATCGAAGATCATTGATGCAGTTTTACATAAAATAGCGAGCTAAGAAGCACCGATATTCTTCGGAAGCTTTCATATCGTGTTGGACACTTTGATACGTGTCCGACACTCTCAAACACTATTTAACACTCGATGAACACGTGTCGGAAAATCGGATACTTAGTCAATTTTTTCAACACTCGAATCAGAATTCCAACATATGAGTTTTTGATATACAATTCCGACATGCGGTGTTAATTTTAAAAAATTTCAATAAATGAAGTGTCAAAATATATATGTAAAAATCTTACCAAATATGTAAAAAAATTTACCAAAAAAATATATATATGTAAAAAAATCAATAATAAAAATAAAAAATTTGGAAAGAAAAAAAACCTACTATTTTCTTCTTTTCTCTTTTGATTCTCACTTTCCATGATACATAATTTACCCTCAAGTTTTTTTTTCTTTCGACACGTCAAACACACAAGTTTAGAATGTGAATTTTTTTTTTTCTTTCCAAGTTTTATGGATTTATTGAAATGGAGTTAAATTGATCAAATTGAAAAAATGAAAGATATTAATAAATGGTGGTTTAATATTTTTAAAGTAAATTTATTATAGGATTTTTTTATTACTTATTTATTTGTGAATTTGAATAAAATTGAGTTCAAAAAATAATAATTTATTATTTATATATAAAATATACATATAATATATAATTTATCCCAACGTGTCGATTATTCTTTATTTTTTAGAAACGATGTGTCGTGTCGCCAGTATCGTGTCGTTTCGTGTCGTTTGTTAGGTGTCGGTGTCGGTGTCGATCTCGGTGCTGTTTAGACAGCGAGTGATGACTAAATTGTTATGTCAGTGATCTCTAACTAAAATTGAACATCAAAACTCAATTATTGACAGGTGAGTTATTGGGCATGCTCAAATGATTTAATTACGTAGTTATGTCGTTCACCGATTCTATGTAGTGGACTTTTCAGGTCATTTAATTGCAGGACCAGGATAGACCCTAGTGTCAGCGTGCTTTCTGGAGAAGGGCTGAAGTTATCGAATTTAATTCGAAGCATGTAAGATTTTTTTCTAGAGAAGAGCTGTCTTCGGAAGTTCAATCCCCAGCAACGACAAACCGACAGCGGAAAGAATTTAATTTGAAGTATGCAAAGATTATTTTTGTCGCCAAATGTGTCAAATCATGCAAACAAAGACGTAGAGATTTTTTTTATGATGTGAAGGGGGGACCGAGACATATCAAATTGAAGTCTGTTCACCATAGGTCTTACCTACAAAGATGACAAGTCAAGGTCATTAGGTAAATAGGAACGGTTGTTTACTTGTCGATAACCTACTAATTAACCTATAACTCGATCTAGGACTCAATCCCTGAAAGGTCTCACTCCTATATCATCTTGTATTTTCACTAGATTTTTGTAAAATCATCTCAGCCATCCATGCCCAGCCACCACCGCCACCATGGCAAGTTGCCCCTCCACAAAGAAATTGTGGAGGGGCAACTCCCCATTCTACATGAAAAGAAGAGATGTTGATTAAAGATGGGACTATTCCTACCATATTTTGACTAGCACACTCTTTATTTTGGACAAAAAAAAAACCAAAAAGGCCCCTAAACTTATTACATTAAAATTAATACAATCATAAACATTTTAATTTGACTAATTTAGTTCTAAATCATTTTGTATCGATATCAATTCAGTCTATTCAATCAATTTATACTCAAAATTGTTGAAGTGGACGTTGGTCGTTTTACATTACACTACCGACATTGACATGAATAATTTTTAATAATTATTTTTATTTTTTCGTATTTTTTTTATTTTTTAATAACATTTTCTTTTATTTTATCTTATTCCTTTTTTTTTCCTTTGGCCCATGGCCAGTCGCCAATATGGCTGAGTACCAACTACAGGCCCAAGGAAAGAGATTTTGGTACTTTCCGGTACTCTTCCAATAGCCAGAATAGTCCAATCTGTTTGATTTATTATTTCTTTTCGGGGAAAATTGCGCCAACAGTTATAAATGTTGGGTGCAATGCGAGATGTTACTCTCGAAGGGAAATATTTAGGTGTCTTTACTTCAAGGTGGTTAACAGATTATTAAGAAGACAAGGACTGTCTCCGAAAGTAGCACCCTTGGGACCTCTAGGACCATTGTTTTTTTTTTTTTTTTTTTTGGTCAGTCCTACTCTATTCCTACTTCTACACTCACTCTCAGACTTTTGCCCTACCTCTTGCAGGGCGTGGGAGTCGAAACCATTGTTGACACATTAACTTTCGCCAACAATTGTTTTCAAAATTCATTGATTTGATTCCTCTTTTAGGGCATTCAATTCAAGGACTATAATAATGCAAGATTTCAAGCCAATTTCAGAATTTTGAGCTCAATGAGTCGGCCAACATTCGAAGTTGAATTTAGGGCTACAGTTAACTTTTCTCAATATAGTCAAAGGACACATCCAATATCTCATTAAGCCAAATGAATTCAATTTCAATATCAATTTGGGCACAAATTAAAATAATGAGTTGCACGCGGACCGTATCTTGCCAGTTTTTTCCACAGGCGAGGAGCATATGTGGCTCATTAATATGCATTTATCAAGTACAAGGGGGCCCTTCGACCAAAAAAAAAAGTACAAGGAGGTCATTTCACATAAAGTAATGTGCACGGAAATGTTTCCCGATAATAAATTTTCCTTGCAACAAATAAAACCTTAGTGATTGAATTACTGATCGTTCTAGCTCGATGTGTGGAGAGAAAATTTCACGATGGTGTATCTTCCGCCTTAAAATTATCCCCATAGGAACTATATTGTCTTAATACTCGTCATTTCTGCAACTCTACAACGAAGAAAACCCTTTCGACCACCTTTACCATTATGAACCGGTTCGATTGATACAATCCTCCCCGCCAACCTCTGTTAGTTTCAAGTTTTGTCAATTCGATAAATTAGGCTAGAAGTAGAATAGCCAGATGTTCCCTTTTTCTTTTCCTTTGAGCTTATCTATCGTTAATGTGGAGATATGATATTAAAGATAAGCATGTCCGAAGCTTGACCATGCTCCTTTCAAAATTATTTTGATCATGCGTTTTTCTCTTCAGAGGAAAAATACGAGTTTACCTTTTACCATACAAAGAAGAAGCGGAAACAGAAATGTTCGCTCATAAATTAGGAATGAGAGGAAAATAGTATATTATTGTCAAGCATGATGTTACAAGGGTGTATTAGTCAATTACCTCAAAAAGGTTTTTTTTTTTTAAATCAAAAGGGTGTGGAAATAGCACCGTCCTTTAAATGACATTTTTCGAATTAAATGGTTACCTAAAAAACATTACTTCCTACATCGAAAGAGTACAAGTATATAAAAGATTTTGTACAACTGAACGGTCATCTTCATTGTTCGCTTCTTTCATAGCTGGGTCTTCGTGCTTTGAGCGTAGAAAAGGTGAGACACGTAGCAGTCACTATCACCAGTCGCCAGTCGCCACCGTGGCCCGAATCGCTCTACTATTCATTTTGAAGAGCTTTGCTCGAACGTCATTTCTGGAGTCTCTCTGTAGTTTTGCTTAATCAGGTTATGTTCTGGGAGTGGCTTCCTTTTCATGAACTGGGCGTTCGCTTCCATCGTTGCTTAATGGCTGCTAGGCCCTTGTAGGGGATTTGAATTTCGTGTTGTGTGTAGGGAGTGCAACAAGGATGACTGCTCATAATCGACATCGTCGGGAGCTTATGGCCGATCCTGTAAGAGCCATATTTGGGCGAACTGATGTGCGCCTCGTTCATCGTAGTTTATCTGGCTGTATGGAGCCCGGCTATTATGAATTGATTATGCAAGAAAAACACTTCACAATTAGGTGGTAAATGCCTTGGCCAGATTGATGTGAGTTTGGATCGGCTTCTCGCGGTAGCCAGTTCCAGAAGTTGGCTACGTTTTGCATCAAGTTAATATGGGTGTTCCTTTCCTTCATACAAGATATTTACGTGCTATCGGGGCACTGACGGGGTTAGGGTATATTAAATGATTGTAGCTCAAAAGGATTATTTCAAGGCAAGTGTGGAGCTTCCGAAAGTATTTAGGGATAGTTAGCGTAGAAACGCCTGTCTCAGGTCTTCTCACTTACCGAAAAGAAAAATTGTCTAAGTCCAGTTATTACTATGCAACTTGAAAGTTACTAATGTAGAAATTTATTCACATGAATAATTAATTAATCAAGAAGAATCGGATCCATATTTATTATTTAAAATTCTAACAGATCAATAAACTCATGAATTAAAGCGATCGATTTTTGCCTTGTTAAGCGTGAAAATATAATTGGGGAGGCAAATAGGATCTTCCTCTCTATAACTGGAAGATTAACAGACCTTTCAATGGGATTCAAGAATCGATAGGTATAACCTGAGATTTATGTGAGAGGGCTAACAAACCCTAATCAATAACGTGTAAACTTGGCCCTTCCCATTAGATGAGTCAAACACAATTGTTTATTATTTAAATATTCTAACACGTTAACAATAGATGACAATACCCAATTCAATCAGATCACTTACCGATTTAAGAAAATTTGTCATTAAGTCCGATTATTTAAAATAGAAAATCAATTATTAACATATTATGAAAGTTACTAATTTCATTAGAAAGTTACCATCGGTTTTTATAATGAGAATAATGCAAGAGAAGTTGTTTATCATGATGAAGTAGTTACTTGATATGAGTATGAACACAGTCATTGTTATTTATTCGTATGAAGAATTTTGAACCATCAACGTAGTAGTTATATAGAGTACAAGGGATGGTCGTCGGATCGACCGTCACTCTTGAGCTATTTTTGGCATGACATAAGTGGCAAAAGAAATTATTTAAAATAGTTAAGTAATTGTCGATATCTTGTTGATGAAATCCACAATGAATTTCCTTGCAACCCAAGCAAAGTAAGCAGCACATTAGTGCGCTCGAGGTCGAAAGAGGTTTAGGCATGCCCTCTCTTGTTTTTCGGCTGACTTACCAACTTGCTTTCGCTTCTAAATAGATTAGAATGCATGAAAATAGTTCAACACGCTCCCGCATTTGTACAATTTATGCAGACATCGACGATTTTAGAAGCAACGCCTCTCCAC
Organism: Eucalyptus cladocalyx; assembly: GCA_017140615.1. Lineage (NCBI taxonomy): Eukaryota > Viridiplantae > Streptophyta > Magnoliopsida > Myrtales > Myrtaceae > Eucalyptus > Eucalyptus cladocalyx. Next base: position 11,198,703 of record CM029519.1, read on the forward strand.
AGTTGACTACGGCAATCTCCATCCGATCATCTAAAGGATCAGATGCATGATACAAGTGTGATGCCATAAAATTTCTGTCCTTTCCCCGCCCCACCACGCAACACACATTTCTATAATCGAAACCGTAAGTTCTCTTGTAATGTTCAACATAATCATAATAATTCTCTAGAAAATTTTCCGATTCAAAGATAATTATGATAATTCTATTGTTTCGAATTGCTCAAGAGTGCGCATATATCTCTAGACTCCTTTGATTGTACATATCCCGGTTGATATATTATCTTAAATAGTCATCTTCATTATCATACATGAAATATACGAAAAATTCCAGCTATCTTCTTTGGACATAGTATTATTCTTTAACTTAAGAAACCTCCAATCAGCCATGGGAGGCAACCGCTCTTCCTCCTACTAGGTCAACGCTTGGTCTAAGTTTTGAGGAGGGGTCGTTAAAAGAGTCAAGAATCTCGAATAGGCCGTGCTTGTCGAATTCGCTGGACGTGTTGCGTCCTCATGACAACGCTATCTCTTTAGGCAGCGGCAGCAATACGTTCAACAATCTAGTCATGCAAATCATGAATCACCTCCCAAATTGCTAGCATCGGGTATACTCATGAGGCAGACATATTAGGATCAATCGGCTCCTAGTTCATTGACGAGAGCAAGCTCCTCAATGCCGCCGACAAGGATAACCTCGTAAATAAGCATGAGCGTGTTTGTGGTTGTCAAGACCTGGAGGCCTTAAGGAGAGTCATGAATGAGGACGTGCAGGTCCAACCGGCACACTTTTTGGATCGTGCGGTGGAGACCAAGGAGGATCGTGGCTGATGCGCTACTCCTCATGGAATTGGGCTACAATGGTCTATTTATGGGCCCAAAGATCTTTGATAGAAACGGGAACTAATCACATCGGGAAAAAGGATCGCAAAAATGAGTTGCGTAACATGACCTAATAGCAAATCTTAGTGCTAATAAAGATTAAAGGTTTCCGTAGGAAATGAATTGGGACAAATCTTAGTGCTAGTAAAGATGAAAGGTTTCTATAGGAAATGAATTTGATCCTCATTCTTGAATGCCGAAAATCACTAAGTTGTTTAGAATCCGTTTAATTCAACATTTTTTTTTTTTTTTGATTAGGACTCATTCTCAGGAATTTCTTCCTAAGTCATAGTTTTTAAAAAGGTTGACAAGGGCTCAATGAGCCTCATCAACCATTGCCAAGCCTTCGTCAACTGCTAGCAAGGGATGGCCTCGCTTGGACAAGGGCCGCCTTGCCTTAGGGGCGGCCACCTCGCGGCCATCAGCAAGGTCGGCCTTCACAAGATGTGGGTGAGGATCGCCTCACCATTGGCCGAAAAGGGTCGCCGAGCCCTCATCGACCCCAAGCGAGGCCAACGCTCACCAAATCTGGCAAGGGTGGCCTTGCTTGTGCTGATGAGAGTGGTCAAGCACTCACCAACAACCGGCGGCCCTTGTCCAAAAAAAAAAACAAAAAACAAAAAAAATAAAAGAGGAAAGAAAATAAAAGTATAAAAATAATTTAAAATTGCAATTGGATGAAAATGCCCTCATTTGTCAAAATGTTTAGCCAACCAGCAACCGACAAGATTAGGCTCTATATGGAACAACCATGGCCATTTTAGGTCATTATTTGACATAAGACCCACTTTTGACCCTTATTTTAGAAAATGAGAATATTTCGGGTTCTTATTTGAAATTTTCCTAAAAATTGAACTGCTTTCTCACATTAGTCCAATCCAATAGAATAAATTTTTTTTAGGAAAAGGTACGATACCACGCAATATTTCTTGCCAAATCATGAGGCTGAATTTTTTTTTTTCTTTTTCGCTATTTTTTTAGCCTCCTTAGTTAGATTTAGGCCATCAATGTACTTGCTCGAGTATGAATGCAATCTTTATTTAGCTAGGAATATTGTGCTTGTGGAGACAAAACTCCGTAGACAATTATTAAAAGTAAAATACTCGTACTTTTACGTTTAATCCACAAAAGCCCGCGATCTACAATAAAGTAAGCGTATGTTGAAAAAAGAACTTGATTTATTTGTGTGGCAATACTAAACACATGATTATACTCATTCATAAGTAATTTATTCTCTAATTTTAAACCATTAAGCCGTATATATAATCGTACTATATATGGATTTGGATTTATTTACCAAAAATGAGATGGTGTCACGTTAAATTCTTAGGGTAATACTTTCAAATAACGTTATACTCGTAACTACTCTTGATTAGCTAGCAAAAGTAATAACCAATTTCTAGATACCAAACTTTATGACAAACTTGGTTAACTTATAAGGACTTGATTCAACATGTGCATTTTTTCCCTCAATTCAAACTCACTTGACATAAACTTATAAGGAACAGCATTTTTAGAACTCGTCACGGGAAACACATTTTTTTTCTTAGAAATTTTTTTTTTTTTTGAATTAGAGATCATGTGATATCTGGCCAAGTTTCATGCAACTCAACTAATCAACCACTCTTCGTGAGATCTTAAGAGCACATTCCCCACATTGACCTATTACATTCAAGTATTACTCCAAAAGTAATCCCGACAAAACCTAAACCTAATGATAAAGATCCGTCCGTATAAATTGGTAGTACTACTTTTGTCCCCTAGATTAACGATAGAGATATGTATAGTTTAAAGCTTAGCATTTGGCACAATGTCCTTCTCTAATGGTGTCGAGTGCTGGGCTCAAAAGGGTATAATGGGCCCCATCCCAAATTTGGGCTCAAAATAGGCTGGGCCTGTTTTAGGTAGTTTAAGATTTCGACTCTGGCCTTTTGGCTTTTCTCTGGCTTTCGTTCAGCTAAGTAATCACTATATTTGGAAACATCAATATTTTGCTTTTAAAAAAAAAAGTTTTGAGCATTTTCAAATTGTTCCTCATTGCTTACATAATTGCCTTTTACTCTTTCTAAAAAAATTATCACTAGATATGACCAAAGTTAGACAGACGCTTTAGCATATAATTAGATACTCAACTCTTGTTTCGTGTGGACAATGTTGTATTTTACCGATTAAAACTAAATTCCTAATAATGCTTATAGGTATCGAGAGAAATAGTGGCATAAAATATTCATAGAATGGAATGCAAGTTGAAAATGTAAAACCTAAAATAGCAAAAGTAAATTTCTAACAAAATTTATTTTGTATGTAGTATCTGACTAAGGTAAGATTCAAACTATATGACCTGAACCGTATGGCTGGCTTTAGTTTTTCCTAAATAAACTGTAACCTATATCATTTGTGAATAAATATCTCACTGGAGATCTATAAACTTTCACTCGATCCACTATTTAAAGATAAAACTAGAGATTATATTAAAGACATCTTCTTCTTCTTCTTCTTTTAATATTTAGACTCAAGACACCCAGGAGTTTCCCCCCGGACCTTTCATTTCCCTGTACCACGTCCGCGTGTTTCAAGGGGTAAGGCGTCGCGGGGATCCAGGCTGCCCCCTATCCCTGTAAGGGGGTTGTGGAACGGGAGGAGTAATGGAGTCAAAATCTTTTTCGAGGCCTGAATCGGCCTCTATCCAGACTTTCCCGGTGATCAGAGCCTTTTAAGGTCCTGCTCAGGACCCACATCTTCTTCTTCTTCTTCTTCTTTTAATATTTAGACTCAAGACATAATAGAATCGTGGCATGGCAGATAAATAATCATTTTACTCATTTGGTCATTTGGCGAGCAAAGAGGCACAGTGTAGTGCCGCGTGATGAGCACAAAAGCGAATATTATCCCAACTCAGGCTTTAACTATGTATGATAGAACGAAATAAGCCTAAGAATTATGGCATCAAAGTGAACATTTCTTTATCGTAATATGTAGTTTACATCGTGTGTCAAGTAGTCCTTGAATCGACGCACGAGCCAACTGTTCGACGGCCTTTCCTCCCAAAGTCCCTACACCAAGGATTCTTTTAAGATCGAGGCATCGATAGGAGCGGCTATAACTCAAGTCAAATATTCTCCAGTAGGTGTGGAACTCCTATGTTACCACTTAAAAACAGTTCTTCTGACCGTTAAACTCTCCCTACATGATGTCATATGTTGTGTGGTTGGGACTAGGGGTGAGCAGACCAGCACTGTACGAGTTGGTCCCCAATCTCCCTGGGAATTAAACCTAAGAGTTCTGGGTCAGTCCAATCCAAACCAACCCCAATTATATCTAATATATTATTTATAATTTTTTTATATAGAGAAAACTTTAAAATAAACGACATCAACAATATTAAATAGCACTTTAGCGAGGAGTTTAAGTAATTTTACATTGTTCTTTAAAAACATAAATTTTTAATATCTTTTACGGTGTCGATAGTCATAATTTACCAATGAGGAAAAAAAAATTGTGAGGAGTCCTCACGGCGTCCAAAAAGGCATAAACAATTCCTTATGGCAGCATCCTCTAGTATTCATTCTCTTCTATCTTATTTGTCCTCTTAATCTTCAATTTGCCAAAATCGAAAGAAACAACTTTTTCACTCACTACTTGATACTCACCTCGCTCGCTTTGGGTCACTCGTGCCGCTTGCCGCTCGATGCTCACTTGGTTTGTTGCTTCCTACTTGACATTCGATGCTCATTCTATTCAATGCTCACCCCACTTGACCCTCACCACTTGCCTTTCTTAACTGATCTCGCTCATCATCGAACCCATTGGGTCAATATGGTCATCAGTTGTCCTTTTAAGGAGTACAAAAAATGAAATAAAAAATTATTGGTTAGTCTTGGGTTGACTCTGAAACAGAACTGAACACATTGGGTTAGTTCGGTCATCAATCGCTTTTTTAAGGAGTACAAAAAATAAAATAAAAAATTATTAGTTGGTCTTGGGTTGACCCCAGACCGAACCCAATGGATCAGTTCGGTCCTCAATCGCTTTTTTAAGGAGTATAAAAAATGAATAAAAAATTATCGATTGGTCCCGAGTTGACCCTAGAACCGGACCGAATCCATTGGGTCAGTCCGGTCCTCGGTCCTAAGCTTAATAGGGTCGGTCCTCGGTCCCAAAAATTGAGGACCAGCACTATGCGGGCTAGTCTTAAGGTTAGGGGGCGGACCAGCCCAACCCAGACCATGCGCACCCCTAGTTGGGACATGCATGTGCATTCGTAAAATGCAACATATGCTACATAATTTTATTTGTGACTAATCCGATTACTTTGGATGTAAGGTAAGGATTTTTAATCTATCTTATATTATGTACGCTCTTATTGCTTTTACCTACCTTTAAACTAGAGGCGGCAATTTCTGAGCGAGCATGATATACTTCGCAAAATCCGCATGAGACAGAACACAAGCATATGACTAACTTGAAACTAACGAGATTGACACCATTGTATTCCTTTTATTAAAATGAATTTGACATCATTGTCTCAAAGTTATCCTATCTTATAGATTACATGAAATGACATGGATACAAATTGTCATCCATATTCAAACAGGTCCAATTAACAAGGCTAGTGACAATTAAGAATCACAACTTTTCCCCCGTCATCTTCACGATAAGAGTCAAAGAGTCTTATTAATTTTCATGCAACCAAATAAGGAAATATGAATTTTATTGTTTTGATTTTATCATGACATGATGCTTTGTGTCAAACTTTTATTAATCAAATGTGCCCATTAATTTCTCTACTTCAAACATCAATTTCATCGGCTTATCTTGGTGATACCCTCATTTCTCAAATTGTAAATACACTTAAATAGGTCAATATTTTTCATTATTTTAAAGAGCAAAATGCATGTGCAGATTGGCTAGCAAATTGGGTTATCCAACCCAACAATACAAGTGATAATGCTGTAATAGATGGGCCACCAATATGTTTGCTTTCTTTGTTGCTAGTAGATCAAATTGGATCGTGTTTTATTAGGAGAGTAACAATGTAATTTTCGAGTCATACCCATTTTCTTACCCGAAAAAATATGCCTATTAACATGAGTATAATTCATCATCAAAGTGTTTAGTCTAGTTGATTAGGTCTTATAGCCAAGATGTCTTCTCTTCCTCGGCATTCACAATTTTGTACCTGCTTATAATATAGTATTGTCGCTAATTCAATCTCCTTGCGCAAAAGCCTCACAGGATTAGAATTTCAGTGGTGCTACGATGATAGGCTTCTCCATCCGACAACTTAGCCTCGGCTCACCTCGGTTTACTATCATCATCTAGGGCTCAAACAGATCATGTGGAATATTATACAAAAGTCTCGGCTGGTTGCCGATCGCTCCTTCTAACTTTCACCCTATTATTTATCAAAGACAAACGAAACAATGATTCCGCAATATTTGACTGACATTTCACTGCAAACTTCTAGCTCTTGAAGGGCTTCTGATATTTCCCCAATTACCTCAAAATCATAAAACCCAATATGACAATCCTCGATGCAAGAACTTCTCTTTGAGTCTAATTAATCGGCTCTTCCCATATGACAAATGGTCAACAATTTCACTTTATAAAAAGCTGAAAAACAATAGTCAACTCCATTCACTAGGTAATCCGATATCCAACGACCAGAATTAATTTGCCTTTTCCTGTTCTTTTTCGGTTTATTGACTTTGAAACAAGCTGCAATTCCCGAGGAGTATGTATCCGTGGATCACGGGACTAACATTTAAACCATTGTAGTGGTGCTGTCTCCAACCATCCAAACATCAAAATTGAATTGCGAAATTAATATCATCTCATCGTGCCACGTTAAGCTCATAACCTAAATTTGTTCTATTATGACTATTTTTTGGAGTCTTCTAAGTGATCCAACGCTTCCTTCGAATCCCCAAGTCGTGATCCATTTATGATCGTTAGTTCTCAGTGAAGCGGAAAACGGTTCAAAGCAAAAGTTTGGACATGATTACACAAGCAGAAAAAGTTGTCAAATCAATCCTAAAATTTTCAATTGTCCAAAGTTGGTTTTAAATTTACGCAAAATTTCAATGTAGTCCATTCAGTCAATTCTCATTGAAAATCGCCAATATGACAATATGTCACATAAAACGGCCAACTGCGACTAGATTGTGATAGAATAATTTATACTAGAATTTCATGCAAAAGTTTAGAACTAAACTTAATTAGAAAGTTTAAAATTGAATTGACATATGTATAATAAGTTTAAGACTGATTAGGTAATTTTCGCTTACACAATCACTAGATTTAATTCCAGTTGCTCATGTCACACCATAGGAAAATTGAGTTTGAAACTTGTAATGGATGTTTTCTTTAACAAAATCAATCGATGGCCAATCCGAATCTAAAATACTAATCTTGCTCTTCTCCTGTAAAATTTCAAAGAGATTTCAGCAAATTGTCGGCCTATTTTTACTCTGGTGCTATATCTTGTTTTATGGAAAAATCTCAAGTAAATGCCCAAAACAGGGTTGTTTTCTTAAAAAGAATTTCATAATGAATCTTTATCTCAAATAAAACTTTCAAATGACCAATTTTAGTCTCCAATAAGATCTTAAACTCGTCATTCAGTCGAATCTTAGCTGACCGGCTTGCACGTACTAACTCCAGCGTTCGAGTTCCTTCAAACCGGATAAAAATCGAAACATTCGGAACGGAATTGCCTCTGATGTTGGAGGGGTTTGGGTTTTAATTATGTAGGTAGGACTGGAGGTAGAGAGACCTATGAAGTGAAAGCTGACAGGAGAAAACACAGTCGCAAGAACTGCCACTCGTTCTTTCCTTCTGTCCGTATGCGGCCGACGCCGGAAGGGTAAGAACAAGAAACGCAGATTTCTCTCTCCCCCCCACCACCTTCTTGATTTCGCCATTGACTTACGCGCTCGACATATCTCGTTAATGTTTTTTTTCTTTTCCTCCTCCTTATCCTCTTCCTCCTCCTCATCATCATCCATCATTCATGCGTGCAAAACGTCTCTGAGCAAAGGCCAGACCAACAACGTCGCCATCGCTCCACTGTTTGCAGACCTAATTCCTCCCTCCGCCCCTCTCCCCCTCGTGGTCGGGAGAGGGGCTCGTGATATTACGCAAAAGCGCTCGTCCGCAAATTGCCGTTAGCCACGTGTCGCTCCCGTGTCAGATGAGAGCCATTTTGACCTTCGAAGGAATTCATCTTTTGATGGGGAGGTGCCATCGTCACTCATCTTTGATGATTCTTGATTCTGATGATGGCGATGGCGATGTTACGAGAGAGATATGCCTAACTTCTTTTGAATTGATCAACGGGGAGCGGTTCCTTCGAATACCAACATTTCCCTGTAAATGTCCGAATTCAAAAGGTCCAATGTCGGCAAGAGTTAAAGTTAATCGGATGGATACGTTGAAATTAGACAACATAACACGACTCATTCAAATAATAATTCAGAACACTAATTGACTCATTATCTAATGGAAGAACGATTGCCCTTCTCCCCAATATTGAGCCAACTACCTTATTGGTCTATCAAAATATTTTAGTTACGTTATCGTACCTTGTTGAATACTCGATATTAGTGTATATCTTTTTATTATTCATCTTATATTATGTATTTTTCTCTTCTTCTTTTTTCGAAACCTCCGAAGCAGGGTTAGCTGTCCGTTATATCTCAATCACTCAATCAGACTCAAGACTGTTGGAACCAGTTCGCACGTAAAAAATCTGCACCAGTCCCACACAACAACGATCGTCAACCAACCACTCCCGTCTCTTCTATTTTTCCGCCGAACCCTTTTTGCACAGTACTACTGATTTCCCCATACTCCAGCTCATTATACAACACAGATGCCGAAACTTTCAGAGAGAGAGAGAGGGAGAGGGAGAGAGAGAGAGAGAGAGAAATTAATACTTCTTTTTGCGTTTGACGGTCAGACCCTTCAAAAACGTGCAAGGAAGATAAGGATTGGAAAAAAGGGCAGTTCGAAAGCGGACTGCTTTCAGGGATTCAATCAGTCTTTTTTATCACTCCAACGTGTGCTGAGATTGGCCAATCTCAGTCTCTGTTGGCCCCTTTTCCCTCGTTCTGACTCCAGCTACTGTGTATACCGGTGGGGTGGTACTCTATCGTGTGCACTCGTCTTACTGGAGTTCAATGCATGCCAGGAAAGACCAAAGGTTCATTGATTCTCTCTCGTGGTCCTCGATTGAAATGCATTTCGGCACATTTTGCATAACCGGATCCATGAGATTGATCAGATGCATCAATGACTTTTCAGTAACCAAGGGTGACAACTCAAATGAAGTTATTCGGTTTTACGTTGACATGAGAACATATTTCATGGTTCTATTGTCATGTTAGGTTGACAATGGATTGATCCGGCGTGCCACTAATAATGTTATTTCAATCTCGATGTGTTCCAAGACAGGTTCGTGCGACGTGCAATAATTACATGCGGTGTGACGATTATTTAATTGTTTGTCACAAATAGCAAAGATGCCTCACTATTTTTATTGACCTTTCTTTATGATGAATGCGGAATTTCTTTATGAAGAGCACATAGAATACTTCCTTTTTCATATGATTAATCTGATAGAACTTCTCATTACTTTGGTTTTCCTTGCGCGCGGCCCCGCAAATTGCATCGGCTAGGTAAACATCCCCAGAAAAACTGAGTTCGGGATCCAACTCCGCCTCCCACATGCCTCTCCCTAGCTAGCCCATAACCAGTAGCCTAATTACATAGTTTCTTTGCCCTAATTACATTTATCAGTTTAATCGTGTAAACAAGTGATCTGGAAATTACATGCATTAGCTAAGGAATAGATCTTAATTTTTTAGATCATTGCACTCCAGATTCGTCAACAATCTAATCAGTGCTGAAATGCATGTCGGCCACTTCATTCCCCCTTCTCTGTCACTGATTAGCTTTGCTTACTCGAATGGGTTTTGAAAAAAAAAATTAGCTATAAAAATTAGGAGATGCCAAGTTAAGAAACATTTCCATGAACATACAAATATATAATCACTCCTGCTCGACTTCTGGGCAATAAATGGCATAGCCATGTAACATTTGCTATTACACGATGATCGCCTAGGGTTTCTGACGTTCATCACAATTACAAGATTCGACAAAGCAAAGCGCGCTTTGTGGACTAAAAGAAAATGAGAAAAAGGAGAAAAAAAAATGGGATACCGAAGACAGACGCAAAAGGAGCATTTAACCATGTTGATCTTAATGAGGCACTACATAGTTCGTCAAACTTCAAGTTTTCCAAGACCAACCACAAACCCGATTCATACGGAAACTTAACTTGGACTCACGGCAATGTAAACCGTAATAGATAAAGATAGAGAGAGAGAGAGAGAGAGAGAGATGTGAAGGCAGCACAGTGACCACAGCTAAGACAGCTTCTGCTTTACCTCCTTAGCCTCCACGCGTGCTCAAATCTGCAACCCGAGAAAGACGCGAGTGAGTCGAAATCAAAAGATAGTAAATGCTGATTAACGAGCAAAGTTCAGCTCAAACAGGAACTAACAAATCAATCAGTTCTCACTGCCCAACACATCTTTTTCGATTCACCAGTCAAAAGTTTCTCGACCGCGAAAGATCTTTTGTACAGAAAACATACTCTACGTCAAGATCAGCAGGGATTCAAAGATATTATAATGATAAGTCACCAGATAGTAAGAGGCGCCGTGCTGGAGTGACTGAAGAGTGAGACCCCACTCATTGGTGAGAACGAGCTGACCCGAGGCGTTGATGAGCACTGCGTCATCCCCGAAGGCCTCCCTCACGTTGAACGGCCCGGATGCCACCTGGAACGCCACGTCGTTGATGAACACCGTGGATTTCGCCTCGTTACTGGCCTCCGGGACACCTGCAGGCACGCGATCAGCTCTCTCCCTCCTCTCAGAGTCTCGACTCTAACGCACGCATGCATTTGCCAATTTATACGCACGCATACGCACATCAGTCCAACGCAGTGGTCAAATACATCAAATTCAAAGACTCAGTTTCCGTTTTCCTCTGCTTTTTTCTTTCTTTCTTTCTTTCTTTCTTTTTTGTTGCTGCTGTTTCATCACCCATGCACACGTTCATCCAGGCAGATCGCAAAACCCGGATTCAAAATCTAATTCCCACTCTTCACGATTAATTGGAATAGTGACAGACATTCAATTTTTTTTTTCTTTGTTTTATAGTTTTGATACATCAGTGACTTCCATGAGACCAGACCTAGACTGACGTGTATGTATCACACATGATCTTTAAACAAATTTAGGGAGACAAACATATATTCTTATGCCCTTGCTTATCCTCCTTTTGACCTACATTCTTTGTTTTTTATCTTATGTTTTCCAAAAATAAACCTTGCGCTAACGGAGCTGCACACCCACAGGAGGCAGACATTGTCTGCTTACACCCTTTAAATAGTATTTTTAAATATAATTAGCGCAGAAATTTGTGCAAGAAGAAAGCCCATCAAGGAGCTAGGCCTACTTTTCTCTATATGGAGCAATAATTTAATCTCCAGTCATATCTAAGTGAAGAGCTTTCTTACCCTGAACATTGTCGATGTTGGTGCTTGGAAGAGGAAGGCTAGTAGTGACAGTTGCAGGAACAGCAGAGTGAGTCGTCCCTGAAGGGTTGATCACAGAATAGTTATTACCCAGAGAGCTTGTTGGTAATTGCATCATCTTCATTTTGTGATGATCACCTTGCCCAAGTTTCTCAGAACTAGCTGCATTGTTGTTGTTGTTGTTGTTGTTCATGATCTCACTAAGTAAAAGGCTTGTGCAAGGGCCAATATTAGGGCTTTGCTCATGAGGAACTTGAACCACACTTGTCAGTGGAGAGAAGCAAAACCCTTGACCAGATTGAGTGAAACCACAAGTGCTTACGCCCTGATGACTTGGTTGTGGGAAAAGCAAGGACGGCTGGGTGAAAAAGTCCCCATGATGAGTCTGAGAGAAATAGGCCTGGTTCATGGAGATAACCGGATTTGGGACATCAAGAACGTCCGTAGAACACGAACCTAGGGACAAGTTTGTCTTCCTGGACCCGGTTGGAGAGGTCCTGTCAGACGAGGAAGACGACGAAGATGAATTTGGAGCTGTGACGGTGGGCGACATTGAAGATGTGATTGGATTGAAATTTTGGTTGTTGCTGCTGGTGTTGGTGTTTTGGTTTTGTTGTTGCTTCTGTTGTTTCGAGGTCTGGAGGTGACGGAGCTTGTGCTTGCTTCTAGATTTCCGGTTCTGGAACCAGTAGAACACATTGGCGTCGCCCACTTGCCCGTACTCTTGCAATTGAGCCCTGATCTTCCGAATCTCCTCCCTGGGGGGGTTGACCATCCCGGAGTCGAAGATCGCCTCCAGTATGCGGATTTGCTCCGGCTTCGGGTTCCACCTCGGCTTTGGCTCCGGGGTTCGCTCCTCACAACCTTGAAAGAAACATAAATGAGCCCTTAATTACACATCTTCACCATCAAGCAAGCTCTACATAAATAAGCCATGGAAAAGGTTGGCCGGCACACTCAAGTTGAGTTGGATATGTTTCAGTTATGTGACTTTTATGTGTATCCAAGAATGTTCAGTTATGTTGGGTCTTGAGAATTGATTTCGAGGACCATATTACTGTGTCAAAATCAAGCTGAAAATGAAGAAAGGGTAATAGCGAAGCCATGATTGGCAATATCATGGGTTGTTTTTGCATGGTGGGCTAGAGAGATAGACTGACGAGTTGAGAGGATCAGAAGGGGGTTCAGAAAACGATGAGAGAAAATCATGATTCGCATTGTATACCTCAGAAAAAGGGTAAAAACCCTATATTTTGCACGCATAAAAGAAAAGGAAGTTCACATCCTTGCAAGTGTCAAATTAATTAATATCGTTATTACCTGATGAGTACGGCGAAGTTCTGTGGCATCCACTTGATGACAGGAGAGAAGGGTTGAGATCATGTTGCCATTGATGATGCTGAGTGTTGCAGGGCTTGGACTTGAACATGCTAGGCCAGTGTCTATTTGATGAAGCCATCGATAATCTCTTGCGAAGATAACAAGCAGCAATAGGAATATGAAGAAGATGATCTCTCTGAACAGTCAGCCAAAGAGAGAGAAAGAGAGAACGACACTGCAAAGAACTCTTTTGTCGCTCTCTTTTTCTTAGGTTCACTGCAACTTCAATAGCTAAAAGCACCTCCTCTCTTCTTATAGCCTCTTCACTTTCACCTACCCTCTGCAAATTCAGTCCATTTTTTTCAATTAAGTACACAGTCCTTAACCCATCCCCCCAAAGAATTTTGTTTTTCAAAAATAAAGAGAAGGAAAGAAAGAAACCCTAACTGATTATACATATCAAAAAGAAAAATAAAAAACCCAATAATGAGAAGTCAAAATTTATCAAGTTGATTAAAATAGGCAAGACCAACAACAAGAATCGTCTGTGGAAACATAAACAAGAAGGGAAATGGAATTAAATGAAAAGTTTGGGACGAGTACAATAACACCCATACCTTTGCTTTGCCTTACGTATATATTTCCGTAATAGGACTGAAATTATTATCATTACTTGTGTGCATACTCAAAGTACAACAACTTTTCCCAATTCCTTCCCCTCAGGAGGAGAAGCAGAGTGAACATGGAAAGCTACGCATGTTGGGATTTTTATTGGGAATTTTTCAGGCCGTGAGAGAGAGAGAGAGAGAGAGAGAGAGAGAGATGTTAATGCAAAAGCTATGTGGATTGAACAAAGAGGAGAGAGAACGTGTGCAACTCTTGAGTATTGATCTGATCAGTTTGTCTCTTTCTTTCCATTGTTTGTTGCAATTATTACTACCTTTTCTATTCTCTCTCTCCCTTTACATGGTGTCGCTTGGGTTTGCTTGCAGGGAGTATTTATGGGTGAGTGGGAAGGAGAAGAAGAAGTGAGATTATTCTAATGGAAGCGGTTGTTGCAGAAATAAATACGGGGGTGGTGGTGATGAATATGAGTTAGTCTTAGTGTTTGAAAGTCAAGAGAGAGAGAGAGAGAGAGAGAGAGCTTTTTAGGGTTTTTTGTTGTTTTGATTGATAAAGCGGTGGGAAATTAATTGCAAAGAAAAAAAGGGAAATTGGTTATTTCGAGCATAGCAAGAGAGGGCCTCTTTTCTTCTTGGGTTGGATTGACTCGAGGTTAATTAAGTTTTGGGTACTTAATTAACCCTTTGTTCTAAATGATGCCTTCCCATTGGTCGAATTTCCGAATTTTATCTCAAAGAATGTGTCCGTTAAAGCTCTCCTTCTTTCTTTCTTTTAAGTAGGTTTCGAGCTCCACATTTTGAATTTGATCAAATACCTTTTTGTGGCAATGGCGTAGCCTAGTCACGAGTCTTGATCTTCGTCATCCATGTAGGTAATTCTATGATAAGCTGGACAGAATTCATAACTTTAAGCAAGTTTAATTTAATTCTTCAGCTCAATTTTCATTAGTTGAAAGTCACATATGTTATTTCACGAAGTCAAAGTAATTCTTTCATCAATGAAAACTTTATTGGGACTCATTCTTTTACTAGAATAATCACATATCATGGTATTCTCGAGTTTGAATAATATAATATAAGGCCACGATATTTGAATTATAACATTTCAGCTCCATTTTAAACCCTTGCCGGCCAAAATGAAGGAAACAAAAAGAAAGGAAAAATAAAATAAAAAATTATTTAAAAAATCAAAATATTATTTTAAAATGTCTACATTAGTATTGGCCTTACCACTTAGGACGATCAACATCCATGTCAGCAATTTCTAATCTAAATTGATCGAATGGACTAAATTGGTACTAATGTGATAAGGAGTCGATCCAATTAAAAAATTTAAGACTGAATTAGTACTTATGCAATAAGTTTAAGACTTTTTGGATACTTTTCCCAAATACATGTGAGGAACTAATGATATTTGGCTCACAATATTCCTTACGACGCAAAAAGAAGACCCAAAGCAACTTTGTATTTTTCTATATTATATAGGATATTCGAATCTTTCGACTCAACTAACCTTACGGATATAGGCAGACCACTTCATTTACATGGAGGTCATCGCAAAAGCTCAAACTAATAACACATGTGGAGTGTTTGGGGAGCCTCACACGGGAAATTGGTTGCATCTTAGAAAATCAAAGCCAAAAGCCTAAACTAACATGTGGAGGAACACTACATGAGTATAAAGCCCATTGAAACTCCATAAGCAAGCAATGCAGGAAAATTTAGTAGTCAAAACACTAATAAGAGATACTAAGTTATAACCATTGAAACTGCCGAACCGGTTGTTTAATTTTTGATTTTATGACAGATATGCTTGCCAAAAGATTATATGATTTTTATCATCCTCTTTATGTACATTGTATTAAAAAATTTAACCTTAATAAGAGATACTAAGTTATAACCATATTTACTAAGAGTGAGCACCGGTTTAGGATAGACCTTGAACCAAACCAGACCAAACAATACAATTTGATTCCCACAAGAAATAATCCAATCCTTAGTCCCAAAAATTGGGCACTAGTAATGTGTGATCCGGTTCCAAGGTCAGGGTGCTTAACCAAACCGGCAAACTAACCTTGGATCTAATCCACTTAAACTATGTTTGTTGTTTGTTTAACTTTCAAGTAATTTAAAGTTGGAGCAATCTTTTATAGATAAATGGGGAATTAAGTTCTACACTTCATGTTTCATCTTACGTGTTTCAAACTTGTTTATGTTTATTTCATTTTAAGTGTTCATCTCTTATGGATTGTTACTTTTGGAAAGTGGAGATTTCTACTATTGTTTTTGCTTTCATTTTGCTTGACTAAGGAATGAGTTGGATAAATCCTTGTTGCTTGAGATTTTTGTTTGGCTTTTATTGGTGTTTTACTTCTAGCCGTTTTGTTGTTAAGTATCAAAATATTGCGTGTTGATGGATATATACATTGAAATAATAAGTTTATCCTTTTAAAGAATACAAAAAGTTGAAATAAAAGAGAAAAATAATAATCGGACAATTCCATGGACCGACCTAGAACCAGACTGGACCAACAGGGTTGCCTTTAGAGTCTATATGATCAGTTTCCGGTTTTAAAATTATGAGACAATCATGTGTGGGTAGGTTTTAAATTCCAAAATTAGCCTAGCTTAATCTTAAAACCACTCACTCCTAATATTTACCAAACTTACACGACAGTTTTATGAATAATTAGTCCTACTCACTATCTCAGGTTCAAAGAATGTGAATTCTGTCCTAGCTGGTTTGCTCATTTGTCGAATTATCTTTTCCTCTCTTTTCAAATTGAGAAAGACATCATTGGTGTCGAGACAAAAATTACATAATTCTATTCTCGCGACTTAATTCGAGTATATTGTCAAAAAAAAAAATCATATATAAAATACTTAAGTTATTAGATGAAAAATGATAGCCACTTATATAGGTTTGGACGTCGAGAGAGCCGACAGGATACCTTTTCCCCCTTTGATGCACAAAAACTACATAGCATGTTCGTTGTATTTCCATATAAACATTTTTCCTCGCTCACCACCCTGAATTGAGATTCGCAAAGTTCTTATCTTGCTCCATGACATTTTTGCGCCAGCCAAATTTGCATGTACTTTGTCGATATTGCAAGAGGTTAAGCAATATATACTTAATTAATGAAGCTTCGGATGTCCCCTAAATCGAGCAATTTATTATTCTAACTTTCCGAAATCCTCAAAACCCTAATTCACCCAAAAAAAAAAAAAAAAACTAATCGAATGAGCGAGCGAACAGGGAGTCAGAAAGAGAAAGAGAGAGACAAAGGAGGCGGACGTGCTGAGGGAGGGAGGGCATGTGGAGGAGAGGAGGGTGATGGAGCTGTTTAGGGTTTCCTTTTTTGTGTTTATGAATACGTTCAGTGTTTAATAAACATTGTTTAATCTAATTGTTTTGATTTCGAAATTAGATCAGTAATGTGTTTCAGGATTTATAACTTAAAGTTAAACCGAACCATTGTTTTCCTTACTACCGAAAAGAAATCCAACTCGAAAAGACCCGGAATTTTTTTTTCGGTTCCGGCAGTTCTTTTTTCACGTCTCTAATATTTATCATGCAAATGAACAAAGAATATCACAAAAATATATAGGCACTTAAAAAGGAATGGCCCATGAATTTATATATCAAAAAGACAGAATATGATCACCCAAATCGTCAAATGAATTGTCAATTTGTCTCGTACAGCTGAACAGTGAACACTAGTGTTAATTACCCGAGCAGGGCATACTATGTTGGATTCTCCCCGCTTCTCACTGCACAAAATTACTTTTGAAACCACGTTTTTGGCCTAAGTTCGATGTCATCATTGAATTTCAGCGTTAGAATGCCTAACTTGTAAACCCAACGACACTTCGATCCATCAAGTTAACCCCGGAGTTCGAATCGCATTACAGGCTCGACGCTTTCCGAGGCACGAAAACTCGAAAATAACCACGTCGCCTCGACTAATCCCTCTTCAATAGATATCTGTCCTTGTTTGCACAATAAATTATTTTGGAGGGGGGGGGCACATGATTGCATTGAATGAGGAGGGGAGAGAGGGGGGGGTAAATGTCTAAAAATGCCGAATGAGATGGGTATGTGTGTCGAAGCTGGAAATGCGCTGAACGAACTGGAGCTCTTGTTGCAAACGTGCAAGCAGTAAATACGCACTCTCTCACGACACCAACATGCGACCATTAATTGCGCTCAATCCGCTCGCTCGCTCTCGCCCATGCGTCGGCATTACGTGGACCTGTCCTCACTCCCATCCCCTCTTCTTTGGGCACTGAAAATCGTGCGACCGGAGATCGTCAGGATTCCTTTTTCGCTGGTCCTTCGTTCTTCGTACGCACCCAACATCTCCATCTTACAGCGACCTTAGCGTAATGCGAATGATGAAAATTGTTCTAATAGAGTGAGGCTATAGCTGATCGAGCAAACCTTGGTTCAACTTGGTCCGCCCGCGGAGGTCTAAATTTTAGCTTGAAATGAGGAATACAAAAGAGATCGCACGTGAGAGGTCGGCAACATGGTAGTTCTGGCTGGTTAAGAAAACCACATTTTTGTAGAGGCATTGTCATGAACTTCCTCCGCATTAGGATCGGTCTCGCTTTGCAGGCTCTCCGGATCTCGTTTTCTTTCAATCGCCTTTGCCGGGTGCATGTAGATTTCCATATTTAAAAGCCAACGCATTAGGTGCCTCTCATCCATATGAATGTATCGACTCTGCTATGTATATTCCTTCTTCCTTCGCTTAAAACAGAAGAAAGGTCAAGAGCTACTTCATCACTTTGTTGGTCGGCCAATTGCTTAGTCTACCGCATTTACTAATATATATCCATGAAGGTCATGTTTGGCTCCGACAGAACATTCTGATTGATTGGATGCGTGTGTGGGCATCACCCAACATCGTGGATGATGTCCACGTTTATACCCACTAAATCAGAGACCTCATGTAGAAAAACACAGGACATCCGTATATGTATGAATGCAACATATGAGCAGTCGAGAAGATTTTGCGAGATATTTAAGAATGACATCCAATCTGAGTACCAGACCAGCCCCAACACAACACAGCCACAATCAAATTAATGGTCTCGAGAAAAACTTTGGAACAAAGAAATGCCTCATCCACAATATCCTTACTCTCCTAGTTCTACTATAAACTGGGTTATTTTAGATAATTATATGGTCTGTTTCTATATTAATATATCTAGTAGGCACGTTTCAAGTTCCGTTGTCGATTGGAACAGGTTTTCAGGTGCATTTAGCAAGCAATCTCGAGAATGGGACAAAGTTTGAGGTTCTACTTAGGGGCTAATTTGCCATCCCCAGTCGATAGATCCGAACGGACTTCCTCAATGACACTCCACATTCTTTTAGTAGCAATAAGGGACAGTATTACAAATCAAAAAAGAAGGGACGGACTGTAATTCTGCTTTTCAAATCTCTGGGAATAAACGAACAACGAACTGAACCGGAATGAACAGTATTCAAACAAAAACAAAACTGGTCACGGTTTATACTCACCGGCGGGAAGTGCCATTCATTTACATTGGACCTTTTATTAGGGACTTGAGGGGGCTCTGGATTTACATTAGAGTGATGTTGATGGAAATGGACATTCATTTCACGAGAGAAAACTTGCAAAGAAAGACTGCGCATTAAATTACCATATACAGTCTTCTGTTTCCTTCAGATCCATGGAACAGAGATCCTGCTAGCACAATCCAGTCTCATGCAATGAAAAAGAGTTGAGACATCTCTTCTGGGTGCAAAATCTTATCGCTTAAGACTGGAAATATCTGCAACAGAAGAATGTCAGCAACCAATCAGAAGTTCCATAACGAAAACATGTAATAACACAATGCCGCCACACAGAACAGGTTCATACATTGTGAGGGGTCTCATATTTCTCCTCCTCATTAAAGTATAACTATGTATCTTGATCAATATTGGACCAGGAGAAAAATGTAACAGACTGGATGGCAAACTGGGAGAAACATGTCAGGGATTAATGAGCACCAAGGCAAGGACTTGAGGCCTATGCAAAGAATGGACTGCACAAGATACTATTCTAACCTTGTAAAAGAACAGCATCACACTGAGAACAGCTTTCCAGCTAAACATAAGAATGACAAGAAGAACGAAATATAAAGCCTCATTCCAGGAAAGAAAGAGAAGTATATGCCTGATGTCAGATTAGTAGGTCCGGTGCAGATGTCGCAGGTCACAATGGAAAGCTAGAAAGAAAGTATAAAACTGGAATTACTCTCCATAGTCCTTTCTATAACACATTCCCTTCTTTTTTTTGTGAGACCAGTAATATCTAGGCACCAGGTAATAGTCTACAACTAGCCAGAAAAGCTCAGTAACATACTTCACAGCATACAGTAGTAATGGCTGAGAAAAAGACCATGAAACTTGCAATCAGAGAGAATAATAATGAGGAAATATCAAAGAAAGAAAAACCTTATCTGAAGGAAGAGAATGATCATAAGAGCCATATAAAATCAAAGAACCAAAGCTAAGGCCATTACCAAATAAACAGCAGTTTGATTACCTTTCCAATAAAATCCACAACATGTTCTGGATTGCATGATAAGCATACAGCAAGCTCTCTAATGTAAATGATGTTAAAGAAGAAACAGTTCCTACGATCATTGATATGCATGCAAGACAATTCCAGAAAAGAAAACAAAAAAAGAAAGAAGAAAAAAGAATTTTTGTACAAGATAAAAGGTCCATTCATACTATCTTCAAAGAAAGTCCTTTATTTTTGTTTTGGTCCACTTGGAAGAAACCAAGTTTATGGATGCAAGGTGGCATCTGAATAAGATAGACTCAGCGTGATGCAAATCTTGGTCAGACCATGGCAAAATCTTGTCTATGTAGAGACCATCAACTTTTTTATTTTTCATATTTAATATGAATCCAATAAGCAAAGTCTGACAAAATACAAAAAGGACGGCCTGTCACTCTACAGGCCTGACCATGACCAAAGACAAGAAAAGGCTATGGACCAAAGAATATTCAACATCACCAGGAAGTTTCCACATTTCAGTAACTCTGGTAAGCGATACTGCATCAATAATCAAGAACTATATGACCAATCAACTGGAAATAGTATTAAGCTCTCATTCCCTCCTAACTTTGTACCTCTAGTCCAAGGAATGTTTCCTCGAATATGGCAAGAAACCTCAATATTGTCAATGGGAGCTTTCAATATCTGAAGATTGTTCCCCCCATTTCAGATTCAATGTTCCAACAGATCTGATCGCGTGGTAAAAGCAGAGAACCTCCCCCCAACTTAGTCAGCGAGCCTACCTCTAAAGAAAATGGCAGCTTGAGCTTGTTCAAGATCAATTTTGAAGCTACCACACCATTGTAGAGCACCCAGCTCAAATCAAATCTTCCAACCATCTAAGCGCAGCAACCCGTCAACACCGTTGCGTGGGGACGTACATTTAGAATTCAATTCTCTAATTTCCCTCATTCGCAACACAACATCGGCATCAATTCACCAAATGCAAATGCTCATAAACAAAGCCATAATCTCCCCCATTAACCTCTCACTCTTCACAAGATCATAGAGCTGTAACAACTTAGGAAAGCAAACCCGAATTACCGGTCTTTGGTATAATCGCACTCATAATACTATCCATCTTCTACAAATTAAGCCACAGCGAAAGCGACCAACAAAATCTCACCATTCACCGTGGAAAAGGAAAGCAAGGAAAGGACCACGGTACCTACAACGCCAACCGCAACGCCACTCCGTCTACCCGCTCGCTTTCTCCGGTACGTCCTTCTTCGGCGAATCGTCGGCCCCGCCCGGACGCGTCGGCGGCGCGTGAGAATTGTCCCCGAGCGACGGCAGCGGGTTGCCGCCCTTGATGAGCCAGCCCAGGGCGAAGAACGCGGCGCCGGCGAGGATCGCCGTGCCCCAGGCGTGGGAGTACCACCGGCTGTACTGCCGGATCGCGAACCGCCACTGCTCCCGCATCGCGACCGGGTCGGGGTTCGCCGCGTCGGGCGGGTTCGGGTACTTGACCCGGTGGCCGGAGAACTCCTGGGAGTGGGGACCGCCGCTCGGGAGCTCCGCCGCGGGCGACGGAGGAGGGCGGGGGGCCGCGGGGTCCTGGCGATCGGTCATGGCGGCGATTTCGAGCGTGCGGATTGAGGCGGAAATGAGCGTCGAAAGCTGCGCATGAAAGCGTGGCTCGGGCGAGAATCGCTCGACGTTGATCACGGCCGTTGATCGCTGTGGAACTTGATGTAATCGACGGCGACGGTTACGTGTGATCGGTGGATGCGGGTTCAGACGAGCCTGCACCGCGCGACACGGCGTCTGTCTGTTTGAGGAGGCGAAGGACACGTAGCACCGGCTGCACGACACGTGCGCATCCCACGTGCGAAAAACTTTAAGGACAACCAAAAAAGGATAATGGAGAAAAATTCATTTTTACTCTATCTGATGCCTGCAATTTTTATCTCTGATCGATACACGTTGGATTTGCCGAATTACACAAAATATATTACTTGAATATAGATTTGAGTGAAGTAAATTAAATGAACAATTTGGTTTTAATAAAAATCATAACTCTGAAACATGTATTGAAGAAATTAATTATTGTGTATAACGTCGCTTAAGAATATATTTAAAGGTACTTTCAAACTACTCATCTCTTAAAATTCAATTCTAATAAGAAATAGAATTTTCCAAGGATGAAAAATCAATTTAAATAAACACAATATTGAACAAGGATGTCATGTCAAGCATCGTGACAATCGCAATGCGTGACGATCGCAATGCGTAAATTGAAGCACCACTTGGCGAGCACGGGAGGAAATATTACAAACTCTCTATCATAGAGAGTCTAATTTTAACAATATACGCAACGAATATGTAAGATGTTTGATTTTTTTATGATTTCGTGGTCCATTTGATTTCGAGTTCAAATATTTGCATAAACCTCGGAATCCCAAACCCCGTTTGTCTATACCATCCTTGGCCATTTGGGACACTAAACCCTGTTTAGCCGATACCGTTGCAATCCGCCGCCGGCACCGGCCATTCAGGATGTACTCAACCTAGTTCATTCTTGTTTGTGCAGCCCGATGACACCAGCCGAGGAATGTTATAAGCTCAATTCTGCCTAAACTAGTGATGCAGCACAGCACTAGCAGCAGCTCAAGAACATAATCAGCAGCCGAATAAACATCATGCTTTCTAGTTGAAAGTACTGGAGAAGGCACCAACCACGCAAGATGCCAACCATGGCAACCATGGCATATACAACTGAAGGAGCATCACATTCGTGGCAACAGCATAATAGTAATAACAGCATAATAGTGTATTACCATATGATTTTCATAAAGTACAACAAGCCAACATGCACACTAGGTGATTCCGTCGCCTCACCTTACAAATTATTCTTTAGGTCGCCCCTGTGCCGACGCTCACACTCAAGCGCTTACAGCCCCCAGAAACCACACGCGATTGGTAATTACATGCTTTAGAAACTCATGCACCAAGCTTATCTATTCAACAGAGTAGCTTCTGCATGCATCTTGGTTCCGTCCTAAGCGGCTTCCTCTTCAAGAGTGTTAACCCGTTCGCATTCATCAATCCATTCGCTGTATCTGCAAAATTTTTAAATTCTTTTGGGAGTAAGAGGGAGAGAGAGGAATAAGCAGAAATGAAGAGGAAGCTATGGCCACAATGAACTTACATGTCTATCGCCTCAGTTAAAGCTGCAGAAATTACAAAGAAAAGTGGGTCAGGACGAATACACAAAACAATCTTTTCTGGAGAGGAGCAAAAACGAAAGAAACAGATTCAACCACATATAGTTTAAGGAAATACACATTCTCAGCATTTAAATCACCCAAAACATTGAGGCAGTCAAGTGCAGGGAGCTCTTATCAAACGAATTGCAACTCACTGCTTTCCCATTGCACAAATATAGAGGAAGAGTATCAAACAAACATTATTTAGCTCCAGTCATGACTTTTGGCAAAGATGATAGTCTAAACCAGAATTCCAGTGTCAGCAGATTATGGTCTTCTCTGCTTCCTTATGACAAACCAAATCTATACAGCTAAAACAATACTGATGGCTCTTGATCTCTTTTGATCAAGATAATCGTTAAAAAGGGCATTCTAGACATCTTGCATGCAGAAAGTATTTGTATTGCCCACAAATCATCCTATCAAAAAGCACATAGATGTCGCCAGAACTTCATTGAGTCATTATGAAAACATAAGTAGTTTTTACCAGTATCATCATAAACATATACTACAAGTTGCAATCAGCAGAAAGTACGGGGGGAAGTATACCTGTGATGCTAGTGCTAAAGCTTTCCTGACAGATTCCGCATATGGCTTCACCAATGAGGTTCTTCATATCACTGAAATCAAAAACTGAAGATGAGAGTGCAATATATCTCTAAATCACCCCTCTCTGTTGCCATGTTAATTCCCTTCTAATTTCAATTCAACGCTTCGAAAGAGCAGAATTATCGGTGACATTGCAACTCTAGCGACAAAATATTTCTAAACCTCGAGTTAAAGCAACTAGAGTTTCTTGGCAAGCACATGATATTACAATTTCCAGACATGCCAGGCTCCAACAGAAACTGTCCAGAAATAAGGTAAAAAGGGAGAAGACGAATTCAAGAGATACTTGCATGCGACATTCAACACTTGTGCCATGGTTGCAGAATGGACAGCTGAAGACCGTATCTAGCTTGTCCATTCGCTTCTTAGGAGGTGGCTTTGCCCTTGACTTCCTCTTTCCCATGGCTTAAGTTCCTTCTGCATAGATATTTTACCAAGAGAGTCAGTAGCTAAGAGCAAAATATAGTAGCATACAAAATTCCACAAAATGCAAAACTCAAGAGCTTAACCAAAAGGACTCAGGAACAACCCCATAAGCTTTAGTTCTAGACCAGGAAAAAGGCCATACAATCGCTCCCAGAAGGACTAAACGTGCCATGCGTTAAAAAGACATCGAGTGTGCTCTCGGAACAAGAACTACTTTCCTCAGGAAGCTGGATTCTATAATGACAATTTTCTATCCAAGCAGAAATTCCAGCATGATAACACACGGTGTCCCAGGTTTACAATAAAAATTGCAGGATATCCATATCGTACGGAAAACACACACTAGAAAGGACTCCTACTGATCTTCACAAAGATCACAGCGTGCTACAGAAGGAAAAGCTGCAAATCTAGCCATAAACAACTTGACAGGTATCTGACTCAGAAATTAATACCCACAAATTCCACACAAAAGCCTCGACACCAGCCGAAACTCAGCCCTCAAGAACTCCACAAATTTCGAAACTTTAAACGATCTAGCAACTACCCAGTTCCCCTCTTTCAGCTTCCATCAAACCCAAGCATCTCTCTCTTTCTCTCTCTCTCTCCCCTCTTCAGTCGGCAACCAAGCACCTAACTCGATCATACTTCCCCAATCCACACCACCCACATACGAGATTCCTTCCCTCGCACCATGCCCTCTAACGACTAAGCCGATCTAATCCACGCCCCTTCAAGCACAGGGCAAGGGCAACCGATGACGTCGAAGTCGGTTCCGACACCACCCCGAGAGTCCCCCAAGAACTCAATCGGATCAACCGGGACAAACCCCGGAACTCGATCGCGGCCGCCCGCAAAAACCGAACCTCAATTTCGGGTATTTCCCTCAGGAACCGCCGCCGCACTCGGTAAAGCAATAACCCCCCCGCGCGCGGCTGACTAAGGCCGATCGGTATCCGCAGAGCGGTCGAAAGCAGAGCAGAGAGCGAAGGGGAAGAGAAGAGTACCGAGATCGCGCGTTGATGGAAACCCTAGAGATGGCGAGCTCTGTCGACGAGGGACGAAGGAAGCGGAGGAGGAAGAAGTGGTGGAATTTGGAGAAGACTAGAAGGAGAAGAAAGAAGAGGCCAATCGAGGGTGGGAAGTTTCAACTGCACATAAACGTCGTTTCTACTCTCAACTTTGTCGTTTTGTGCCGTCCATCGCGAACTCTAATCAAATACGTAATATCAATACAATCCCTAACTTTAATCTAATATACAATATTATCTCTTAATTTTTAGTTTATATAATGCGATTTTTGAACTTTAACTAAATATTTAATGTGACTTGTGAATTTTTAAATATTTTTATGTATTTAAAGACTACGTTAAACGTTTGTTGATAATTTAATAATCATTTGAATAAATTAAAAATTTATAAACGACATTGCACATCAAAATTCAAGAATCATATTATATAAATTAAAATTTTGGTGGTGGGATTGCACATTAAACTTGAGTACCTAAGATATTTTAAGAAATTGGGAGGATAATTTCAGATATTTTAAAATAATACCTTTTAAAATGACCTCTTGAAATTTTTATTAGTGATTAAGCTCCAATAATCTTAAAACAGCATGAGTAACATGTTTACTTTTGAATGCTCCTCTCAACTTGCATCATTTCTAATATAGTTATACATACCTATATATACATATATAATTTACATCATCACAAAATTATTGTCCCTTGTGAATATCGTGACTCCATAGATTTTCACCATAGGATCGAAAAGCAAAAGATTAGAGTTGTTTAGGGTGTGCATGACAAAATTTCTAGAACAGAAATTGATTTCTAACCAAAAATTGATTTCGCAATTTTTATTTTAGAAATTGAGAAGTTAAAAATTTTAGTTTATGATTTTTTATTCAAATCAATTTCTGTAATAAAAATCTGTTTTGGAAATAAAAAAAATTAAATTGCGTTACCAAACGGATTTCTATTCTAAACCTATTCCGAAAAATAAAGAAATAAGAAATTAGAGAAGTATAAATTTTATCATACACTGTTTTGTGTTTCAAGGTGTGCATAACAAAATTTCAAACATAAATTAATTTATGGCCATAAATTTCTCAATTTCGATTTTAGAAATTAAAAAGTTAAAATTTTAACTTCTAATTCTTTTTTTAAATCTAATTTTGAAATAAAAATATGTTTCAAAAATAAAAATATTAAATTACTTTACCAAACGGAATTCTATTTTAAATTTGGTTATGGAGAACAGAGAAACAGACAAATGATAGATAGAAATTTTATCATGCGCACCTTAAGTAGGATGCATGGGGCGCATGGGGCAATCTGAAATTTGAGAGAAAAGTTTTAACAAATGGGGCAATCTGAAATTTCATGGACATCGTGTGGGCAATCAAAGTTTTGCAAATTGGTCCATTTTCGTACTTCCCTCTGAGAAAGCGTTTGCAAAACGACCCCCGCCCCTGGGCCTTCCCTCCTCTTCTTCTTCTTCTTCTTCTTCTTCTCCATTTCCTTCTTCATAACCGAGGAAATGTCGCTCCTTCACTCTCTCTCCCACTCATCCTCTCTCTTCGCACTCCACCACCGCCACTGTCACCGGCGTCGCTCCGCCGCCCGCCTCGACCGCCTCCTCCTGCTGCCCTCCGCCGCCGCCTCCTGCCGCGGCGGCCACCCGCGAGCCCTCCCGTCGTCGGAGCAGGAGTTCCTGGAGTCCATCGCCGACTCCGACGAGAGGCTGCTGCCCTGCGTCAGGACGTACGAGAACGACGCCGCTCGGCTCGGCCTCGTCGGAGCCGTCGACTTCGGGCAGGCCCTGACTGCGGCCGCCGCCGACGGCGGCGAGGCCGCGCGGGAGCACGTCGAGTCCGGCGCCCGCGCGATGGTGGTCGAGACCGTGTATCCTGGAGGCGCCGATGGCCGGAGCACCGTCTCGACGCGATTGGTGAGCTTTGATTGCTGAAGCCGCGAGTCTTCTTATTTTTTCTTGTTGTAATCTCTGGCTTTTGCTTGCTGTTTGAGGCATGATGTGGGCGGAAATAGCGAAGGAAATGTGGATTTGACTAGACATGATTGCGATTGACTAGAGAGGGACGTGTTTAGAGGCGTTTTGAATTTGATTGTTTTGATGAATGATGCGGAATGGCGTGAATGTATTATGGTAGAAATCATTTTCTGATGATGTTAATTAGGTTTTTCAAGTAAGATTAATAAGGAACTGAGCCACTAGGAGTTACGGCCATCTGCAATGAGGCAACACGAATCAGCATTCTTTCCTGAAATTGATGTTCTTCTGATAGGTGATAATATCAGTTGAGGAACTCATAGTTTGAGAATGACATGTGATCGATACATGTGCTAGGAAATTAGGAAGCATAAGTTTTGAATTCCTTAAACGCGTTTCACTGTGGTTGGTTTGCATTTTGGTTGTCATTCCTGATTCGTGTTTTGCCATTGTGGGTATCATTAAATCCAAAGTACTGGCTACGGAGACTGAAAGTTTCCATGGAATTTGACATTGCATGAACCTGATCAATCAATATCTTTTCTAGCCGAATTACAGATTCTTGACTAGTGAATGATGTTGTTTGAGCAGTATTTCCTCTTTCCTTATCCTATTGCAACACCTTTTTGGAACATAAGTTGCAGACGGTCTTTTGTGACAGTAAACTTCAATTGTGCACCAAATTATTTTCTGCATAGTATGTCCCTCTGTGATTTAGATACAAAGGTGATGTATGTCCCCAGTCAGGTTGGACTATTTCACCTGAATGAAAGAAAGTATTACTTCTAAAATAATGCTCTATTATGCTTCAGTGTAGGCAATGCATTTTTTCTAGCTGTCCAACTACCAGTTGCGAAAGAATGGCTTGAGATATTACAGGTGTAAGGACAGCTATACTGATACCACAATCATGAATGTTTTTGAAAAATCAATTTGTAAATGTGATATACATCTCTTTTCCTCCCAGTATCTGAAATTTTTCTGTAAGCACTTGCTTGTAATACGGTGCTCTTCAACAGGCCCTCAGGTTATAACAACTGTCACCTTCTGACGGATTAATTTGATAATTTTGGTTTTACGGCTTTTACTTAACTGCTTCAAATCTCAAAAATAGGTTTATCTGAAATAGTATTTCAATAATCATATAATGAACTATAATGAACTACCATCTTACTCAAATGTACTTATTCATACCATCTTTTCTTTAGTTTCTGCCGGCCAGGAAAGTTAAAGAGAAGGCACGCAAACTTAAAATTACCAAAGACATGCTGGGCAGCCCAACATCAAGTAACATACTTGCCATGACATTTAGACAAGTAGTTGTGCAGCAGCTTTGGAATTTTCAACTAGTATTGTTTCATCCTGGAGCTGAGCGAAATATGGAAGATCTTGAAAGCCCCAGAGAGGTGAAACTTCTTTCTATTGATAGCTTTTTAGCGTTTATAAATTTACCATTTATATCAGTCTGATATGACTTTATGCTAGCATGTCTGTCCTGCAGGTGCAACATGATACTGATGGCTTCAGTTCTCTTATGCATTAGGTCCCTGTGTCCTTTGCCCTCAGCTCATCGGATGAACAAGTCATTTCTATGCTTGCTGAAGTTGTTTGTACATCTGCTCTTCAAAGTACTGAACAACTTGTGCTTGATAATGCACATGGCGAATTTTTTAGTGCTGTCTCGCGATGGTTTAGGAAACCCACAAGGTTTTCTTCAAAGGATTCTTCAGTTATTGTGTGGAAATTATTTGAAAATGAGATGGTTGAAAATGCCACAATTTTGTTGGAACAATTTAGCGTGAGCAAGGGAAAGATTCGGCTTCGTAAACCAGGATCAAAGTTCTTTGGGTGGACACAGGCCGTGCAGTCTAAACTGGAGAAGATTGGTGGTCCTGACTTCTGTGCTTGGTTAAGTGAATATGTACCTGCCTACCGGCTTCAAGTTGATACTCAAAAGCTGCAGGATCTGAAATTAGATGGATGGAGACAACTCGACGAGAGTATGCAAGAGGTTCTTTTGACCCAGTCCCAGATGGTACCTTTCTTCTTGTTTTTAGGCTTATGCCTCAACTGTATTTTCGTTATTTTTAGCAGATGCCTTTTGTCAGCAGTCCAGTATGAATATTAGTTTGATCTTTGAAGTCTATAAGTGATTATTCAGAAACTAAATGTTGATTTCCTTTTCAAACTAATTGCCCTTATTCAGTCTCATACTTGGAAATTATTTATGCATTAGGTTGTTGCGTCTAAATTTCAGGAGTAAATGATCCGCATCATGCATTTTGACTCTTGATGGAATTTGCAGGGTGGATTGGCTGACATACTAGATTTGTTCTATGAAGACGTTTATACACTGCCCACCAAAGAGCTTTCATGTCACATGGTCGTGAATCCTACCATCTTGTCCAATGAAAAGGTTAGCTGAAGTATGTTCTAGTTTTTTTTATTACTAGAACTAGAGTAAATCATCGATGACTTTATATAACCATGCTTCATGATCGTTACTTTATATGGAGTTCTGTATCCAATAGAGTGCTTCCAGATTGGTTAAACGAATGGAGTGGAGACAGCAAACTATTTAAGTAGTCCATGGACTCCTTATTGGACAATGGAACATGGCTTTTGCCCACGTCCACGAGATACCATTGTTAAGTTGCAGAATCTTGGTCATTATCATTGGTCTTAATGAGAGAAATTTTTTTTATGAGATTGGATTTCAGATGCCATCAAAACTTGGCAGAAATTTTTAGTCTGAGCTAGGATGACTAATGTAGAAATTATCACCTTTAGGTGTGGTTTTTGTTAATGAACAAAGTGATTTATTGACTTTTGCCCACCTTGCACCTTTGATATTTGCTCTGTTTTGTTCACTGTTCATGTGGTTTTCCGTTATCTTTTTAAGCACAAAATGAATGATACTTCATTTCTCGTCTTTGACTAGATAATGAGTTTTTTTATTCTCTCCCTTACATAGAAATGTATACTCTCTCTGAGAGATTGCATGCAGTGTTATTTCACTTATGTTCCACAGTCTTTATTTTGTCAATTTCTCTGTATCATACATGCCCAAGTATTTTTATGTATTTAATAAGCAATTTTCAATTGTCCAAGATGCGTTGATGACCAAATTCAATTGGATTACCCTACTAATTAATTCAACGTATGCATTCTTCATGCCAATATTAATGACAAGATACTGGCACTGATTGACCATGAAAGTGGCCCTTAGTGATTGTGAATGAAATTAGCTTACATGCAGTTTGTAGCAACTTATTAAAAACAATATGAACATTACTATGGTCTGTCGCAAAGGATAGGAAAATTTACATGTTTTTGGCCTTAAATTGTATTCAAGCATTCATTTTTTTTTTCTTTTGCCTTTTTAATAGGAAACTCTTTAGGTGAGCAAACCTAGGATGTAAAATATTTTAGTAATCTCATGGATCTGTTAAAAATGTAATTGGTAAAATGGGATTTGAACCCCATCATGCACCCGAATCACACATAAAAACCTGTGCATTAATGTGTGTATATTTCTGAACCCTCTTTCTAAATCTGGGGTTTGCCACTAGATAAGATGGTACTTGTAAAATCGGAATTTTTGAATTGTCAAGCTATTCAGATTATTAGGGGAAACTGGTGGCTAAATATTGTTCGATTCAGTCCGCTGAGAAACAGTTGCTGGAAGATGATTTGACATGACACATCCTTTGGATTAGAATAGATGTAGTTTATTTTTCTTTTTTGGGGTCAAATATTAGAATAGAGATAATTTACCATGAGCAATTTTAGAACTTTTCTGTGCACTGTCCCGTGTATGAGTATGAGATCTTCGTTTATCGTATGCTGTAACATACGCTTTATTAACAGTAGTAGAACATTATGTGTTTGCTTTACTAATTTGTACTTGGCTGATGTGATGTTGTAACTTTTATTTAACAATAGTAGTTTTATTCATTTGTGCAGTGGAGCTCATCCTTATTAAAGATGCTATCTCTTGCCTTTGTTGGTGTGATTTTTGCCGTTGCTCTCAAAGCTTCTGGTCATGGGTTTTTGCCTCAGTTTGCCAAGGACAAGAGATACCTGGATGGGCATGGAACTCCTCCATCTGAAATCGACAGTTTGCATGATGTGCCGTCTGATCAAGCAAAAGTATAGCCTGAAGATGGCAGCAGGATTCCATCCACCGTGAGTACTTATGGGATCGGTGCCCGTCTTGGTCCCATGCCAAGGAGACATCGGTTAGTATCCCATGAAGTCACTAAAATCATCTAGCAGAGAGATGCATCATCAGTATCTGAAGCTGCCATTTTAGTGATTAGGCCGTGAAGATAGGATCAAACCATGAGAATTGTTTTTGGCCTAAAGTTTTATGCAGGGTTCTCGGGTTTGTGTTTTGTCACTCTTCTAAAATTTGTTTAGAAGTACAGAAACAGTGTATTTCTGCGGCTTGGCCATCTTGATTTTTCGACTACTGATAGTCTTAAGTGTTTTGCCTGCTCTCCTGTGTGAGAGTATGGAGTTTTTTGGTTCACAAATGAAGTAGGCTGGTAAGTAAATAAAGTTCTAATAGCACTTTGCAATTGTTTCTTACGCGAGTCTCTTCAGAGCTTCCCACTTTAAATATTTTCTCCCTCTTTCGATTTGTAAGTGTCGCATGCTCGCGATCTCAAGTGTCGGCCTAAGCCAGACCCATGAAAAATCGACGCCATTTGTCTTTACGCATTACAAAAAAATCATTACTTTTCTAATTCTATCAATCACCTAGTCTTAGTACGTAGTACTTAACACTTAACCGTAGTCGAACATTAGCGATTTTTCCATCGTTGCCTACGTGCACGCATTGCAACCCTTTGCAAAATGCAAGGAGTAGGCAGCTCATGAAGTTGTCATTGCACGAGTAACATTGGCGCAGCTACAACAAGAAAAAATCGAATGAGGGATGGTGAAAATATTAATTACATGCATTTTTTCCACTCTGCTCGTATAACATCAAATCGGCAAATTATCATATTAACGAATCATATAATAAAAGTTTTATGCATTTATAGACGAATTCAGAAATTCACTTTTGAGTACATGTACACTTCTAGCTTATTGGAGCTGAATCTCAGTCAACAAATTTAATTGATTGCTCAAAAGAAAATTACAAACGTACTATCTAAATAATCGAGGTAAATTAGATCAAGAGACGAAAAGAGAATCCTGTCGCCCTGAGAACAAAATGTACAAGAATAGAAATTTCTGGGTCTGGGCAGATATTTCATACTTGTCGGGCGCATATATTTTGCTTCGGCCCAAATTGTTCATCTTTTATTACTTATTGCATTTGCCATTGAAGCGATGCTTGGCAGCATGGGAGATGGGACTTCCCTAAGCATAGACAAAATCATCCGAGGTGAGACATACACCGAGTGGGGGATGTCAATACGGTATCATCCATTCGACCATAGAAAGAAAGGTGTCATCATTTGTCATAATTTTCCTAAAATATGTTATTGAAAATACTTCATCATACTTTACCCAAAAAAAAAATAATCATATGAACAACTTCACGTCGACATGTCACGTGATATTAATTTTACATATTGGATTTTTTTTTTGTCTTCATAAAGAAATAGTCCATAGAATTTCTTTTATGTGAAAGACAAAACTAATTGATTCCTATGAATGGACAACCTTACAATACAATCTAATGTTTGTATATAACTAAAGAAGTTTAGTGCATAGTGATGAGCAGATTTTCTGCAATATTTTGTATTTTTCTTTTACCTCCTTATCAAAATCATTAAGTACTTCCAGATGTTCCAATTTCAGTTTACGTCAACCGAGACACGGCGAACCTAAGATATGGCAAAATGAAGAATCTAAATAACACAGATTAGTCTACGCCATCCATCGAGCGATAAGGGTAATCAAAAAGTAGCAGAGCTCCTTTTTTTTAAAATATTAAATACGTGAAATTTTCTGACAAAATAAATACCTGAAATTTTATACTAACAAAATTGACACGTAAGGCCACATATATTTTTCATAATTATCGAAATTTAAATGACATTGGAATTTTAACGAGAAAACGGTTCCAAACAAACTATTCTACATCTCAACCAAAGAACGTTATCTGGCCACAAATGAAAATTTTAATAGGTGAAGAATGCACATTTTAAAGGAAAAATCCCAACTTTTAGATTCAATATCAACTTTGCCTTAAATTTTTTTTAATCCTCAATTTTAAATCCAATCCCAATTAATTCTAAACTTTTTTTGTCTCATAAAAAATAATCAATATTTAATTGAGTTCTAAATCTAACATCGTCTACCTTCCATTCCAAATTTCTCTAGACAATTGAGAAATGAAAAACTTCAAAGCATGAGTTGTTCAAGTGTCTAGAGCATAAGTTCTCCAATCACAATGGATGTAAGACTCCCAAGCACAATAGATTGAGTACTGAGCATAAAATCAAAAATGAAAAATGAAAAATGAAAAACTTCAAAGCAAATCAAAAGCCTTCAAATGATAGATGTAAAGGAAGACAATAGATTGAACATAAATCCTAAAACGAGATGAAAGGAAGGCTCTGAACAATTGAAGGCCAACCCTACTTGCTCTAATTTTTAACCAAATTTCATATCTAAAAAGATGTCATTGTGAAATTTCATCTCCAAAAGGCGTTACTGTGTCTGAAATTTAGTTAAAAACTATAGCAATGACGTGGAAATGTCACAAAGGCAATTGTGGATAGAGTGTTAGTGGAGCAAATACAAGATTATAAAAAAAAAAAACATTGGTGGTTTTTCATGAAAATTTAGTTTAGAATAGAATTGGACTGGAGTGTTTTTTTATGAGAAAAAAAAAGTTTAGGATAGAATTGAAACATGACTAAAAGTTGAGGGTTTTTTTATGAGATAGAAAAAAATTAGGGTAGATTTGAGATTAGAACTAAAATTGAGAATTTTTAAAAGTACTATACCGATATTAATATTTTCCAGCTTCATTACATTCCCGCGAAACATATATACATACGCCTTATTTCATCTCAAGAATCAAAAAAGCTAATACACATTCTCTAAAGCGAGCGGGAAAACAGAGGAGGAAAGAACCAAAGCTGCACACATTTCTTCAAGAATCGAAAGCTGTGCACGTTTCCACAGGTTTTGCCATGAATCCCACGAGGCTATGATATGATCCAGCCATCCAAGATCCCAGTCTGGAAGCAATCCCTCGTCGACCGACTGCGAAGATGCGCGAGCAGCGGCGAGCTCGAATCCGTCTACGCCTCCATGATCAAGAGGAGCGCCGACCAAGATTGTTTCTTGATGAACCAGCTCATCTCCGCCGCTTCCGCCGCCCGCCACCCGGCTTTCGCCGCCGCGGCCTTCGACCGCATGGAGAGCCCCAACGCTTTCGTCTACAATGCGACGATCCGATGCCTGGCGCGTCACGGTTTGCCGGTTCCGGCCCTCGAGTGTTACATGTCCATGCTGAGGGACGGTGTCCGTCCCACGAGCTACGCTCTTTCGTCGCTGGTCAAGGCTTGCGGGGCGACGCGGGGTCTGGGGTTGGGAGAGAGCGTTCACGGGCACGCCTGGAGAAATGGGTTCGACTCGCACGTGTTCGTGCAGACGGCTTTGATCGATTTGTATGCGAGTTTCGGTAGATTGAGGGAGTCGAGGAAGGTGTTCGATGAAATGCCCGAAAGAGATGGTTTCGCATGGACTGCGATGGTCACGGCTCATGCTCGTTCGAGCGACATGAGCGCTGCCGGGGCGTTGTTTGAGGAAATGCCCGAAAGAAATGTGGCTGCTTGGAATGCTATGATAGATGGGTATGCGAGGTTGGGTAATGTTGGGTTGGCTGAGTCGCTGTTTGAACGGATGATGGTAAGGGATATCATCTCATGGACGACCATGATCACTTGCTATTCTCAGAACAGGCGATTCGGAGAAGCATTAACCACGTTTCGAGAGATGACTGCCCATGGAATTACCCCCGATGAAGTGAGCATTGCTGCCGTAATTTCGGCTTGCGCTCATCTTGGCGCACTAGACGCGGGGAAGGAAATCCATCACTATGCAATGCAGCATCGATTCTGCATTGATGTTTATATTGGATCTGCCTTGGTCGACATGTACGCCAAGTGTGGGAGCTTAGATAGTTCCCTCGTGGTGTTTTACAAGTTGCGAGAGAAAAACCTCTTCTGTTGGAATTCGGTTATTGAAGGGCTTGCAATGCATGGTTATGCAGAAGATGCGCTTCAAATGTTCAAGCTGATGGGAAGAGAAAAGATAGAGCCTAATGGAGTGACATTTGTTAGTGTTTTAAGTGCGTGCACTCATGCCGGGCTAGTAGATGAAGGCCGACTGTGGTTCCATAGCATGACTGATGATTATAACATCACTCCCGGGGTCGAACACTATGGATGCATGGTTGATTTGTTGAGCAGAGCCGGATTGCTGGAAGATGCCCTTGAATTGATTCAGAATATGAAAGTTGAACCAAATTCTGTTATATGGGGTGCATTGCTCGGCGGGTGCAAGCTCCATCGGAATTTGGAGATAGCTCAAGTTGCTGCTGATGCATTGAAGGTTTTGGAGCCAGAAAATAGTGGGTATCAGGCTCTTTTAGTTAATATGTACGCAGAAGTAAGTCGGTGGGGAGAGGTTGTGAAGATCAGAGCATCCATGAAAGAACAGAGAGTGGAAAAGGAATGTCCGGGGGCTAGTTCGATTGAAATGGAAGGCGAGATTCATCAGTTTGCAGCTTCCGATAAAAATCATCCAGATTCCAGCGAAATTTATTTGTTGCTGGATGAATTGGATGGACAGCTGAAGCTGGCAGGGCACAGGGAGGAAATTCAACATTCATTTCTTATTTAGGGAATTCTTTGTGTACTAAGAGTTTCAGTTATTACAGATGCTCAAAGAGCTTTCACTTGACTTGATTATATTGCTGCTTGATTTTCTTGAATTCCCAAGAAAGTCACATACTTCAGATAACTTCAGGACGTCTCAAACCATTCCTCAGGCTCAAAGCGAAGAAAATTACATGTTTTTACATTAGAAATACGTATTAAGTTCACCATTTTGTCGGAACATAAGTTCAGAAGAATTTAGATTGCTTGAAAAGAACTGGAGACTTTCATTCTTGTGAAGAATTGAGACCGATTGACGTCCCAAAACATTCCTTGAGATGCTTAAATGATGATTTCTTGACGGTATATCATGAAATTTCTACAGTTGAATATTTTTTGCCCTTGATGAGCGGTAAAATTTCTTCAGACTTTCTTGGAAAACCGACGGTTGTTCTTATTTTGATGCACATCCTGCATATGCAGGCATTGCTGCTCAAATTGTCCTCTACAGACCATGAGGACCCGGTTTTGGATGAAAAGCAAAATCTACGAGATTATTATGTCGGTGACTTTCTGCAATTAGCTCATCAAATCTGCTGTAGAATCCGATTTTCAGCTAAGTTGCAGTTGAATTAAGAAAACAAACTCTTCAATGTTAATTGTTCTGCTGAAACAGATCCTCCACCGTTGCATTCAATTGCCTGTGAAATTGGCATGATCAGATTTCTGGGTCAACAGAAGTTAAATTACAATATATAACAGTTATATGCAGGAATGGCACTCTTAATTCTAATGTTATTGCAAGGAACAATTGTTACAAACTCGAGGAGTAAGCACCTTCCTCTCATCTTCCAAAAATGTCTGACCATGTGGCCTTCTATTTCTGAAGAAACAAACCAAGCAAGATACAAATCAAAGAATTGACAAAAAGAGACCGGAAGAATTGCTTTTCACAGTTGAGAGGATGGTATGGATGAATCCTGTTTTTATTATAGTAAACCTACTCTGCTGGTCAAAGCCTCAAACTGGTTTCGCTATTTTTGCATCTTCACTAATAGCCTGTTTGAAGTTGAAAAGGCCGGAAAGGCCTCGTCCCTTGGCAAGTTGCTCAAGCTCATCAAGTTTTTGCTTAAGAAGTTCCACCTCCTTCTCTAAAGCTTCATCCCTTTGCCTCATTGCCTACAAGTGGATGATATGTAACCATTAACAGTACTGGATATGAACTTTGAACGAACTATATTTTCTAATCCTGATAAAAGCAATAAAGCAGAGAACTATCAACTTCTTGGACTGATGATATTCCTGTATGACTTAATCAATTTTCTGAAACTTTTTGACCGCAAAATACATGTAATTGCTTCAGAAGGATTCCAGTCAACTTTTTAGGAAAATGATGAAAAACATAATGAACTTGATTTGGTCATTCACAATATGCACACACACACACACACACACAAACACACGCGCGCACACACACACACACACACACACACACACAAAAATATATAATATATCCATCCTAAGCCCCATGTCGCCTGAAATTAACTGAAAACAACAGCTACATCAAACTTCCCATGGCACAATACTAGACAAATACCATGAACTACTGCTGTCTTCAAGCTGAATAAGCTGAAAGACAATTCATCTCGTCTGAAAGCAACTAGGTGATTCTGCAGTAATTATCTGGCATTTGGGCTCATTCTATTGGATCCTAATCAATCCATCTCAAGCATCCAAGAAGCAAAATCATTGGATTTTCCCTTTTTTCGGTATAAGAGAAATCTAGCCAGGAAAAATTACGAAGATGAGGCAAGATATACAACCCTAGCATGAGGAAAATACTGGTTACATTTTTTTTCCTAGTTATGCATTAAGCTTGGTACCTGGAAGTACCTATTGAACTTACAGTACCTATTGAACTCCTTTATGTAAAGGACACTGAACAAACTGTTACACATCTCCATTTTTTGTGCAATTCAAGCCTAGGGTAGTCCACAACATCAGTGTTGAGTGATCAAGCCAAGAGATTGCATGGGTGGCTTGATTATCACCCAAATTGCAGAGAGAGAGACAGAGAGGAGGGTAAATTCTAGTTCAGACTTGATTAGACAACAAGATAGAAGAGAAGGGAGGGGATCTATTCTGTACAAATTGATCATTAGAATATCTGAACGTATTAAGAAGCCTGTTTGATCAAGTAAAGCAACCATGCAATGTGGTAAAATCAAAGGAACAGTATGGTGTGGTCCCCACAACCAAATCAGCAGATTTTTTCAAAGAAAGTGCAATAGTTTGACAGAATTCATCATAAGTGACCACTTCATGTTTGATAACCCAACAATAATGATAACTAAGAAGCACATTCAAGCCCAATACAGGAAATTTATGAACCTTCAGTGTTAGCAGAAACTCACCACTGAATTTTCAGTTACAGCTGAAAGCCGTGATTAATTTCAGTTTAAGAGAACATTAGGAAATACAGGCGACAAAGTTCAATGTGGGAATGAAAACCAACAAACGATGGTAAAATATAACTAGGATCTTACAACATACCTCCAGTTCTTCCCTGCGTTTTTCCTCCTTTCTAGCTTCTGATTTAGCACTTCGTTGCACCTCAAAGATCACAAGAGCTCCAGCAACCTGTCCACAGAGACAAATGGCCATGCAAAAATAGAGTAAGAAGTAAATCACTGAATCACTGCTTTAGGATGGAATGAATGTAAATATCAGCCGTGCTCTGTGAAAAATGTATGGCAGAATCAGCAAAAGATATTCTGGAAAAGGCATTTTGCTGGACAAGGAACTTTCTGAAGTTCACGTTGAACCTACCAGTGGAAAACAACTTATTGACGATAGCAAGAATGCCAGGAACTCAACTCATGCATAATATAAACACATTCTAAGTTACAGATATGGCTATCTGAGAAGTTAGCCTACCGAAAAGACAAAGACTTCTCCAATCAGGTCCACTGCAGCCTGTACAGCTTTCTGTTCATTTAGAGGCCGGATCTCCACGTCAGTTGCATGACCATAGATCCTTCTTTGTATGTTTGTCGTCATTCGATGGTTAGCCTGTATGATCAAGTTATTAGTGTCCATCAGATCCAGATGTAGTCAACCATAACTTGTATCTTCACATAAATATCAGGGGGGGAAAAACCTCCTAGGATGTGCTTTATTAAAGAGCTTAAGGTAAGGTACAAGGAGAGGAAAATTGGTGAATCATTATGGGCATAATACAGCTACAATACCAAGAAGATCTTTAAACTCTAAATGAAGGGAAACAGTTGCATGTGATTCATGACAGACAACAGCCACAGCCACTTAAACCACTGATCCACTATGAAGAAGCATTGCCATCAAAGCTGATAGAGACCCCACATGTCATCTATCATAAGTCAACTAAGGATTAAATGCCAAGAAATCACCAGATTCGAGAGCAAGTCCTCTAAACATAGAGACAAGCAAGAGGATAACTTCCAATTCTAAAACAAAAGAATGGCAAGGGAACGGTTGCCAGTGCTGCCATTTCCAAGGAGGAAAGTTAACCACAACCTTAACCAGTAATAGATCTAGAGTAGCTGAAAATGTGCTCCTCTTTAGCATGTACTGTTTTAGAAGTTCAGCGTTACAGAATGCATCAACATAACCACTCACTAGTTACTACCCACGAGAATGATCAGATAATAAATATCGGTGAATCCATGATCTACAAAAAAGAGGAGGTTATGAAGGCCAAAATGGTGCCAAAAGGATTAGCATTTCCAGTTGCACGATGCTTCAACATCTTCTCCGCACCAAAAGAGAAAATGCAGCATCTTTCTCATCTTCAAAATTAAAGCCTAAACAGAAAACTTGGAAATGCAATGCAATAGCCAGCCTCGGCAAGTGGAAATACAGGCATTCACAAACGAGAATCCACAACATTCTGGTCTAGTGCAGCATAACTTAAGATCGTCTCTCAAAGACCATTAGAGGAAGATATCCAGGGTTCACTGAATTCAAGTTTAGTTCCTAGAAAGCAAAGCCCAATCAAAACCTTGACATCGCGCATTTCTCCAGACCAGAAAAACCTCAAGCGCTTCTCGGGTCTGCTGGTCCGATCGAAAAGCAGCCCTTAATCACCCTAGATCAGACTAAGCTAAAACCCAGTCTCTAAAATCCAACCAAACTCCCCGCACCGATCGTTCTACGAAAGACATTCATCAGCAATAACTAGAATCCTACATTGATCGACAATCCGCACTAAAAGCACGATCATCACATTCATTTCTCTCCATTCTATTCAATCGACTCACGCCAGCCTCGCGCACTCACCTAAAATCAACTCCGCGAGCACACTCAGACCACGAACTTCGCGAAACCCCGATCCGGGCACCTCGAAAGATCCTAACATTCGACGCTAACGAGCCTCAGCAGATGGCCAAACCTGAGCGAAGCCGACGATGATCCCGCGGAAGCGCGGGTGGAGGGCGGCCTGCTGCTTGAGCCGGCTGGCGACGGGCTTGCTCAGCGTCTTGACGACGAGGGTCCCGAGCTTCAGCAGCGGGAGCACCATCTAGCGATTCTCCGGGAGCCGGCGATAGCGGCGGCGGCGGCGGTCGGCGGCGGTTCTAGCAGGGGTTCTTTGATTGGGCGTGAAGCTATGCGGCGGCGGAGGGAAAGGGGGTATATGAAGGGGGACTGGCAGGGGGAGAGGAAGGTGGGTTGACTGAGCAACGGTAGGAGTTTCTTGGGGAAGAAGGCTGCGATGTAGAGAGAGAAAGAAGAGAGAGAAAGAGGTCGGAGGAAGAAGACGAAGAAGAAGAAAGCATGAACACGAAGATGTTCGTTCCAACTTGGAGGCCAAAGCGGAGAATATGATTCGTCGGAGCTCATTTTTTTTAGGGGGGATGACGTGGACACATGTACATGGAGAGACAAGAATCAAGCCCTCTCGCCCCTGTTATCTTTGAATTAGATCGCTGAAATTTAGGCCGGTGTCTAATATAATTCCTCGACTCTTAATTCGTTTAACATACTCATTCAATTTTTGGTATGTGTTTAATTTAATTCATAAATTATGCGAAAATGTTCGATGTTATTCTTCTATTAATTTTAAGATCAACAATAAGTTTTCATTTTTTTGTACATTGCAAGACCAAATCGAACATATATTGAAAATTCAGAAATCGTGTCGAACAAATTAAAAATTAAGGTGCGACTTTGCGCATCGAGGTAAATTAGTTCGGGGACTATACTTTGACCAGAATTTAAGGGCTATTTAATTTTATGCCATTTTCCTTTTTCCTCTTTTTTATGATTTCCATTTCTACTGATACCTCGATTTAGTATAATGTGAGGATAATTTTTACTTTATAAATTAAAAAATTCTACGCTTGTCCAAAAATTTCAAATGAAATAGCTTTTAGAGGGCTTTTTAAAAGATGTCGGCTTTGCCTCCGATAATGAATAGCATTTGGCCATCTCGAAAGAAGTGTACACGACTCGAGACGACTCGAGATGACGCAGCATCAGCTCGGGTTTATGCTAATTATATTCGTGTAGCAATCATATCAATTTGTTTGACAAGACTAATTAATAAGTTATTTTCGAGTTCAACGTGAATTAACTATATTATTTAAGGTCGGGGACGGCCTAAGCAAAGCAGCATGGGGACGTGCTGGTGGTGGTGGTGGGTGTGTTCGATTAAGTAGGCATCTCGAGCTAATGAGAGAGCGTCTGTCCGTGTTGCGTTTTTGCGAAGGTGGGGATAATAGATGTAACTTGAAATTTATTGCAAAACGTGAGGATGATAACTGTAGATTTAACATGTGACGGGTAATTAATATGGGAAAAATAAATGTGAGGTGGATTTTAGTTGTTAGGAATTAGCTAGGACAAAGGGATATGTTTTTCTATTATATTATATTTATTTCATAAAAAATGAATGATTTTGAATTTTTTTTAAAAGGATAGTTAGTATCATTTAAGATAATTGAGTAATTAAGTACAATTTCATTATTAAGGTAGGGGTTCAAAATCAGGGGGATGGGAGTCATTATTAATAACAATTTACGCAAGTCATAAAGTGAGTGTAGAGTAGGAATAGAGTAAAAAAAAAAAAAAAAAAAAAACAATTTATGTCTACAAATTTCCCTAAAAACTTTAGTTCTTGGTTTCAAGATAGGAACCGGTTCAACTAGTCCAATTTCCTAATTATATTGACTTTGAAGCCTAAAGATGAGTACTTGGCCTAGTTTAACACGGGAATCAAATCTAATCTATCTAAACTGATGGGTTTGAAGCCACTTTTAAAGAAAACTAGTTTGGTTCTTGATTCCGTAAACTTAGAATTCACCTAGGATTGGTTTAGTTCTTGGTTTCAAGGTCAGAACCGTTTCAACCATTCCAATTTTGAAGCCTTTTCGAAGTTTTTAAAATAAATAAAAAACCTTTTGCACACTCGAAAATTAAGACATGGTCTTTAACATGGACAAATAACAAGATAGCCATTTAACCAGTAAATGTTATTATAGTGAAATGGTGCAATTTTTATTTTTTCATTATGAAAATTTAATTTTCATCCAAAACACAAAATGGATCGATTCAAGACCGGTGATGGGTTCAATTATTGGTTACAATCTTTTGAAATAGATAATTGGAATTAGGAATCAACCCATCTTAGAGTTAATCACCTCAACTCTCCGCCATCGACCCCTCCCTAGCAGTGAATCGCCAGATTTTCTATTATGGTCGCGAGCTCATCGTATGAGCTCCAATGGCCACGGCGCGAGCTAAAATTTGGATTGACCATGTCCACAAGACACCGTATCAAGTGTGGCCTTGTCTACACCTTGAGTTCCAACCATCACAAGCTCCAGCTTGAGCATGAGCTTGGATCAGTCTTGAAGACAGAGATTAGACGTGGAGAGAGCAAGCCCCGTTTGGTTTGGCTTCAAGGAAACGTTATTAGGAAAATGTAAATACCTTTAAGTTAAAGGGGTTTTTAAAACGCAAATAGAATTGAATAAAGTATAATTTTAAAATATATCGGGAAACTTGGCTTAAATGCCATTTGGTAAAAATAATATTTTGTAACTAACTTTTGCTAATTTTTATAAAATTTATAAATATCTTTCAATAGAAGTTAGCCACCGGACAGCCTTGGCTAAAGTCGCTCGAGTCACTTAACCCACGCGATGTTGCCTGAGTTCACGTGACCCAAACGATGCTGAAGTCGCGTAACCCCAGGTGGTGATCATTGCTACGCGCTACCTCTTGGTCAACGGTCGACGATCAATAGCATTTGTTCGGCTTCTCTATCCAAACCCATGGAACCCATGGAGAAGATGAATAGTGACAGGACTAAAATTTGCATTCTAAGAATGCAATTCCTAAAGGACCTCTAGACTTGTTTTGAGCTAAAAGTTCTTAGAATCCTTTGGAAATGTAATTATTTTTTTCATAATTGAGTAAAAAATGAATTTGGCCAATGAATATTAAAGTTCTAATAAAGCTCATTTGAAATGTTGAACCTGCAATAAATATTGGAGGTAGAGAGATGCGGAGAGAGGAGAGAAAGAGACCAGGGGGCAGAGGAGGATTCCAAGGTGTAGCGTGGTGG
Organism: Eucalyptus cladocalyx; assembly: GCA_017140615.1. NCBI lineage: Eukaryota > Viridiplantae > Streptophyta > Magnoliopsida > Myrtales > Myrtaceae > Eucalyptus > Eucalyptus cladocalyx. The sequence goes on from CM029519.1 coordinate 11,242,432, forward strand.
TGCGAGAGAACGGCGAGCATATTTTTGAGAAGTGAAATGGCACAACTGTAAAAACATAGACAACTTTACTGGAGGGAAGCATGTGAGTTCGAGTTTTTAGAATAGGGTATGTCAAGATGGATTTATTTTAAAAAAAAAATTGAAAATATATTTTTTTAAATTATATCATTTAAAAAAAAATAAACAAAAAATGTTATCATTATTGATTTTAGATTATTTTTTTCCTTTTTTCTTTATTTTAATTTTATTAAAAGACAAAACTACCTATACCTCTCTAGAATGACAAACACTAAGATCAAATTTGTGGCCCATTATCAATTTAAGATTAAGGGGCTGTTTGGCAACGTGCTAAACAGTGCCCGATTCTAATTTTTTGTTCTCATAATCAGTTTGGGACGATAATCTCTTTTGGTAAAATTTTTATTATCGGGAGCAGTTGTGAAGAGAATTGAGAATAAAAAAAAATGTAATTTTCCGTATGAGAATCAAAAAAAGAATCAAAACAGTGAAAATCTTCTTCTTCTCTTCCGTCATCCCGCGATTGCTGTCCACCACCGCCCATCGCTGTCTCGTCGCCGCTTCGCGCCGCCGGTTGTCGTCCGCTGGTCCGGCGAGCTTGCTGGTGGCTAGGCCGGCCTCACCCAGCCTTGGCAAGGCCGGCCGGCCACTAGTGGGGGTGGGCGAGGCTCACCTAACCCCGCCGAGGCTCGACCTCACCAAATCGGCTCGACGAAGCCTCACCAATGGCCAAGTGGGCCTTGCCCAACCCCATCGAGGCTCACACAGCCACCGACGAGGGCCGGCAATGCTTCGGTGAGCGTTGTCGGCCCTCGTCGCCGGTCGTCGGTCCGACCACTAGCCACATGAAGAAGAAGAAGAATAGGAGAAAAGGAAAAAAAATATTTAAAAATTAAAAGAAATTGATTTGGAGTATAATCAATTAGCACAGTAGCAAACACAATTTTATTATAGAATCAAAAATTTTGAACGATTACAAGCACATTTTTTTACTCATAATCAGTTTCCGAAAACAGAATAAAAAATAATCATTCATGGTTAGAATTAGTTCTCGCCATGTAATCGTTATCAAACGCGCTCTAATCTCTACATTTTTTCCATTCAATTCGATTTCTTCTTTTTTCTTTCCACTTGGGACAAATTTGGCATCCCACTTTTAAAAAAAAAAAAATTATTTGACAAATAACCAACTAATTTCCAAAAAAATGTTTATTGGACAAAGAACTAACTAATTATGGTATTAGGGAGTTGCGTACTTCTTCATTTTATTTTATTTGTACTAGTAAATCGTTTCTTTAAAAATAACCTAAGCACTAATAAAAGAGGAAAGGATCAACAACAAGTTTTAATGAAGGCATTTAACATAATTATGACTATATTTGTCATTACATTATAGTCTATATATTTTAATTGCTTTACTTTCATTTTATTTGGCGAATTTAATAGTTCAATTTTTTTATTCAATTTTGATGCTATCATTGGATGATTTTCTAAAAGAGATCATAAATAATTTTAAAATATGATCAATTCAACTATATTAAAAATTTTAAACATCCATTATTATTACGAAAATTCAAAAGAAAATGTTATGTGGACTGTTGTATTTACCTTGATTACAATGAATTATTAGCTGTTGATACTTGCTAAAAGAAGAAAAAAATGTAAGTAATAATTTTAAATCAAGAGTAGGACACACGATGAATCATGTGATCAATTCAAAGTGGTTGGAGGTATCAAAAGCAAAAAATGGAGTGGAAAATATGCAAGCCTTATTTTTGCAAGTGATGAAAATTATTTTTATTAATCTATTATAGGAGAAACCTCTTTTCGAAAAATATTTTCTAATTTTTGAGTTTTTTTGTGAAACAAACTCACACTATTTTTTGTACTTTCCTTTTTATAAATCCAATCCAAACCGAATTTTTCCTTTTTGAAATGCTTCACCTCATCGAGTTACGAACAAACGCGCACTTTTTTTTGCATTTTCCCTTTTTACAAATCCGAACCGAAATTTTCCCTTTTTTCAAAACGCTCCTCCTCATCGAGTCCCGCGCCCCTTCCATCCGCGATCCGCGTGCTAACGCCACAAAGCGAACCGCGTCCGTCGATCTCCCGCTCCTTCTTCCCTCACAGACGCTCACGATCGATTCCCGCGCGGCCGAGCCCCAGCCACGTCATCGATCCTCGCCGAGAACAATCCGAACCGTCCAAGCGAAATCGACTCCAACGGTCGATATCCTCCCTCTTTTACCGCGAGAAACCGCACAAATCCCCCCAATTTAAATACGACCCCACCCTCCTCCCTGATTTGCACCATCTTCTTCAACCTCCGAACGACAGAAGAAAAACCCTGAACGACATCGCCCTTCCTCCGTCCCCCTCATCTCCGATGGCGCGAACGAAGCAGACGGCCCGGAAGTCCACCGGCGGCAAGGCCCCGAGGAAGCAGCTGGCCACCAAGGCGGCGCGGAAGTCGGCCCCGGCGACCGGCGGTGTCAAGAAGCCCCATCGCTTCCGCCCCGGCACGGTGGCGCTCCGGGAGATCCGGAAGTACCAGAAGAGCACGGAGCTGCTGATCCGGAAGCTGCCCTTCCAGCGGCTGGTCCGCGAGATCGCGCAGGACTTCAAGACGGACCTCCGGTTCCAGAGCAGCGCCGTCGCGGCGCTGCAGGAGGCGGCGGAGGCGTACCTGGTGGGGCTCTTCGAGGACACCAACCTGTGCGCCATCCACGCGAAGCGGGTCACCATCATGCCCAAGGACATCCAGCTCGCCCGCAGGATCAGGGGCGAGAGGGCTTGATTCTTGGTTCTCAATGTACATGTGTTCTTGAGTCAGCAACGGTTGACGAAGCTGGGGCAGCTTTTCGTAGTAGATATCGGCGTGAAATTGCATTTGATGTACTGGGTTTCGCTGAAAAATTACAATTTCTATCGTTTCGTTTGAATTTGAAGTACCTCGAAGCCTGGATCCATCTCTCTCTCTCTCTCTCTCTCTCTCTCTCTCTCTCTCTAGAATAATCTTTTGGAGACGTGTGAACTCGTTTCTGTCCCATAGGCCGAAGTCAATGATCCTTTTGAGTACGTTCTAAGCATTTTGTCACGCTTTTCCTTGTATATAAATTGGTTCCTTGAGGTTTCGTAGAACCCCAACAGCGCAAGATTCAATTCTCCACCTTGCGGGCATTCAAGAAACAGAGGGGATAAGAACATGATCTTCCCCAGGAAAGATCTGGATCTGATCTTGGTCCCGGGCGGGCTCGTGATCATGTTTGCATACCATCTCTTCTTTCTCTGCAGATACCGATACGCCCCCGAAACGACGGTCATGGGCATTGAGAACGTCGACAGGAGAGCTTGGGTCGATGGAATCAGTGAGGTAGTCTAAGATCTCGTGGTTGCTCTTGACTGCTCTCGTCTCTCTTCTTGCTTCTTCGCTTAGAATCATAGACCCTTTTGAGATTCCAATTCAGGGTTGTCGTTCTTTTGCTTTCCCTTTTGAAAGATGGCGAGCTGTGACTAGTGATCTCTGAATGCGCGAGCAGGTGAAACTCGGCGACAGAAATTTCGCTGCCAACGTGATCTCGTCGAACGTGACGGCTGCGACCTCCTTGGCCTCGGTCTCCCTCGCCCTCAGCTCTCTCCTCGGGGCATGGATCGCGAACTCCACCGCCGACGACATGTTCCGGCGACTCAGGGGCTTCGGGGGCACCGACCCATCGACCGCAGCCGTCAAGTACATGAGCCTCCTGGCCTGCTTTATCCTGGCCTTCGCGTTCTTCCTCCAGTCGGCCAGGCACTTCATCCACGCGAACTATCTCATCACCACACAAGACGATAGCGCCGGCAGTGAGGCCGTGAAGGAGAATGCGAAGGTGGTCATCGCAAGGGGCGGCGAGTTTTGGTCGCTCGGGCTTAGGGCGATCTGTTCTGCTCTTGCTCTGCTCCTCTGGTTCTTCGGTCCGGTGGCCATGTTCGTCTCGTCCGCCATTTTAGTGATGATACTGTATCACCATGACTTCCACTCCATCCCTTTGGCGAGAATCCGCCGAATAAAAACCAGATCAGTAGGAGTTCAGTAGGTGGGCAAGTTGCTGCTTACTGCCATTGCGATGGTGCATCGAAGTGGGGTAAGAAAGGGGCTGACCAGAATTGATCTGTCTTCATTCATGTATTCGTGATTTTCAAGGAAATGACAATAATTTTTTTATGTTTGGTTGGAAGCTTAAAAAAAGGGAATTTACTTTCTAAAAAATATTTATCCTTGGTTTTTTTTTTGTTGTCAAAATAGACATGTATCATTCGGGCTTAGTAACTTTAATATAGGCTGCCAAGGAAATACGTATGGGCTAAGGTCCCCAACTGCCTAAGCTAGGTCTATTGAGGTTAGACTCGAGATCTTGGTGCTTATGCCTTAGCTTTGTCTCGGCTTCATAGAACTCAAAATGTAGAAATCATTTTCCCTTATAAAATATTAACCATTTATTTCAAAAAAAATGAAAAATCAACATGCCATTCTAGTTCGAGAAAATTGTAATTTTAGTCTAAATGTATTGTACGGATTTGAATTCAGTCAACATTTAAATTGAATCGATATAGTCACGATCGTTTGAATGAAAAAGCAATTAAGTTAAAATCGACCAAGCCTCACTTGAAGTTGTTGATGTGATGATCCCAATCGTAAATGCCGCCTTACATGTTATGGGTAATGACCTAACATAAATGACTATGCCAAAAAATCTTTCATTTTCCCCTATTAAATAAAAAGGAACGGTTGAAGTTGGTAAAAAAATGGTGTACTCTCATGAGATATTCAAAAGGTTAGCTGCCATAAAATATGCAGTCACTTCACCTTCAATGTCGCAAACGATGCAAATGGCGTGGAAGTCCACCGGTGGCAAGGCACCGAGGAAGCAGCTGGCTTCCAAGGTGGCGCGCCCGGCAACTGATGGCGTGAAGAAGCCCCGCCGGTTCCCTCATTGGTTATGGCCAGCATAGTGGTGTTTCGGGAGAGAGAAAAATATCAAGAAAGTCTTAAACATTTTCAATTCTAAATATTTCAATTAAACCAATGTAATCCTAGATATTTTCACATTGGTACCAATTCATTCCATTTGGCCAATTTAGGCAAGAAATCACTGATGTAGATGCTACTCGTCCTATGTGGTGACTCAATACTGATGTAAACATTTTAAATAATTTTTTATATAAAATTTTTAAATATTTTAAATAATTTTGAATTTTTTTTCTTTCCTCTTCTTTTTCTTTTTCTAGTGGCCATCACTAGCCACCCCACAGCCATGACTAGCGGGGGTTGGCCTCACCAAGGCGAGTGCTAGCCTTTGAGGCGAGGTCCCCTCACCAAATCTAGTGATGCCGACTCTCGCTTAGGCTAAAGTGGCCTTGCCTAGGCGAGTGCGAGGTCTAGCAAGCCTCGCCCATGCTAGAGTGAGGCTCACCAAGCCTCACCTCCATTGGCAAAAATAAATGGCATAGAAAATGGAAATAAAAAATTCAATAAATTTAAAAAATAATTAAAATATTATTAAAAGTATCTATGTTAGCGATTTCCGCACTAAATAGGCTGGATGGATTTAATCCGTACTAATACAAAAAAGTTTAGAATTAAATTGATTCAATTGAAAAGCTTATAACTGAATTTGTATCAATATAATAGGTTTAGAATTTTTATGGTATATTTCGCCCTAAGAGATTAGGAAGTACCAGAAGAGCATGGAGCTGCTGATCCGGAAGCTGCCATTCTAGAGGCTGCTGGTCCAGAGATCGCACAGGACTTCAAGACTAACCTCCGGTTCCAGAGCAGCGCCGTCGCGGCACTGCAGGAGGCAGCGGAAGCAAACCTGGTGGGGCTCCTCGAGGACATGAACCAATGCGCGATCCACGCGAAGCGGGTCCCCATCATGCCCAAGGACATGCAGCTCGCAAGGAGGATCGGATTCGGAGGTGAGAGGGCTTGATTCTTGTTCTTCATGTACATGTGCTTCTGGCTTAGCAATGATTGATGAAGCTTCGCTTTTTCAGGTAGATATCAATGCGAAATCGCGTTTGATGTGGGTTACGCTGAAAAATTATAACGCGTGTCGTTTTTCTGAATTTTAAGTACCTTGAAGCCGGGATCAGTGTTTCTCTTTGTCTGTGATCTGATCTCTAGAGTAGATCTGAAGATAGAAGAAGGAAAATTACAGGTTGCCTCGGAAATTGAAGGGGTTATTGCCTTCCATGTACAAGTTAATCTGCATTACATGGGTTGGTATGCAAAATCGACCCTATGAAAGTTGTAACAGTCAAAATCATTGAATGGTCGTTGAACCAGCCGAAAAGTCATGAGCCATGAATTTCAAAACTAATGATTTGATCAATAGTCGTTACATAATTCTATTGCTAGGTTCATCACCCTTTGCTTTCATTGTCTAAGGAGAGTATCTATTGATTCGCGGTCATCTCGGGTCGCAAGTTTTTTGGCGTTTCTTTTTATTTTGCATTCCGTGGGATATGGCTGACTGCTGATATGCGACCGCAACGTCGTTAGTTGCATTATATGTGCCAATACTAGTTTCACTTCCCTAGCATGATCTTTTGGAGGCATGTGAAGTGGTTTCGGTCCCATTAGCCGAAGTCAATGATGCTCTAAGTATATTCCAAGCAGTTGATATCTCTTTTCCTATATTAATCAGTTACTTAAGGTGTGGAGAACCCCCCAACAAACCCGGCATTCAATTCTCCACTCCTGGGAACTTCAGAAACTGAGGGGAAAGAAGATGATCTTCCACAAGAAAGATCTGGATCTGGTTTTGGTTCCGAGCGGGCTGCTGATCATGTTTGCATGCAATCTCTTCTTTCTTTATAAATACCGACATGCCCCCAGAGAAACGGTCATGGGCATCGAGAATTTTGACAAGGGAGCTTGGGTCGAAGCAGTCAGTAAGGTAGTTCAAGATCTCGTGGTTGCTCTCAATCCCTCATCACTCTTTTTGCAGATTTGCTCAGAATCATAAACCCTTTTGAGATTCCAATTCATGATCCGTTTGTCCATTCTGACAGTTGTTGTTCTTTTGCTTTCCCTTTCGAAAGATGGCGACAAGCTGACGAGTGATCTCTGAATGTGCGAGCAGGTGGAACTCGGTGAGAGAAATTTCGCTACCAACGTGATTGCATCGAGCGTGACGGCTGCGACCTTCTTAGCCTCGGTCTCCCTCACTCTCAGCTCTCTACTCGGGGCATGGATTGCGAACTCCACGGTCGGCGACATGTTCCGGCAACTCGGGGGGCTCGGGGACGCCGACCCATCGACCACAGCCATCAAGTACATAAGCCTCCTGGCCTGCTTTATCCTGGCCTTCGTATTTTTCCTCCAGTCGGCTAGGCACTTCATCCACGCAAACTTTCTCATCAGCACACAAAAAAGTGACAGCACCGGCGAGGAGGCTGTGAAGCAGAACGCGAAGGCGGTCATCAAAAAGGGCGGTGAGTTCCTGTCACTCGGGCTTAGGGCAATCTACTTTGCTCTTGCTTTGCTCCTCTGGTTCTTCGGTCCGGTGCCCATGTTCGTCGCGTCCGCCATTTTAGTGAAGATTCTGTATCACCATGACTTCCTCTCCATCCCCTTGGCGAGACAACCAAAAACCAGATCATGAGGAGTTCAGTAGGTGGTCAAGTTGCAGCTTACTGCCATTGCAATTGTGCCGTCGAAGTGGGGTAAAGGAAAGCGTTGAACAGAATTGTCCAAAAAGGGTTGACCAGAATTGATCTGTCTTCATTCATGTATTCATCCGTTAATTATGGATGGCATGTCCAAGATCCGCAAAGCGAGGGAGGGGAGTGAGCTGTGGTGGAGATTTGACTCTAGCTGTGTTGTTTGGTAAGAAAAATTTGTCTTTATATATCTATATATCTATATAGATAGATGGATATGGACATGCATTATTTGAGTTTCGGTAACTTGGGCACAGGACCCAGGGTCCCCAGTTGCCATCGGGCCCGAGACCCCAGTGCTTGTGCCTAGGTTTTGGCTCGGGTTCATTGAACTTGAAAAGCAAAAATCAATTTTCTTTATTTTAGAATACTTCTTTTCTGTTAATAGAAAAGATTAACCATTTACTTCAAAAGAAATGAAAAGTCTACGCACCATTAAGTTATTTTGCTTCTAGGGTACATATTCGGTACAAGAAAATTGTAATTTCAATCTTAAATATATTATTTGGATTTGAATTTAGTCCTCAATATTAAATTGAACTAATGTAGTCACAACCATTTGAATGAAAAGGCAATCAAGTCTAAATCAGCCAAGTCCCGCTTGAAATTATTGACACGACGATCCAAATCATAGCCGCCATCTTATATGTTACAATTAGTAATCTGACACGAACAACTATACTTGAACAATCCTACGGTTTTTCCTAATTAATAAAAAGGAACGATTGAAGATTGGTCAGAAAAAAAAAAATTTATTCTCATGAGATATTCAAAAGGCCAACCCCCATCAAATATGTGGTCACTTCATCTTCAATGGCGCGAACGAAGCAAACAGCACGCAAGTCCACTGGTGGCGAGGCCCCTAGAAATCAGCTCGCCGACGAGGCGGTGTGCAAGTCCGCCCCGGCAACCGGCAGCATATGAAGAAGCCCCATCGCTTCTGCCCCGGCACAGTGGCGCTCCAGGAGATTAGGAAGTACCAGAAGAGCAAGGAGCTGCTGATGGCGCTGCAGGAGGCCGTGAAGGTGTACCTGGTGGGGCTCTTCCAGGACACCAACATGTACGCGATCCACACGAAGGGGGTCGCCATCATGCCCCAGGACATCCAGCTCGCCAGGAGGATCAGAGGCGAGACGGCTTGATTCTTGTCCTTCATGTACATGTGTTTTTAAGTCAGCAACGATTGATGAAGCTGCACTTTTCGTAGTAAATATCGATGTAAAATTGGGTTTGGTGTATTGGATTTTGCTGAAAAATCACAATGTGCATAATTTCTTTTGAATTAGTAGTACCTCGAAGCTAGGATCAATGTCTCTCTCTTTGTATGTGATCTGATCTTTATCGTTGATCTGAAGATAGAAGATTGAAAATTACACGTTGCCAAGGAATTGATGGGTTATTGCCTTCCATGTGCAAGTTAATCTGCATTACATGAATTGGTATGCAAAATCAACCTATGAAAGTTGTAACAGTCAAAAATCATTGAATGGTTGTTGAACCTATAGAAAATTACGTCCCATCAATTTCAAAAGTAGTGATCTGCTCGATAGTTGTTACATGATTTTATTGCTGGGGTCCTCACCCTTTGCTTTCCTTGTAGAGGAGACTATCTATTGATTCACGGCCATCTCGGGTCGCAAGTTTTTTAGCATTTATTTTTGTTCTGAATTCCATGGGATACGGCTGACTGCTAAAATGTGACCGCAACATCGTTAGTTGCATCATAAGCCTACACGCTAGTCGCTAGAGCATGCCAAAACTAATTTCACTTCCCCAGCATAATCTTCTGGACGCATGTGAAGTGGTTTCAGTCCCATTAGCCGAAGTCAATGATGCTTTAAGTATATTCCGAGCAGTTGATCACTCTTTCCTATATTAATCAGTTCCTTGAGGTTTGAGAAACCTTAACAAACACAGCATTCAATTCTCCACTCCTAGGAACTTCAGAAACAGAGGGGAAAGAACATGATCTTCCACAAGAAAGATCTGGATCTGGTTTTGGTGCCGAGCGGGCTGCTGATCATGTTCACGTATCATCTGTTCTTTCTTTATCGATACCAACATGCCCCGAAGACAACGCTCATGGGCGTTGAGAATGATGACAAGAGAGCTTGGGTCGAAGGATTCAGTAAGGTAGCTCATGATCTCACGGTTGCTCTCTATCCCTTCATCACTCTTCTTGCATCTTTGTCGTTCTTTTACTTTTCCTTTTGTAAGATGGTGACAAACTGACAAAGAGATCTCTGAAAGTCCAGGGATTTGACACTCGACAAGAGGACTTTCGCCACGAACGTGATCTCCTCTTGCGTGACGGCGGCGACCCTCCTAGCGTCGGTCTCCCTCACTCTCAGCTCTCTACTCGGGGCATGGATCGCGAACTCCACCGTCGACAACCTGTTCCGGCAACTCGGGGGGTTTGGGGACACGGACCCATCAACCACGGCCATCAAGTACATAAGCCTCCTGGCCTGCTTCATCCTGGCCTTCGCATTCTTCCTCCAGTCGGCTAGGCACTTCGTCCACGCGAACTATCTCATCACCACGCGAGACGACAGCATCGAGGAGGATGCGAAGGTGGTCATCATAAGGGGTGGTGAGTTCTGGTCACTCGGGCTTAGGGCGATCTACTTTGCTCTTGCTTTGCTCCTCTGGTTCTTCGGTCCAGTGCCCATGTTCGTCTCGTCCGCCATTTTAGTGAAGATTCTGCATCACCATGACTTCCTCTCCATCCCCTTGGCGAAACCCCAACAACCATAAACCAGATCAGGAGGAGTTCAGTTAGGTGGTCAAGTTGCAGCTACTGCCATTGGAATGGAGCATCGAAGTGGGGTGAGAAAGGGTTGACCAGCACCGATCCGTCTTCATTCATGTATTCATCTGTTAATTTATTTGCACGGTAGCATGTGCAAGTTCCGCAGCTGGAGGGGAGTGAGATGTGGTGGAGGTTTTACTCCTTAGCTACGTTGAGAATCTTTCTTCTTTTTCAAGCAGATTTGAACAGCTGTTTGCAATTTGAGTTGCGAGAGAGGCTTTCGGCCCATCAAAGTACAGAGCAAAAAGGCTTAGATTGTCGTCTTGGGCTATGCGCCTCTTCTCGTTCTCTAGGCTTGACAGCATTGCTTCCATTTGATGTTGGGCTTCCAACTTCAATCCTTCCATGCGCCTAAGAGATGGTCCTTGAACATGTGTTTTTCGACATGGTCCGCAATTGCATCAAAGGACACAATTCCCAAATTTATAAAGTTCAAATCTTTTAAGTTTTGGTGGATGCAACCCAAAGTATAGTGTGCATCTAATACTCCTTAACATGTATACCAATAACATTAAAGCTAAATAAGAATGTGTCTCGAATGCATTTAACTAAGCACGGCGCTATATAATACATGAAAATCCATGAGATAGTAGGTGATGATATAGATAGGGCCAGACTCGAACCCTAATAACACAAAAGATTTTCAACCTGAATGGTGTGTTTGGAATAACAATTGTTTGTTGCTTTTTGCTTTTTCTCGATCCTATAACTCATGCATTTTGACATTTTTTGGAGGGAAAAATGCACTAATAGTTCTCAACTTTTTGCCTAATGTGAAATCAAGTATTAAATATTTTTGTTGTTGATGCAACCAATTTTTTTTTTTAGTGACCGCTTAACCAATTATGCCGATGTGGTGCGCCTAAAATTGGATGTACCTTTTTTAAGTATTTTTTCATATAAGCAAAACATTTAGATTTATCGATGTGATTTTTCCCTTTAAAACCAAAAAGACAAGTCATCTTTCATAATTTTGAGAATATACGTAGTGTATTAAATTTTGACGAGATTGTAAAAAAGTATCATTTTCTTATAAAGTAAGAAACCAACACAGTTAAGTTGTCATGTTGCTAGAGTACATATCACGTTTGAGAAAACTACAATTCAATTTTAAATATATAGCGCAGTCTCAATTCTTTGAGCAAAATAACAATCAAGTCCAAACAAGTCAAATCTCAAATTACTAACATGACAATCTATTCATAGCTAGCGGCGATCCAACGTGTATAACTTTATTCAAAAAATCCTACAACTTTCCTTATTAATAAAAGGCTTAATATTAAAAAAAAAATCCTAACTTTAGGTCCAGTGGCAATTTTACCTTAAGTTGAGTCCCAATTCTACACTAAATTTTTTTTATTCCATAAAATACCCAAACCTTGAATCTAATCTTGATCTACACAATTTTTTTTTTTGTTTCATAAAAAATTATAAAATTTTGCTTGAGTTGCAAATTTGCTTTTGTTAACCTTCCATCCAATTTTTTTCTTAACAACTAGAAGATGGAAAACTCTTGAACACGAGCTATTTGAGTATCTCAAGCACAAGCTCTTCGATTGCGATAGGTGGAAGACTCCCAAGCACATGAAATTGAATATTAAGCACAAAATTGAAAAACTCCAAGCGAGATGAAATGAAGATTCTCTTAAAAGGATGAGCAATTGAAGAAAGTCAACCTTAATTACTCCAATTTTTACCAAAATTTCAAACCCAAGAAGACTTTTAGGTGACAGGAAACTCATCTCCAATATATGTATTCTTGGATCTAAATTTTAAGAAAAAACTAGAGCTCACTAAAGGCAATCTTGTAGATAAGAAAAAACTAGAGACTGAAGGCAATGTTAAATGTTTGACTCATGTAAATGTTTGTGGTTTTTTATGAGACAAAAAATATATGATAAAATTGAAACTTTACTTAAAATTAGTGATTTTTTTCACGGGACAAAAAAAAAACTTATGATAGAATTGAGATTAGACCAAAATTTGAGGATCTTTTATGAGACAAAGAAAAATTAGGATAATATTGGGATTGGAATTAAAATCGAGGGTTTTTTTAGAGCGTTAGGCCATTAATAAAACGAACCAAAAGGGGATAAAAAAAAAAGGGGGAAGGAAGAAGAAGAAGATATAAGAAGAAATTTTGTACTAGCTCTCTTATCGTTTGATGTTTCAAAAGGCCACCCCCCCACATAAAATATGCGGTCACCGCAAGAGAAAAGGGCGCTTTCGCTGTACTGCGTTTAATTATATTCTATTTTTAGGGGGGGGGGGGTTCAAAAAAAAACTTTAAAAATCACAGTTTTGGCTGTTATTGCGGGCCGTACGATCGAGCGATGTAACCTCAGCGGCAAAAACCGACAGCCTCTGGTTGAGACAGCGACCCGTCTTGTTCTTTTTGGCAAGTCCTGGAGTGGGACCGACCCACCACACATCTCTCGCCACGTGTCCCCCTCGTCTTGGGATGATGAGTTGCCCCTGGGGCCAAGTAAAAGAAGTGCGCCGGATCTTTGTAACGATATCTAATAAATAAAAACCTTCTTCTTTTTCTTTTTTCTTTTTTGTCGTTTTTAGTGTTTTTATTATATACATAACGCGAATGTTATAATTCTTTAAAAATAATTTTTTTTTTTTACCAGCGGTGGGGCACTTGATAGTAAAGTTGTACAAAATACACTCAACTTTTACAAAAGGTATAACGTGGGATACCGTTAATTAAATTTTTACCCAATCTCCACATACTTTCGCCATTTTCAATTTTGAGATTGTCATTTTTTGAAATTTTCCCAAAAAAAAAAATGGTATAAATTGTCTCTGAACTTTGATCCTATACGCAACATTGTCCATGAAATTTTAATGATTGAAAAAATTGTATAAATTGTCTCTGAACTTTGATCCTATACGCAACATTGTCCCTATGAACTATAACTCAATATGTTCGTAAATGTTTAAATTTTACAATTTGATCCAGGGAATTTTAATACATGTCCAAATTAATTATTGGATTATAAAAATATTTAATATTATTCATGAACTTGAATTAATAGAAGAACAATTTTGAACATTCTCATATAATTTTGAACTATACATGTACCAAAATTTAAAGGACCATATTTAACAAATTTAAAATATTCAAAACAACATTGCTTACTAAACCAAAATTCATGAATTATTTATGTATTACCCCTTTGAGATTTGAAAGGGAGTTTACTGACTTGATAATATCATGTAATTACAAGGAACACTGGTTTTTCATAGTGCAAAGTTATTTTCTTAATGACTTAACATGCCATTCATGCAACACAAATTCATCCAACTTGTACGTTAGTTGATATTGGCTTAACTCAATGAGTTCAAAATTTCGAGAAATATCTTTTATGTGTTTCTCACAATGAAAGATCAAATCATTACTTACACAGTTCATTGGAATCATGTGAAAAATTTTGGCCTCTTGTATTTATTTAGAGCATGGTCCATCTCAAAAAACCTTATTTAGTTGGTCAGTAGAGTTGAGCCTATCCAATAACGCTCGAATGTCTACATTTCTCAATTGGGTTTAGATGTAGCTTTAGTTAGAAAAAAAAATCAAATTATATTATAAAACAATAGAAGCAATGAGGAGCATCACTTACGCCAAACCTCAATAAATCTAATTCGAACTCAACACCCTTCGATTTCGATCTAATTACGCGAATGCTCAAAAAATAGGAAGATCATTACCATTCAGTTTGGACTTTTAAGGTAATCTTGACGAGGCTTGAACCTAGGACTGCAAATAGAGAAACGAACTCCACTACCACCTAAGCCAGCATCCTATTAGTCTTGCTAAGTATTTGAGACGACATGGCAAAGAGGCTCAGAATTTCAATAAATTCATGCTCCAGAGGCTTCGAAAACAAACCAATTAAACATAAAATAATAATTAAATTGCAAATACATTTATTAAATGAAAAGAAATGTTTTCCAAAACTGCCCGGATGCTGTAAAAAACCATCGGACACTCCATGTTAAAAACCCACGAAAAATCGTACTCGAAATGACCTACGCAATTAAATTCCCGCCGAAGAAAATTAACATCGGGATTTGAGTCTGCAGCAGCAGCAGCAGCGGCGTCGTCGGCGGGCACGGCCGGGATCGACGGGCGGGCGAGCAGGGAGGCCGGCGAGCGGAGGGCGCGACGCGTGGACGGCCGGATGCGGCGCGTGGGGGGGGGGCCGCGACCAGGCGAGCGTGGCCTACGTACTGAAAAAGGTACGATGAAAGCTGAGGTGAGCAGGCTGATGGCTGCCAGAGTAGCGCCTCGCGTAAAAGTCGAGGGGGTTCCGTTCACCGCTTTTTTCCCTGCTTTTTTGCTCTCGACAGACTTTATTCATTGCTTTGCGCAGCGATCTATCGCTTGTGCTCCCCCAGGGCCCACGCGCGCTCTGCCCCTGCGTGGGACTCACCGTCCCTCCTTTTTCTCGGACAGCGATTAAGCACGACAAAAAATCATAATGCGTAAGGACCGGTTTGGCCAGGCATGTCTGGTAACATTCCCTTTTTTTTTTCTTTTTTTTTTCGGTTTTTTATTTTTTTCAAGAATAGAAATTGAACAGAAATTAAAAAAAATTCTACATCACATAAATATTTGAGGTCACATTAAAAGCTTTTTTATTTCGGGAATATGAATTTTTTGTAATTACCAAACAATTTTAAATCGCGGAAACTGGGGAATAGAAATAAATAAAAAAATTATTTCTAAACACAAATTGTTCACGAGAAATGACCAATTCTTGATTATTGTTATTATTTTGTTTCCTGAAATAAATAAAAATACATTTATGAGGTAATGTCAGCTAATATTTATACTTCTAATAATAGATAATAGATTTGAAATAAAATTAAAAAGTAAAATAAATTTACTTTTTTATTCCGAGGAATAATTTTAGAACCAATTTGTTTTCTTCTTTTTCCTCCTATATTGAGATAAGATCTGACGACCTCGCCGTGACCGAGTGAGAGGCAAAGTCAGCTTCGCCTTGGCTTGGCAAGCTTAATCTCGTGGTGGCAAGGTGAGGCCGAGACTTGCCGTGGGCAAGCGAGGCTTGACCTCGCTTGGATTTGGCGGAGCTCCCTAAAGGACAACGAGGTTGCCAACTCTCATCTAGTTAGTCACTAACCGTCTTGGAGGCCCAATGACTAGCTAGAGGAGGGAGACATAGAGAAGGAAAAAAGAAAAGAAAAGAAAAACTCATAAAAAAAAAAACTACATCACAAACGAAGGTTATACTAAATGCATTCATGTTCAAAAGTCCTGGGGTGGTGCTATTTACAGTTAGCCATTTATTAAAAGCTCGTTTAGGGAACAAAATTAGGAAGAGCTATTTATGAGCAAAGATTGCTCATAGGAACAAAATGGGGACCAAATAGGTCCTAAGCATCTAGATAGTCGCAAACATTGTGCTCTTGTCGCAAAACAGATCTTGATCATTAAATTTAGTTGGTTTAGGCAGGTTTTTCAATTATCTAGGCAAAATTCTCGGTCGAGGCATGTCCCTTTGGCCTAAAAATGCCCCTGGCCATGGCTTGCGAAGTGCCGACCAGTGAAGAATTTGCCAGTCGATGAGCTCAGGTATTTTATTCGAGACTAAATTGATAATTTCGATGCATTATTCCAAACAAAATTTACTCTTGATCCTCTTTTAAGAAAACGGTCTCTTTTATATCCTTATTTTAAATTTCTCCCTTAATTTATCGCTTAATTTATTTTTTATTGAAGACGCGAGCACGTCACTCTCATAAATTACATTGGCACTCTACCTTCCATTGAAAATTCTCTAAAGGGGAACAACCCTTTCCAAACTTGGTTTCCTTCCATGCCTTGGATGGTACTAGTCAAGTGTCGAAAACAATGACAATAACATATTTTCTCGAGTCCAACCAATGAAGATAGGGTTGGTTATCATGATCCGGGACAAAAGACATTGTACCCCAAGATCAGAACCAAAATGGGGTCACGGCCCCTACAATTGTTGCCCTATGCGCCTATCGATTTCTACTTTTGATTGTGTACTTGTCCTATTCAAGCAACCATCATCTGTCGGTGACACCATCACGAAGGTAACACTTCCTCTTCGCTTTATTTGAGATCCATTGTAATTTGAGAAGCACCAACCATGGCAAAAACCTCGTTCATCAAGAAGATACACAGGAACCTTGTCTAGGGATATGCATCATGCCCTTGAATCCATTCGGAGGGAGGCAAATCCAACATTGCAAATTTGAGATGGAGACATGGTGAAATTCGACATATACTCCTCACCATTCAAAATCGAGACCTTTCTCGAGAGGATTAGCCGTTTTTTGCATCACATGAGACCGAGCTCTTGAATTCTCAACATTGGAACATGGGTTAGCTCTCGAATTCTCGACAGAAGGGATCAATTTTCTTTAAAAAAAGATCAACCCGCAAACTCAAACACTAGGGAGTTTGTGGGGGAAATTCTGGAAAAAATAAAATAAGATTGAGGGTGTGTCTAGAGTTTCATCGAAGCATCAGACTAGTTGCATGAAATTTATTTGGAGAACAAAACACGTGAGAGCCCTTCCATAGATTATGTATGTGCCAAGTAATCCCTCCAATTAAAGCCATGTGCCATGAATTAACAACAGTATCCAATTGATTTGATAAAATGCGTGTCGAAATCACCTAGCGTGTGCACTTACGTGATACGATTTTCCTCCCCTCTTCATTAGATCTCCTCCAATAAAGAAAACCAAAAGCTCACTCGAAAGCCTACAAAATGATCATCCATTAGAATTCCAAGCTCGTAATAATGTTGTTGGCACTTCCCTAGATTTTAAGGCAATGAAGACATGTATCTCACCCCTTAAATTAGACTCTATCTGCATTGGATCCGTACAAATTGGAATGAATTGACCAAACATTCGAAGAACGAATTACAATGCTTCCAGTGAAGTGGATAAAATAATTGGAGCGTGACTTACAATGTGGGGACACCAGGGAATTATTAGGTTTCTGTTTTTTTTTTTTTTTCTTTCTTTTTGATTATTTATTATTTCTTGCTATTGTTAATATTATTATTATTATTATTTTGTTTTGTTGTTTCCCATTGTTGACCCGCGATCATTTGGTGGAATTTAGCACTTGCGTATGCTCTAATCAAGAAATCAAGCTCCACTTAGAAAAATATGACTAAGGGTTATGAAATTTTCAAACGACCTAATGATCACTTTGGATAAGAGTGAGAGAGTGTGTAGGGCATTTTATTTTGACGAAACTTCCCAATATGAATAAAGCCTCGACTAATTAGACAGCTGCTAAATAAGCCAAAATTCGCATCAAGGCTAAAAAAAAAAAAAAATATGATCGAAACATAAAAAAAGAATTGCATCTAAACCCCCTTATATATAGTCTATTCGAATATAAAATGGTCACAATAGTCCTTTTTTCCCAACGGGACATGATATTCTTTATATGTTGTTTTATTGAGTTTGCCTATGAAACCCTTAAAGAGCTCTACAAGCTATGTGATACTGCATTTTCGTTGCATTTTCGTTGCATTTTCAACCCACGTATCGACATGCAAAAGAACTTAATGGACAACTGAATAATTGTTGCCTTGTAGTTGAGAAAATAAAATAAATCTACTTAGATTTATACTTACATATTAGCTATGTCCTTGACCTTTTTTTTTTTTTTTTTTTTTTTTTTTGTGAAATGTTCAATAAGATCTTTGACATATATATATATATATTTCAATTGAATCTCTAAACCTTTTTTTTTCATAGTGATTATTGAGATTAAAATATAGACAAAAATGACAATGTGCTGGTCCACGTTAAATGCTAGCTGGGACTCAAGTTAGTGATATTGCCTGCTTAAACACAAAAGGTCTTGCGATATCCACCTGATATGCGCATGCGAGAGAGAAAGAAGGGGGAGGGGCTCACAATTCATAATACAGGTTACATATTTATACAAGATATTTATACGACATAAAATGACATGATTTATATATACCTAAGTTCTATAGCATAATAAAAAAAATAGTGTTTATCAATGATGTGACTTGATGCAAATATTAAACCCAATTATGACCCGTCATTCGAATTCCCAGCCCTATGCTTCCCTTATTGTCAAGAAGAATCTCATGCCATTTTCACCATTCCTAGGTGACAGAAATATACCCTTGTCATGATTTGGAGTAGGCGGCTTGCCCGTACACCTGTGGACGAGGCAAGATTGTATCATCGAGGCCTAATTGGGGCCGTCGATTGGCCCTTGTTGGGGCCGATGAGGGCACAATAATTGTTATCGGTGTTTGGTCGATGTCTCAATAGTTCTTTTTTTTTTTTTTGGCACTTTCGTTCCACATCATTAATCTAGTATGAACGAAGAAGAAAGCTTAGGAACTCAATTGGTAAAAAATATTTAAGAATGCAATTGCATATTCGACAAATGTTCGAGGACAACCGATACTTTTGTCCCATTTAAGAAATGAAATTCTAGATCCGTCCTCACGAGCTATTGCCTGTAATCACTTCCGCTGCACGTTTGACAACCCGACATAAGAAATTTACTTTTCAAGACGAAAAAAGATAAATATAATAGTGTCGGAGCTTTCATGAGTATAGAATTTGGATAACCTAAGGTTACTTAAGCCACGTTTTATGCTCATCAATGATTTTCCATGGGGACAAACCGCTTTATTTGTCCACACCAGCTTTTGCCAGGCCTTAATTTTCGGCGACTTTCACTTTTCAACTTGGCAATACCTTTAATTTGCTCAAAAGCACATTGGATTGTTGAGTATGTGAATCTAAGAATAAGACCAAAAGGTACATTAATATTTTCTGTTATTAATCTTTTATAAATTACCAAAAAAGCTCATTGGGTTTTGCTTGAGTGCTCTTGATGTGAATCTAAGGGTAACCTCTTCCATAAGTACTTTTTCCTTTATTTTAGGGCAATCAAGTAGCTAAACCTTTGCATGAGTAGCAACTTTGAAGTCAATGTTGCTATATCCAACATGCGACAAAACGACCAACCGTTGTTGGGTCAAAAATTATTTTCCAAAGCATGATTATAGGATTGTTTAGGATATAAAGCAAAAGACAATTAATCATGATTAGCGAAACAAAATGATGCCACAAGCATTATCGAAATTATCCCATTTGCTTTTACCCCCACCCCAATGGTGCACGTGAGATTTGGATAATCACTCCAAAATTGACAGGTAGTAAAAGGTTGGAACTTTGCTTTTGGCATTCCCTTTAAGGATTTTCAAATTTTGGGATCATTAGGGTTGAACCATACAAAGGCTACCATTTGTATATAGTATTTAGGGTATGTTTCACTGAAAAAATTATCATAAAAGAAAATATTTTTCATAAAAGTAATTTTCAAAGAAAATTGTTTTGATTTGTTTACTTATTTAGAGAACGCGATTTACTTTTTGACATAAGGGGAAGTCACTTTTTTTCAATTTAAACTTGTTGTTTGTAGTCCATGGAAAATATTTTCCATATCTTGATTAGTTTTCCGTTACCCAAATATCGAAAAGTCAGAAAATGAAATAATTTTCTTTCCAACAAATGGATCCTTATATTAGTTTTGTAAACCAACCTCAATACTCCTCGCATCATTCTTGAATCTACGACGTGTATCTAATTAGATTGTTATTGTAATTTGGTTTCCCTCAAGTTTATAGATTTTTTTTTTTTTTTTTTTATCCTTATTCCTTTTCATGGCAATTATAGTATCCCTACTGTTCAAGGCAAAAATCAAAGTACTTTACTTTTGCTTGATCATTATTACATGGCATCTTCGTGAAAGCAAAATACGTGTTCGATCCTCGTACCTTCAGGAGCGGTTCACCAAACTATCACAGATATAGGAGAATTAGGAGATCAATGCGTAAAAGTCAAGTACATCAAGGAATTGAGACGTGGGATTCTATGTGAGTTTCACCCATCTAGATGTTTTTTCTTTTATTTGGACTTGTATAAGCACAACTTGCCGTGGGAAAGACATCTTGATTGCCATGGATTAGGGCTGATCATTTGGAGGCAACCTATTTGCACAGCACGAACACCACGTCAATTAAAATAGAATTGCAAAGAGAAAACTCGAATATAACATTACATAATATGCCTGACTTATATATAAATATGAATCGACACGTTTTTGTCGCCATTCAATTGTTTGGCATTAGAATCAAAATTGAGATTTTTCAAGCCGAGATGAATTGAGAGGATTTACAAACAAGATTATGACAGGCCGACACAAATTGTCAATCCTTCTATAGATTTAAATAACGTACCATACCAGTTATGGCTTCAAATTACCGCCCTCAATATGTATTGGTGCTCCGTGAATATCTTAAGAAAAGATTCTAGAAAGATTGTTGAGATGCATGCATAAGTTATATTAAAAAAAATCTCATATTGGAGAATTGGTGTAGTGTATATTCAAGTTAGCTTATAGCCCATTAGTTAAGGTTGGTCCAACTGTATATCTTGAGAACTCAGATATAGAATTCCCTTTATAATTTTCCTAAGCGAAGTTATTAGATTTTTGTTGTGAGATTTCAATATATATTAAAAAAAAGTTAGTTTCGAAATTTACCCTTTCATGCATTGTCAATTGAGAAGATCTTCCACGTTCTTTGACTACTTAAGCCTTTGGTCTGTTAGGGCGCGCATGACCACGCTTCTATTTTTGTTCCAGAAAACAAAAGAATAGAAATTTTAATAAATAGAAATGTTATCGAGCGCAGCCTTATCTTTCCTGCTCAAGATTTGATTTCGGGTTATTTCTCTCGTACGTTCTCCCACAGACGGCATTGAAACCTCGTCGCATGTAGCACAAATTAACCGGGTGTTCAAAGAATTCCAGGCACAACGCACGGAGTGGACAGTCAAAGGTGGGTCTTTCACCATACGTGACAGTTAATTCCTGTTTTTAGTGGGTTAAGGACAAAATTAATCAGAGAGGAGCCGCCCTATTTAAGCAAAAGTAGGTGGGCAGGGCCTATTAAGAGGCCGACCAATAATTCTAACAATGTCTAGTGGGGTGGGCAGGAGTAGTACCGTCTAGCAAAAGGCTAAAGGCTAAAGCGAAGGCAAAAAGGAAACATTGCCAGTGCTGCTCCACGCTCTCCTGAGGGAGTGTGGCCACTGGCCATGCCCTCCTCCCCTATCCTACGTTGAGACAAAAGAGTCCATGGATTCATGCCCACCAAACGAATCACTTAGATTGAGATTCTTGTTTTGTTTCCTTAATCATGTTTACATTGAGTGCTGTTCATGATCGACTTGCTAAAGTTAAGGTTCTTTTAGGCACATCTTTCACGGGAAACGCGCCGGGCTCGGTTGAATTAAAGGACCGACGAAAGCCAAATTAGTCCAGCTAGTCTCGAGATGGCTTTGAAGATGACTAATTTAATAATCTTTTAGAGGAACATAGACGATCTTAAATAGATCAAGGTCTCGATTTCCATCCTAGATAAGATGCCGTGTGCTAATTGGTGAAACCGTCGAAATCAACTATGGCTGCTTTGCTTATGCTTTACATAAAGCAGTTTCTTTCGTGTTTATTGAATAAATAAATAAAACTAAAACCCTCAATTACTAATTCTCTCTCTATAACGGTGCAAATTACTAATCTAGAAGTTGGATTCCAAGTTTCCACCTTGAAACCAACCTAGTATGGACCGATCACCTTTAAGCATTCTACACCAAAGAGGGAAAACAATATGAGGAAGCAATTGAAAATTGAGTAGTCAACTAAGGCTCGTTTTTTATTTCACCAAAAAAACAGGGCTGGTTTCCACGAAGCAGCCTAAAGATACTTTTCACCACTGCAACCTTATTATATTCCGAAGTTCTATCACCTCTAAATAATTTCTAATATAGAAAAAGTTCAAGGATTCCATTTGTTTACTTCAAAAGAAAATAGTTTACCTTTTAACTCTATATGCTATTTGCTTTGATCATCACGAATAATTCATTGAAATCATTTGTTAAATGTGTATCGAAATAATAGACCCCGAAAAAGAAAACACATATTGAAGTCATGCAAAGACAATATAACATAACATAACAAATATATCAAAGTTACAACACTAAAATCATCGTAAAACCTAGCATCCATTGAGTGTGGCATGCAAAAATTTGTTTGGAATATTATTGAGCTTATTTGTTTCGACTAGCAAAAAGAAAAAAAAGACTAACTTTTCAAGTTTTTACCTAATTTAAGATCATTCATTCAAATTAATATCATTATAAAAATTGTATTTGAAACACACGCAATACCTATATTTTATGAAAGTTCCAATCGTTCAAGCCTAAATAAGTCAAAGCAAGCGCATCACACGATTCAGAAAAAAATAAAATAAATAAGAGACACTTCAGAAACGCTTATCATAATATTCAAATATACATTATACTCCTAGGAGAAAGGAAAGTGAAATTAACTAGATTGTAATAATGGGATCGAGTCGATTATGCACTAACCCCCATCCTATCGAATTTGAAGTAGCATTCCCTTTTCTTGGAAAATAAAAATTCCATACCTTCTTTTCTGACAGAAAAGAAAAGCAAAAGAGAAGAAGGGGGCAAAAGTATTATAGATATTTCTCGAAAGAAAGAAAAAGAAAAAGAGGGGGAAAAGGAAATAATGGTTTGGATGGCACCCGCCGGGGGACAGCGCGTGGGGGAGAGTCGGTGAGGGGGGGAGGGGAGGGGGGGGGCATTTAAGGAGGAACCCGTTTTGTCCGGGTTAGATGCAATAGAGCTTGTGAAGTGAAGGCCCTTTTCAGCTATGCCTACCTATTTGCCTCCCAACACCCTCCCCTACAACCTTTTTTTTTTTTTTTGGTTTTCTGCTTTTTGGGTCCTTTGCAATTAATTGCTTTGAGATAGACCCTTCCTCTATTTCTCTTTTCCTTTCCTCAACTTTTTTCAAAATTAACAAAAAAAAAGAAAGAAAGGGAAATAGGAAATCTTTTCATCCGTTCACCTTTGCCTGGCACGCAGTCCCTACAATTTGTCATGTTTTGCATAAACCATTTCCATTTGGTTGGGGGAAAAGGGTGGAGGTGGGCATAGTTTGGTTTGGTCCGGTTCGGATAAAATACAGAATTGGATATAAATGATAGAGATATGGAATTGAATCGAACTAAGTGAGGGTTTGGAGCCGAATGGAATTTTTCGATTTAGCTCGGCTTGAAATTGTACTGAATTTTATCATTTTTTTTCTTCCCTTTTCTTTTGTAGTATTCTTAATTCTCGTCTAGTGTTAGCTTCGTCATCGTCCTTGAATTGGACAAGTTCTTGAGCTAAGAAGATTAAGAGATGGAAAAACTAGAAAAGTAAAAACCAATATCCGTTTGATTAACAAAATGAATTTTCAAGATAGCCTCCCAAAACGTAATTAAATTAAGAATTTTAGGTTAGTTCAATTTGATTGGGCGGTTCGAGTCGCAACCATGCTCGGCCATAGGCACAAAGTAAACCCTAGTTTGTCCCCTATGAGAAAAAAAGTTTCCTTTGGAATTTTTTTCATTAGCCAGTGTTTGCATGAGTTCTATTTTATACTTGAGCTTTTCGACCAACGTATTTTGATTAGTCCTTAACTCGAAATGCCTAGGTCGTCACATTATTAGAGGCACAAGCAAACAAGCCCTTATCCTTTTGGCGTATGCAAACAGGCCCTTTATCTTTTTGACTATTTTTTTTCTGGAGGACCCTCCAATAAAGTATGGTCATGGCAGTAGAGATTAACTGAAGAGGCTTGTTGCATGCATAATTCATCAAAAAAAGCACAGGAAAGGAGTGGGGTGGAGAACTGGTGCTGTCATAGGACACGAAACCCCTCTAGACATTGTAGCTACCAGAATTAGCAGCTTCGTTAGATCTCTCCTAACTTCAATTGGCCAGAATAACATCAAGAGCATACTAAATCTCGAAAAGGGTGCCTGAGAAGGTGTAGAATCTCTATTAATTTTCTCTCTTTTTTTCCCAGATAAAAAGAATCTCAGCCCAATATTTGATAAATCCATGTGCCTTCTGGTTAGGTGATCATTAAATCGAATGGCCGTATAATCACTAGACCAGAATGGAAATTTGGTCACCACATTTCGGATTGCTAAATGTGGGATCACACTGCTCTCCTGCTTAAACTGCTATTCAAAGCAAAACATTCATAACATCCAAGGGAGTAATTACATGCTGTACCCATCACGGTCTATTAATGTGGTAATGTCAGAACTGAACGCAGTTCACTTTTTTCATGCTGATCTAAAAAGGCTGGTGAAATAAGAGGAAAAAAGCTTAGGGCTAGCATTGAAAGTGGTCTGCGGATGTGATGTGGGACTAAAATTGGCTTTTTCATATATTAGAATATAAAAAAAGACACCAGATGGTATGACTTGACTTGATGGGTATGTAGAAAAAGAAAGCTTCAAAAGATGGGTTTTGACAAAATAATTAGCTGAACTTTTTTACCTGGGCATAAAGGGCAAGTTTTAGAAGAACAAGCAAAACATGCCAAGATTATGATTATATTTATTTTGCGAAAAATCAATGATAATTTCTATTTAAATATTTTTTAGGATGACGAAGATATTTTTCATTGATTACGATCACCGTAAGGAATATTCGATTTCCTATTTATTTTATGCGAAATAAATGAATCATTACTTAGTGTTTTATTAGAGAATTAAAGAAATCACTGCATAATAAAAGACCATTACAACTCTACCAAGCAATTCCACTTACAAGATTTGGAGAGGCAAAGAAAAGAAAAGAAAAAAACAGCATCATTGGTTTGCACTTGTCAAGGTTTCTAAATTAGCCTTTTCGTGATAGACCCTGATGTTGTAAGTCAAGACTCGTCTACTAAAGTTAGTTGATGCCTAGGAAAGGAAACATCATGGCCGTATGTATGCAGCTTGAATCTAGGACACTACTCCTCAAATTTGGGAGACCAACAGTACGTGAACCCACGGCAATTGATACTTCACCATCAGATCAGTGGTTAAAAAATTCATAAGATTTGAGGTTCCTTCAATTGTAATCAACCGTTGTCTAGTGAACTCAGGTCCTAGGGGAGCTTGTGCGAATAGCACTACATATAGCAATGGATGGAACAGCAATTCAATTAAGTTGGGCAGCATTCGGCTAATTAGATGAATAATCAGAGGGTGTTAGCTCAATATTAGCACTTTCCTTGACAAGTTTTTGAAGCATAGTGATCATGCACGGTAACTATTTGGGAGAAGCCTACAAATTTTGCACCGTTTGTTGCGTTGAGCTTAGCATAAAAAGAGAAACCTATCATAGAGCCCCATCCTAAATGTGTCCATGCAATTAATGACCTAGATTTTTTTTAGGAGGGTTTGCATTTTTCTAGAGTTCATTTGGTATAGCTACGATCGGCCTATGTTGCGAAGCACTTAATTAATGTGTTTGGTCTTAAACTCCCTCAAAACCGTTGTAAGTTGCTATGATGGTAAAAGTGTTATGGCCGCGAGACATTTGTCAAATACCCTATGGAAGTTGCGTACCAATTTTCATAATTGGAATCTTCCTAGTTTTTGACGAGAGGCCACAAATCTTGAAAATACTTTCACCGAATCATGCTGAACGTTAGAATTCTAATGCAAAAGAATGCTGTTACATCAAAAGGCACATCTTACGAGAAGATTCTAATTTCACATATGCATCCAAGAGCAACGTTTTCCCCTGTTCGACGTGTTGGTTCACATATACTCATTTCGTCATTCTAAAAGTCTGCTAGGAATCATTAGTCATATCTTGTTCAAATTGAGTTCGGCAGCCTCTCTTCCACCATAAATTATTCCGTGTTTTCATTAGATCATATCACTTCAATCAACACCGAACGGATCCGTTTGTTTAATCACTTATGTAGCCCTTTTTGAAAAAAACATCCAGAGTTGTCCAAATCATTAAAAGATAACATGGATTTAACCATCTAAATTAAGAAAGGCATTGTTTCTAAGACCTTATTACCTTTTTCATTATTTTGTTCTCATACTCATGAGAGAAATCTTTACGCGTCTCGAATAAGGAATTTTCCAATTCCTCTCCCAACTCACCCCGACCCCTCAACGAGGTCCGGATCGATTTAATCACAAAACTCGTCACGCCGGATCAATTATCGTCTCCACCCGTCCCTTCCACTTCCATAACTCGAGCATAAGACTGGCATAAGACTAAGGGAACATCATTTGACCTCCAAGAAAACGAGGTAAATGTCTCTCAATAATGCATAGATCCAGATTCTAGAGGATGAAATATTGGCAATTCAGGAAAAACCTCTCACTTCTGCACACCATATCCTGGCAGCCCAAGTTGAGGGTTACATCGAGGAAGATGGGTGGGTAATTACTCCGGAGAAAGAGCGGATCAGAGTGAGATTTTGAGGAGGAGAAGTGGCGATGGCGATGGGGACAGAAAAGACATCCCGCGCAAATACAGGGGGACCGTACAGCCCCAAGCCCCACTGCAACAACAACAAAGGAAAGACTGAAGTGAAACAGGCCATTGGCCATTCTCTTTTCGGCCTCTCTCTCTCTCTCCCCTTCGGGCGTATTTTTTAACTCCCCTCTTTTTTATTTAATTCCCCAAAGCGTCACGAGTAATGCAGCGAACCCCCCCACAAAAGGAAAAAGGTAATTCTTCATATTAAAAATAATCTTGAAAACCGGACTCGTACTCTCTCTCCTCTGCCACACATCGCTCAGCAGCTTGCAGCGGCTGCTGCTGTTGCAGGAGCAGTGCTGGAGCTCTGCTCGCAGATGGGGAGGAGGAAAAAAAGAAAAAAAAAAAAGGGGAAAAAAAACAGAGCAGTCCACTACTCGCGTAACCCACCAAAAGGAAAAGGGGGGAGGGGAAAAGATACCCACGACTGGAAATTGTATTATAATGGCGAAAAGGATAGACTACACTCTGCAGCAGCATTATTCAACCTGAAGGGACCAACCAAAAAAAAAAAAACATATCTTTAACCCAACCCCCCCATTAAAATTGGATGAAATCTGAAATCTTGATGAATTCTTGCCTTTTGGGGCTAAAAAAAATGGGATTTTGATTTCACAATCCCCCCTAAAAACCAAGAACTCCTCCCTCCTCCCTCCCCCTTTCATGCCCCATTCCCCACCACCAAGAAAGAAAACTCCCAAAACAAAACCCATGAAAAGAAGCTAGAGAGAGAAAGAGAGAGAGAGAGGGGAGGGGGAGAGGGAGGGGAAGGGAGAGAGAGAGAGCTCGCCTTTTTACTTTCCTTTCTTTCTAATTCTTGGCTCCTCTGCTTTTTGGCAAATGCAAAAGTTGTCCTTCAAATTGCGGTCATGACCACTCCTCCTCTTCCTCCTCTGCTTCCACCTCCACCTCCACCTTCATCTCCCTCTTGCTTTCCTCCTACTCTAGCACTCTCACTCTCACTCTCACTCCTCCCCTTGGCTCTCCCTCACCATCTTCCCAGGTCCCGCGCCGCGGTATTGCTGCCCCGACCATTCTCGCCGTCTGCTCAATAATAATCGGAGCAAAGATGATTGATCTCAACACGGTGGAGGACGACGAAACGCCGTCGTCCGGCTCCTCCCCTGCCTCTTCTCTGTCCTCTGCCATAAGCGCTTCGAATATTAACTCCAACCCCGCGTACCCAACTTCGTCTTCTTCTTCTTCGTCCTCGTGCTCTCCCTTGTGCTTGGAGCTGTGGCACGCCTGTGCCGGGCCTCTGATTTCGCTCCCCAAGAGGGGCTCTCTGGTGGTCTACTTCCCGCAGGGCCACCTGGAGCACGTCTCCGATTTTCCCGCTTCCGTGTTTGATCTCCCTTCCCAAATTTTCTGTCGTGTCGTTGATGTGAAGCTCCATGTAAGAATTCCGGCACTGTTCGTATTCTTGTCTTTGGTCGTACCAAGAATTTTAAGTCTTTATTATGAAGTTTCGTCATGAGCGTTTGGTCTGCTCAATTTCAGCTGATTTGGTTATAATTGATTTGGGGGTCGTCACGTTTCTGTCGTGTAGTTTCTTCCGTTGGGGGAAAAACGGCTCTGTTTCTTTTTTCTCTGTTTTGGTTTTTCTTGGGTTGAATTGATGTCGGATGCATGTTTTCTTATGACAGGCCGATGCGAGCACCGACGACGTTTATGCGCAGGTTTCGCTGATTCCTGAAAGAGAGGTGAGGTTTTGCTACGTTTGTCTGATTTTTTTAAGTCTCAGATGCTGACGGTATTCACCAGAAAAGATAAGGGAACGTGACCCTGTTTGTGATCTTGAATTTCGACCGTGTGCTCTTGGGGTGGTTTATTAAGTCGTGGGATTTGGCTTTAGTTTGAGTGGTGTATTGGAAAAAGGGTCTTATGTTGATGGAAGATAACTCCAGCTGCATTGTGTTCCCTGCAGCAAATTGAGCATAAATTGCGCGAAGGGGACAACGAAATAGACTTGGAAGAGGATGAAATTGAGCCGGCCGTGAAGTCTTCGACGCCTCACATGTTCTGCAAGACTCTGACTGCTTCAGACACGAGCACTCATGGCGGGTTCTCTGTTCCTCGGCGAGCCGCGGAGGACTGCTTCCCTCCACTGGTATTGCATTTCAATTTAGCCTCTTGCATTGAGACAGCCTTATTTTTTTTTACGTTTTTATCCAGCTAATGCCTTTTCGTTGGGTGGGGTTTAATTTATTTAGCTTGCTTAGACTTAGTAATCTGTGAACGCAGGATTATAATCAACAAAGGCCTTCTCAGGAGCTTGTAGCTAAAGATCTGCATGGCCTAGAATGGAGATTCAGACATATATACCGGGGTATTGTATCAGAGTCCTCATCTTCCTTTTGATGGAATTTTCCGACATATATAAAGACCTTATGGTGTGGTTGTCATGGAAGTTCTTTTTTCAACTAATTCTTTTATGTGTGTGTTTACGTGAGCAGGACAGCCACGCAGGCATTTGCTCACTACAGGATGGAGTGCATTTGTAAACCGGAAGAAATTAGTCTCTGGGGATGCCGTGCTCTTCCTTAGGTATTAAAATATTGTGCTGTAATTTGTCGACTTCAGTTAATATTTTGAAATTCATGTATTTTATTGAAACCCAGGGCTTCGAACGGAGAGTTGAGATTGGGAGTTCGAAGGGCAATTCAAGTTAAAGGAGCTTCTGCTTTTCCATCTCTTTGCATCCAGACCCTGAATCAGAGTGCCCTTATGGATGTACCGAAGGCTGTATCTCTAGGAAGTGCCTTCAGTGTTTACTATGATCCAAGGTACTTGACTGGACTGTGCTCATCAATTCTGACCATACAGTGAGGCCACTTGTGCGAATGAATGCTAGCTTAGACTGTAGTTTTATTCTGCTCGTAGCTTTACATTTTGGTGCTAAAATAGTCCGGACAACTAGTTGAACTTTGTAATCATGCGTGTTGGAAACTGGTTTTGGTCGATTTTAAGCCAGGATCGTGTCTCTCTTCATCACGTGATGAAGATGTCTTGCCTTTTTTCCTCCTCTTATGAAATTTTCGTGTTGTAACACTCTCAAGTGATTGGCCAGTGGTCCTGATACTGATTTTACTGGTCTTAATTGATGAAACAGTGGTACATTCTTTGAAAGTGAGGAGTTAATGAACTTCCCGAATGATCATTTTAAGTTATCTTGTGATAATTAATGTGTGCACTATTTATAGGACAACTCATGTTTTTGCTTGATCATTCCCCCCATTGTCCACTAGTTTAAGCCTTTTCTCCTTGTGTCGATAATTAACACTCCTCCTTGCATTGATACGTGCTGCACAGTATTTGGGTAAAACTATCAGAGCTACTAGATTTGGACAATCCCCTGGTTGCTGTTCTTTATGAGGTTTAGCTGCCCATGTTTTGCTGGTTAAGACAAATCTTATATGACTAGTGATATTTCTGGGAATTGTTATTTGAATTGCTCAAGTTGTTCCATGTGTACTTGGCTAGGGGTGGCTGTAAAAGTACATGCTGAGTTGCCATGTTCAAAGCAGTGATTTTTTTTTTCCGATTTGTAATTGTGGAAGCAGCATAATTTTTTTTCAGCATCAGGGGAAACTTTTTGTGGATAAAGCATGGATTTGAAACATGTCAAGTCGTGTAGGTTTCAAATTAATTGTGATTGTATGTATCAAACAAGGATTTGAGTAATTTTTTTCGAATGTCATGTCAGAAATTACCTCCATCATATACGTTGAGTTGAAGTTGGCTTGCTGGAGAATTTCTGAGAATTGAATGGACCCTTGCTGTTTTTTGTTCTATATATGTACCTCAGGCAGGTCTTAAACGTGTGGAACATGGATTGGTAATTTGTGACATTAGACCTTGACTAGTTTTCTCAGGATACTGCTACTACTCTTAACTATGTCAAATCTGGATCTTTCATTTATTAATGCTGATACTTTTCGACTTTTCAAATTGCTCTATTACTGTGTCAACTTAGTGCTTCTGCGGAAGAGCTTTACCCAGGTCATCATATTTTGTTCGATTGTAAATGCTATGTGCTGCTTATGCTGGTTCATTTTCCAAACTAGTGGATTGCTTTGCCTATGATCCTACTCAGTTTGCTTTTGATATTATAGTCCTTTACAACTTGAGCTAATGTCTGTCCAATTGCAGGGGATGTGTCACCATTCTTATATTTTTTATGATGGATAGACTGTCTACTTCTTGTTCATGCAGTGATTTCTCTTTGATATACGTGCATCACTGATTTTGCAGAGCCAGCTCATCTGAGTTCCTAATACCAGCTCGTAGGTTTTTCAAGAGCCTTAACCAGACTCTCGTCCCTGGCATGAGGTTCAAGATGCGTTTTGAAGCTGAGGATACAGCAGAGAGAAGGTTCAATTCTTTGGCTTGCTTAGTGTGTACATTGAGGAATGCTTTTGCAGCCTTACTTATATAAATTCTTTCCACGGCAGACATTCGGGTCTGATAGCCAACGTAAGTGACATGGATCCTGTTAGATGGCCAAATTCGAAATGGAGGTGTCTGTCGGTGAGTTCATGTTTGCAAAGCTTGTTTACATGTCTATGTGGCCATGAAATTTAGGTCAGGACCCTTATAATGCATCTAGCTTTTTCCCTCGGACAAAAAATAAAAATGATAGCTACACAGCTAACCTATTGCGCACCATCTTATATAAGTTAAGTGTGTTATTTGACTTGTGAGGGTTCAAATAGATTTGGGGCTTAATAAGGAGAGCCTACATGATGTTCTATGGACAATTTGTTATGAATGTCCTTACCTTTGAGCAAGCTTTTGTTATAGTGTAAGTGCTGATAATGATTCCTGAAAAAAGTAGCGGAAAGGATCATCTTCATTTTTTGTTTCAATAAAGTCTACAGCTATCCCATCCTGTGTCTGCTGTTTCCTGTGGAAAAATGCGTCCATTCTGATGCCCATACATTGGAAAGTTTACGCTTACTCGAGAACTATATAGCCCATAAAAGTTGGGAACTTAACTCATGTTTGAAGATTTTACTCAGTATGTCCTGTAATTTCTCTCTTAAGTACATCTGATGATGTACTGTTATTTCTGGTGAACCTTTCTGTAGTAGGGACTGAACTTTGGGACAAGTTAATATTTGTCACTTGCCATGAAGTAGGCATAAAGAAAACACTCAGAACTTAAATTGTATGTGTTTTTCACTTGAAACTTTTTAAAAAGGTGCTTGTCGCATTTTCTTTCATAAACTGCATGATCTGTACGGTTGTTACTGAATTCAGTGTTCCTGATAGTTAGTTACTTCCACTTATATGTTTTTCAATTGCCAAGAAAAAAAGTTGTTTCTAAGCATTAGGCGTGTGTTTCATTAACTAACTTATCTTTGAGAATGAAAGCAGATGCGTATAATCCTCTGAAACCAAACCGGCCAGATGGTTTGATTCCCTGTCAGGAATATGCAATATTCAGAATCGTCTGATGCGTGACATTGAAGTTAGTTGGTTCTTAATTTGCAGGTTAGGTGGGATGAGGTTGAGCCTGATCGTGGTAGTAGGATTTGTCCATGGGAAATTGAGCCATCCGGTTCAGTTTCCGGTCCAATTGGTTTTATGATGCCTGGTTCTAAGAGGACTAGGTTTGGAATACCTTCCATGAAACCAGAATATCCGGTTCCAAGTAGGTTTTGTGCTCTGAACATTTTGTTTGAGACACGATTCTCTTTTCTGCTTGATTTACCCTACTGAACTGTGTTGAATCTGGCAGATGGAATTGGAGCATCGGACTTTGGGGAATCTTTCAGGTTCCAGAAGGTCTTGCAAGGTCAAGAAAACTTGGGTTTTGGCACTCCTTACGATGGTATCGAAACTCAAAGTCATCGGCTATCTGAAGTGAGGAGGCATCATCCTGATGATACAGGTGGTTCTGAAGCTGCTGCCATCAGAAATGGCATCACAAACCCATCCGTGAATGCTAGTGTCACTTACAAAGGCATGGGCTTTGGCGAATCTGTCCGGTTTCGTGAGGTCTTGCAAGGTCAAGAAACATTTGCCAACCCACCATATACAAGACCCTGGTTTACCAGTGGAGCCCAAGGAAATGGTGCATTTGGTGTTCGTGATGGCTTTCAAATGGTTCCTTCCAGGAATGGTTGCTCTGCCCTAAGTCAGGGTTCAGACAATCGTTTCGGTCTTCCGGTTTCCTCCGTACAAGTTTCTTCACCATCTTCAGTATTAATGTTCCACCAGCCAAGCAGGAAAAGCTCCAACAGGAGTTCTCTTTGTAATACATTGTCATGGGATGAGAAGCTCTCTTCGCCAATGAAGGTGAGTTTCGGTGGCACGAGTCCGCTGGGTTTGTTGAACGAAGAAAGTAGATTGAGTTTCCCTCATTCTTCCATTTTGTTGCCATCGGAGGGCGTAGTTAGCGAGGACATGGCCCCGCCTTTGAAGAGTAGTTGCCGTCTCTTTGGTATATCATTGACCGAAGGAAGAGATGTTTCTCACAAGGAAGCTAGCATGAGCTCGTCTAGGTTGAATGGCGAACCCCTTTTTGGTCGTATTGGAGAGAACTTCCATCCAAAGGCCAATGTGAGCAGGGTGGTTGGTAGCAATTGCACGAGAGTACTCGACCTGCCTCCCGTGAGTGATGTGCTCTTTGATGTCGCATCCTAGAGACAATGGTATATTGGGAAAAGCCCCCCAGAAAATTGTGTATTCAGAAGTAGGGAAGGTAGTGGAAGTTGACCTCTTAAGCTTTCATTTCTTTTGGGGGATTTAGTATGATGAAGCCATGCTGTCATGAGTGGAGATTATCTGTCTGTGTGAATTTGAAGTTTGTGAATTGTGGCAAGTGCAAAACCAGTGCGGTGGTTTGGGAGTACTGTCTTATGTGATTTTGAAGATGTTTGCATTTGTCAAGAATGGCTGAGATTGAAGGTCCACAAGTCTTGTGATTTCATACCTGGACAGCTTTTGCTTCCAGGCAAGTATTTTCTTTGGGGTTTTGACCTCTATTTATGAGGCAATCTTTTAGGTAGGCATTATGAAAATTGGAGGTAGAGAAGTGGGCGATCTACTCTGAAGTCTCCTTTTAGGTGGGATTGCCTTGATGACCTCGCACTTTGTCAAGCTAGAATTCGTGTATATGACCTCTCTATTCAGATCTTTTGTACTGTGTTTATTTGGCCCAAAAAAAAAAGGGGGAACTCGAAGGGGATGATTTTAGCTGATGATTTGCTGTTGGTGCTTGAGATTGCCGAAGCTGATGCAGTATGTGGTGAGAAAGTTTAGCCTGGTCTAATCAGTAGTAGTTCTCCGGATTCAGGAAGTGATTAATTTTCTGCTGGTGTAATTTGAATTCGACTCGTTTCCGTACTATGGGAATGAAAGGCGTGTGCTTGTTTGTATGACCTGTTGTAGAACCTTTCGGGCAGACGATGTCTATTCGACTTCATTTAGGTATTTGATCAGTTGCGATCCTTGTGCAAAGGTTGATCATGTCCTTGATGCTAACAGGATTTCCGCTTTGGTGCTGCGTCTTTCTGAAGAGTACAGATAATTGATGCCTCTTATAAAATATGACCTGTTGTAGAACCTTGTCTGAGTGTCACGGATTGGCATGAGTAAACGCCGTACTTCAACGCAAGCTTATTGCAAGCATTTCACGCATCTATTCTTGAACTGCCAATTCCGTGCTCGGCAATGTTCTTACCCAGTAGGGATTCCTCGTTAGGCTGGACCGTGTTGAAGTTGATTGTCGTTTTATTCGCGAGGAGGTTGCTTTCGGCGGGCAGACAGGATGGCGAAAAGGGTGTTGAAAAAATGTACAAAGCACACCACAGAGGACGGTACAAAACTTTCGAATTTTTCCTACCAGCAACGGTTTTTTACCCTTCCAAATAGTAGATCCTGGAGACGGTCAGAGAAAGTAAGCTCTGATGAAGCTCTCACCAGAACGGTACGTCACCCAATTCATGGCAAAAGAAATTTCACTCGGCTGCCCCCGCGGCGGAAAGATGTACAGCCGACCGCAACTCTCTCTTCACGTGCACCGTCACGGATAATCAGAGTCCCAGCACCTTCCTTTCTTTTCTTTCTGTGGTTCTTAGCTGCCCGCAAGCTCTACCATATGTTAGAATATTTAAATAATAAACCACGCATTCATTTATCAGCTTAAACTTTTAGAAAAGTTGGCAGTGATCCACAAAATATCACATTCTATCAGAGCTAGGAGGTCCTGAGTTCGAATCTTCTAGGCTCCTATTTGTTTAGGCAAAAAGATCAGACTAAGCGTGAGGGGAGTGTTAGAATATTTAAATAATAAATCACGCCTTCATCTATCAGCTTAAGCTTTTAGAACAGTTGGCAGTGGTCCACAAAATGTCACACCATGTCCCTGGCTCTGTAGCTGGCGATGGGTTTTGTTAGTATAACAATCTTTAGGATACTGTGAAAATAATAATTTGTGACTTACGAATTCTAAAGAGTGAAACTCATAATAATTTATAATGATTTATTATTTGGATATTTGCAGTTCTAGATAGGCGGTTATTCTCATAATAAGATTAAAAATTATTATTCAATCGCGTCTCTAAGGTCTATGGGTTCAACGGAGTAAACTATAGTCCTACTTTTCGGCGAAAATTAAGAAAGGAAACTTCCTCGCGCCTTCGGCTTGAATTCAGTCAAGCGATGATGTCAGGGATGCCAAGTCCAGGAAACTTCCTGGACGATGATGATGGTATCGACTAGGAAGTGCCAGGGCTGATCAAACGACGTGATCATGCGTGAGGTCCACTTGACCTTCGATGGAAATTGCATGTTATGCTCTCCACCCTTTTGTTCTCCATAAATTTGGCGGGCTCTTTGATTGGGAGAGACCATGTCGAACGTACATGAATTCGTCGATGAAGATGGGTTTCGTCCAAATGCTTCGAGCATTCTTGATCATTCATGCAAGAGACACAGCATTTATTAGAGACGTGACAAGACCGAACGTACCTGAATTTTTGTATTCTTATCATTGAGTGCCCAAACTTTTTATTTTTTTTCAATCGAGTGCCTAAACTTTTCAGATTTGGCTCGACATGAGACATTTATTAAATAAATGAAAAAAAATATTAAATTTTTTTCTAAATTTACTATACTTTTGTGTTAAATCATCAATTGTATGGATTTAATTCTAAATCTTTTGACAATTTACTAATATAGTTTATCCTATTAATTTTTTAGGAAATTGTTGATATAGACATAAATAAAATTACAAATTTTAATTTTTAATTTTTTTTCTATAACCAACCATTGGACGAGGGCTTGTGAGCTGTTGCCAGCTGCTAGTGAGGGTTGTGGTCCTCATCCATTCCATCATCGGTTGTGGGCGATGGTCGAGTTTTTGCTAGATCTGGCAAGGGCTCCATAGGGGCAAGGGTGGTGACCCTCACTGGCCACAATGAAAAAGAAAATAAAAAGAAAAAAAAATAAAAGATTCAATAAAATTTTAAAAATTGTCTATGTTAGCGCCGATTATGCTACATAGGATAACTAACATTCTTGTCAACAAGTTTTGCCAAAATTAGCTAAATAGACTATATTGGGAAATCGTCAAAAGATTTAGAATTTAATTAGTAAAATTGAAAATTTTATCATTGATTTGACACAAGAGCTATAGGTTTAGGACTTTTTGAGTATTATTGTTCCAAATAAAGTGTCATATCATATGATTTTGATGGCATGGCTAGCTTACACAATTGATTATGTGGCTCTTTTACGTAGGATAAACCGTGCCATCTCCAATTAGGTGTTGGGCGATCAGGAGAGAGAGAGAGAGAGAGAGAGAGAGAGAGAGAGGGGGGGGGGGCTGACTCGGATGATTTTAGCGGTGCAATATTTCTTTGTTGCGGTGGCATTATTTTAAGTGGCCACATTTGATGTTAATATAGACAACAAATGGCTGGTTAGCTGTATTAGTGTCCATGTTGACATTTTTCGTCTTGTCATCATCATTATCCTGTTAATAAACCGTTCGATTATTGAAGAGTTATCACACCGATGGTTACAACTCTATCAATTATTGAACATAACACTTCAATTAGTGCCCATTTGAACAACCACCTCAATCTTACATCGAGAATTCATGGCATGCCTTTCGCAGTGGAAATACAAACCAGAATAATCATCTCGTGTCTAGAATCAGACGCTGTTACGTTAGGAACGTACTCAGTATCCGGAACATCGGAAGCACGTGATTCTAATCGCGAGAGATGATTCGAGCTTGTGTTTCTGCCCCGACATTTATGTTTTCAAATCTCCACGAGAGATCGAATCCAATGCGCCTACTAAATATGAGTAAACACGTGTGCGCACGATCTTCACGTTGGTGTCTTAGTCGTCATGGTAGGTTGGAAACCATAAGCAGCACACGCGGTCCCATTATGACTCTCTATCTTACGTGAGTAAACGACTTCATCAAAATCGATGTTCAAAGGAAAGCTCTTTTGTCTTAAATTGCTTTCGCGATGGGTTTATCAACGCTTAGCCGAAGTGATTAACAATGATCGCAAAGTGATGAGATGAACATTACTGAGCCGAAGAGGCCATGAGTACCCCGTCACTAAATTACCCAATTAGTCGTAAACCTATTTCATAATTATCGATTCAATCCTAAATTTTTGTGCAAGACTTCAATATAGTTATTTTAGCTAATTGTCACTGGAAATCGCTAACGTGGTGATTCACAATTACTACGTCAGTATATCATGTGAGACCGTTGATTGTTAATGATGATCGGATGTCATGTTAGCGATTTTCAATTGCAATCGATCAAAAGGATTATAGTGAAATTTCACATAGAAATGTATAATTGATCGGAGTTATCCTACTAGAGGGTTCGGACCCATTGAGTAATTATCTCCCTTATTTCGAGGTGGACAACCTCTGACTTTAGTCCAACTTTTCTTGTTCATGTACGTCAGGAGGTCAGGGATGAAGCTTCTTAGTTTGTCATGATCGGACCTGTGATGCATCTGATGACGAGTTTGCTCTCTAAAGCTGCCAAAATCTTCGCGTTGGGTGGACCGACCGACCAAGCTTTTTATCATCCTCCGACGCGTCGATCTTTGAATTTCATCATATTTTTGCTTGATCCTTCCCATATCCTCTCTCTCTCTCTCTCTCTCTCTCTCTCTCTCTCTCTCTCTCTCTCGAGCTTGAGTGAGCCAGAAGAGCATCGTGTCAAGTTGTGCTTGAGTTCTAACTTGCTAATACTCAGCTTGGCAAGCTTGCGAACCTAATCGAGCTTCCATTTGATTTAAAAAATAACAATCATTATAAAGAGGGTGCATAAATTTCTAAGTTTACGTAACATATCATCATTCACACAAATGGAAGGAAGAAGCTTTGAGCTTATGAAGCTTGAGCCTGAGTTCTTTGTTCCAATTAAACTCAAGCAGAAAATCTGATATGCAATCAATATGGATTCAAGGTTCGTATAAGTCGAGTCAAGCTTAAGCACGATACCATATCAGCTCGGTTTCAACCCTACCTTTGAGAAACTAGGGTCATAGTTCACCCAACTTAAATGAGAAGTTCCTAAATCTTTGAATGGATGCACTAGAACATATGGTACCACAATCGATATGAAATCTCATTTTTTAAGCTTGAGACGCAGAAGAAAATCCAATTCTCGGGTCAAAACAAAGATAAAGAATTCAATTCCTTTCTGGGTATCGATCCACCATGCCAAACGTGTACCGGAGAGCGACCTGAAAACGACGTCCAGTCAGCTGGTCTCGTTGGCTCCACCATGCAAGTGGTCACCCCACGTAAGCAAAAATGAGCGGAGAAAATCGGGGGACAAGTTACCATACGTGGCTGAAAACGACCGGCTAAGGTTGATCAAGGGGGACGATCGAGACCGTTCTCGCCACGTGGTGCAGTTGGACGACGGCGATCGCGTTGCGGTAAGGAACAGTTGATGTTGAGTGGAGACTAGGGTTTGATGTCCGGATAAGGTTTTGTCCGTTCGCGTTTTTGTTTATTCGGTTGTTGGGAAAGTGATAGCACCGTCCAAACGAGAAAAATGGGGTTCTAGCGAATGGAACAAGGCACGTCGAGGATATCATTAGCCAAATTATCTTTAAGTATAAGAGATTGTACAGGAAGATTTTATAGGATAGGGCTTAGTAATACTAGTACAACGTCGGCTTATCGTGTTATATTGTCTCTTATATGAACCACTTGCCCTAGCATGAAGAATTTCAATATCGTTATTTGTGATGTTGGTTTATTGAATTACATAAATGTTGGAAGCCTAAGTCCGAGCCCGTTCATATATCTAATTAGATCCATCGTTATTCAAAAGCTTAAATCAATGACTTATGAATCAATTATGAAATATTAACCATTTTATATCATACTGATTCTCCGATGTGAGATCTCTTTAACACAATTTATTTACATGTGCATCCTAACAACAAATACATATCATAATATCTTCTTTCATAACTCTTCTATGAACAGTTCTAGAGTTAAATTTGAATACTAGTATGATGACATCGGCATCCAAGAGAGAGAGAGAGAGAGAGAGAGAGAGAGAGAGGTAGGTTATTGCTGCTCAAAGGGTAAAAGGAGCTTGTTAAAATAGGTCTCGAGTTTGAATTCAAAAATGAAATTTTTTTGATTTAAGTAGGTTTCCTAATAAAATGATTTTTCTTGTTGGAAAAGAGGTTTACTATTTTGGATCCAATTCTTGTCTATATTTAAAAAATGGACATTCTTTGTGAAGTGTGTTATAGAGGCTGCTTGTGAATTACGCCTGAAGATATCCAAGTATGTTGAAGCCAATTAAATTCTTGTAGTAAGAACTTGTATTTAATTTTTTTTTTTGTGAGATTAAGAGATTATTTAGTGATAAATTATGATGCTGAACACTGCGTAAATTATTGGGTGTAATTGGGGCTTGAGAAACATGATAGTATTTGAACGATTCGAGTGTGATTGTAATATCCGTTGCATTACTTGATCTATAGTGAAATTCGTTACTGCTATTTTGGTGGACGGACTATAATTGAATCATGTAAATCTAATGTCTGATTTATTTTATTATTTGATCACTTGCTTTCGCAATGAAGCCGATGGCGAGGAAAGGGGAAGCGTAGCCAAGAGAGAAGAGGCAAAGGCAATGTTCGCAGTGGCACAACCATATGCAAGGGTGGCGAGTGCCACTGGTTGACGATAGTGGCATGCGGCGACTCCGATTGTGGTGGCTTGGTGGCTGCTCAATGATTCGGGGGAATGAGAGAGGTAGGGTGGGTTAGGGTTTAATGGAAGAAAGTGTAATCTTCGGATGTATGGAAAAATCTTGGGCGGCTATTTCTCAATGGAGCACTTATGTATAATTGTTCTCATTACCCTTTTATATCAATGAGTGTTCTAACGATTTTGATCCCTCGTATGTGGTAATGTCAGGATCATCAGCAAGCAGTAGTAGCACTAGGATTCATGGCCCAAAATAACTTTTTTTTGGTTCAGTCAATTGGGGCGATTTATAGTACACCTTTCGGGTTCGTAAAATCCACGTGGTAGAAGAATATGCCTATAAAAGATGGCTTTTGCCGTTGGACCTGGTTTGAGCGATGACTTAGAAGTCTTGTAATTTGAAGCAAGACGACGCATCAGTACTTTCAAACGAAACATTTCATCGGAATCGATCATGGAACCATAGGAAACCTACAAGAGAGACAATTTAAGTAAAACAGTCAAAAGGGTAACTCTCTTTTCCAGATTGGATATTGCGTTGAAGTTTCCTGCTTTTGTCCCATTCTCTTGACTCTCCTCGGAGTGTACGACTCACGGCCACGGGAAGAAAAAAAAAGGGTTTTGCTCTATACATACGTAATTGCACACGCACGCAAGAGGGCCTTTTAACCACGTACTAATCAACGCGAAACTGTCTTTTCAAAGCTAAACGATCCTCCGGCCGACACGAAAAAAAAAAAAATCAGCTAAACGACCCAAGATATGTGTGACGTAAGACAACACGTAGAGAGAGAGAGAAGTGCCGAAAAATCCTACAAGGTGCCCCGAACCTATCCGTGAAATTTCCACCATAGCAGCCCACTAAAACCTCGGGTTGATAATGAAATCATAATTCGATTTTATATATATATTTGTGTGTGCGCGCGCGCTCACGCACGCGTGCACGCATGTGTATGTGTGCATGGATGTCAACATTGGTGCACGATCGCTCTATCTTGAAAATTGGACATCATGCCTTTCCTAGACACGAATGATAGGGATAATAGAAAAGTTAAGGTTAAGTTTAGCTCTAAGAAAGAGAGATATTTGTTTGGGTTTTTCTTTTGATAATTTAGGAGTATGGGTGTGGAGATCTAGCTATCTAAAAATTCATAGAACACTATGCAATTCTTATGAACCGGCTAAGTCCGAGCTTGTACAACATTAGTGAGATTCCAACTCTTGAATTCGAATTTTTCCAACTATGCAGCCAACCAAGCAAATTTTAAGGGTTTGAAAGTGGTTCTACAAAATTTCACATGGTGTTAGAGCAAGAAGCCTCTGGTTCAAATCTTTCAAGTGTCTATTTACCTCCTCAATTGCAATTTCCATGCCTTATACTAAAGCGAAAATCCAACCTACACGTGAGGGAGAGTGTTAGAATACTTAGATAATAAAGCCGTATCTTCATTCGATAGCTTAAACTTTTAGAATAGTCCGCTGTGGTTTCACAAAATCTCATAATGCAAATAGTGCTGGGGATGGCTAAGGTAGACTGTGCAAGCGACGACGGCAATGAGCGGAATTGGCAATGCTAAGTTTGATAATGATATATAGTGATAAAAGACGTTTGGGGGAGGAGGAGGAGGATACAAAAAAATAAAAAATTCTGCCAATGAAATTAAATATGTCTTTCATAAAGGGATCAATTTCTATCGTGAATGCCCGTCAAATTAGAGTATCCCAATCCAGGATAGAGAATCAACCTTCAAGGTTCACACGCTTAGGATGCTTATGCATGCAATCCTCCATGGAACTTCATTTATGTCGATATTATTGTTGAATATCGCTCGACAACGGGTTTTATATGTTCTTTACATATTCCTCAACCTAAAATTTTAAATTTTTAGGTCGGACTTGTATTAGAGCTATGTGCAATTTCCTTCCTGTGTTTGCCATTGTTGATCAAATTCCACGTATTATTCACAATCCGGCTTGCACTTTTATATGTTCCTTATATACACATGATCTCCTTTCATTGAAAAGTTTAAGTTTTGCTTTGGGCTATCCAAAAAAGGAAAATGATAAGCTAACGGTAATAGTCTTCAATAACAGACGGTGGCTTTTCCACCCCAAATTTTCTCAAAGAAACCTATAGACTTGTTCGATGGTTTTTTTTTTTTTGGAAAATAAAAATCGGAAAGTCTCATTGTGAGGAATTTCTTTAAATTCCACTTGGTGGGTTTGCTAGCCCACCGAGCGGGAATTCTTATATTAAAAAATAAATCAGCCAAAATAAAATAAGGGAATTGAAAAGAAACATTAACATCATTAGTGTTAGTT
Organism: Eucalyptus cladocalyx; assembly: GCA_017140615.1. NCBI lineage: Eukaryota > Viridiplantae > Streptophyta > Magnoliopsida > Myrtales > Myrtaceae > Eucalyptus > Eucalyptus cladocalyx. The sequence continues at coordinate 11,285,033 of CM029519.1, forward strand.
TTTTTTTTTTTTTTTTTTTTTTTACATTAAGTGAAACAAAAAACAATTTATACATTTTTATTTCAAGAGAAAATAAATGTAGAATTACTATTAGCATCAGCACCTATATAAAACATTTTTCACACTTGTAGTTTTTTTAATCAATAACTTGCTTGTTTTAACAAGAAAGTAGCCAAAAAAAATAAAAAATTGCAGCCCAAATTGAAAGACCTAGGCTAACCAATCAAGTTCTCTCTCCCAAACCATAAGTTTGTGTTCCAAATTGTTGATTTTCAACTAATTTATCAATTTGAAGGGATGGAAAACTTACTGATAGGTTATTTTATTCCTTAAATAATTAGTGAATTTTTTGGATCATTTAAAAGTGAGAATATAAATATATTTTTTTGTGCACGTAATTCATGCACAATTTTTTTTTTTTGAGGCGATTTGGTTGGAAGTACAACAAGGGAAAACATTTTTAATGCCATCAAATAGAACTTTAAAACATTTGGTTGGACAAAGCTAGAAAGATAGAGGAATACATTGTGACATTATTTCCTAAATAAAATAAAAAAAACCAAAACTTTCCCTCCCACAATTCTCCAATCTGGTTGCCCACCTATCACAAATTGAAAACTGCGTCATTCCAGCCAGTAGATATGCAGCGTACCGTCATGCTGGTGGGATCCATCCAAAAATTACAGTAATGCAAAAAGAAGGGTCAATTGGACTGCTTTCAAGTACTTAATGGCCATTTATAGTGACCCATTTATTGGTACAACCCTTCCAAAAATATCTCGAGCAATGGTCATACATCTAAAGATGATGGGTCATGATCTCGACATAAATAAGATCTACTCTTCATGGGGCCATACTTGAAAAATATAATCACCAACGAGGTGAAAAAGAAACTCGAAGTCTTCGAGTATAATCGAGTCATCCATCATTTTATCTTTCATGAAATCCAAACTTGAAACCTTAGATCAAGACTACATTGCGAGAAATACTAGATTTACTAATAAGACTCTTAGACCATACAATATATATAATTTTATTTATGTAGGTACACACGTTTTAAAGGCTAAAATCGATGGAAGAGACTGTGCCCCTATGCTCGAGTCGAGGAAATTGCCTGAAACTTCACATGCCTTTGGCTTTTTCCCAGATTGCCACGTACTGCCAAGACACGACACGAGTTGGTGGGCAACGGGCGACGAGGTCGTGATCAAAGCGGGACTTGGGGGACGTAGCCTGCTGCTGCTGGCTTGGAATCTCATCCCATCCCCTCCTCACGCAGCGCCACGTCACCACAGTGGCCGTGACGTAGCCGAATGCGTCACCGCCGTTGACCTTGGAGTCTTCCCCACCTCCTCCTCCTTTAATTGCCTCCCCCCAACACTCCCCTCTCGAGCCAAACAGCTAAACCAAACCACTCAGATCTCCCTTTATCTCCCTCTCTCTCTCCATGCAAAAAGCTATCCCTTACACGGCTTATATTCCGGCTAGCTCCGGCCCCCCGCCGCCGGTGGTCGAGGGTCAAGGCAGGCCAGGAGGGATGCCAGCGGCAGAGGAGGTGACCGGCGGCAGTGGCGTGGGGAGGGCAGTGGCGGAGAATGCGGTGATGGTCATCGGACGGCGCGGGTGCTGCATGTGCCATGTAGCGAAGAGGCTCTTGCTGGGGCTCGGGGTGAACCCCGGGGTGTACGAGGTCGATGACGCGGAGGAGGGCATCGTGATCAAGGAGTTGAAGGGCATGATCGGAACCGATGGCAAGCACAGCGATGGCGGCGACGGCCAGAAGTTGCAATTCCCGGCAGTCTTCGTCGGCGGGCGGCTGTTCGGAGGCCTTGAGAAGGTGATGGCCACTCATATCTCCGGCGAGCTGGTGCCCATCTTGAGAGAAGCTGGGGCCTTATGGCTTTGAGGCATGTATGTACATGTTAGTAATCTCTATCGTTCTAGAAAAAATTTCTCGATCAATGATTTGAAATTTATGAATGGTGTAATATAAGACCCCGCAAGTATCTTTCCTCTTTTTCAGTTGCTTTGGTATCTTACTGATTAGATCTATCTAGGGTTCGCTCGAGAATTTTTGGAGAGAGGGACCTAGGAATTGATTTGTTCTTGCTCCCCCTTTTTTTTTTGTTGTAATTTGTCAATTGTAATTTTCTTTGCCAATTAATTGTGGTTTCGATTTGTCCAAGGTCGGTATACGTTTGAAACTACGCAGGTAGTTGCGTGCGGCTGAAGAGATTTTCCAGAGCGATGTCTTGTTAGATCTAATCGCTGTCGGGGCTTGACTTAGTCTACAATTTATCAAGAAAATATTATTCTTTTATAATTAGAACAGGGGCATCTTTGTCGTCCTGAATGAAGATCCAATGATGTGGACTATAAATTTCCTAGCAGCAGGGTCAATGCAATACGGGCACACAAAAAAAAAATAATAATTGCATACTTGGACCACACGGTGCGGGCCGACAGGAAAAAATTTGGGCATGATTACCTTATCAATCCTAAATTTATTATACAGATATCAATTCAATCTTTAACTTTTTAATTTTGCTAATATAATTCCAAAATTTTATGCAAAATTGCAATATAGTCCTTTCAACCCATTGCCATCGGAAATTACTAAGGTGGCGTGAACAACTTATGAATCATTATGTTAGCGATTTCCGATGGCAAGTGATCAAAAAGATTCTCTAGACTATATTAGCTAAACAGAAAAGTTTAGGACTGAATTGATATACATACAATAAGTTTAAGACCGAATTGATAAATTTCCTGAAATTTTTGTCTATTTTACACCTATCGACCAAATATAAGCATGATATATTAAGCATTATGAAATTCTTGTTTTCTTTCTCAACAATAAAACCAAGCTTCTTTAATTGATTTGGGGGGATAAAAGTGTTGTTTTTTCGGTACATCTTTAAAAGTAAAACCTCTTGAGTAGTGGGCACGCCCGACACGGTTGTGCCCACAAAACATGTTAGAATGCGATTTTTTTTTGAGCTCAGGATTGTAAACCTTTACGATGAAATAATGTCAAGGTAATCATAAGTCATATAGAAAAATAGATGTCAGAGTTCCAAATTATTGATTAAATATATATATCACAAGAAATGTCGGTCTACTGAAAATCGTAAACTATTACTAGTAGGCTGTTTAATGAGTGTTCCGGGATACCCTAATTATTGAAATCTGCTTAAAGTTCAGTGGAGACGCCCTCTATTTTTTTTTTCTTGCCTCTGACCATGTGAAAATGAAAACGAAACTCCAAAGAGATTGAGGAGTTAAAATTTTGATAGTGTATGACACATTCCGCATTAAAATCATTGTGTCCCCTACTTAAATTAACTGCTAATATATTTAAATGGTAAACTACACCTCCATCTATAGGCTTAAATTTTAGAATAGTTAATCATGATCTCACAAAATTTCACATAATATTAGAAAAAAATGTCATAAATTCGAATCTTTTTAAACCGCTATTTGCCCCTCTTCCAAATTCCAACATATGCGTGAGGGAGAGTGTTAGCATAGTTAAACATTAAACCATGCCTTTATTTATGCTTAAACTTTTAGAACAGTTGATAGTAATCCTATGAAATCTCACAATAACGTTAAAAGCAATGCTTGATATCCTGATGAGTGGAGCTTCACTTGATGCATATGGCTTGCATATGGCTTGTGGCGATTTCTATGCATCGATGAGGATTGATTAAGGTGGAATGTTTGAATGACTCGTGTTATTGGAAATGGTGACTTATCGAACGATACAACACGAAGACTTAAATGGTGATGATTTGATGCGCATAAGTATATCTAGTCGGTATCGTGGGGGTTCCAAGCACACTTCTGTCACGAGTTCATTTCTCTCCAGGGCACATACACGATATGTGAGAAGAATCTACATTAGATGTTTGGAATAAAAACATGCAATCAATACACACAATTTTAACTCAGTGACTTTAAGTTCAAATTTTGGTCTCCGTCTCGACTATTCCAATTATGAAGGTGTTGTTGGATTTCTCCGACCCTTCTCCATCAACTTCTTCTCCAATTATGGCAAGCTGCCGCCGCCCACAATTAACTTGCGATCCCTCGAAATTGTCCATGCAATTTCATTGCACTTCCAAGTTAGAAAAGTCTAGACGCAATCAAGACTTTTGTAGCCTTCTTCCTCCATAGAAAGTGCTAAAGTAGGCAATGCTAGAGAAAGGTCACCTCTCCTTTATTTTCTTGAGCTAAATAAAGTACTAATTTACACCATCCATAATTTAGCTGGTCCACACGCAAAAACCTTGACCCAGAAACGCAATTCACGAAATCATGTCGGTCAAGCCACTTCGGCATCTTTAGCGTAGAAAAAACGACGATTAATTTCGTCCAACCCGGAATTGCTGGTGCAAAAGATGGAGCCGCTGTGTAAGACAAATAGGATATTATTCACCTATTTCGGACGAAGGGGCAAAACATAGAGGTATGAAACCTTTAAAAATAAGAAAATATATACAAAAATTGGTCACTTTTCATGACATGGAACTCTTTCATCGAATTTTATTATACAAGAGAGAAGAATCATCTAGTGAAAGGTCTCATTTCTAAATAATTTCTCACATCTTCCGTCGAGCCTGCGTCTATTTGGTTCACTTTTCATCTACTGACTGCTTACTTTACCTCTTTGCTTTGGAAAGTATCAATACATATGGTGGTCAAGAAATGGACCTCACTTTAAAAGGTTTGTGATTCTGAGTTCAAATTTGATATAGTTAGTCTTTCGAGTGTGATAGCTACTCTTATGATTGGGCCAGAGATTGTGTAAAGAATCAAGACTCTATAACAAATAGATTTTGAAATTTTAAAATTGTGAGGTGAAGCTTTAGAAGGAAAAAGAGAAGCTATAGAAGGAAAAAGGGGAAGACTTTCAAGTCTATGGGGATGGAGTTTTTAGATTTGATAAATGACTTTGTATACCTAATGATGCGGATGTGAGGAATAAAATATTGACATAAGTTCATCGCACTAATACATTGTCCATCTAGGAAGTGCAGAAATGAATCAAAATCTTCATCAACACTATTGATGCAATGGTATGAAGGTTCATATTTGTGAAACATGTCTCAAGATGTTTAATTTGGCAACAAGTAAAAGCTAAACATTGTAAACTCAGTGGAACGTTGAAATTGCTAGAAATTTAAAGGTAGATTTATGTAATGCCAAAAAGTCATTATTCCATTTAGATAATATTGGATCGTTTGACTAAGTTTGCTTACTTTATAGTGGTGTGAGTAGAGTATACATTGGAAAAGTATGCAAAACTATATGATAGTCAAACAAATAGTTCATCTACAAGGGGTGCCTATGACTATCACGACTAATCGAGAACTAAGATTCATTGCAAAATTTTAACAAGGTCTTCAAACTGCATCGGGGACTACACTTCAATATAGTACTGTTTTTCATCCTCAAACTATTGGTCAATTAGAAAGAACGACAAAATGTTAAAGAATATGTTGCAAGCATGCGTGGTCATATTTAGAGACAGTTGGGATGATCACTTGCATCTAGTGGTGTTCACTTTTAATAACAACTTTTAATATTGGCATGGCTTCCTTTGAGATCTTGTATGGTAATACTTGTATGACTCTTATCCACTAGAATGAAGTAGGAGAAAGAAAACTTACAGGTCCGAAGTTAGTGCAAATGACTTCCAATGCAATAAAAATGATTTGGGATTAACTTTAAATTGCATAAAGTCGACAAAAGAGTTGATGCAAATAAACACTGAAGGCCATTGAATTTTAATGTTGGTGATCATGTGTTCCCTAAGGTGTCATTGATGAAAGGTGTATTGTGTTCTAAAAGAAAGGTAAGTTGACTCCAAAATTTATTGAACCTTTTGAAAATCTCGGGAAAATTGGTGACTTAGGCCCCATTTAGTTTAGGTCCAAAGCCCTTGGGGAAAATATTAGGCGTGCAAGCATTTTTGGAAGTTCATTGGCCAAATGTTAACATTGGGAATATTAGAAGTCCAATGTAGGTCCGAACCTACTTTGAGCATTTGGTATTTTGGAAATGCAAGTCCATTGTTCATTTGTCACTGTTGATCTTCTTCCTGTTCATCACGATTGTTTGTCTTCCTTGATCAGCCACCTAAGAGCCAAGCTTCTTTGACGACTGCCATCGTTGCTTGGGGTCGTGCGTACTCAACAACCATCACCTGGCGTGGCATGACTCGCAACTCAGGTGATGCTGCTTGAGTGAGAGACCTCAGGTGGTGTCACCAGGGTTTGCGTAACCCAAGCAGTGTCACTTGAGGTTCGCACGACCTCAGGTTGCCAGATTTGGTTGTTTGGTAGTTGGCCGGTGGCCAACCTATACTAGATTTAATTTTTAGACTTAAAATAAAAAAAAAAAAATAGCAAAGACCCTTTATAAATATGGATTTTATCAAATAGAACTTATGCTAAAGCTATTTTCCAATGCTATTTGAAGTTATAATTTTCCAAACGGTATAGTATTTTAGAAAATCCCTTTACTTCAAAGGTATTTGCAATTTTCCAAAGGCATTTCTTCAAAGCCGAACTGAACGGGCCCTTAGCCTCTAGATTTGCATTACCACAAAGACTTTCCAATGTCCACGATGTCTTCCATGTGTCCATATTGAAGAAGTATGAACTGAATCCACACATGTATTAGATTTTCAAACAATTGAGATAGATGAGAGAGTGAATTTTGCAAAAAACCTAGTGCAAATTTTGGATCGAAGGGAATAAGTAGGGAATAAGTCCTAGGAAATAAGACCATTCCCTTAGTCAAAGTATTGATGCAATCACGAGCTGGAAGAAGAAACATGGTAAAGCAAAGATGAATGACCAACAAGTATCCGCAACTTTTGGTAATTCTAAATTTTGAGGATGGATTTTTCCAAGGAGGGAAAAGTTGTGACATATAGAATTTACTTCATTAGCTATTTATATTAGAATATGAAGATGATAAATGTTGAGTGTGAAGTCTTTGTTGGATTATAATTTTGTGGTGCATGGAAAAGCCAAAAGGTATTTTTTGTGTCCGTGGTTTTTTGAATGCAATTCCATTAGGATCTAATTACTTGGTATTTGGGCATAGGTTGAGTTCATGGAGTGTTGGTGAATCATGTATTGCAATAGTAATTTGTCCAAGTCTTTGTTTAAGGTAAATGAAAACTCTTAGGGTTAAGGTAATTTAATTCACTGAGTACTCTTGATTTGCTTGGTTGATATTTATCAATTCAGTTTGAACTTTGATATTAAGTGTGAGTAGGCTTCAATAAGAGCATGTTGAATCTTTGTGTTCACTTGACTTAAATTGATAAGTTTTTTGCATACCTAGGCTGCGATAGATTGAGTTCCATGAGATTTGGTAACATTTTAGTGAAAAATGGTGAAACTAGACTTGTAAGTGATATTTGTGTAGTTGTGACCGTGTTGCCAATAAGCTAACTAGGCTGACTAATCGAGTTATCGATTTGAGTTGTTGATGATCTAAGTTGTTGATCTTCTAACCTGCCGATCTTGACCCAAGTCCTTGATGTCTAAATTGTTGATTATCTAAGAAGTTGATTTTAAAGTTATTGATTACATGAGTTACCCATTGTTTTCTAAGTAGCCAATTATTTGAGTTGTTAATTTCTAGGTTGCTAATTCTTTGACTTGTCAATTCCCTCGCGAATTTACTGATCTCAGTTCGTTATTATTGCTTACATGGGAAATACAAAGAGGTATATATGCTATTAGCACTTGTATAAGTGATTATTAAAAAAGGTATGGCAATTGTGTTTCCGTAATAAATTGCTTAAAATGATGTTTTATATTTAATATTGATTTAAGGAAATGGGTATGCAAAAGATAATAAATGGGTGTTGATTCCACTATTGATATAAGGAAGATCACAAGATTATAATGTTATTATGTACATAGCTACCGTATGATTGTACATGGAATGATTATATATAAAAATTATTATGTTATATTTTCGTCTTCATATCTTAGTGATGATGATGTCTTGTGTGTCAGGATGCTTTGAGAGTTGACATGTCTCCCTTGTTGAAGATTGGGTTGACAAACTCTTGCCATGTTTTAATTGTTTCTCTATCTTCATGACAAGTTTGCAAATTTCTTCAAAGGATCAATATGGTTGAAGTTTAAGGAAACTCTCTATTTAATCCACCAAGGAAAGGAGCAATGGTATGCTCCGGTAATTCAGGAACATCACACCTCATAAGGAGTTTCTCAAACTTCCTGATGTATTCTTCAACGCTTATTTTATGCTGCTTGAGGGAACCCATCTTGAGGAATATATCTTGTAATTGTTGGCTAAGAATCTCTTCTTCACAAGTTTTGAATTTTTCCCAAAATTTAATATGACTTTTTCCTTCTTAAACTCTCTTTTTCTTCTAGTTGCACTTTCTGCCTCCAGCTTGCCGAAGAACTCTCTTTTTCTTCAGCTTTTCCCACTAAAGTGAAACATATTTCTTCAACTTGAGAATAGCAACTTTGCATCACTTTTTCTTCCGAGTATGAATGTAAGTCGAATAATCATTCAATATCATATAGCTAATCAACAAAGTCGTTCAGATTAAAATTAATGTCAAACTTTGGTGCCTCCTCTTTGACTTTTGTTAGGGGTGTGGTTCATATTGCCCATCAATTGTGTAGGGGCAGTGTCTCTGTGATTCTAGAAATTGAGTTTATATTTTATTGATAATTTGAATTTGAGCTCATAAACAACTATTATATATACATATTCTTTTTTTATAGATAGTTTAAGCTTGGGCTCATGAATAGCTATTAAATATATATTCTATTTGAATATATATATTCTCTCTCTATTGTAATTTGAGGGATGTAACAGAGAGATGCAATATGCTAATTATAGTGTAATCATCAATTGGACATAAACCTAGTTTAATGGTAAATCAGGATAAAAACTTATGTTTTAAATTCTCTTTCTCACTTTTATTTTTTATTTTCTTTGTGATTGTGCGGCGAATCATAACATGTGGTATAAGAGCCTATGGTTACGGTTTTTTAGCAAGTGGGTGTTGAGAAAACTCATACTAGATTTTGAAGTTGACAATTTTTTTTTTTTGTTCTAATGCCTATTTCACTAGATTATTGAGAACATATTGATTTTACACTATTTTTGGGGGAACTTATGAAGACTTCTGTCAAAGTCTATTATATCTCAGAAGCTTATCCCACTTCGATAATTCTAGAACGAGATAGTGTTCAAAATGAGGAAGAGTCCAAATCAGACTTATCAATTTTGCGACACAAATCTAAAAAAAACTTATTTGGAAATTATTTTACAACGACTAGTTTTTTGGCAAAGGATTTTACTTTCTATCTATACAAATATTGATTGAATCAATCACAAATTGATGAAATTAATCTTGAAGATAAGTTTCTTTTTGGAAAACACAACTTATGGAAACCAAGATTTTGGTTGTATACATGATCGGAATCAAGTGAAAATTCCATTCTTGTCTTCAATGACTATAAGATCCATAGATTCTGTCCAACAATTTGATTGGAAGAGTTTCCTTTGGAGAATGTCAACGGCTAGTGTGGTGTGGACTAATATTTAAAGGAGGAAATTCAGTCGAGAAGAGAAGGAACATGAATTTGAATTCCCAAAGTTTGAAACTATTCTCTATCACTTATCTTCGTTCATGAGCGCTACAAATTGTGATCAAGAGAGAAAATACAAAAAGAGTGTCTTAGTGAGTTAAAGAGATCTACCACTGAGTGTTTGCACTCAAAAGTTATAATATTCCGTTGATCTTATAGTGAAATCCAACCAGTGGGTTGTCATCGTGAGAGAGTAGATGTAGGCTTAATCTAAACCGAACCACTATAAAACTCATGTACAGTTTTTTCTTCCTTTAACTCTATTTATTTTAAGTATATTGCACACTTACTATTTTAGAAGTCCGATAGTTCACAAAACCATTTTTGTTCTTCATTCAGACTTCATTGGCAATTTGATTTCATTTTGCAATTGTTTGGTTAAATTTCTTTAAACACCCATTTACCCACTCTAGGTGTTAGTACTAGATACATCAGTAGGCGTTGTGATGTAGTAACAAGAGCTCATAGAAAGTTGATGTAGAAGGATATCTAGATTAAAGGGGAGCAAATCTAATATTGAGCTTACACGTGAGGGAGAAATTGTTAGGATGCACGTGTGATGGTTGTTTTTGAAAAATTCCACATAAGATAATTGATGTTGTATATAGCAATTAATACATTCTAGTTGGCCCATAACTCATTGGTTTAAATTTTTGAATGAAGGTAGATCCAATTAGATATATTGACGGGATTGGATTTGGGCTCCCTCTTGGCGATTTTCAAATAAAGGTATTGGATTTCTGCTTTACGCTCTCAACAACTTTATGGTCACTCTTCTCATGCCTTCTTCTTCTCCTCCTGACTCAATAATTCGAATCACTAGAGTTGCATCAAGTGTCGTTGGATCTAACTCTAGAGTTTAGATAAGGATTTGAATTGTCATGGTGTGGTCAATTAATAGGTCTCTCCAATTGCTCCTATCTCATTTGATTATCTAGGAGGTTGAGAATTTGCTCCATTTGTTGTTGGAGATCCACAAACATTTTTATGCCTTTCAGTGTGTGCTTGCTCCAAAGCCAGGTTTATTGGAACCTCATCAACCTTTTTTGTTTTAATGAAAGTATGAGATGGGATGGTAGATGGGTAACAAAAAAAATTACTCAAAATGAGTTCAACTTTGGACTCTAATACTAAATTGATGCGTGTGTGGGATGTATTTTAAGTGACAATGCGATTTATGGTAGAGGACGATCACCACTAAGGCATAAATGACTCATCACCAATCTAGGATAAAGATCGATGGAGTTCACCACTGAGACCAAAAGGAACACTGCCAACCTAGGATAAAGGACTTTAGATAGATGGACTTCACCACCAAGGCAGAAAGGACAAGCCACCAACCAATGATAAAGATTCTAGGTAAGATAAGTTTACCATCAAAACCTAAAGGAAGCTTACTGGCCACGAAGAAAGGATTTCTTAGTCCATTACTAAGGCACTTGGATAAAGAACTAGGATATAAAGTCACTTGCTTAAGGAAAAAAAAACATTATGCATCAAATTCAACTATCATGTTTTACAAATGAGATTACACCTTTGATGTGGACATCGAGTCATATCGAGGAGGAGGAGCTAGGGACCCATTGTCTATTCCTACTGGTTTGATTACTCGAGCGCGGGCCAAACAATTTAGGCAAGCTGTTGGCATCATGGTTCGTGATCTTTGGCGTGAAGATGACCTTGGATAAAATAGGAATATTTTAGAATATAACACATTAGATTTTTAGGGTTGGTTTTTAGGGTTTGTATGGCAGCCTATATAAAGGATTTGTCAAATTTCTTTGGGGACAGATATATTTTATTTTTGAGGAAAAAAATTGAGAGGTTTTCTTTTTACTGTTCTTTTGAGGACTTGACCTAATCAAGATTCTCTTGTGGCGGTCAATTCGACTTATCGAGCGAGATAGCGAATTCTTTCGCTCGTGGTGTCTATAACAATGGTTAGTTGACACGTGTTCGTCAACAGGTCACGTTTATACTGAGGTTGCCAATCACACCTATGATTGGAGGCCGAGGTTTGCAATTCGCACCATTTGGGCCTTCGTAGAACGATCCTTCCGCAACGATTCACATCAACCTTTATTTAAAGAGAGATTTTGCTAAAAAAAAAGACTATTGAAGTCCTAGAAACTGAAAAAGCTCTTGGAGTATTCACATAATTAAGACTTTTGAAAGCAACACCATAGCAAGGGCTCATAAAAACTAGAACTTAAGACTCATAAACCAAGAATTAAGATGCTTAATAATTGGGCTTCAATGAATTTAACTAAGATTAGATGGATTGTAACTTGATTGATTGTCCAAATTTGTCTACCATATTGGCAGTCGAATGGACACCTTTGAAGATTGATAAACAACAAAGGAGATTGACTCGAACATCCTCCAATTACTAGGTAGGTTTTTTTTTTAATTACTAGGTAGTTGATTAGTAGCTTTGAAGTCGACAACAAAGTTGAAAATCAATTCTGATACTTGATCAACAATCTTAAAATCGACAACTAGTCTTGCAAGTCAATAACTAGCATGTAGAATCGATATCTTCAAACTTATACCCATCGAATCGGATTGTACCTGGAATTGGCCTTTGCTTGCAAAAGTAAGGATTAGATTGGATCAATCGACGAGTTTTGAGTTGAGCTCGAGAGTTGATTGATTGAAATGGATACTCCCACGTCAACATGCGACCCAATAACCATAAATGAAAGAATGGTCAAAATCCATAAACATAAGATACAGAAAAATAACGAATTACTACAAGAAGAAAAGAATATTATGGCGGCAAAATTATTTGGCTGCAACAATAGCTCCATCACTATAGATAGCCTCCAAAGAAGAAATAGAGTTTCGTTGTCATAGGCCATTGCTTGCAGCAATCCTTATTTTTATTGATTTATTAAGATTAATTTAACTTGTTCTTTCGGTTAATATAATTGAATTTCAATAGATATGTAGTTATATACATTTAGTAAATCTTTGTATGAAAGAAAAGATTTAACAGTGTTGTATAATAAGACAATTTTGATATGTGTAGAGCGGAACTAATCTCATCACTCAATCACATGTCATCTTATTTAATTGGGAGACACATGGGACAATCATTTCCACGTATCACTGTTACATGGATTTTTGCAAGATTGTAGTCGCCAAAAATTTCAATTATTTCGATTAGTGGTTACAATCTACGCAAAGATGATTGATGGCGAATTGAATTGTCAAATTCGATTTCTTGAAGCTTATAGGGATTTGCAAAATTTGAATTACTAAATAATGCACTAAAAAATGATCGAGAAGAGGAAGGATATCGCATGAACTTTTACCGAACTAGAACTGATGACTTTCATTGTTGGAGGCCATGCTTGTTCGATTATTGAAGCCAAACATAAATTGCTAACGGAGACGATTGGAGTGCGTAGGGGAAGTAAAATACATACAAAACATAACTAGAAAACTTTTAAAAATAAAGATAAGCACTGAAATTAGGAAACCTAATATACTACAAAATTCAAATTTAAACTTAAGCTTAATTTGTTTCGTGAAAATGAATAATTTAAAAATATTTTAAAAAAAATGATTTTCTTGTCATATATAACAATGAGCAAATGAAAAGTATTGTCATCATCCACAAAAAATATTGAGATAAATTGTTATTGATAAGAAAAATACATCTCGTCGACTAATAATTCAACCAATGTAAGTAATTGCTTTTATAAAAATATTTTTCAAATCATCTATTTTTCGCAATACAAACGGAGCTTTAGGTAAACCTAAACTAAATTGATATGTTACGAATGATCTTCTTATTTTTACATCCTCAACATCAAAGTCTGATGTGCAGTTTTCATCGTTTGCTATGTTTTGATTGCTCGCGATTTTGTGGGGATGTATGTATTGGATGCATGCCCACTTCGATTCTTTCTGTGACTTTAAATTGGCCATTCCGTTTAGCGTTCTGATCTTTTTCAGCAAGAATTTCTAGCCGTTTTGACTTACGAACTATTCCAGGGATTTTATAACTACTCTTGATTTCTTAGCATTCATCAGTCGATGGATGCTGGAAAACCCAGAAGATTATGTGTGAAAATATGTCTCTGAATTTCTTTGCCAGGATTGAAGAGCATGTGTGAAAATTGGTGTACATTGGAACACCTAGCGGATCAATCCAGACGCTCAAAAGGCGCCGGTGCTGCTGAAGGCGTGAGGCGGGGCACTCGAGCCGTGCCTATTGGACTTGGAATGGCCCGTGGCTTCTGTGCATGTGGTGGCGCTTGGCTAGCACGGTTGGGCCCAAGCAGGTGCTTGGTCTAGACGGCCGAGCTCCGGACGGCGTTGCGAACCGACTGTGCTCGTGTTCGAAAGCCTTTGCGCTTTCCTCCTGATCAGAGGCGCTGCGCACTTTGGCCTTTAAAGTTAGCGTTTAGGGTTTCTCTTTGTGAACCAGTAGACATGCTTGCCAACTTATAGTGGAGTTTTATATAATGCACAAGGACGAAATGGTTTACATACAAACCTTTTCATGTTTGGGAAATTAAGTTAATCCGGTCAATTTTAGTCTGAAATTGCTGATGTGCCGATTATTTTTTGATTACTTTTCAGCATACACCCATAATTGCTCAAATGTGATATCGCAAGTTTTAATCACATATTAAAGTTTCATACACTGTTCGTCCACTCAAAGCTCGATCTTCTTCCTTTCGCGCTGGAGTTCCTCCTCGTCACGGTTCATCGTTTCTTTGCATAGACTCACTCGGTCACTTCAACGGCACTCACCCATCACCGCGTAGACCTTTGACGCCACGCCACGATCTCATACGACCCTTCTTCGACGAATGATAGTCGACGGTATTATGTTTGGCAAGCTCAGCCGAGACCCCCTATTTTTGGTTCCAAATTTTTTAGGCTGTCAAGAAGCCCTTTTTATTGGCCACCACCTTTGCTCAGACATACTTGAAGCTTCGTAGACCCTAGGACCACCGTTGCCGGCCACGGGCGGGGCTGGCCTCCCCGGCAGCTGCAATGGCCTCATCCAAATCTAGGCAAGAATGAGTGAGAGCCCGACAACCCTCATTGGTCATGGTAAAAAAAGGTAAATAAAGAAAAGAAAAGAAAAGAAAAGAAAAGAAAAGAAAAATGATAAATAAATAAATAATTCCAAAAAAATTAAAACAATATTTAAATTTATCTGCGTTGGCATTAGCTATGCTACGTAGAATGACTGGCATCTATATTAGCGATTTCTGGCCAAAATTAATCGAATGGACTCAATTGACAAAATGTGAAAACTTTAGAACTTAATTAGTATAATTAAAATATTTAGAACTGAATTGATAAAGTGTGATTAGTTTATGGCATTTTTTGGTAATTTTCTCACATTGAGATTACTCGAGCTTAAGGTCCAGACACCCTTTATTCCTAAATAAATAAAAAGATGGATAAATAATAAAATCCCAATAGACTATTAGATACTAATGACTTTCATAGATGCAAATCGCTCCGAACTCCCTTTTTTTCCTTGTCCTTTTCATGTGCGAGTGGATATTGGAATGAGGCTGCACCAGAGTACAAGTGTTATTGCTGTGTCCATATGATTATGTTTTTTCTAAGATGATTAAGTTTGGGCCACCGTGCATGGCACCCCCGCCAAACTAATTGACCACACACACTCAAACAAACACAAAGTAATTGCTTATCTTCTAGGCATTGGGTCCCTTCAGTTCGTGAAGCACGATGATTTCCCTGATTGAGAAACTTATCCGAATGTCGGGTTGGACCAACCTCATCCTTTCATCACTTGCTTGTCCCCTCTAAAATAATACGCAAAATCAAAGTTGGCAATCACCAAAGGCTAATATAATATTCTCATTTCTCATGCCAATCGCAACTCGCACAATTATCATTTGACTCGTACCCAAAAAAAGTTGAGGGTGCATTTATTTCTCAAAAAAATTAATAATTTGAAAAATATTTTCTTTAAAATGATTGCTTGACATACTTGTATTGCTTGAAATAATTAATCAATAAAAATATTTTCATTATCAATAAAAATTAATATTTAAATATTTTTACAAACAATGAAAGCATTTTTTGTTCATCGTTTTTTGTAAACGATATAAACAATCATTTTTAGAAAATATTTTCTAAATAATTTATTTTCCGCGAAACAAACATAGCCTAAAATATAATTCATGAATGTTCTAATTATGGGCATTGAGGTGGAGTCTTAGAAGGAGCCTCTCTACATCGTCAAGGCTTCGTTGACCACTGCCTCTCTATGTCTTTGTGCCTCTTTATGTAGTGATTTAGAAGAAAGACTAATTTATAAATAGAATTTCCTCCTCCTTTCAAAGGGTATATTCTTTTGTTTTGCAATTATTTCTTAGTATCATGGTGAATAAAATTCATAGCGGGGACAGTCTCTATGGACAGAAATTGGGTGTAAACTCTATCTCGAGATCCGTCATAAAAGAGAATCTTCGTTCTCCTACCATGACCATGATTTTCTTTCTTTAAGTTGAGTTTCTATGATACATCGTATTTGTAATCGATTCATTATATAGTTCATCCATTTCTGCCTAAGACTTTATTATAAGACACGCATGTCATAGGATTTTCGCATGAAACACGGGTTTCGGCTAATATAACTTACAATAGGATACAATTACGTGGGTATAAATTATCGTTATAAATTACTCTTTGTGCATTTTTTGTATTTTAATATTACCAAGAACTAATTTATGATTTAAATGATAATCCAGACGAAGCGGGAGTCAAGCTTCTTGAACAAAAATTAATTAAATTTTTATTGAAACTAATTTATGCTCAATCAAACACTATTGCACTTCATCATGGGTTTTTCATTTTTTTAACTGGATCTTTCCACTGGATGTTTGTAATCAAGAATGGGCTTGGAGATGAAACTTATTTGGGCTTACATAAATTTTATTACAGAAAATTAAAAGAAATCTATTGGAAGCGAACAATGGGTGCAGTTGGTTTTTTTCATGTTTTAATGAAATTTTCCACTGGATGGTTGGAATCAAGAATGGGCATGGAGATAAAAGAAACCAATGGGCTTACTAAAGCCTCTCTATTACAGAAAATTAAAAGAAGAGCTCTATAGGTGGAAGCAAAGAAGGGGTCTATAGTTCGGTTTTTTACTATTTCATCATTCCTTTAATACTTTGCACAGGCCATCGATAAAAGATATTGCTGAAGTAGCTAAAACAAGGAGAAGCCGAGATAAAAGATCCTAGTCTCGAAAGACTTGCAATATTACGAGCTATTCGTAGAAGAGTAACCCCTATGCCACATAATGATTGTAGACCTCTTTAAAAAAGACATGTATAGGAATTCAAATGAAAGAGATTTCAAGAAAAATAAACAATTCAATAATCCAATCAAATAATATTATCATGGTTTGAGAGAAAGTAAGAGTGTCTGCTCAAACACTACAACGGAGGTGAGTTGAATAAAGAGTAAGTTATGAAAGGGCAAGTCAATACAATTGGCACTGCGATGCGTAAGCTCTTTATAGTTAGGTTTGGTCCACGCCATTTTGGCTTTGTCATTTTCTTTGGTTCAAAGATATGAGCCCAATTATGCCTTGTAACACGAGCTGAGCTCCACGAAAACCTTAATCAGCCTTAACTTTAGGAACAAACATAGTTGGAAAAATTAATCAAATAAAGTTTTTAATGAAGGCCATCACACAATTAGAACTAATAAGAAACCACGGCAAGCCAAGATATAGTACAAAAGTTGCCACAACTAAATAAAATAAGTTTATAATTACATAACATGGTCTAGAGGTGACAATATGTAACACCATCTAACTATGCAATTATTGAGTATATGCAAAGAAGGTGACACTGACTCGAAAATTTGTATATAATTTCGTCGACGTATGGTGTGGAGTCCAACTTTAAAGGGTAAGGACATGGACGGAGAGTTGATGCATGCTAGATCACGAGGTGGAAAAACAAATTGAAAAACCCTCGCATACGAGAAAAACCCGATTTCTTGTTTGCCGGGGGAAATGACTTGTGGCAAAGACGGATAGACTTTGACTAGACATGCTCCGAAAAGAGTCTCCTATTGGGGAGAGAATGCACCCGAAGGAGAGCTAGCATCATGACATCATTAATGGTTACAAATAAACTACGATGGTGGTGTAGTATCTTGAAAAGGCCCAACAAACTATTGATGCTAGAGTTACTCCATTCGAAGTTTATCATTCTTCAGTTGGGTAGTAGTGAAGCTGGATGGTTGAGGGATTTTTTTTAGCAGAAATTATGCTGGGTATGACACCAACGTCGCCGATGTCCATGCACTGTGATTTCAAAGCTGCAATAGCCGTTGCTAAAGACAAAGTCTACAGCGGTTAGAGAAGACGCATTCAATTGAAACATAACATCATAAAGTAGCTGCTACTGTTAACTACATTTCCTAGAGCAACAATGTAATACCTCCATGTTGGGGATTTTTTAATGACAAATAAATATTCATTCATCGTCCCATTTATATGAATGAGACCAGTTAAGATTGAATCTATTCTTAAGGAGTCAAGAATATGTGTGATAGGTTTACATTTATGTTAATCTTTGATTGAGGTAGAGTAGGTGGTGTAGATAAGACTGTGTTGTCTTGTCTTTGATTGAGGTAGAGTATATGACATTGACCTTTATAGTAAAGTAGGCGATATGGTTAAGGGATTTGCTCTCGGACTTTGAGTTAGAGCAGCAAAGTATTGATATATAATGTGATAACTAATGTGCTATATATTTGGCATATAATCTGATTTGTCACGAGCAAACGAAGCATATCGACATAAAATATCATTTCATCTAAGATGTCTTTGTGAATGGTAAGATTGTTGTGAAAATGATTGCTATAGTGAAAAACTAGAGACAGCTTTCCTTGAGCTCAATTGGTATATGTAGAAAGTGAAAGCCCATTGGAGCATTGTTAGAGCTCACCTAGATTATAAGTACGATGACTTGATTTAAACATCAAGCCAAGGAAGAAAATTATGTCTTGAGTTTGAATCGCAACAAAAACCTGACCCAATGTTAATTAGGTAATTCCTAACTGCAATAGTAATAAGGAAGTCACCGTTGTCACTTACACAAGAGACAATCGGCGAAAGCTATAAACGTATATCACAAGATGATTCTATTTTCTTTTTCTTGTTTGATTAGCTTTATCTTTCAGGCGACCCACTTTCTTTAAATGTGTCTTGTGGGGCTCTCGTTGATCGATGAAAAAAAAGAGGAGAGAATCATTTGTGAATACTTGCGTCCAACTTTCTCCGCGTAGTGGCTTGCGTCCTTCAAGCCGCACAGTAAAAGAGCAAAGGAGAGAATCACTTGTGAATATTTGCGTTCAGCTTTCACCGCTAGTGGCTTTTGTCCTTCAAGCCGCACGGTGAAAGAGCAAAGGAGAGACTCAATTGTGAATATATGGGTCCAGCTTTCACCGCATAGTGGCCTTCGTCCTTCAAGCTGCACAATGAAAGACTAGTCGTATGAAGGCCAAAAAAAAAAAAAAAAAAATCAATAAAAACCCAAAATTGGATATATTTGTAATAAAATTTACCATAAACTAATTTTTTGACTACAAAAAATCCCAAATCATTGCATTTGTGATAAATTTACCATTCGTTAGCTTTTGTTAAATTGGATTATAATTACAATAAACCACAAATCAGTACACATGAGATAAATAGATAATAAAACCGTAAACTAACATACCCGTTAATTTTCATGTGTCATCTAACTCAATAATTTGGGAGTAAAATTTAATGAAAACTAACTTGGGATTTTTGGTGGTCAGAAAGTTAGTTTACAGTAAATTTATCATATACATACCGGAGTGGGGTTTTTTTGGTATCGACCTAAAAGAAAATAGTTATACATGACTTTTTAGTTTCATCCGTATGTAGTTCTTGCTTTGAGTTTGACCATGTGTTGTGAGTTTACATCCAATTAAGTTATTTTATTTGTAAATATTGTGGGTTTGAACTTAATCTAGATGTGAAAAATACTCAAGCATTTGAATGATTGTAATTTTGATTCTCCAATTATAGTGAATTATTAGTTGCTAGCTCTCCCCATGAACTAGTTGCCGACTTCTAATTACGTAAATCAATAGTTCAAACCGACATTAGGATCGAATCACGTAAATTTCTTAAATCTTTATCATTGCTTGTTTATTTATTTGGTGATTTCGTAAAACTTCGGTCTGTATCGCTGGTAAGTAATCTATGTCACTTCCACGTATGCGTGCCACCGATCGTGTCATCCCCATACGTGTTGCTAATTTGCTCACCTGTTACCAAGGGATGCACTGAAATATATAATTTAATGCAACCCGGATATTTCAGGAATATCATCTCTCAGGTCGTTGTGTTTATTGTTGGTCTCTACTAATCTCATGGAGAGTGAAGTTTCTGGGGGGGGCGACAAACAATGTTGCGTTTGGTAATGATTCTGTTTCCGGAATCGATTTCGACAAGAAATGATTATTTTTTATTACGTTCCGGAACGATTTACGAGTAAAAACACGTGTTTGGTAACTGTCTAAAATTTCTGATTACGGAATAGAATTGTGTTTGATAACGTGTTTATTGATTCTGTTCCAAATTATTTTTTTAATTTTTAAATAATTTTTTCTACTTTTTTTTTTTCCTTTTTTCCTTTACTTTTTCATTTTTCCGGCGAGGCTCGTGGTGGCCGGGCGAGCCTCCGGCGAGCTTGCCGGACCTCGCCTTGGCCAGGCGAGCCTCCGGCGAGCTCGCCGGACCGGCGGCCAGCGGGCGGCGCGAACAGCGGCGAGCGGTGGGCGGCGGAACGAACAGCGGCGGGCGACGGTCGTGGGATGGCCGAAGGAAAGAAAAAGGGTTTTATTGTGTTGATTCTTTTTCTGATTCTCGGACGCAGAATCAATTTTTTTTTTATTCTCAAATCTTCTCCAAAACCGATTAAGGAACAAAATTTTACCAAACGCGATTCTTGTCCCAAAGTGATTCTGGGAACAAAAAATCGAATTAGTCACGGTTTGGCATGTTGCCAAACAGGGCCTAAATCTCCCTCCGTAATTGCAGAAACTGTGTCATAGATGAATGTAAGAGCAAAAATTTCACATTTATTTATTTATTTATTGATCACCAAATTGGGATGTTGACTATCACTGAAGTTGCTTGTACTTGCAGAATCCTTAATAAGATCTTTCCATTTGTACGCTGCTGGTCTTCTTCTACAGTTTATGCTTTTGCTTGCATCCTTTGACTGTTGCAGGGACAAAGTTGTCTGAAGTCAATAATGTTGATGTTGTCTCATGATGAATGATTTGCCCTACTTGAGGCCTTGGCCGAGGTGGGATATTTTGATGTTATCAACAGGTTGGAGTTCACTGCTAATTCAATCAACTTCTGGAATATGACTTCTATCATGCTGATCCCCTCCTGGAAATCTTCTTCGAACATATGATGTGAAACTTGCTTATCAAGGTATATGCCTTAGATAATGTGTAATGTCAATAAATATTCTTTTGCATGTATCACTCTGCTTTAAAAATGAAATGTACATAGGTTACTGTAAATAACTTCTGGTGGAGTAGGTTTATTCACAAGCACAAGATGGTGGAATAGGAGATATAAGAGAACAAGTAGTTTCTATATTATTTACAAGAGTCATACTTTTAATAATACCGGGGCAAATTTCTCATGAGTAACTTCATGGCTTTGTTTGCATTGGCATCATCGTGCATAACTTGCATGGTGATGTTTATTACAATCTAACAATTATGCCTCGGATTGACCGCTTCTCGCACGTCATTAGAGTCGGAGGAGATAATCATTATGCTTGTCACTAAATTGTGCAACAATCGTTTCTGAATATGAAACATGTAGGTCGATCTTGAAAGGTTCATGTTGCATTGCAAGTTTTCAATTGACTGAGTGGAGTTTAATATGTTTCTCGACTAGGTTTTGCTACGACGGGTGATTTTGAACAGGAATTACGTGATGCATTTATTGAACCCTGTCTCTTGTAAATCGTGATTTTGTCGCGCTAGCCAAGGACTTCGCTTCTCTTGGGTATGATTTGCATTACCTTTTTACAATGAAAACAAGAATAACTACTGATTTCCTCTCAAAATATTAGTTTGTTGAACCTTCTTAATTGATGGGGATGTACGATTTACAATATTTGGCTTCTTCCACCGACTGCAGACAAGGAAGCTGTCGCAAAAGCTTTAACATGTGAGAACTTCTGGTTTTCCACTTGGAGAGATCGATTTGATTCGATGTCATATTCGCCTCCGTCTTTCTGTTCTCCAAAATGCTGTTGCTAGGGGAATCCGCAAAAAAACTCTTGGGCATGATTAAAACAGCAATAAATATTACTTCCCTCTTCAATTCCTTGCACCTTCTTTATTTCTGGCGATGTACAATTTACAATATTTGCTGGCTTCTTCCACCTACTTCAGACAAGGAAGCGGTCACAATCATATTCTGAGTTGTAAAGGAGGTCAATCATTGAAGGTACTTGATGCTCTAAAAGCTGAGAACACCTTTTTTTCCTGAATGATCCTCCCGTTCGCAACCAGCTGCTTATCCTCGTCATCTAAATGTTCCAGTGTCGGTGCATATGTTTAACAAATCAGATGCCGGAGCAGCCCGAAAATCTGGTGTTGTATAATTTTTGGGAAGATCATCGTAGCTAATCAATGATTTTTACTGTAGGGCAACACCGACTAAGTAGTAGACTAGTAGTTAGAGCGATGGGATATTTTTTCCGTCATGCACATGAAATTTTGAAATACTTGGCTGAAAAAGCTTAAGTTTCAAATGCCTTCATACTTTTCTCTTGTTATTAGAAGGTAATCTGGCAATGGTGGTGGAAACCTCAGTTTAGTTTCCTGCGCGGTTGGACTGTTGTGGGAGTTGAAGATGCTTCTTCTGTCTACTTGTGTTGTTAAGATGAACAACTGTACCTAATCCTTGTATAACTTACTTCTTCCAGCTTTGCTGTATTGGAGGGAACTGCAATCAACCTCAACCTAGGTTATGAAGTTTTGGGCAAAATGGGCAGCACATACCACCGTGGATTGCAAGAAAAGTTTTGTCTGACAGCTGACCTGAGCTGTTAAAATGATTTTTCTTGCTTATTGTCCCTTTCACATTGTAATTTCAGCAATCTTTCATCTTTTTATTTTGTTCGCTTGGAATGAATTTATAAAGTAGTTTCAAAATAATCTTTCATGGTCCATTTTTCATTATTAGGCTTTCTTCCTGTCTCTTAAATATAGAGATTCCTGTACTATTAGATCTGGCCATTGTATGATGTCTTTGACACGACTTGTTTTGGTTGTCATCTTAGGCTGAATATATGCAACAAAGCATTATGTTACATAGTTCGAAACCTAGGAATTTCGGCAACAGTTTCTCTATTTATTTCAATGGCTTTACGAAGGAATCCTACGTTCAGCCATGCTTAAATGCTCAAAAAGTACAATTTCCATACAAAAAGCCAACCAAAAAATTGACTTGGAAAAGATGTTGAAGACTATTAAAACATATTTTTCACACTATAATGACTTTTTTTGGCCAACACTAAAAACTATTATATCTGATTTATGATGGTTAATATTGTATCATTTCTATGTTCGCATTCTTTTCAATTTTTTAATATTTACCATTTAACACCTAATTCGAGGTATGAATGGAAATTTCCTCCCGAAATGCGATTTCCGGCTAATGTATCTGACAACGCCATACAAATAATATGCATATAAATTACGGTCTGTAAGATTTTTCACTTTTCTATACTAAAAATTAATTTAAATGATAATTTAGATGAAACGGAAGTCAATGATGCGAAAGATAACTATTCTAGTCATAAATTGATTTCTAGAATAAAACTAGATTTTTCTATTTTTATTTTTAGTTGAGTTTCTCAACAAAAATGCACATTTGATAACGATATAAAATTTATATTCTTGAAATAAAAATCCATTTAATAACAACACAAAATTTTTCCCTCCTAAGCAACGGCGGATGGCGGTAGGTGGTGGCTAGTGACCGACAATGGATGGCGGTAAGTGGTGGCTAGCGATTGACAACAGTTGGCAAGCAACTACTGGCAATGGACGACGATTGGCAATCAACCATGACTGATGGTGGCGATTGGCGGCTAGCGGCTACTAGTGGTGGTTAGTGACCAGTGGCGAATTGTAATGGCGGCAGACAGTGGGCAGTGGTGAGGAGGCATTTTGCTAGTAGTGAAAATGAACGATGAGAAAAGTCTTTAATTTTCATTTTTCATTTTTATTCCAAAAATAGATAAATATAAATCTTTTACTTTTCATTTATGTTCCAAAGAATATTTCTAAACTAAAAAATTGTTTTGGAATTAGAAAACATAAATTTACATTGCCAAATGCATTTCTATTTTAGAAACAAGCCAAGAATAGAAAAATAGTTTTGGAATAGAAATAAAATAGTTACCATGCACGCCTTAAGCTTCCTAAGTAAAACCTAATAGGAGATTAGTTTATTAAATCTCATTTCTGCTCAATCAAACATCATTGAACTTTGTCATGGTGGTTCCTTTTTTTTTTTTTTGGCTTATTTATGCTTAAGTACGGAATTTTTTATGCTTCCGTAATTATGATTTGCTTGATAATGTTTTAGCCAACAATGGATGCTATTTGTTCAAGTTCTTGACTGGACTCTTTCATTGGATTATTGTAATTGAGAATGGGCTTGGAGATCCTCCAAAACGAAACCAAATGGGCTTACTTAAGCCCGTTTAGATTATGAGCTACTAGTATTGTGGTATGCTAGTGAGTTTCATGCACAGCGTAACCCTTATCTCACGTAATGGTTGTAGAACTCTTCAAAAAATAAAAAAGTATAGAAATTAAAATGAAAAAGGTTTCAAGAGAAATAAATAATGCAATATCATTATGACCTCGAGAGAAAGTAATTACGTCATATTGGACACTATAGTGGAAGTGTGTTGAATCAAGAATGAATAGTGTAAGTATCTCTATTGCAGAATGTGTCTCCACCAAACCCATCAAATGAATAAGTCAGGATCAAAAATAGTACGATCCAATCAATCCATTTACTTGTAATACACACGATCCGTGTTATTAAGACATGTTTAATCTAACCTATGAAAACTCAAACTTACCCATTAACCCTTTATGTGAATATATTACCTGAATAAAATTTTATATCAAATCAAAAACATATGTTAACAAAAAAAGAAGAAGAAGATGTTAGTAAATAAAATAAAGAATATGAAAAAAATGTAAAGATTGAAATACTTATAAAATACTCGACTTAAAAACACCAAATTTGATATGAGTTAATAAACAGACCTTGGACCTATTTTCACAGGTCTAAGATTCATTTATGAAAGAGCAAGTTGATGCAATAGGAATCGCGTCGGGGATGGCTCATTACAGATTGGGCCTAGTTCGGGATATTACAACACTATCAATTACCTTGACTCAAACATATAAGTCCAAATATACCTTGTAATATGGGCCGAGCTCCGCTAATACCCTAGACATGAGATAAGATCAGTATTTATCACCGATATCTATTTGCTAAGACTTTTTTTTTTTCCTGTAAAAGGGATCA
The DNA here is from genome assembly GCA_017140615.1 of Eucalyptus cladocalyx. Lineage (NCBI taxonomy): Eukaryota > Viridiplantae > Streptophyta > Magnoliopsida > Myrtales > Myrtaceae > Eucalyptus > Eucalyptus cladocalyx. The sequence goes on from CM029519.1 coordinate 11,310,344, forward strand.
TTAGTAGAATTATCCGAGGAGAAGTTAAGCATAAATATTTTGGGACTCAAAAAATCAAAAAATTATACAAAATTTTGGGTTAGGTATTATAACAGAAGTAAAAAAAGGTGGGATAATGAGTAGAAAAGTCAGTCTATCAAGAAATTTCTATCCCATTCGATTCGACGTCTTTTGTTTCAACAATCAATTTGCAATCTTGATTTTCTTCAAGGGCCTCTTAAGTTTTTCCTAAGTTTGCTAAATCTTATAATTTTTTTTTTTTGTACTGGAGGAATCGGCTTGCAGTCGACAGTCGCGCCGTAAACCCCCAGGTGACACTTAAGAAAGATGACCCACCACTCTTGAGTCACACTTAATATACCTAACGCTTTCTTTGGGTTGCTAAATCTTATAGTTTGTTCCTGTTCCTTTAAAAAGTTCGAATTAATTTAAAATTTGATGGCGTCGATCCGGGGATCGCGACGCTTGATCCGCAAGCAGAGTCGCTGGGAAAAACTCCCCCCCCTCTACGAAGGAGAGACCCCGTCGCGAAATGACCAAAGCACCCTCGCTTTACGCGGCGCTCCCCTGCCCCTTTTCGTAAAAATCTAAGTCCCTCCTCCACGAGAAAATATTCAGTGGTTCGTGCGCGCCACGTCATCCGCTGACATGGCGCGCACATTCCACTCAGCTTTCGACACTGTCCCGGGGACCGCTGGAAAATGAAAAGACTCGCTCGGCTCGGCTCGGTTCGGCTCGGTGTGGGACCCACAATCTAGTCGATCGAGGAGAAAATCAGCGCCATTTTAAAAAATTTCGGATCGAGCGAGGTTTTCTTCTTCTCTTTCTTCGCGCCTCTCACTCTACCCTCCCCCTCTCTCTCTTCCACGAACAGGACGCGACCTCCCAGTCGCTCTGTGCCCTCCCTCTTTCCGACCGGCGAACCACCGCCAGCAACCGACGAACCACCGCACCGGACCGCCGAGAGGACTGCGAGATCTAGCTCCCTCCCTTTGCCCTCCCTCTTTCCGACCGGCGAACCACCGTACGGGACCGGCGAGAGGACCGCGACCTCCCTCTCTCTCTGCATTCCCTCTTTCCGACCGATGAACCACCGCACGGGCGAGAGGACCGCGAGCAATCGACGAACCACTGCACGGGACTGGCGAGAGGACCGCGACCTCCTCTCTCTCGCCCTCCCTCTTTCCGACCGGCGAACCACCGCGAGCAAATCGATGTTTTTGTAGAGATCTCCCATTGTCGCTTCATCTTCTTCCCCCTTTTTTTCCCTAGTGTTCTAATGGTGGATCTGGAGTTGCATATGAAGGACGACCTGATGTCTCACATCAACCTCGACGGCTTCTTCGGCGACCTCCCTGAGACCGGCGACGTCATCGGCGCTTACTCCTCGACGATCGCGCCGTCGTCGTCTCCAGACTCGGGGCTCTCTTGGTTCGACGAGATCGAGAACATCCTGATGAAGGACGAAGATGTCCACGTGCTTGCTGAGGCGGGGGCTGAGCGGGCCGTGCCGGAGGGACTCGAGCTCCCCGCGGACCTTCGTTTCCCCGGCCCCTCGCCGCCGGCTTCTCCCCGCCTTCTGCAAGATGCGGCGCGCGCCTCGTGTGCTCCGCCACCGGCTAATTTCCTCGGTTTCCATGGCGCGTGTTCGGGATTCTCATTTTTTTTTTGTTTTTGTTTTTGTTTCGTGTGTGGATGACTACTAGTTCCGGGAGCAGGAGGCCGCAGTCAAGAAGGCTTCGCCGGATAGGCGCCGTCGATTGTGGTTAATGGAGAGGGCGAAGAGGACGCTGCTTTGGCGGAGAGCGTGCGTAGTGCTGATTGGGAAATTGTGGCTGATGATTCTGAGGACGATGATTCCGATGGAGTCGTGATTGATGTGGAGAACCATAATGCTGATAGAACAGAAGCTTCCGACGGTACGGCGATGGAGACAAATTTGGTATTTTTCTTGTAGCATTTCTAGTGCTTTCTTGGGAAATTTCTTTTTTAAACTGCGGATACGCGTATGCAATGTGCACATTGGTTCTAGTTCATGAATATCTCGCAAATTAAGAATTTGAGAGCATGTTTCCTTCGGGGGAGCTGCAATTGTTTTACAGCTTCAAGCACAGTGACACTATTGATGGTTGATGTTGCAATGTCGCCTATCCTATGTACGGGCTTTACTTTTTGCACTATAGCATCAATGTAGACTAAAACAGGAGTAGTCTAATTAGTTCTTTTTTTCGAAAGCAGAGGCGAGGCTTAGGACATGGAGCTGCATGTTCCTTGTCCTTTTGCATTGAATGTCAACCATTTTAGATGAGTGTCGTCTATATACTTTATTTATTACAGCTCCTCCGCTGAATGTTATTATCTCGATTGAGGCCATTGTCATTAATATGCTCCCTAAGATTTGGCAATAAATCTCAAATTTCAACTTGAAGAATGAATCTATGGGATCTTGTTACGATCTTTTTTTTGCTTTTGCATTTTATTAAGGAGAATAAAAGCTAGATGTGACATGCTTCCTGAGCATTAATATGTGTTTTTGCTTTTCCAATGGATCAGGCAATCAAGTCCAGGAGATGTCTACTGCTGCCCTTGGATATCATAAAGTGGTGAAGGAAAATCGAAACCTTTACAACATGGTTCAGGATTTAAAAGGTCAGCTTTTTTTTTTCAAGCAGAGTTATTTGTTTATGAATTGGATCGCATAACTCAATTTTTTGAGCAGTATGCATTTATCTGCAGAAGTATATGCTTGTCCATGGGTCAGTTGCTTTTAAGTAAAGGAGCTTTTGTTGTTTTATTTCCAATGTTACGAGTTTAATTTGACAAAAATCTTTAAAGGAAATATACGAGTATGCTGCAGAATTAGACACATTTTTAATGCGGAAGCCAAAAATGTGGTAGATTTTATTGGAGATGATGGTTCACTTGTGATTGTTGACCCTTCAAAACCCCATAGAGATGGAAGGAAAGTGTTTCGGTTTAATCGGGTTTTCAAGTCCACTTGCTACTCAAGGTATTGTTACACTTCATCTTCGTCTAAGGGTATATTGTTGGCCAAGTGATTGTCCGCAAGTTGATGTTCAGCTCCTAAATAACAATGTAAATTGTTTTTCGCCATGCGGCCCTCTTTGCAGATGATGTGTACATGGATACTCAACCTTTGATTAGATCAGTTATGGATGGTTACAATGTCTGCATCTTTGCTTATGGTCAAACTGGATCGGGTAAAACACATACAATGGTAAGAACTTAAGTGTAGCTTTAGTAGATCCAACCTTTGTGCCGATCGCTCCTAGGCTCCTAGATAATTTGTGTAAAATAAAAAGTGTGCATTTTCCTTGCTGTTAGATGGATGTCTTGTTAATTTCGTATATCTACCTGCAAAGCATGAACATAATTCAATCTAAGCAGATGCTTAAGATTGCTTACGTTGATTTGAGGAATAACTACTTATTGCCTTTTGGAATTGCAGAGTGGTCCATCAGGCAAACTGACAAAGGACATGGGGATTAATTACTTGGCTCTCAACGATCTCTTCGAGTTGTCTAACAGAAGGAAGGACATTATAACTTATGATATTCATGTTCAGATGGTTGAAATATATAATGAGCAAGTGCGTGATCTCCTTTGCCGAGGATTCAAAGATCCTCAAGATATCCTTTGAAATGGATTATTCTGTCTAATATAGATACATTTGATGTCAAATAAGTAGATAAAAAGACCGAAGAAAGCTTAAGTTTCGAAATGTAAATTTGGGTTCCTTGATTTGTGCACAAATTAAAGATTCGAAGCCGTACAAAGTGACGGTGGCTTGAGCCTTCCGAGATGCTACCATGCATTCTCGTCAAGTCCACAACTCGATGTGGTCAACCTAATGAAATTTGGTGATGTGAATCGTGTCGTCGTTCTACAAAGACCGAACAATAGAAGTAGCCGGTCTCACAGTCGGTTTTTGGATAGGCGAGTTTCCTACCCATTCTTTTTGGTATAAATTTTGATGTAGTTTCCAATAGATAGATTATTCAAGAGAGTGATACTGATGTCCATGGGATGCATCCTTGCGGTGGCGACGAGACATGTTCAAGGGAAAGATGTATCTGGATCCATCCTCCGCAGCTGCCTCGCATTTGGTTGATCTTGCAGAAGTGAACGGGTAGATAAATCGAAGTCACGGGAGAGATCGAAGGAGGCACAAGACATTAACCGGTCTTTGTCTTGTCTCGGGAGATGTTATCACGCTTTGGCCCGTAAAAACTCCCATGTACCTTCGCAATAGCAAACTTACGCTTCGCGCAAGATTCCCTAGGTACCTATTTGAAGTTTCGAACTTTGTCAGGTGTCATTGAAGCTTCATTTTAGGATAAAATTACTAATTCCCAGAGTGAGCATTTCATAGAATTGAGATACTCTGATTATGATCCTTGGGTAATGGTGACATTGCTTTTATGCATTTTATTTCAGGAGGAAATGCGAAGACATTGATCTTGGCTCATGTGAACCCTGAGAGAGATTCATTTGGGGAATCAATGAGTACCTTGAAGTTTGCCCGGAGAGTTTCAACGGTTGAACTTGGTGCTGCACGCATGAACAAAGAGACCAGTGAGGTCATGCAACTCAAAGAGCAGGTAAATGTATTTGGGTAATCTCTATGCTTCAGATGCCTTTCTGACAATAATCAACATAACAATTCTAAATTTGGATCTGTCGATTTGGCAAAAATGAGATCCGCATTGTTATGCAAGGAGAGCGAACTCTTTGTACCGATCCTCGAACACCCAACTTGCTTGTTCAAAGCATGAATGGCAAGGAATCTCACATAAGGAAATCGGCTGCGCACCATAGAGAGGAAGCTCATCAATGGATCCGAAAGGAGGTCGTGAAATATTTAACTATCTAGTCTTAACACCGAATTGGACAAATTTAGTATGGTATGAAATACACAAATGCAACTGAAAAATTCCAAAATGACGGGTAATATGAGAATTTGCTCACATCATTATCTTGCCATTAAGACTTGGTTTCTATGCAACTGCAGAACCAAAGAAATGTGACAAGCTCGTTCACTTGTCGTGAGGCTCTACTACTTGCATTAATAATGGAGTATTGGCAATTGCGAGACAAGACACGGACACAAAATAGAGTATTGGCAATTGCAGCCAACACACGGACACTTAGGAGACAATCACTAACGTGTCTTTGGTTCGATCGTCTCGCCGGTCTTCTCGGGTGGCAAGTCCACTAATTCCAAAAGTTGAATTAGCATAATTAAGTTTAATTCACAAGTATATATTTCATCTCATTATGTCCATCATCTGATTATTTGTTTTTGTTTCTTCAATAAGATGTAAAAGACACAAGGAATGCCAAGACGCCTCCTCCAGGTCCACCCATCATCTACGATAGCAAAGCGTTGGGTCGTAGCTATAGATGGCGAAATTTAGTGTTCAATGACCAGCCGAAGTGATGCTTTGACTCGAAGCCGATCAAGTTTTGACATGATAGATGAGACACGAGAATTGACGAGGGAAAGACTCGAAGAGTTAGCCGACAAACGCAATAGCAATTTTTTGGTTTAACACGCTTATGTACATATTGACCCAAGTTCTTCAAGTAATGCCCGAAGTTTCTATGGCAATGTTTTCAAACTGCTCTTGCCCATTGTTCTCTGAATCTCTGACTTACGTCATCAAAGCTATCGGCATCTTTTAACAGAAATGGAGGAAATGACAGGTGCCTCTGCTAATAAACCGGCTGCTCTTCTATTGTATAGCTAGCTAAAAATCAAAGATTATAGCACGACATTCATATAACGTGACGCCAATGTGGTACTATAGAATCAAGTGTTCTTGTTTTTAGTATAGTTGATTATAATAGCTTCACAGGCCCTGAAACCGATATACCTCAGTTTATCCAGCGATACCTTGCGTGATATGGATCATACATAGTTTACTTATTCAGTTATAAACCTCCAATGTAACTGAGGGGCTAGTCAGTTAAAAAAACACACAACTATATAGCAACAACTTCCATGTTTCATTTTCCGAAACAGGATCCAATGCCCATCTTTTAAGTTCAGCTTAATTTAGTTGAAGATGCAAACAAGCAGATGGCCATTGCCTTAGATTTACCCAAAAGTGCTACTGTCAGGAAAACAGACGTGAAGGTTAAGAGGAGCATCATTAACAAGTCATCCAGTTTACCAAATTGTTAAAAATGCCTTCTTTACAAGTTTATGATGAACCTAAAAAACTGATTCACAGATGAGTGTACTTTATTCAAGTTTCAACCATTCAGTCAATGGAGAGAAATATCGACAATTATTTAAGGAAGGTCAAGAGAAGGAAGTAGTTAGCAAAGCTTAAACAAGTCGGTTGTTTGATTGTAGCTAATTTGCCCGTTTATTTTCTTGAAGGAATAGTCATAGGCTTGAAGCAGCCGCTTGTGGAATCTCCTCATGTCCAAGCTCACATTCTGTCTGTCGAGATAGATCTCCTTAGTGTATTGCCATCCCTTCCTAGTCAGACCCTTTGGATTCGTAAGGACTGGATCATCTTTATCGTATTCATTATACAGTGAGCTCTCTCTAGGCGAAATCTTGTAGCCAATATACTTGAGACCAAGCTCTCTAGCAGGTTTACCAAAGCATGTCTCAGCTGGTGAATCCGTCCCTAAAGGAATGACTTGGATGAGCACAGAACTAGGCTTCAGGAAAAGGAAGTGGGTCAAAGCAGCCCCGTGTACACCAACCATAACCTCGCTCTTATTAAGCAAGCGATACATCTTCGCCGTTAAGTCGTTCGCTTAGGCCGCGAAACTTCTACTCGAACCCCATATCCTCTCGCCATTTTAACCAAGCAGTCTTCGTTAACTAACACCCGGACCCACCGCACGATAATATCACTAGCTTCGTTTCTTCACCTGGTGTTTCGGTCGTCTTTATTAATTTTCATTGATCGCCCCAAAGTTGGCACCGAAGCCGATTGATTCGGTTTCAGCTGTACCTCCACTTGCTCCTTGTCCGGTATTGAACCTTTTATCCGGTAAGGTAAGCACGGTCAAGGAAGTGTCTCGAAATCGAGGATGCTCTTATTCCCTTCATCGCTGAAGGATCCACGGTAAGGTCATCATGGATTTTCGGACCAACAATGGCATCCGGGAAGCAATGGGTTCTTTTATCTCCAAAGAAAGTCGATGAGCGGATAGTTCGAGAGGCGAGAAAGGATGTTCTCATACTTCATAATCCACCAATTGTACAAACTTCATCACTTATAAGAATTCTGTGGGATCATTTGTCCCCATTAGATAGTAAGAATCTGGAATAGGAATCCTTCTTCCTTTCAAACTCTTCTTTTCATCATCCATCAGGATGGACAGACGATTTTGTAGGTATGTTTTGTCCAGAGGAATCCCAGATAAGATCATTCTGGCCGCAGTGAAACCATCCTTCTCACCATGATTCACCAAAACTGTTCATACGGTAAAAGAACAAAAGGAAAACACAAGGGAAAATGTTTACACATGAAATAGCAATTGAAGGAAATACGCACCCAAGGGAAGTAAAACCAGCAAAGACGAATAGAGATGCATTTTTTTAATTATGCATATTTCGAATCAAGAAAAATAAAAGAAGCACATCCAAGTATAGAAAAAAGAAATTGGAGAAAAATCTCTTTTTGGACTGTTTTAAGAATAGACAATATTTCAACAAAGTCAAAAGTTCGAAGAATACTACCTCTTAGAGCCGCTCGTTTACCGTAGAATACACTATTTGCATCTCCCAGAGCATTCTCCACCATGTCCAAAAGAAATTCATTAGGGACCCGCCATAGCTTAAAAGTGCAATCAAAATCTTTGAAAGATATGCAAGCTTTGGTTTATTATCGCATCAATGAGGACCAAGGTCTAATGAGTTCTTCCAAAAAGGTAAAATTTGATGGCAGAAAAAGCTCCAAACAAAAAGCAATGGGGTTTAGTAATTCACAAGAAAAACATGTCCCATGTTCAAATTAAACTGCTGAAAGAACAAGAAAGCCGCTAACTTTTCAGTCTGTTTATGTAAGGGTCTTTTAACCAGCTAACTCCAAAGGAAAATCTTAACACAATGATCAACAAATCAATAGTATAGCCAGGCAACAAACCCACAGATAACACTGATCACAGTACTAGGCGTCAGAGGTACCATAAGAACCTCAAGAGAATTAATTAAAACAATGATAGCCTGCTGGCAAAATATGAACAAGAAGAGTGCAGAGGCCTCAGATTACAAATTCTCCACGGTGATAATAGCTACTTAATTGCGGCGTAAAGATATTCGGGTAACCATATGTACTAAGAACTAATTTCTAGCTTCTATAATCAAGTGATAGTTGACCAATGAGCCGTTTAATTTTTTTCTTTCCGAGTACATAATAGAAAGAGAATGCGATACCCATTCCACTAAGGACAACAACCCACACCGATCGTGCCAATTGACCAAAAAGTCATCATAAAGCATCAACTAATGTGATAACAAGAGCATATTAAGGGAACATAATTTATATAAATTTCTTGCACAAATTATCTCATGCCAATGGACAACACTATATGACAAAGGCAGGAAAAAGGATATCGGTAACTGCAACTTAACTGCAGGGGAGTAAGTTCACAAAGATGACATACCTTGGATCCTCGAGTGGACAAATCCTCCAGGGGTGAGGATGTTGAAAGCAACCTGCCTCTTTCTTTTAGTAAATCTCCAAAGAGTAAATCCATCTGAAATTGGATGTTGAAACAATTCATGTCATTTGCCTCCAATGCCCATGATCTGCAAAAAGGGGTACAAATAAGGGGGTGTACTGACGGTAAAGTATTATCTGCAAAAAGGGCCACTTCATGGTTTCTCGTGGCCAGAAAAACTACTGACTTAGGTCAACCACATGGTCAGCCATGGAAATCAGATAAATATGAGCAATCGATCAAGGAGATACACTGCGAAATGTCCGTCCCTTACAAGCGCTGTAATTTTGAAATCTTAATTACCTTAGATTCAAACTGCAGCGAGTCATCTTCCTCACTGTGGTGAGAGTTACTCCATCGACGAAACATGGTGCCTGAAGCCACAAAAATTGAAGGAATTAATAATATATCTTTAAAGAACTATTGATGGCCTACTATAGAAGTAACAACTCACACCATATAAGAACATGTACAGATATTCAAAAGACTAGGAATGAGAGCATATTTCCTATAGGTAAAACAGACGGGAAAATAAATTACAGAGGCAAATGGAGCCTTCGCTCTCTAGTCCCTAACAGAACAAAAAAGGAAGGGCAAGTGAACTAAGCCCTTAATTTTAAGGAAGGAACAACCTAATAATTGAGCATGTAAATGTATTGCAATTCAACCACATTGATGCTATAGTGCAAAAAGTAAAGCCCGTACATAGGATAGGCGACACCGCAACATCAACCATCAATAGTGTCACCGTGCTTGAAGTCAGAAACAATTGCAGCTCCCGAAGGAAACATGCTCTCAAATTCTTAATTTGCGAGATATTCATGAACTAGAACCAATGTGCACATTGCATACGCGTATCCGCAGTTAAAAAAAGAAATTTCCCAAGAAAGCACTAGAAATGCTACAAGAAAAATACCAAATTTGTCTCCATCGCCGTACCGTCGGAAGCTTCGTTCTATCGCATTATGGTTCTCCACATCAATCACGACTCCATCGGAATCATCGTCCTCGAATCATCACCACAATTTCCCAATCGCACTACGCACGCTCTCCGCCAAAGCGGCGTCCTCTTCGCCCTCTCCATTAACCACAATCGACGGCGGCCTATCCGGCGAAGCCTTCTTGACTGCGGCCTCCGCTCCCGTAACTAGTAGTCATCCACACACGAAACAAAAACAAAAACAAAAAAAAAATGAGAATCCCGAACACGCGCCATGGAAACCGAGGAAATTAGCCACGGTGGCGGAGCACCCGAGGCGGCGCCGCATCTTGCGAAGGCGGGGAGAAGCCGGCGGCGGGGCCGGGGAAACGAAGGTCCGCGGGGAGCTCGAGTCCCCTCCGGCCACGCCCGCTCGGCCCGCCTCGCAAGCACGTGGACATCGTCGTCCTTCATCGGGATGTTCTCGATCTCGTCGAACCAAGAGAGCCCCGAGTCCGGGAGACGACGACGACGCGATCGTCGAGGAGTAAGCGCCGATGACGTCGCCGGTCTCGGGAGGTCGCCGAAGAAGCGTCGAGGTTGATGTGAGACATCACGTCGTCCTTCTTATGCAACTCCGAGATCCACCATTAGAACACTAGGGAAAAAAAAAAGGGGAAGAAGATGAAGGCGACAATGGGAGATCTCTACAAAAACATCTGATTTGCTCGCGGTGGTTCGCCGGTCGGAAAGAGGGAGGGCAGAGAGAGAGGGAGGTCGCGGTCCTCTCGCCGCCCCGTGCGGTGGTTCGTCGATTGCTCGCGGTCCTCTCGCCGTGCGGTGGTTCATCGGTCGGAAAGAGGGAATGCGAGAGAGAGGGAGGTCGCGGTCCTCTCGCCGGTCCGTACGGTGGTTCGCCCGTCGGAAAGAGGGAGGGCAAAGGGAGGGAGCTAGATCTCGCAGATCCTCTCGCGGTCCGTGCGGTGGTTCGTCGGCTGCTGGCGGTGGTTCGCCGGTCGGAAAGAGGGAGGGCACAGAGCGACTGGGAGGTCGCGTCCTGTTCGTGGAAGAGAGAGAGGGGGAGGGTAGAGTGAGAGGCGCGAAGAAAGAGAAGAAGAAAACCTCGCTCAGTCCGAAATTTTTTTAAAATGGCGCCTGATTTTCTCCTCAGTCTGACCAGATTGTGGGTCCCACGCCGAGCCGAACCGAGCCGAGCCGAGCGAGTCTTTTCATTTTCCAGCGGGTCCCCCAGGACAGGTGTCGAAAGCTGAGTGGAATGTGCGCGCCATGTCAGCGGATGACGTGGCGCGCACGAACCACTGAATATTTTCTCCTCCTCCACGGTTTCTCCTTCCTCGATTTCACCCGCACCGCCCAAAAGAAAAAGCCACGCCCTTTTTTCCCTCCCGGGACTTCAAATTCTCTCTCCCGCAAAAGCGACTGAGAAAGCGAAGAAAGCGAAGAAAGCGAACGAGAGGCAGCGCGCGATGATGAGACTGTTCGGCAGAGGCAGGGACGCTCCCTCCTCCTCCTCCGACGACGGCGACGGCGACTCGCCGGAGCCGTACGCGCCGGGGCCGTCGTCATCGCCAGCGGCGTCGGTCACGGGGCCCGCGCGGCCGATCAGGCTCGTGTACTGCGACGAGAAGGGGAGGTTCCGGATGGATCCGGAGGCCGTGGCGGTGTTGCAGCTGGTGAAGGAGCCGATTGGCGTCGTCTCCGTGTGCGGCCGTGCTCGACAGGGGAAGAGCTTTATTTTGAACCAGGTGAGCTTTTGACGCGTCGATGTTCGGTGGTGGTCGTGGAGTTTATCAATGTTTGGCGATGGCTAGGGTTTGAGCTCTCTTGCGTAGTTAGGATTCGAAGCTCTTCTAGAGCTGATTTTATTCGGTTTTTTTTACTTCATTCTGCTGAGTTCTGAAGTAATTCCTGTGTTCTGGCGCTTGGTGTCCGAAATCCGGAAGTTATTGAGTTAGGCGTCGTGTTTGATAGTGGTTTAAGTACTTTTTGGAGAGTAGTTCTGATAAGCATTTGCGTTGCACAAGTGTGAAGGGGAAACACTGTTTTATAGGCTAGGATATGAGCCTGAAATGGATTTAATATGCCCGATTGTGGTGGTTTTACAATTCTAGCTGTGCGGGAGCTGCCTTTAGGGGCTGGATGAGTAGGCTTTTCTGTTCATCTCTCTGTTTGAAAGTGATTTCACGGTTCAGGCGCTAGGTTTTTGAAATCTGAGTAGTGAGAGTTTAGGCCTTACCCTTTTTTTTTTAGGATAAGTTTAAGCCTTGTTTAGGTAGTGGATTATGTGTTTTCGGAATTGGTGTTCTGGGGAAGCATCTAATGGTGGTTTACGGTCAGTTTGCACCAGCAATTTGTAGCAATCTGAGAGTATGTTTTTATAGTGCTCCTTGGTTGTGGCGAGTTAGGGCTTAGTCGTCTTCGTTTGTGGCCAGTGCCATATAAAGGTATGTGGTAATAGCCTTCGTCGGTTTTCCATGTAAAATATGTAAAAGTGGGCCATTGCTGTCTAATCTATTTAGCAAAGCCCTCCTTTATCTGAATGTATGAATTGTCATGGCAAGGAGAGAGCATAATCAATTATGTAAATATTGAGATGTAAACAGTTCTGGAAAATGATGGAAAATTTCATGGTACAGAATGCTCTACTGATTATATCATTGATGATGGAGCATGGTTGAAGGTCGTCATAAGGTTGAAAGTCTCCTTCCTCTGAATTTATGAATTGTCATGGCAAGGTGAGAGCAGAATCATTTACTGAGACATTAGGACATAACTAGTTCTGGAGAATGATGGAGAGTTCCATGGTAGAGAATGCACTCCTAATTGTATCATTGACGATCGGAGTAACAAACGACTGAATTCAAATGCAAGGAGTTGATATTGTGAGAAGATACCGAAAAGGTCATATCAAGGACAATATTGCATTAGCAAATGGAGTTATGCTCAATATGATTAATATAGAAGATTCTAGTAGAAAATCACTAAGCACCGTAAGGAACTGTCCTCTCTTTGGCAGCCAAGTGTAGTGCACAGAAATAAATAAATTAGTTGTCTCCTAAATTGTGTTTAAATCTCATTTTCCCCTAATCTTCTTACTAGTATATAAGTTCTTCTGTTTGCCATGATTTCAGCGTTGTTTCTAGTTGTACAATTCTCTATTTGGCCTGGTTAGGTGATCTAGTGAGATGTAAATGTGCTATGATATATATTATAATGTTTTTTTTTGTACTGTAGCTTCTTGGAAAAAGTAGTGGATTCCAAGTAGCATCAACCCACCGGCCATGCACTAAAGGGCTTTGGTTGTGGAGTGCACCGTTGAAGAGAAGAGCTCTTGATGGAACTGAGTACAATCTCCTACTCTTGGACAGTGAAGGGATTGATGCTTATGATCAAACGGTAGGCCAAGTTTAATGAACTGAGTATTACTTGTTGATTGCTGATTTGATTGTTGTACAATGATGACATATTGTCCCATTAGGCATATATTTTCCCTACAATAATTCTTATGGTTGTCCTTGCACTCTTTTTTTCATGTGAAGGGAACATACAGCACACAGATATTTTCTTTGGCCGTCCTCTTGTCTAGCATGTTCATCTACAACCAGGTTGGTGAAGTCTGCAAAGTTATAGTGATTTGGTTTTCAATTCCTAGATGTTTAAGATTTGTTGTATTAGTTTTAGTTATAAGTTGTTGATCGTGTCTTATACTTTTTCCTTTCTCTCAGCTTTGTTATTACTTCACTGAAGTTTCTAAGATACTTTAGACTTCAGTTTATCTCTCTTACTAATCATTTTGCTTGTGTATAACTCATATTCAGATGGGGGGGATTGATGAAGCTGCACTGGATCGGCTGTCTCTTGTCACTCAGATGACTAAGCATATTCGCGTGAGAGCATCTGGAGGGAAGACTAGTGCTTCTGAGTTGGGACAATTCTCCCCTATCTTTGTTTGGCTTTTGAGAGTAATTTCCTCAAACTGTTCTGCTTCTTTTACTCTGGAAACTCTGTTAATTTAGACTCGGTGATTGTTTGGGTACTGAACTATTGTTTTTGTTGTTACATAATGTAGGACTTCTATTTGGATTTAGTGGAAGATAATAGGAGAATAACACCACGGGACTACCTGGAACTTGCTTTGAGGCCAGTTCAAGGTACTGGAAGAGATATTGCTGCCAAAAATGAGGTATTGTCTGCTTTTTTGTTTTTACCCTTTTAGTGTGGGATCCTTGAATAGGAGCTCCCATAAACATTTTCTCTGACCTTATGTTAGCCTAGTTTATTTGAGGCAAATATCCATCTATGATAGTGGCATGTTTCCGTATACAATCGTGTTCTTGTCATCCTAGTTATAAGTATTTCTTGAACTTGTTTGGTTGCAACTAGTTGTGAAAAAAATCCACCAAAAAAAAATGTATTGGGAGTTGATGACTGTTAAATAAAAAATTTCTTCATTGTTATTTGGATTGTAATTAGATCACTTGCTTAAGAGCTGATTCATTATAATGGTTGGGCTAAAAGCTCCTTTTGTTGTGTCCTAGTGTTAAAGGAACTTAACGTGGTGATTCAATGCGTTGTGAGTTTTGTCTTTGCATGGTTCCTGTTTGTGTCTATTCATACATCATTGCTGTAGGGGTACTGCTTACTACTACTTTTTCAGTGTTTCTTTATGTTAGGTTTTTATCTTTTAAAAAAATGCTTTCCAGATTCGGGACTCTATCCGAGCTCTATTTCCAGATAGAGAATGTTTCACCCTCGTGCGACCTTTGAATAATGAGAGTGATCTCCAGCGGCTTGATCAAATATCCGTGAGTATCTTCTCATTGTTAGATGCGCTTTTATCTACTTCAGCAGATATTTTCACTTTGTTGTTCTCATTTCGTGGTTTGTATGTGTGATGATGAATGCAGATGGATAAACTGAGGCCTGAGTTCAGGTCTGGGTTGGAGGCCTTGACAAAGTTTGTTTTTGAGAGAACAAGGCCTAAGCAAGTTGGGGCCACCGTCTTGACTGGCCCTGTTCTAGTAGGTATTACAGAGTCTTACTTAGAGGCATTGAATAATGGTGCAGTGCCTACGATATCATCTTCATGGCAGGTTGGTAATATCTTGAATCTCTATATGTTTCCAATCTAAAATCTTGGGCAGTCTCCCAAGCTCAGTTGGTTATTGGTACAACAATCTTGAGAAGTGTGAATTGAAACTGCCTAGTGACTTCAGTGGGTTTGCAACTTATACAACTTGTCTGCCATGTTTAGTCATGATATGGAGCCCTTCGGAACCCCCTTGTGCCCCAATTCCTTTGTCTGTTTTCTTTTTATTTCTCCTGGGATGCTGAGGATTTTTGTCACAAGTTGACTCATGACTGAATGGGTGTCTGCAATGAAGGGTTTGTTTGATAACATTAAAAAATGAGTGCAGAAAATTTAATTTCTTAATATGAAGTGCTAAAGTCTTTTAAGTACTGAAAATGAAAATGAAAAGTTGTTTGATAATAGAAAATCAATTTTATTAGTTTTTACCAAACATGGCATAGTGAGCACCGTTGGAAGGTTTTGGTTGTATGATTGGGTAAGGTTTTAATTTCCATGGAATATTTCATCACTTAACCAATTAAGTAAGGCCTTCCTCGCTTACTGCATTAAGTATTTTTTACACAAAACAATAGTTGTGTAGTTAGATATGATCAAAGGCAATTAATGACATTACGCATTGGAAAAGTTAATTCTCAGTGATTTCATGTGGTTATCAAATCACACCCTAAGATAGAGAATCCTTTATATTTTGGTGCTTTTTTATTTTCCATCCACACAATATGAAAGAGGAAAACTTATTCAGCTAATCAACAAGCCTGGCTATGAATTTTTTACAAATTAAAACTAAGGTAATAAAGATGAACATTTGATTAATTTTGGGCAATACGATCCATTTTATTGACCAAAATAGTTTTGGTGTCTGACAATTATTGTTATGTTTTCTATTTTACACTATACTTTGTGTCACTAGAAATAAAACACTTTTTTCATGAGATTCTATTAAAGATTGAGTTGTTTCATCTAAACGACCTAAGGAACTTCTCCACTTTGTTTTGATGTTAGAATCTTTTTCATCTTGCAAATTGACTTGTCTGTCCTAAATCTTTTTTTTCCCCTGTTTATTTCTATAATGCATTGAGTTAAGTCTAAAATGCTTTTATCATCCTTTGATAAGAATTATCAATGTTATTAGTGGGCCATAGAACTGTGTGGTGCCGATCATCACTTGTCATTACTGCATAGTATAGTTATGTTTTCATTATAGTTATGTTTTCATTCTAATTTACCTCTTACTTTTGCAGAGTGTTGAAGAAGCTGAGTGTCGTAGAGCTTATGATTTAGCTACAGAGGTTTACATGTCTACTTTTGACCGATCTAAGCCACCGGAGGAAGTAAGCAACGCCTTACTAGAGAAATGAATGCTCTATTATTTCGATATTTTCCTAATTTCAGTTAATGTAGGCTGGCATGAGGGAGGCCCACGAGGAAGCAGTACAAAAATCATTAGCTGCATTCAACGCGAGTGCTGTTGGTGTTGGTTCAGCAAGGAAGAAACATGAGGAGCTCCTCCATAAGTTCTTCAGAAGGGCTTTTGAGGTGTTGGCTAAGTTACAAAATGCTAACTTTCTGCTGCAATGAAGTGGAATCTGCAGTGCTATTTTTATCATGGGTGCTCCCAATAATTTGGTTCTGTGATGGTTATTACATTGGGAAAATTAAGTCTCTATGGACTATGTTTATTCTTTTCCTTTGAGCTAGTGATTGGTTGGTTGCATTGTGTTTGGCATTGATATTGTTGGGTTTTTTTGGGCCAACAATTGATTTGATTTGCTCCCCTAGACGTGCATTATCGTGTCGGACTATGGAGATCCATATTCCACTGACATTTTTTATCTCACATTATGGGACAATTGATCTATGGCACAGAAAGTGCAAAAACTGAGCTGCCAACATATTTGAAAATCTTATTTAGCAGGATTTTGATAAACTTAGTCTCAAGTTCTGGGATAGGGAGCTTGATGTGTTTATAAGATGACGCTGGCATTGTTAGATATGGTTTAATTGTCATATTTCTTTTTAATAAAAAAGCTGTGGTCTGTTGAGTAATTATGATCAATGACAGTGGTCTATTTTTGTTAGGTTATTTTGATTTCTCTGTATTTGGGCCAATAACTTAAAGTAATTGTCTCTTGACTAAATTGGTCCATGCAGGATTACAAGAGGAATGCATTTATGGAGGCAGACTTACAGTGTTCACATGCTATACAGAGCATGGAAAAGAGGCTGAGAGCAGCTTGTCATACGCCTGATGCTAATATTGATAATGTTGTTAAGGTTAGTAGTCATGTTTGATGCTACTGAATATATTCCTTATTCATAATACTTCTTATTGCTTAAATATGTTGTTTTGTTTGTTTACGAGACTTGGATATTGTTGATTCTTTTTGCATTGATGTCTCATTAGATCAAATTGCTTCTATTTTGTTGCGTTTGGGCTGTGTTTCAATAATGCCAATTCATAGTTGTCTTTATCTACTGGAAAATAATGTTGAAGGATGTTGACCATGTTGAAATCGTGAGGTGGCCATCACTGGTGTGGGGTCTGATTAGTGTCTAGTAGATTTAGATGTGTTGAAAGAAATGAAGGCATTTGGGAAATTTTCCATGCTTGTACCAAATGCAGACGAGGTCCACTTCCAAATGTAGGGGAATTGTGATGTATTGACTGCTAGTGCCATGGACATGAAGTGCAGTATATAAAAGATGATTCTCTATCTAATGCTAAAGCTGATAAAAAACATGCTGAGCTTCTATTTAAATCTGAGTACCTTTCTAGTTAACTGTTGCAAGTAAGTATTTGCAAAGCATCTAGTGTGGAACAAGTAAAACAGGAGTACAAAAGGCCACTTTGTATTCTATTGCGCAGATCTTTGGTTCTACAATGTCTTAGCTCTTGCTATGTGATAGGGTTGCCCATTCCAGAGCAGAAACTCCATAATGCCAAGAGATAATTGAATCATTGTCAAAATTTCACTCTTGGAATACAGTGTATGGGATTACTAAGTGCAAAATTATCCTCTCCACGAGAAGACTGGTCTTTGCTTCAAGACTAAAGTGTGGAAATTACATGAGGGGAGGCTAAAAAGGAGTCTACAAAGATTTAAGTTTTAGCACTACGTAAAATTTTGTGGAACCACTTCCACTATTCTAAAAATTTGAGCTCTTAGATGAAGGCATGGCTTAACATATATTTATCACAATGTAATCTTGCTCAATAAACATTTTCACTTCTTTCCAAAGTTATATTTCGTAGCATTTAATGAGAAAATAACAAATCAAGCCTGTCATATGTCGAATTTGAGGTCTGAACATAAATGCTACAATTATTTATGCTTGTTGTACTCATCATATTATGCAAAAGCATGGATTTTTTTGTCATTTTGGGCATCATCTTCAATGTGTTCAATTGATATTTTGCAGGTTCTTGATGTTCTTTTGTCAGAATATGAAGTATCATCTCATGGTCCATCAAAATGGCAAAAGCTTGCCGTGTTCTTGCAACAAAGGTTTTCCCTTTCTTTCAACATTTTCTTTCTGTTTGCCGAGTTTGTTATCTTCATCTCTATCCTTGACTTACCGCTTTCAAACTAACCAGCTTGGAAGGCCCAATACTCGACCTTGCCAAAAGGCTAATTGATCGGGTCGGATCTGAGAGGAGTTCCTTCATGCTGAAATGTCGGGCCATTGAAGATCAGGTTAAGATGCTTAATAAGCAACTAGAAGCCAGTGAGAATTACAAATCTCAGTATCTGAAGCAATATAAAGATGCCATCAGTGACAAGAACAGGCTTTCTGATGATTATTCAAGCCGTATAACTAAATTACAGAGTACTTGTAGTTTACTTGAAGAGAGGTCTTCTAGCTTGCTGAAAACGTTAGAATCTACAAAGCAAGAATCTTTGGACTGGAAAAGGAAATACGAGCAAGTGTTGTCTAAACAGAAAGCTGAGGACGACCAGGCTAGTTCTGAAATTGCGATCCTCAAGTCCCGGAGCAGTGCTGCTGAGGCAAGACTAGCTGCTGCTAAGGAACAAGCTCAGTCTGCTCAAGAAGAGGCAGAGGAGTGGAAAAGGAAGTATGATATTGCTGTTAGAGAAGCAAAAGCAGCCTTAGAGAAGGCAGCAATTGCACAAGAGCGCACAAATAAGGATACACAAAAGAGGGAAGATGCTCTACGGGCGGAATTTTCCATTGAATTGGCTTCAAAGGTTTCTCTCCTCCAACCCTGTCCACACATGCACACTCATTTGTGTTGGTGTGAACACATGTAGCTTTCTTCCTGTTCCTTGTACCCTATTATAGTGGAATTGATGTGTTTACCATTTCTTGATGATTGTGCAGGAGGAAGAAGTGAAGGGAAGGTGGCGAAACTCGAGTATGCTGAGCAGTGCTTGATCACCATAAAGTCGGAACTGAAGGTAAGCTCTTATCATTTTGATCTAGGAGTGTTGAAAAGTGAAGGCGATGATTTTACTGCTGAAGTTTTGGGGTTTAGCACATTTTTTAATTACACCCATATAGGAAAGCAACTTGTTAATCTGAATTTTCTGTTCTGATAACTTTTTTATTGTCTCCATCAGTCCTGGTCTGTAGGATAATATCTCCTTTTCATCTTTTTGCACTTGTGCTTGATGATTGATATGCTTTCCAGGCTGCTGAGTCAAAAATAGAGAATTATGATGTGGAGATTATGTCCCTAAAGAATGAAATAAGAGCGTTGAGTGAGAAGTTTGAAACTGCAAATGCTAAGGCCCAATCTTTTGAAAGAGAAGCTAGGATTGTGGAGCAGGAGAAGCTCCATCTTGAACAGAAGTACTTATCTGAGTTCAAAAGATTTGAGGAAGTTCAGGAAAGGTGCAGAAATGCTGAAAAAGAAGCTAGAAGATCTACTGAAATGGCTGACAAAGCACGGGCAGATGCAGTTGCTGCCCAAAGGGAAAAGAATGATATTCAAAGGCTGGCGATGGAGAGACTGGCCCAAATTGAAAGGGCTGAGAGGCTTGTTGAGAGTTTAGGGAGAGATAAATTTGCATTAGAAGATCAACTTAAGGAAGCACGTATATCAGAGACAGAGGCCCTCTCAAAAGTCACTTTATTAGAGGCGAGAGTGGAGGAAAGGGAGAAAGAAATTGAGTCCTTGTTGGATTCAAATAATGAACAAAGAGCTAGTACAGTTAAGGTACTGGAAAGTCTCCTCGACACTGAACGAAAGGCCCGTGCAGAAGCCAACAGCAGAGCAGAAGATCTCTCGGTCAAGCTACAATCTGCCCAGGCAAAAATTGATTCCCTCCAACAAAAGTTAACTACAGTTCTTATAAATGAAACTGCACTGGACAGCAAACTCAAGACTGCTTCTGTGGGGAAACGGCTCAGAGCAGACGATGGTGAAATTGGCATGGAATCCGCTCAAGAAATGGATATTGATAAGGTCTCCAGAGTAAACAAGAGGTCGCGAAGCACGACCAGTCCCCTAATGCACATTCAGCCAGAAGATGGCGGATCCGTGTACAGAGGCGATGAGGACAACCACAGCAACAAAACTTCACAGGAGGATTATACCAAGTTCACCATGCTCAGACTCAGGCAAGAACTCACGAGTCACGATTTCGGTGCCGAGTTGCTCCAACTGAAGAATCCTAGCAAGAAGGACCTCCTTGCACTATATGAGAAGCTTGTCCTCCAGAAGTCATGAACTTTTTGTTTGTACAGGGAGGCGCATGTAACTTAGAAAAGGGTTTGAGTTGTAGATCAGATATGATATAGAGTTAGCTATTTTCATTCTGTAGATTCTTTTCTTGAAATTCTCATTGGGACTAGTCCAAATTATTATCGTGAGCGGACTCCCGTTTCCATGCAAGCATAGGCTCTACGCAAGTGTGTTTTCAGGCTTCTCCGTCAGTGTCGTTCTCTGGATAGTGGCTTTTGAGAGTTTCCAGGGTGGTGCCCTAGAGGAAGATTTTTTATTTGGTGTGCTTGGTTTTCTGGCTAAATGCTTCCTTGTGTTCGTGTGCCTGTGCATTTTTTGGGTCTAATGATGAGTGTAACAAGTAATTGAAGGATGGAAAACTAATCTCTTGTTGCCGGTTTGGAAAGGAAGGACTACCTTCTGCTTTTTTCCATGAGAGTGCTCCTGGTCTGTGTATGCTTATTCCTGGACTTGGATTGCGTCCTTGTCCGGGTTTTTTGTTCATGTTGTAAGCACGAGCTTATATCCAATAGAAACGCTGCTGTTGTCGTGTGTTGAAGTGCACGAGGTCAGTCTTTTAGTTCTTGCGTTGTTTGGTTAAGCTTGTGTTAGAATATGAGAATTTGGTCTTGGAAGATGGCAACTCCACGAGATTTGTTGACCGAGGGATTGCCACGGCTTTTACCCCTTAGCTTTTCCTGTGAGAATGATTTTTATCCCTAATTTCCGAAGCAAAACTATCTGGATGGTATTTCCGGATTCAAGACGGGTCTGGTTAGGAGCTGTTCGCTTCTTTGGTTCAGAAAGTTAGTCGGGAATAGCTGCCTTTAATTTCAAACAGAAATTCCGAGTCAGAAATAGTTGTCGAATGGCCTTACTTTGTAATCCTGAGTAGTTGTTAATAGTTCCTAGGTTTTAAGTGTTGCAATGATCTTGGATTAACGGTATATCGTAATTTACTGTATTTAAACCACCTGTTTATCAATAACTGTACTTTCTACTGGAAATTCACATCATTATTCTTCTGTTGTTGGTAAAACATGTAGGCATGATGCATAAATAACTGTTCCGTCGTGCAAGCTTAACCGGGGAGCTACTAATCCAGCTATTCCACTGAACGAATTTAGCTCAGTTGGCCAGTTTACCTTCCGAGATTCTGGAGGTGAGGATTTCGATCCTCGCTCCTGCTAAGGATGGAAGCCGGGTTACAGTAATAGGTTAGACAACCTGTCTAGACCCTAATAGGACATATAAGGATGGCGGGCCTGGAGAAGTGGGTGGGGGTCGGGGTCATTTCCAAATAAACCTTACAAGGTTTCGGAAGGGTTTGGGAATTTATGGAAAACCCAATACCCGAACTCAGATTGACTTGCCTAATAAAATGCTCTTTGTTTCCTTTATATCCCTTAGGTGGTAGAGCAAATATGCATAATCAATAACTCTATTAGGTTTTATAACTGCTTTTGGGAATTTTTTTAACTTACCGTTAACTTCTCGATGTTATTTATCAATGTTTGTAAAGGCTAAGGACAAAATTTGTACAATGTAACATCTTTCAATGACGACCACCATTTCATCCTTGATTTATTTTTAGATCTTAGAATGTTTATAATCATTGAGCTTAAATTCTTTCAATCTCATATTTTGTGACTGTAGATTTCTAATTGAACATTTAAAATACTTAAGTTTAGAATAAATAATTGTGTTTGCAAACTTGAGATTGTTTAATATATATTTTATGCAAAATTATGTATATTATGGACACTACAGTAAGTTGCGACCTAATGGAACTGGACTATTTTAGCGAGGTGGGTTTGGGATATTATATCAAAACCTCTTTGGGACCACCTTTATATCTTGAAAAGAATATCGACTTGTCTTTTTCTGTGTTTTTTCTTGGCAGGATAGCAGGAAAAAGAAAGCACCGAATAATATCAAACCAAGTCGACTTAATCACGTGTGTAAAGAATTCACTAAAAATTAGGACGAAAGCAACGTAATTCCTCCTCTCCTTTTTTTTTTGGTTTAGTTCTGGCTTTGGATGCAGGAATGGAAATGCAAATATAAATAAGTTTGAAAATGATTAGAGACGTTTTTTTTTTTTTTTTTCATCAAAATAAGAGAAGTTAGTAATTTGGAAAAAGCCAAATAAATGTTGCTATATAATTGGATTAAAGTGGGTAACAATTCCACATGAGATTGTAATTTCTGAAAAAAAAGTGAAAAATTTAACGGGTTGGTAAGTAGGGACAAATAAAATTAATAAACTGAAAAATAAGCTAAACAATTATCGGTTAACAACTAAGATGAGATTTGATAAAACAAATCTAGTTGGTAATCTGATGAAAGAAAAACTAATAAGTCACATATATAAAACTGGTAAGTTTTAACAAGTTTAATTTGTAATAGCAATAACTAAAATTTAATTAACAATAACAAAACTTGGTGAATGAGAAAAATAAATGTTCATAAATAACTCAAATGAGAGTTGGCAACCCAAGAGTAATTGATAATAGAATCGGAAAAAGTTGGCACGTCACTTAAATGAAAATTGGTATACTCATATAAGAGGTGCCAAATTTAAGGTATCGGAAATTAGAAAGACAAATTAAATTAGAAAAAGACAAAAAAGGTTGATAATTTCTAAATTGTCAAAAGGAGTTAGTAGCTTCATACTAGTTTTTTGACCGGTGTCTTTTTTAACTGATTTTTTTTTTTTTTTTTTTGAAACAATAGGTTTTTCTTTTAATAATGAAATCGGATGAACAGTGACTTTTTGAACCAATCATTTTTTGACAATTCCGAACTCTTTTGAAAATCTACTGAGTATGAAAAAATCCGTTATATTAGGAATGAAAGAGTAGAATCGTGCTATGCAATTACATTTTTTCTCCATCTCGTTTCGAGACATTGAATATTTAGTAGCTAAATGACCGAAAAAAATTCAAATATCCAAAGACCAAATTCCTAAACCAATAAATATGGTTTTGCTTCAGTCCAATTTGATCTCAAAGTTCGTACCTTTTTTCACAAGCTCAGTTTTTGACATGATTGGGAAGCTGAGTTTTTTTTCCCCTGACCTGTTTTGATCAAACAAGTAACAAAAAGACAGTTACTTTACTACCCATTTGGACAAACATGTTAACAATTAAAAGCAGGGCAAACAAAAACATCTAAGTTAAGCTAGTCTTGCACTTTTAGATAGCTTTCAGTTTCACTATTTCCTTTTATAGCTGGGAGGGCATTACAGTTCAAGCCC
The DNA here is from genome assembly GCA_017140615.1 of Eucalyptus cladocalyx. Lineage (NCBI taxonomy): Eukaryota > Viridiplantae > Streptophyta > Magnoliopsida > Myrtales > Myrtaceae > Eucalyptus > Eucalyptus cladocalyx. Next base: position 11,334,033 of record CM029519.1, read on the forward strand.
AAATTTGGACAAGACAATCTAAAATAACAGAAGTCAAAAGAACGCAAAATATGCAGACTTCTCAGTGAAGAATCGATACACTAGAATCATTGCTTATCTGGTAGTTAGGTCGGCACCTCCAGACTTCCTGCGCAAGAGAAGGGCATTTCTTGCTGAATACTTCATAAGAGACAGAGACCGGTTCCTTAGTCAAACGTCTCTTTATAAAAAATTGCGTCGGAACGAAGCAGCAAAGTCAGAGAGATCTTAGAATAATATAGTCCCCTAATCTCTTTAAAAATCTCACATGGCATGGTATCATGGGAATGGTTTTATTTTTCTGGTCTAAATTGAATTTTACTTTTTAATCATTTTGCTAAAATCAAAATCTTGCAATGTAACTAATGTAATTTCCTTTAAAACCCAAAATACTCGAGAGTTTCACGAATCAAGTACAGGCATATAGATTTATATATAATGTTATTCATAATTTTTGAATATGAACAATAAATTAAACATTGATGGAGAAAGGCTCGAAAATCTTCCTAGCCTTGGTTTTTTTTTTTTGGGTAAAGTTCCTAGCCTTGGTTTTGATTCTTTGACGACTCCAAAAAGTTTCTAACTTCCTGCAAAAAAGGAGCTACGATTTCCCTCATTACTCTATTTTATGTTTTCCTCATTTCCAATGTGAAATTTGTGAGAACACTGCCAATTATTCTAAAAATTTAAACTATTAGATAAATGTGTTGTTTATTATTTAAATTTTTAAATATTCAAATACTGACCCCTTCCCAATGTGAGAATTTTGACACGTTCCGACACGTTATATATTATATATTTATATATAAATATATAAATAAATAATAAAAAATAGCCTAGAATTCATTTACACAAAAAATATTAAATAATATCATTCATATTTTAATTTGTTACAATAATACACAAAACTTAGAGGAAAAAAACATTGTTTAAAGAAAAATGCTGAAATGATATTTTTAAATTTATTTATTTATCATATATAGCATTTTTTATTACTTCTTTCAGAGTAAAAGACTTTTAAAAAAAATAAAACAATTCTAAAAAATAAAACTGAAAAAAAAATTGACCCCGTGTGTGTTATTATTTAAATATTTTCTAAGTATTATAAATTTTTAAAATTGACCCCGTGCGTGTCGGAATCGCGTGTCGGAATTCTAGACTCGCGTGTCGGAAAGAGTTGACCACGTGTCGGATTTTTCGACACCTTATGCTTAGTTTGATCTTTTTGTCTAGTTCTAAGCGTGTAAATATCTAATCGGGGAGACAAATTGGAATCTAGTAATATTTAAATTCATGACATTTAGTTATGATATATTGTAAGATTTTGTGGGACCATTGTCAATTGTTTTAAAAGTTTAAACTGTTAGATGAATATGTGATTTATTATTTAAATATTCTAAAATCCAATCAAACAAATACTCACTGTCATTGTAGAGCTATACAACAACAATCCCAAACTAATAATGCTAGTGTTTTCACTGCTACACATAAGAAACACTATCACCCCCAATTCATCTATTGATATTTTACAAGCTTTCCCTTGCTCGAATCTTCCATTAGCGGGACCAAAGAAGCTGCCTCGCCTTGATCGACGAAGTCGGGAATAATTAACTGGTCGTAAGACTCACCATAAGGTGCGTTGCCATAATACTCCATCACATTAATAGAGCTCCTAGGTACATGAACATTCTCATCCAAGCTCTGATCACTCTTTGGCGTTTTGTCCTTTGGCTCTTTGACGGTCGTCGAACTGGGTTGTCTAGGCTGCGTTTGGTAGAACACCTTGGACACGACCAGCTCTCCATCCTTCTCCTCTTCGTTTTTGCCGAGGTGGTATTGGTGCATCACCCAGTTGGTCTTCTCAGGCTTCCTTTGCCTCCCATAATTGATATAGAGCACAAGTATCTTCTTGAACCCCTTCACGGCTCCGCCAGCGAGGACTGGCCTCGTCTTGCCGGTCTTGTGCCACCTTGTCTCAGTCCCATCCATGTTCTTCTGCACTCTGCGCCGTTTCCTAGTCCCGGTGGCATATGCCTTCGAAGGCCGATGGAAGAAGTGGCGGATTTGTCCGTCTTTGCTTACTCCTGTGTGACGCGCATAGAAGAGACACTCAAATGACATTTGTAGTAAATGGAAATTGAGTTTCATATACCCAATTAGCTCATGTAACAAATAAAGATGATCTGAGTGGTAATTATATTTTCAACTATTCAACATTATGCTTCCTACTATGCAAATGAATACTCAAACGGTTGAGTATTCAGTTTCAATATAAATTGTAGATTGTTGCACCCTACTGTGGAAATTTGCAATCCTCATTTTAGTTGTTGCATCCAAATATGGCGTGCTTGAATTTTGAGCTCCTCATCCAAGTTTGTAAGAAAACATAATTTATCGTGCAACATTTGCATATAGAGTCTACAATGTTTGGCATGACATGAGGGGGGACCAGGTCATGCGACGGATTCAAGCTAGATTCTGAAGCAAAAAATCCAAGATTTCATAGAAGAAGGAAAATAAATGCAGCAGATGAACAGGACGCTCCTAAAAACCCCAACGAGAAAATGAATGACATAACTCAACCATCAACATGAGCATGAGAACATCTGAAGAGCAATTGATTGTATAGAATGAAAAAATCTAAAGCTGATATTCGAAATATATCTTCCCCAAAAATTGTTGTACGTATTTTACTAACCTAAACTAATTACTCAGAAGCACCTTTTTGGGACATGCTAAACAAAGTTAAGCTAGATTTTATTTAACGCAGATGCAATGAAGAAGAGTTTCTTGAGCAATCTGATAGGCACTGGAGATGAGCCTTGAATTAGATGACATGTTGTTGACAAAATAAGCAATAACTTTAGATCTGAGGGGAGTTAGGAGACCCATGATATTAATTTCAAGAGCTCCTTCAAAGTCCTACTCGATGCATTTCTAAGTTGGGTAACTTGTTTGAGACCATTTTCAGTCTCAAAATAATCCATTTGCATGTGTTTCTCCTCGGTAACCTATTTTAGACTTGTTTTCATCATGATTTTAGCACATTTATTATGCTTGTTCTTGCTTTAAATATTTCAATTATGCTTGATTTCTGAATTAAGTAGGGTTTCAAGGGTGAATTCACCTGACTTTAGCTGCAAAGACAAGCTTCTTTCTCTGAACATAATATTTTTGATAGTTTTGCTTGTCGGGCTTTGAGAAACTTGCGCTGTTATGCATGTGGGCAAGTTCTTTCTGTGTTTTACACTGCTAACACTTAGAATGGATTTCCTTTGTATCCATGTCAAGGCTGGTTTACATGAACTGTATTTCTGTAGTATCATTATGTATGTTTTCATCATCTATTTTGAAAGCATACAAACAATCAAATTCATACAGCACAAGCATTTGCAACAGTTCTGCACATTAAACTTACAAAGTGTGAAAAGATTGTCAAAAAATTAAAAGTCACTCCTATAATGACAAAACCAGAACTTTAAAATCTGGTTCTACAAGACTTCTGTATGATAGACTCAAAGATGATCAATTTGATGTTTTATGTGAAACCAATTTGTTGAGAGATAAGACTCTCGAACAAGAAAGTTGATTTGGGATTGAGCAGAATGCTTGACAATCTTGAAAGCGTTCATTAAAAAGAGATCACACCCACATAATTATAGAGACTTTTGTTCTGTGAAAGGTTTACCTAAAACCTGATGGTAAATGGAGAGCAGTGTCGCTATCATGAAGAGAGGATAACTATTTGACTAATTCCCAACTAAAAGAGAGGCGACACATTGAAGTTCCAATCAATAAAAGACCATAATCCATGCAACAATATCTTGAAAGTGCTACTACTTCTTCATTAATACACAATTCCCCGACCAAAGACGTCCATTTTACCCCAGAACAAGCTTGAACATCATCATTTTACCAAAAAAAGAAAAAGAAAAAGAAGCTTGAACATCATTAAACAAACTCCTAACAGAGATACATTTTCCAGTATATCTAGGAACTAGCAAACACAATCCTAAACCGCCAAATCTGAAACCAGAAGTTGTATACTCTTTGCAGACAATTCGAGTATTTGATTATCTAAGACATCGGTACATTGAAGAAGATTATACTTTCTTGAATAATCGTATTAAAGGTGCGATTTTCTTTATGCATGCCATGACTATACATTGATTTCATGCACATTTGCATTTATATCTAAGATATCTATCTTAATAACTAACTGATAAAACCTCTTTAGACTTACATATGAAAAAGAATTTGGGTAAAAAAGATATGCATCTTTTCCTCTGAACTAAAGCTTAGGCAAAGGAATTACTCCCGTTACACAGTCCAAACGTCCAAAAAGGCCAAATGAAATAAAAAACAAAACGGCAACAGTATCTTTCTATGAAGGGTAATTTTCTTTTTATTTAAAAAAAAGATTAATAACATTTAGGGTTACGCATTAACTATCGTGAAATCATTCAGAGGGCAATGTTATTCCAGAATTACCCGGAAGTCTATCTGGGTGTGTACAGCAAATCCCATCATCTCCTTCCAATGTAGGAATGAACTGATCAATGAGAAAATGAATCTTCCTCACATCCCCCATTATCTTCGCTTCCAAATGCTCTAAGATTTCTTGGTCAGTCGGATCAAACTTCACTCCCGCTGGTAGCCCCACCAAATCATGAACAATCTCCCTCTACACAACAATAATTTCATAATTACACACATCCTAAATGACGAAAGAAAAAAAATAAACCCTCGAGAGGAAACTAAACATACAATACAAAACCAAAACAAAAAGAAAAAGAAAGTGATAAATACCTGATCAACTAATGGGAAGCTGTGGCCACATGAAGGGCATGCTATGGTGGGAAGAAGAGTGTTGTCATCATCCTCATCTTCATCCCTAGGATTATAAGTTGGTGGGATTATGGCTCTTGCATCTTCCGTTTGCCACGTCATTTCTTTATTGCTCTTCTCTGTCTCTCTTGCGCATCCCATACCAAGATTTCATCTATTTTCTTAGGCTCCAGACTCAAGCTTAAGCAACACCTCTACTAATAACTGCATACAAAAAAAGGAAAAAGAAAAAAAGAGAGGGTTTTAATCTTACTAAACCGAACAATTTAGAGATTTCAGTTCTTCTAGAGACTGTCTTCTGCGAGAGAGAGAGAGAGAGAGAGAGAGAGAGAGAGAGCTTTTATAAGAAGAGAGGTGCGGGAAAGAGAAGGGGATTATATTAATAGGGAACTTTAATGTGTAAAAAAAAATAAAATTGCGTGGACGCCAAGTTTGGCTTGGATTATGTATACGCGCGCCTCCGGCAGACAAGAATCCAATCCCTTGACTAGTTTTTTTTTTTTTTTTTTAAACATTTAATACGAACGTGGACCCTTTTTATTACTTTTTGTTGACTGGTACATATTCGTGGAAAAGCCAGATAAAAGAAGAAAGTTGTCTTTTTGACCTAAAGAGAAAAGCAAGAAAGTTAAAAGAGAAAGGATGTTAATATGAGCGAGAGAGAGAGAGAGGATATAGTGGATGCAGAGTCCTAATCAAGAGTGGCCTTGAAGTTAAGTATAGATACATGAAACCTACGAACCAACGATAATGAATACGACTACGAGCTTCGCTTGGAACAACCGGCATGTTCAGATGGGCTTATTTTGATCCATAAGCCAAGCAATTCCATCTCGGGACTTAATAAGAAGTGATCGATATTTCAAAATTTGGAAAACATTTGAGATGACTTTGAATGTTTTGTGTGGAGCTCAAGGGTGCCGTCGACGGACTTGTTTGCATGATGTTGACGGAGCTCGATACCCCCAACAATCTGGGGGAGAGAGGGAGAGAGAGAATTCAGTGATACGGCGGAGACGATGTAGTGCTGCTAGAGCTACAATGCCAGCATTGGTGTTTGGAAATGGTTGGCAACAAAGGAGATTGGTTTGATTGACAAATCCATATATAAAAAAAGGAGGAAAAGTTTTTGCGTTTAGGGAGGTGTGAGTAATAAAGAGATACATTGTGCATGTAAAATATATTTTCAAATTATGTAAGTAATGCTAGACCCTCTTGACTTTCATTGGCTATTGAATACATCGAATTCTCTTGATATTACATCATATTAAGGTCATATGTGATAATATCTATATATTGTTTCATAACTTTTAAGGGTAATTTTAAATTTTCACGAGAAAAGCCAATAAATAACTCATTTGCATAGGAAAAGTAAGAATGAACATAACCTTTTAATGTCACCTACTGATCAACCGCAAGAATACATTAATAATTATTTCAATCTCATCGGCAAAGTGGGAAATGTTTTTCTTACATTCATATGCTCAATCGAAAACTTAAACCCCGGCTAGGTCGTTTTCCCACAGAAAAAGATCTGATCAGTTCCTCTCATGAAGCTCAATCTAAAATAATTACTTCATAGGTGAAACCATAAGGTAATCAAGCTTTGAGAACGTATGCAACGCGTGTCTTATTCTTTGCAAAGTAAGAAAACTCACACAACCGAGACAAAGAATTGCGAGGTATGTGCTTGTCGCTTCCGAGGAAGCAGTTGCAGAGAGCGAGAAATGAGGAGACCGGCTGTCTGAATTCGCAGAGCCCTTGGATCCGCCGATGAACAGCGTGTTGGACGACAACTTCTAAAGAAAGTCGGTCCTCAGCTTCTGAAGGAAGTCACGCCCCCAAGAGAGAGAAAACTTGTACAGTAAGCTTGGTGTGGACGACAATTTCAACGTATGGATTGGGGTTTAGTACCGAAGTTTCTACAATAGGGGGGTCCCCTCCCATACACTTCAATTCTTTTTGACTTCTGCACGCGCAAGATGAACTCTATGAAATGACATATGATCGTTCCAATTTTGACTCCATCAGTTTCGCGGAACATGTGATGTTTTTACGAAATATTTTCAGGAGGCTATTTTCCATAAAAATGATAGCATTTTTCAAAAAAAAAAAAATTGAATATTTTAAATTATTTTTCTTTCCTTTTCTCTGTTTTTTTTTTTCCTTTTTTGGCTGATTATTGGCCATAGCGATAGGTCACGGCAAGCTCAAGCCTCTTGGCGAGTTTGGCAACGCTTGAGCCTTGCCTAAGGTTGCTAGAGCTTTGACGACTTCTGGCAACCTCAGGTGAGGCTTGAACCCCTCTCAAATGGTGGATCTAGCGAGGTTCGAGCTCGCCTAATAGGCCTTGAGTGAGAGATCAAGCCTCGTCAAGATTTGGTGAGGTTCGAACTAACTTGTAGCTGGTTGCCAACCCATGCCATGGTCCACGACCAGTCAAAGAAGAAGAAACAAAAGAAAACATTTAAAAATAAAAATTAAGAATAATTTAAAACTTGACTTTTTCAAAAAATAAAAAAAGAGGAAAAGGTATTTGGTAAAAAAAAGTGCTTGGTTTAGAAGTGAAAATAAGATGATGGAAAATGTCTTCCGCTTTTTGAAAAATGAAAAATATTTTCCTCATTTTTGAATTTTTTTTCCAAATTAGTTTATTTTTCGTGAATTGAATGGTGAAATATCCAAAAAATATTTTTTGAAAGTTTTTCTTTTTTTTTTTTTTTCTGTGAAACGATCAGAATCTTAGTGTTCATATGAAACTTTGTGAATAACTAAGTTTGGACGAGTAAGATTTTCTATTTGAGAACTGCCGAAAATACGAGGAGATATAATCATTGCACCATTCCTCTCCTATATGTTTAGATTGACAAAAGGACCATGTCGTTTTTCCAATAAGATGACACATGTTGGGTTATGCTTAATATTTAGTGCAGGACACTATTTACTGAAAGTTTAAAAGAATGGACAATGACGGCGTCATAATTTATATCTGAAATGTGCGTGGGGAAACCCATAAGTGGATGAATGGAACATTTCTAAGATAAGGAGTGAACTCCGTCAGACGCGGTTAGAGTCCTCACAATTTCCTCCCACTGCTTGGGAGCTTATAGTTTCATTCTTTAATCACTCCCCGATAGGGGTTCTTTTGACCATTTTCTCACGGTACTACTTCGCTATAGGTCACTAAAGAGTATTTAGCCTTGCAAGACGGTTCTTGCTGATTAACATGGGATTACACATGGATAATGTCCACTTTGACTTCGAAAAGGTCTTGGGTCGTAAGATGGCCATTTGGGTGTCATGAGAAATGGATATCTCATTTTTGATAACAAGGGTCGCTGAACCGAGCAAACACAATTGTCCTTGATTTCTTCATCCAATTAATATAGATAGGTATTAAAAAAAAATTCAATTGCATTCCTCTTGGAAATTTCTACCCAACGATTAGTCTCAAAGCTTGTTCCAATACCGAAATTGCGTGGTATATCTAGAATAGGCCTAAGAAGACATGATCCCAAGGGGATACTTGACATGTCCCCCCTATTCGAAGAGGGGTAAGACGTGGGTAGAAGAATTGGTCAAAGATGCACACCCAAGTTACATAGCCTTGGGTCCACTATCCCAATCATAATTTTCCTATACCAATAGGGAAAAGTCCTTCCCCTTTTGGCACGATTGTGGGCGTGGCACCTATCTTTTCCAATTCAGCAATTTGATTTATGATTTGTCATCGAAATGTTTCAAATGTTCCTAGAAATTCTTGCTCCCATTGGATCATTTGAATCTATGTGCATTAGGATCCCTATTCACATATCTCTCGGTATTATTGATGGTTTTTTTTCTTATAAGCAAAAATCTTTCTCATTATCACAGAGGATCTTGAAAAAAAAAAAGAGAGAGAGCTTATATCAAGTAAAATATATACTTCGACCTTCTTGTGTCAAATCTTTTGCTTGTAAAGGCAAAAGGATTGTATGCACTTTTTTTATTATTTTATATTATCAACTAATCATAATGGTTCTTTATTATACCATGGTATTTGATTCACCAAATACATCATTTTTTTATCCTTCGATAAAAAGATCCATTGATTTAATTCGTACCATCCAACCAAATCCAATTCCATTTGTTTACTTATTCAATTTTATTTTTGAAGTTAAAAATCATTTCTTCTTATCTTTTGTAATTTTTTCTATTTGATTTTTGATTATACAAGTTCTATCAACGAAATCTTTTTTTTTTTTTGGTCAAAGAAGAATCTGTCAAATCCATAAATCGAATTTGAGATGACTTATTTACAGCCTTTACGTTATTTTTACTTTATTTGGACATGAAGGATCTTACATATTCACAGGTTCCATTGTTTGCATATGGCGTCTTTGGGGCTTTCTATTTGATAGTATTGAAAGGCCCAATTCATTAGGACTTCCCTATAAGGAATGTGAGAGCAAAACATTTCCGGCATACCTCAATGAGCACCAATCTCCCTCAGCAAATATCTATCTGCACGCTACAAGCCATGGATACAAGGCATAGTAAATCACCGGTAGCAGGAAGATAACCACAGGCAAACATTTAACAAGAATGAGAAGTGGACAAAGAGAAATTGGCCACATTAAAATTACCTTTGGGGGGGGGGGGTGCTCCTAAATTATCCAAAAACTACTCAGCAACAGTCGAACAAGTGAAGAATGTTGAAATGAACCAAAAAATGTTGAACAGAGTTGAATCTAAATGTTGGCTAGGTGAGTATCCTGTGGTAAAAGGAGTGATTATGAATGCTATAGACCATTCACATGGACATGGTGAAGGGTGTAGTAGGCAACCTAATGGACTTCATTGGTTGAGGACTACCTGAATAAATGGGTTGTTATAAATCGAAGTTGGAATTAGATTATATATTAACTTGAATCATAATAAGCGTATAATGTACTGAAACAGATTGTTCTAAAGATTAATAGTAATTTCCCTCTTTGAGATACAAAGTTCAATTTTTTCTCTTCTAAGCCAAAACTTAGCCACCGGGTAATTGTCTATTTGATTGCAAAATAGGATATTTGTGAAGCTCTTTAGTCAATTGTCAAGAACAACCCTAGGGATAGAAGGGGCGGGTACATAATCGGGGATTTGATCACGCTAATGTTAGGTAAACAAGTTTTTGGTTTTGAGTAGTGAGAGGGGTTTGAGATCAATTGCTAAAAATATTACATCATTTGAGATTGGTTTGGTGTTTTATTATTGGGACACCTAATATTGGAACTTGAGATGTATAAAAAACAATGGTTTATAAGGTTGACAACAATCTGTAATGACTTAGAACACATCATCGTAATTTTGAATTTTAATTATGATAGTTACGAAGTTGTTGACCTAAGTTTTTGTGGATTGATTGTTATTGCATTTCTTGGGTTGGGACCGACTTGGGTCATGGCGCTCCGACTAGGCCCTTTTGGCAAGCCTAGTCCTAAAAAAACAAAAGAAAAAGGGGCCCAGCCTATTAAGGAAAAACCCTAGCCTGAAACTAGATCTGACTAGGCTTGTGCCAACCCGATTTTGCAGCCACTGCTACTTTCGTGGTCCAACGGCTACGATGGACAACACTGCCCGTGTGACATCCTGATTTTCCATTTCTATTTTCAATAAATTGAGACGGGCATTTCATCGGCATGCATATAGTTCTTTTCCCTGAGTCGGCCACTCATGTGAAAACTAATTTATCAGGTGAAACCGTTAAGAGATTCTAATGTATTAGACTCGAGAATTTGATCAGGAAGTAACCTTTCGACCGAGCTAATCTGCAAGGTCATAACGGCATATTTAATAATCGATTAGAGACCGGAGATAGGTCGACTTGACAGAGGCATGTGATCAAGTGTGAGTGATTCCACTAGATCGCACAATTTTTGTCGATTGGCACTGGACTGGCTTTTCTATTTGGGTACCCATGTCTGTATTTGAAACCTTGAGATTATCACGACAATCGAGAGTCGCCAATGTGTCAAAGATGTACATTGTGGCTTGAATTGATCAATCACAGGTCAAATGCATGAAAATTTTTAAAAGCTACTCGGTAGATCAAGACACGCTAGTATCGTGTCAGAGTGAGATTAACTATGAAAATTGAAAGCGAATTCAAAATTGAAAGTCCTGTTGTGTTACAAATCATTTTAGGAACATTGACTCATTTTCGAAAGATTTTTCATACAAACCAAGTTTTTCGGCAAAATAATCAAAGTATGGTTAATTTGGTTTGGGAAAATGGTAGGCCCGCTTTTGGTCGTACTTTTGGAATTCAAAATGGTTCTATGGTCAAGTAAAAATGTGAATTGAAATGTGGTGACATTGGATTAATTTATGAACTTCAATTTCGTTCAATTAGAAGAGAATTAAAAGAATGTGATGTACAGGATTTTGAATTCGTATGCCACGGCGGAGGTAGCAATTGGACCCATTGGAGGATTGTTGTGGAAGCTTGGTGTGAGTGGAAGATGACCTCATGTGAGGTCATGGTGAGGCCAAAGTGGAAGAGATTTGGACAAGTGTCAAGAGCCCATTGGCTCTCAAAAAGTGGGGTTTTCTCTTCACCCATCAACATCATCTTCTTCATTGGTTTTCTTCTTGGAAATTGGAGGAGAGAGAAGGGCCGTGTGAACTAGCAGCCCGACCGCCCCCTTCGCCCGCTCGACGCTGCCGCTCGTTGCCGTCGCCATCGCTACTTGTCTGCGCACGCTGTCGGTGCCGCTCCTCCTTCGTTTGCGCTAGCACCGCTCAAGCTCGCCTCTCCTCCTCTATTGAAATGTCCCTGGCCGTCGTCCCCTGTAGCTCGTCCATCCAGCATTGTCGCCCATCGTTGCCAATAACAGCTCGCCGTCGCCAAGGCTACTGGAGCCACCGCCGAAGTCAGCTCGTCGCCGGTGCCGCTTCTTCTTCGCTTGCGATCGTTGCTCCTCACTGCTCGCGCGTCCAGCTCTTTCATCCGCCTTCGTCCTTGGTTGCCAGCCACCATCGGAGCCAGCAGACTCGCCGGAGCCGCTGTCCCCATTGCTTGAGCTGCCGCCGCCCCTCTCTGCCGTTTCTGTGCCCGACCAGCGACTAGCTCCCCTTCGCCTGACCGTGAACAGCAGCCGTGAACCAGCAAGCTATGTAGCACCGACACGGACACGTGACACGTGACACGACACGACACGACACGTCGACACGTCATTTCTTAAAAATAGAGAATTTTGACACGTTCCGACACGTTATATATTAAATATATTTTTATATATAAATACATAAATAAATAATAATAAAAATAGCCTAGAATTAATTTACACAAAAATATTAAATAATATCATTCATTATTTTAATTTGTTACAATAATACACAAAACTTAGAGGAAAAAAACAAAGTTTAAATAAAAATGCTGAAATGATATTTTTAAATTTATTTATTTATCATATATAGCAATTTTTATTACTTCTTTAAGAGTAAAAGACTTTTAAAAAAATAAAAAAATTCTAAAAAAATAAAACTGAAAAAAAAATTGACCTGTGTGTGTATATTTATAGTAATTTTATTACTTCTTTTATTACTTCTTTTGTGTATATTTATGTTTTGACCCCTTAAGTATTAGAAATTTTTAAAATTGACCCGTGCGTGTCGGAATCGCGTGTCAGAATTTTGGACTCACGTGTCGGAGCGTGTCGGAAAGAGTTGACCACGTGTCGGATTTTTCGACACTCGTTGACCGCGTGTCGAAGCGTGTCGGGACGTGTCGGAGCGTGTCGGACACGTGTCAGAGTGTCGGACACGACACGAAGGCTTTCGGAGAGCGTCCGTGCTACATAGCCAGCAAGGTTGAGGAAGCTTCAAGGCCCATATTGGGTGCCTTCCGGTCCTTCTTTGTTGCCACCCCATGGAGGTTTGTCGACCGCCTCGCCATTGTCTTCGTCGGAGACTCATCGGAAAGCGATTCATGTGAGTTTAGCTCACTAAACCTTGATTAGAGGGTTAATGATGCTTTAGGTGTTCTTAGTTTAAATTAAGTGAGTTTAGGTTGGTAGATAGATTTATTTAAGTGTAGATTAAATTAAGGGGTGTGATTAGTTTAGTGTATGTTTAATTAAGGCTAAATTGATGTTTATGTTAGTTTAATGGTGATTTAGCTTTAATCGATTATTTTGAATAAATAAACATTTCGAAATTATTTAATTATTTAATAATGTTTTTATATTATTTAAAATTATTAAAATGTTATTATTTAATTAATTTTCGGAATAAATTTAATTATTTATAAAATTCAAAAATTATTTCAAGACCTTAAATTCTCAGAATTTCGCGCTGATCGCTGCTGTGTATTCAGATTTTGAAATTGATGGTTGGATATAATAAATTGAGTATGGATTGTGAAAAATATGGATTTTATTCATAAAATCCCAAGTGTCGGGTTTTGATACCAAAATTGTATTTTAAGGATTATATTAAATAGTGGGGTTTGAGAAAGTAAAAAATTAATTTTTTTTTTTTTGGTTCAAAATTAATGTGCTCCTACACGCGTGATTAGTTTCTGGAATATTTTTAAAATAATGAAAAGAGACTGGGATCACTATTTTAAATGGAAATATTAAGTGAAATGCAAAGTGTCTTGAGCCGAGTATGATTTTATAGTGTGATAATTAAGAGGAAATTGTCCTGGGCTGCTGAGCCGGACTTACCCCTATAAGGGATGCCTCGTATAACAGATGCAAATCGCAGTTGATTATGGGCCCATGCTCCTTTGGGAACGCCGTCGACGTAATGACGAAGCTGTACTCCAAGGTGGGGAGGCAATGTCTAGCTATATTTTAGTAGATAGCCGAACTGTGAGTAGGCTATGCCTTTGTGTGGCAGTGAATAACAATTGGAGCGCATGCTGAATGATTTGATGTGTCGGATTATGGGGCGAAATTGTGTGGCACGGTATGGGGCGTGTCATAACGATTTATTCTTATAATCAGAACTCCTATGGTTGTTAGTTATGTGAAAATATTGGCGGTCCGATTGTTTGAATTCTATTACGGTATATGCTTGAGCAATATGAACCGTGCTAACCTGCAGGAAGGATTTATGGCCAAGGTAAGTCTCATTGTTTGTGATGGTGTGGCTAGACCACCCTTGGGTGTATTTTCTTTCTAATAGAGGTTTAGGGGGGTGAGCTTGTTGAGGTAATGTCTCACCCTATTGTAGGCTTACATTTTCAGGTCCCTAGTGGACGGAGCGGCCAGTTCGTTATGGTTGGCCTTGTAAAGTTACAGAGGTGAAGTTGAAGGATTGGAGATTGTGTTCGACTCATAGGTCGTAGGACGGTCCCTTTTTATAAGTCAGCATTTTGTAGATTTTTGGTTGTAGACCTCTATTTGTAAACTCCGTTGGTTTATGTAAGTGATTGGTTGTGAAATTACTTCCTGCTTTTCTATCATGTATTTTCTTGTCTAGGGTTTTATAATACGTTTCCGCTTGTGCATATCAAATGAATTGGTAGGTGATGCGTTCTGGGAATGTCGCACATTTGCACGACCATGGTGGGTTGTTTGTGCACTTGGGGTTCAGGGTGTGACAGCCTGTCCATGCCTAGCCGTCGGACTCCGTTGATGCCACGCCGGCCTATCGATGACCCGACCTCCAATAAGGCCAGCTGCCATTGTCGTTGACCGTTGTTGCCAGTCAGTGAAGCCGGTTGCGAGATCTCTACTCCTCACCCTCGAACGCTAGCGGGGGATGGCCATGACAAGGGGTGTCTACGGCTGCACGTAACAGGTCGACCGTAGCTTACGTCAGTGGGAGCGACGGCGAGGCCGTGATAGCAGATGATGGGGGTTTAGTGGCTGGAGTGACAAGAATAGGTGGTGGTGCAAGCTCCGACGTCCTTTGAGCTATGGCGATGGCGACATTGGGAAACCCTAGACAAAGCGAGGCCGAGCAAGATGTAAAGAAGTGGAAAAAGGGGGCGGCTGGTGGCGTTCCCACTTGACACAGCGGCGACGCAAGAACGCTAGGGATCAGCTTAGGGATGGCTTGGAGCGGTAGCGACGCGGCGGAGGTCCATCGAGGGGGTGCGATTCGCTCAGCTTTCACCCTTCTTCTCCAGATTGGTTGTCCTCCCTCGGATCTGACCCTCTCTGGCCTTGACTTCTCCCGCTCGGCATTTGTGACATCCTGAATTTCGGCCCCGTTTCGATAATATGAAATGGGCATTTCGTCGACGCGTCTATGGTCCTTTTTCTTAGAGCTGATCCCTCACAAGTTAATTGATCTATCAAGTGAAGCCGTTAAGGGATATAAACGCAATAGACTTGAGAATTCAATCAGAAATCGATCGCTTGACTGTGATAATCGATAAGGGCTAATATGACACCGTTATAATTGATTAGTGATCGGATGTAGGCCGATTTGACGGAATCATGTAATTGAATTGCGGGTGATTTCGCATGATTGCAAAATTCACGTCGAACGGCACTAATCTAATTTTCTGTCAATTCTGTACTCGGTACCCGTAATTGAAACCTTGAGATTTTTACGAAAATTGAGAGTCGCCTATGAGTCGGAGATGCACAAATGTAGATCGAAAATTATCGACTACGAGTCAAACGTGCTAAAATCCATAAAAGTTACTTGGTAGGTTGGGTCACGCTAAAATTGCGTCCAGTCGATTTTAACCACGAAATTGAATTCGATTTTGGAAATCGAACGTTCAAGTGTGTCACGATTTATTTTTGGGACCTCGTCTAATATTTTAGAAAATTTCCGTCGAGCCTAGAATTTTTATAGAAAATCAATTTCGGCAAATTGGAAAATAGGAAGAAATTCGTATGGGCTGATTTATGGGCATTTTTAGGCTGCCAAAGGGGTTTATTTGGAGAATTTGAAGTTTAATTCTTCATTGGTTGATGCCTTGAGTTGGATAGGCTGAAGACTTTTGTGTCAAAGCACTTAAGTGCTTGATATTTTCACTTGAATCCCATTGGTTCTTGCATGGACTTCTTCTCCCCTTGTCCCCCCCTCCATATGCATCCCCCTGGCTGAACACCCCTCTACAATCTTCCTCTTCTTCATTTTCTTTCCCCTTTGGTTTTGCTCTACCTCCATTCTTCCTGCTATTTGCCAAACTCCTGCCTGGACCACTCCACCAAGCTTAGTCCCCCATCCTTGCTACCGTCCCACTAGGCTCGCTCGACCACCAGACTACCTTAAGCTCGTCAAGCTACTTGGCCATTCTGCTTTGTCGTTCAGCCATTGAGCGGCTAGCAACCGCTTGTCTAGTAGCCGTGCCTCACCACTTGTCCCCGTGCCCACCAGCTGCCGTCCGCCCAACCTTAGCCAGCCCTGACCAGCCCCGCGACTAGCCCTTCCTGCAGCTCATAGAACTAGCTCGACTAGCCAAGTCATGAGCCTTGAGGGCTAATTTTAGCCTCATCCGAGCCTCCATTGGTGATGTCGTAGTTACGGTTCCTCACCACCTTCACGCCGCCGTCGTCGTGAGCCCGTTGCATCGCTAATCCGGTGAGTTAACACCATAATCTTGGATTAGGAAGTTAATTGCACTTAGTGGATTGGTTTAGTCTTAATTAAGGATTAGTGGTTAGTTTAGTTAGTGTAACTAAGTTAGTTAGGTTAGGTTAGTTAGCTTAATTAGATTAATGTAGTTGGCCTAGTTAGATTAATTTAGTTAGCTCAATTAGGTTAGTTCAGTTAGCTTATTTAAATTAATTAAGTGAATTAGTTTAAATAATTTGTAATTTATTTAATTAATTATAATTAGAGTAAATTGTACCGGGATAGCTAGTTAGTGAAATTTTACGCTGATCGTCGTGGTTAAATTTATATGTGAAATTGACTGCTTATATGTGTAATTGAGTGCTTGATGGTGATTGGCAATTATTATTGCAAAATTTGATTTATGAGTATTTAATTAGAAAAATACTGGGTGTCGGTTTTTTATGCCAAAATTTTATATAGTATATAAATTCGTGGAATTTTGAAATGAGAGTGCACCATGCTTACTTGTTCGATTTAAATGTGTGACCACGCTTGATTATTTTACTGGAATGATTTTTAATACGAAGAAAATTGGCCAAGCCCATTATTTGAAATTGAGGTATTTGAGTGCAAAGCACGGTGTTCTTGGCTAAGTATGTGCTAGTGTGTGATCACTTAAGTACTACGCATGGTAGTGAACCCGTCTTGATGCGTTTACATGAGACGATGCCTGGTTAAGTTCAGATGCCCTTGACAACGGATGTCGGTTGTAGTGGAGGCTGGACCGATTCTTCTTTATGGAATGTCGTCTTGATACGTTTACGTGGGACGTTGCCATGCTCGACGGAGCGGGACGACGCCCGGTTATGTCAGATGACCGCCGACTATTGAGTTGGCCGTGGCTGATGGGTCGTAATAACTGGGACATGCTTAAGTGATTGAGATAGCCGCGCTTGATTATGTGACAAAATTGTGTGGCACAAAATGTGACGTGTTATAATGGTTTGGCCTTATAATCGGGACCCCTGTAATTGTTTGATATATGAAAATGATGTGTTCCAATTATTGATTACGCATGCTGCGTTTATAAGTGCATATGTGATGAGCTAATATGCAGGGACGCGCTGAGGCGAGCTAGGTTTGTGTGTAATGCCTGTTTAGGTTGTCTCTGAGTGAATTCTCATCCTGATTGGGGTTTAGGGTGTTGACTCACTGAGATTTTATCTCACCTTGTTGTTGTTAACCCTTTTTCAGGTCCCTAGTGTGGAGAACCCGGAGCTCAAGGTTGAAGGGTCCAGAGCGTAGGTGGCTTAGTAGTTTCTTTTTGGAGACGGACTGGTGTGCATAGACCTGTAGGTTTAACTTGGCATGTATAGAAAGTATGGTTTGTGATAACTGGTTGTCCTGCTTTTACTATCCCATGTGTTCATTTGTTGGTTGTGTAATTATAAGTTCACTTCTGCATGTGCATAAAAAGAAAGGGTCGGTGATGCGTTTTAGGAACGTTGCATTTTAATCAACTGCTGAGGGATGTGCATGTGCCTGGGGTTCGGGGCGTGACAGCGTCTCTCCTTCGGATTTGACCCTCTCCGGCCAAATCTGACCCTCCTCCGCCTCTCATTTAGCCCGACCCTCTCTCTCTCTCTGGCTAACCTAGATCTCTGGCTAGTTGGCTCTTGGACCTCTTGATATCTCTCGGGGGGGAAGTGGTCGGAGCTAGCTGCCTCGAATCTCTCTTGGCTATGGTCTTGCCTTCCCCTCCGATGCCCTATTTATAGGCATGGAGGTTAGTCAATGGAGGGGCTCACATTGCTAGTCCTTCGTGCTCCAAGTGGCCTCCGCTAGCCGAACATGCATCCCACTTGTCGAGGTAGCTCTAGCTAGGCTGCCTCACATTGAAGACGCGTTCTCTCCACCTGTTACGCCGTACATTGTCGTTCGCCCCTTTCGTTCAGCATCATGTGCTTTGAACTCCTTTGCGTGTGTTGCAAATCCAACTAGGGAAGAAGACAAAGGAGGAAGAAGACAAGGGGTAAAGGGGCCGGGTTGGAGGGGAAGGGTCGAGCCTTGGGGGCCCGCGCGGGAAGAATAAAAAGAAAGGGGCTGGGCTTTCACGCCCAACCCTAAAAGCCCCTTTTTTATTTTTTATTTTATTTATTGTTACTACTATTATTATTATAAAAAAAGGTGAAATATAAGTAAAAAAAAAAGATAGATGGATGCCAATAAAAATTAGGACCTAAATGGTGCAAAAAATATTTTTGTTAGCGTCAAATTGATCCCTAATTTCCTATGCAAATTATAAAAAAAAACCCTAACTAAAATTTAGGTGTCAACACAAAAAAACACCTTATCTTAAACAGGTTGATAATCAGTCTTTTCCTAAGAGATATAAAATTCTTGACTTTGCCATTTCCATAGTGAATGGGAATAGTCGATCATTGTACATATTGCTCGAATTTTAGCCCAATGTTGAGAAGCAAAGACGAATGAATTGTTAAGACTTAGGCTATTTCCTTTTGTCTCAATTGAAAGTTGCTTTCACTCGGTATACTAATCTATCACCTAATTTGGTGTGCAATTGGGCAAAGATGAAAAGATAGTTCCATTCTCAATTTCCTATAGAACGATACCGAAGATATTAGTTGCTAACCTGACTAGATTCAATCAACATAGCAATGAGTTGATTAACTAGCTTAGTTTAAGAAGGTATGAATAGATGCCTCATTTCACTCTCTAAGAAGGAATTTACAAAATTGGCCTTTAATTGACAATAGCGTCTAAGTATGAGCAATTGCTAAAAGATAGAGACAAAGGGTCACAGACTCGTTGGTGTCTGGTTCATGACATGACAGCTTCCTCATATTAACAAACAAGTCCAACAAAGAGTGTCCAAAATATGTTTCATCGAAAAGTATCGATAAAGCACCTTTTAAAGGAGATATTGATGAATCAATTGACAAAGGATATGAGGGGTCGTTTGTTCTTGGATAAAAAATGTAATTTGACAAGAAAATTAGAAGCACGAAGACTAAAAATAATCACGGTTAGTGATGTAAAGACACTAAAATGCAAAAATAAACTGAAAGATAAAAATAAATAACTAATGTTTATTGATTAATTGGTGCTATACTTGACAGTTATATCGACTCTATTAACTTGACAATTATATCAACTCATTCGTTCCAACACTTAGCGTCTGCATGTTGACATTTTTGTTAATAAAGAATTGAGTCTTCTTGCTACGAAATGCACTTTACCGACTGATTATTGCCAACACTCGGCCACTTTTTCCTTTCATCATCATTTGGCAACCCACTATCGACAGAGTGGTCGACCACAACACTTGAACATTTTTTAATGTCTTAACAGTTGGTACCATACAACATT
This sequence comes from Eucalyptus cladocalyx, assembly GCA_017140615.1. Lineage (NCBI taxonomy): Eukaryota > Viridiplantae > Streptophyta > Magnoliopsida > Myrtales > Myrtaceae > Eucalyptus > Eucalyptus cladocalyx. The sequence continues at coordinate 11,353,785 of CM029519.1, forward strand.
GTACCTTAGAAGTCCCCGTAAACAAACCCAACAAAATACCTTTTGATTTTATGTTAGCTCAAACAAATAAGACTGAAATCTTCCTTGCCTTGGTTTCCATCCTCCTAAAAATCGAAAGTTTCCAACTTCCTGGAAAACGGATCTATAATTTCCCATTGTTCATATTATTCTCAATCAAACACCTAAACACTCTTAGACCCAGAAAAAACACCTAATCACTCATTGCTAAGCTACACAACAACACTCCCCAACCAATAACGATAGGGATTTTTCTGCCACACATAAGAAAAATTTGTTAGTCTCGAAAGTGCAATCCCATGATCTCCATAGTTAGAGATAAGAACATATATAATTGAGTAGAGAGATTAATATATCTGTATTATAATCCATCATTTTTTTATGAAGAAAAACGATGATCCAAAGCATAAGTGCTTCTCCTTTATTGCTCTCTATATCATTGGCTCAATATGAGGATAATTATGTGCATTAGGGTTAGAAGAGAGACTTAAGTATTATCTATAGAGTTTTCAATTAGGCCATTTCATAACAAGCCGGGCTCAACTCAGCCTATACTAATCAGCTCCATATTGAACTTACTAAAAAATCTTCTATCTCATCTTATAGACCAACACTATAAAACAATAAATTACTATATTAATTAATATAGTCCATAATAGAAAAACTCTTACAAAACTATCACCTCAATTAATCTATGAATATTCTACAAGCTTCCCCTTGTTCGAATATTCTGTTAGCGGATCCAAAAAAGCAGCCTCGCCATGAACGGCGAAATTAGGATTAAATAGCTGGTCGTAATACACATCACAAGGTGAGTTACTATTATACCCAATCACGTCAATAGAGCTCCTTGGTACATGATCATTTTCATTCAAGCTTTGAGCACTCTTCGGCATTGTGTCCTTTGGTTCTCTGAGGTTCGTCGAGCTGGGTCGTCTGGGCTGCGTTTGGTGGAACACCTTGGACACGACCAGCTCTCCATCTCTTTCCTCTTCGCTTTTGCCGAGGTGGTATTGGTGCATCACCCAGTTGGTCTTCTCAGGCTTCCTTTGCCTCCCATAATTGTTGTAAAGCACAAGTATCTTCTTGAACCCTTTCACCACTCTGCCTGTGAGGACCGACTTTGTCTTACCCGTCTTGTGCCACCTCGTCTCTCTCTCATCAGCGTTCTTATGCACTCTGCGCCGTTTCCTAGTCCCGGTGGCGTAAGCCTTCGCAGGCCGGTGGAAGAAGTGGCGGATTTGTCCGTCTTTGCTTACTCCTGCGTGATGCGCATAGACGAGACACTCAAATGAGATTTTTAGAGCATGAAAATTGAGTGTCATACACGTGATTAGCTCATATAATAAATAAAGATGATCTGAGTGGTAATTATATTTCCTACTATTCGACATTAGATTTCCTAAAATGCAAATGAATACTAAATCAGTTGAGTATTCCATTTCAATATACACTGTAGATTGTTGCACCCTTCTGTAAATATTTGCAATCCTCATTTGAGCTGTTGCATCCAAATATGGAGTGCTTGAATTTTGAGCTCCTCGTCAAAGTTGGTAAGAAAACAGCAACTTATCGTGCAACATTTGCATGTAGAGTCTACAATGTTTGGCATGACATGAGGGAGGACCAGATCATGCGATGGATGCAAGCTAGACTTTGAAGCAAAAAATCCTAGCTTTCATAGAAGGAAAATCAATGTGGTGGATGAACAGGAAGCTCCTAAGAACCCCAACAAGAAAATGGATGACAACTCGACCATCAACAGAGTATGAGAAAGAACATCTGAAAAGCAATTGATTGTATAGAAGGGAAAAATCTAAAGCTGAAATTTGAGATGTATCTTCCCCATAAATTTGTTGTATGCATTTTCCTAACCTAAACTAATTACTCAATGCAATTAATACGAATTAGAAGCACATTTTTGGGACATGCTAAACAAACTCAAGCTAGCTTTTATTACATTACACAAAAAATTGATGCAGATGCAATACAGAAGAGTTTTCGAGCAATCTGATAGGCATTGGAGATGAGCTTAGAATTAGATTCACATTCTTGAGCCAATGAGCAATAACTTTAGATCTGAGGGGAGTTATAAGACCCATGATATCAATTCAAAGAGCTCCCTCAAATTCCTACTCGATGCATTTCTAAGTTGGGTAACTTGTTTGAGACCATTTTCAGTTTCAAAATAATCCGCTTGCATGTTTTGTTCCGTGGTAATATATTTTAGACTTGTTTTATCATGATTTTGGCCCCTTTTTTTATGCTTGTTCTCGCTTTAAATATTTCAATTATGCTTGATTTCTCAATTAAGTAGGGTTTCGAGGGTGTTTCCACCTGACTCTAGTTGTAAAGGTGAGTGTTGGAAATTGGCAATCCATTTTCAACAAAATTTTAAAAAAAATTTCTTCATCAAGAAGTAGCTGAATGAAAGCAAGCAAGCAAGCAGCAGCTAAAGAAATGTCTATAGTCCGCTAGATTTGTGTAGAAAAGTCCGCAAAATCATCCCTGCAAATGGCAGAAATAGTTGTCTTGAAAGTTGGCTCACAAAGCTCTATGATAGAGCTAGCTAAGGCTAAGAGCTATAGAACATAGATTTTTCCATGACTTAGTCGGTGCAATTTGCCTATAAATAGGCAAGGAGTCACTCATGTAAGAAGTCATGGGAGTAACTAAGATAGCTTATCTACCATATGAAATACTCCTCTATCACCAACACTTTTTGTATTACCTATTTTCATCAACTAGATAAACTACATCCCATGACCTTTGTCTCTTGAACTATCCTACCTTGTCCCTCATCCATCCATTACCAGATACATGTTGAGAAGGTCACCGCCTCTCTCTCCTAGAACTCTCCAGATCTCTCTCTCTCTCTTTACTCGTCCAGATTTATCTCCCTCTCTCCAGACAATTCCTCAGCCGCAATTGTTGACTCAAGTTGCAATAAAATAATAGGAAGATGGTGTGGGAAGTCGGTGGATGTGCCGACTTTACACCCTATAAATAGGGGACTTGCCTCTTGTGTGCGTGTGTAAGGGGATGTTGTGTAGAGTGTAGGGGGTCTTGTGCGAGAAGTGTTGTGTGTGTGAATTGTAAGAAGTGTGAGGAGTGTGTGTTGGGGTGTGTACGTGAGTGTGTGAGTGGGTGGGAGTAGGTGGAGTGAAGTGTAGAGAAATAGAGAGTAAGTGGGTGTGTGAGAGAGTTGTGTCCGTGTGAGGTTTGAGAGGTGTATGAGAGTGGTGTGTAGAGAGTTTGTAATATTGTTTATATAAAATCAAGTGATTATTTTACTTGCACATCCACTTGATTTCTCAACAAGTGGTATCGAGCAGGTCGTCGGAGGCCGTGCGAAGATAGTGGTCGGGGACCATTGTAAGTGAGCAAGGCGATCGGGGATCGTCGAGCCAAGGAGCAAAGAAGCGAAGGACGTCGGAGTTCGCGGTGCACAATCTGGGATTGTGAAGTCGGTTGGTCCGGGACCAAGCTTACTTGGTATAGTGCGGGGCATTATATTCAAGTCACGATGGCGGATTTCTCGAGTCCGGTAAACGGGATGGAGAAGCTCAATGACTTTAATTATAATAATTGGAGTACCCGCATACGGTACTATTTGCTTGGACAAGATTTATGGGATATTGTTGGCGGCAACAACACCACACCACCCACAAATGATAGTGATTTAAGAAAGTGGAACGTCAAGTCGTAAGGCTCTCTACGTTCTTGCCGTGACTGTTGATGATGAATTATTGCAACACATAAAGAGTGCGAAGACCCCAAAGGAGGCTTGGGATAACTTGGCGACGCTGTTTGCGAGGACAAACGATGCCAAGTTACAATGCCTAGAGAACGAGCTCCTCTCAATCTCGCAACAAAGTATGACGGTAAGTCAATACTTTTCTAAAGTTAAATCTATTTGCGAAGAAATTTCAAAATTAGATCCTAAGAATGCCATCTCCGAGACAAGAATGAGAAGAATCATAATTCATGGGTTAAGGCCTGAATATAATGGTATTGTTACGGCCACTCGTGGATGGGTAAATGAGCCAACTCTAACTGAGTTGGAAAATATATTGGCCAATCAAGAGGCCTTAGATAAACAAATGCCTAAGGTCTCAATTAAGGAGGATGAAAGTGCCCTCTTTAGTAATAAAAGAGGGTTCAAAGGCCATAATAGAAATAGAGCAGGTGCAAGAGATGGCAAGCCATGGAAAAATCATGGAGATTGGCGGAGGCAACCAAACGAGAAGGGTTATCAACCAGGGGGAGCTCGTCAAGATCGTGACGACGACAATGACGAAGATAAGAGCAACAAAAGGCGTAGCAAACGGTGCTACATTTGTGGCAAGGTAGGACATATTGCCAGATTTTGTTGGTATAGGCGAGAAGAAGGAAATGTCGTCACCACTTGCAAGAAGGAGATTGAAAGTGAAGAAGAATGGGACTTTCAAGCGCCTGTTGCAATGAAGGAACGAGAAGAGCTTGCAACAGCTTGTATAGTTGAGTTGGATAATTCGACAGGTTCTATCACGACCTCAAATAAGAGCAAGCCAAGGGAGAACTCGAAGAAGCAAATGCCAACAAGCAGTCGTGAAAAGAAATTGCATGAGATGCAGGAGATGATAAAGAAGCTAAAAGTTAAGAATGCAAAGATGGAGAATATGTTGAAGAAAAGGGATGAGATGATAAGGCAAAAGGATCGAGAGCTCAAGGCAAAAGAAAGGGAGCTAGAGAAATTCCGATGTGAGTTCAAGAAGCCGCAAAAGCTTCAGGACCTCAAGCCCACTATGATGTTCCGAATTAATCATATCGGAAGAGACAATGAGCAAATGAAGGAGAAAAAAGAAAGTTTTCTTTGAGAAAAGGAATCCATCTACACCCTACATCCCGTGGTGTAAGGATTGGTGGAATAAGATCAAGGGGAAGAAATCTTATGAGGAAAATGATCAAGAGGTCTACATTGAAGTGCTTCGGATGGGACTGAATCGGTTGAAGCACGAAATGAAAGTCACAAATGAGAGGCTTGATCGAATGAGCTCCAACCTCAAAATTATTATAGGAGATATGTCGAATACAAAGACTGAATTAAGTGAGAAGAAGGAAAATGAGACTAAAGGGCAAAATGAATTGGTGTTGCAAAAATTTAAGGATCACAAAACTCAATGGAAAGTCGTAGCAAGAGAAGCAATTGGAGATGAAGCCATAGAGCCATCCACATCTAAGGAAGCTTTACAATATGCTGAATGGATGAAGACAGTTGAAGAGTCCAAAAGTAATATTGGCACGGCTACTATATCTAAATTAAGAGAGAGTAGTCGGTGAGGGGGAGTGTTGAGAAGGTCACCGCCTCTCTCTCCTAGAACTCTCCAGATCTCTCTCTCTCTCTTTACTCGTCCAGATTTATCTCCCTCTCTCCAGACAATTCCTCAGCCGCAATTGTTGACTCAAGTTGCAATAAAATAATAGGAAGATGGTGTGGGAAGTCGGTGGATGTGCCGACTTTACACCCTATAAATAGGGGACTTGCCTCTTGTGTGCGTGTGTAAGGGGATGTTGTGTAGAGTGTAGGGGGTCTTGTGCGAGAAGTGTTGTGTGTGTGAATTGTAAGAAGTGTGAGGAGTGTGTGTTGGGGTGTGTACGTGAGTGTGTGAGTGGGTGGGAGTAGGTGGAGTGAAGTGTAGAGAAATAGAGAGTAAGTGGGTGTGTGAGAGAGTTGTGTCCGTGTGAGGTTTGAGAGGTGTATGAGAGTGGTGTGTAGAGAGTTTGTAATATTGTTTATATAAAATCAAGTGATTATTTTACTTGCACATCCACTTGATTTCTCAACAATACATACTACACATATACACTTGCACATCATCATTAAAAACTATCATCGACACCCTAAACCATGCTTTAAAATTTCAACAACAAGCTTCTTTCTCTGAATATAATGTTTTTGATAGTTTTGCTAGCTGCACTTTGAGTATCTTGTGCCGTTATGCATGTGCGCAAGTTCTTTTTATGTTTTAAACTGATACCAGTAAGTCAGAATTGATTTCTATTGTATACATGTCAAGTCTGGTTTACACGAACTGTCTTGCTGTAGTATCATTATGTATGTTCTCATCATCAATTTTAAAAGCATGCAAACATTCAAATTCATACATGACATGCATTTACAACAGTTTTGTCAATTAAACTTACACAGTCTGAAAAGATTATAAAACATATTATCTAAATTAAGTCACTCCTATAATGACAAAACTATCACTTTAAAATATGTTTCTACAAGACTGTATGATATACTCGAAGATGATCAATTTGATGTTGTTGGAAATTGTGATCCATTTTCAACAAAATCTGGAGCTGCTCACTCAATCTTGAAGAAAGAAGAGTTACGAACGTGAACAACAATTTGGTAATATCCAGAGCAGACTAGAGAACAATTAGCTAATCTGTGGCTTGAGGATGTACGCGTGATGCAAGAAAAGCCAGCTATAAAAAGGTCCTAGGCTGTGGCTGAATAAGATAAGAACGGCTGCAAGTTGATGGCCAGAGATGAGCTGTAAAGAGAAGTCCAAACTATCTAAGGTGGTGGAGAAGACAATTGTTACTGAACTATGGCGGTGGAGACTCTGGGAAGAGTGTGAGGAGCATACTTCAAATCATGTAGCTCCTACACATCTCCGCCAAACTATTTTGTTATGCTAGATAAAATATCTTTGTCCTATAAACCTTGCCTTTATTCTTCTATGTATCCTACCCTTGTCCATTCCTCTACAAACTATACAGTTGCACAAATTGAAAACACAAACCATCATCCATAGTGAAACCATGCTTCCGCGCATATTTAAATTTTTAATATGGTATCAGAGTTAAGTACATTTGGATGGTTTTGGGCATTGACCTCACCATCCTCAACTAAAATCAAGGCTGGAGCCCGAGCCCAAGCCCAAGCGAGAGCCAACAGTGCCAAAGTCAGACCTAGAGCTAAAGCTGGAGCTAGCGCCAGAGCTAACAAGTACAACTAAGAGTATTTTGATGGCCCAAGACATATGGGACATCATTGAAGAAAAGACATGCACATTTGAAGGTAAGTGCAAGTGTTTCGACAAAAGGATGCTAGGGATTGTGGAACAAAGACAGCATAAAAGGCATGGGACAAACTACTAGGAATTTCAAGATGCATCATAAACTTTATGACACAGTGTTTAGAGTATTCCAAAAACGGATCGAGGGGGTGTTGGAAATTGTGATCCATTTTCAACAAAATTTGGAAACTACTCGCTTAATCACAAAGAAAGAAGAGTCAAGAACGTGAACAAAAATTAGTTAATATCCAGAGCAGCGAAGAGATTGAGTAGCAAATTTCTAGAGGTTGTACGTGTGATGCAAGAAGAAAAGCTAGCTATAAGAGTACTATACGGTGACTGAATAAGACAAGAACGGCTGCAAGTTGATGGCTAAAGATGAGATGTAAAGAGAAGTCCAGACTATCTAATGCGGTGGAGAAGACAATTGTTGCTGAACTATGGCGGTGGACTCATTCTTGTAAGAGTGTGTGGGGAGCATGAAAATAAACTTTATATCAGGTAGCTCCTACACCATATCTCTGCCAAATTATTTTGTTAAGCTAGATAAAATATCTTTGTCCCATAATCCTTGGCTATATTCCTCTATGTTTCCTACCCTTGCCCATTCCTCTACAAACTATAACCTATGCACATACACTTGCACAAATTGAAAACACAAACTATCATCCATATCAAAATCATACTTCCGCGCATATTCAAATTTTCAACATATGTTTTATATTGAACTGATTTGTTGAGAGATAAGACTCTGAAACAAGAAAGGTGATTTGGGATATTGAGCAGTATGCTTGACAATCTTGAAAGTGCCCATTAAAAGAAATCACACCCACATAGTTATAAGGACTTTTGTTCTGTGAAAGGTTTACCTAAAAATTGATAGCACATGAAGAGCAGTGTCCCTATCATGAAGAGAGGAGAATGATTTGACTAATTTCCAACTAAAAGAGAGGAGAGACATTGATGTTCCAATCAATAAAAAACCATAATATATGCAACAATATCTTGAAAGTGCAACTACTTCATTAGTGCACGATTGCCCGACCAAAGATGTCTACTTTACACGAGAACAAGCTCGAACATCATCAAACGAACTCCCAACAGAGATACATTTTCCAGTATTTCTAGGAACTACACGAACACGATCCTGAACCACCAAATCTGAACCAGAAGTTGTACACTCTTTGTAGACAATTTGAGTATTTGATTATCTAAGACGTTGGTACACTGAAGAAGATTATACTTTCTTGAATCAAATCGTATTAAAGGCGTGATTTCCTTTGTGCGTGCCATGACTATATGTTGATTTCATGGACATTTGCATTTATGTCTAAGATATCTATCTTATTAAGTAACTGATAAAAAATCTTTAGACTTATATATGAAAAAGAATTTGGGTCGAAAAGATATGCATCTTTTCCTCTAAATTTAAGACTAGGCAGAGGAATTATTCCCATTACACAGTCCAATCATTCAAAAAGGCCAAAAGAAATGAAAACTAAAGGAAAGAATTTCTTTCTATAAGGACAATTTTTTTATCTTAAAAGATTGATAACATTTAGGGTAACGCATTTATTATCGTGAAATCATTCAAAGGGCAATGTTATTCCAGAATTACCTGGAAGTCTCTCCGGGTGTGTACAACAAATCCCATCATCTCCTTCCAATGTGGGAATGAACTGATCAATGAGAAAATGAATCTTCCTCACGTCCCCCATTATCTTCGCTTCCAAATGCTCTAAGATTTCTTGGTCAGTCGGATCAAACTTCACTCCCGCTGGTAGTCCCACTAAATCATGAACAATCTCCCTCTACACAACAATAATTTCATAATTACACACATCCTAAATGACAAAAATAAAAAATAAAAATAAAACCGCTGAGAGGAAACTAAAATACAGTACAAAACCAAAACAAAAAGAAAAAGAAAGTGAGAAATACCTGATCCAATAATGGGAAGCTGTGGCCACATGAAGGGCATACTATGGTGGGAAGAAGAGTGTTGTTTCCATCCTCATCTTCATCCCTAGGGTTATGAGTTGGTGGGATTATGGCTCCTGCATCTTCCATTTGCCACGTCATTTATTTTCTGCTGTTATTTGGCTCTCTTGCAAATCCCACACCCAGATTTCATCTATTTTCTTAGGCTCCAAACTCAAGCTTAAGCAACACCTCTACTAGTTACTGCATACAAAAAAAGAGGTTTTTAATCTTACTAAACCGAACAAATTAGAGATTTCAGTGCTTCTAGAGACTACCCTCAGAGAGAGAGAGAGAGAGAGAGAGAGAGAGAGAGAGAGAGAGAGAGAGCTTTTATGAGAAGAGAGGTGTGGGAGAGAGAAGGGGATTGTATTAATAGGGAACATTAATGTGTAAAAAAAAATAAAAATTCCTTGGACATCAAGTTTGGCTTGGATGATGTATACGCGCGGCCCAGCAGACAAAAATCCAATCCCTTGATTAGGTTTTATTTAATTTAATATGAACGTGGACCCTTTTTATTACTTTTTGTTGACTGGTACATATTCGTGGAAAAGCCAGATAAAAAAGAAGAAGTTATCTTTTTGACCTAAAGAGAAAAGCAAGAAAGTTAAAAGAGAAAGGATGTTAATATGTGAGAGAGAGAGAGAGAGAGAGAGAGAGAGAGAGGGGGGGGTAGTGGATGCAGAGTCCCAATCAAGAGTGGCCTTGAAGTTAAGTATAGATACATGAAGCTTACGAACCAACGATAATGAATACGACTACGAGCTTTGCTTGGAACAACCAGCATGTTCAGAAGGGCTTATTTTGATCCATAAGCCAAGCAATTCCATCTCAGGACTAAATAAAAGGTGATCGGTATTTCAAGGATGCCGTCGACAGACTTGTTTGCATGCTGTTGACAGAGCTCGATACCCCCAACAACTCTTTTTTTTTTTTTTTTTTTGGGGGGGGGGGGGGGGGGGCGCGGGTTGGGAAGGGGGAGGAGAGAGATTTCAGTAGTGAGGTGGAGACGATGTAGTGTAGCTAGAGCTACTACAATGTCAGCATTGGTGGTCGGAGATGGGTGGCAATAAGGGGATTGGATTGGTTAACAAATCCGTATATAAAAAAAGAGGATGACGAGTTTTTGGGTTAAGAGAGGTATGATTAATAGGGAGAAATATTGTCTGTGTAAAATATATTTTCAAAATTATGTAAGTAAGGCTAGACCCTCTTGACTTTCATTGGCTATTGAACCCATCGAATTCTCTTGATAATACATCATATTAAGGTCATATGCTATAATTCTATATATTTTTTCCCAACTTTATAAGGGTAATTTTAAATTTTCATGAGAAAGCCAATGAATAATTCATTTGCATAGGGAAAGTAAGAAGAAACATAGCCTATTAATGTCAGCTACTGTTCAATCACATGAATACGTTAATAATCATTTCAATCTCATCGGCCAAAGTGGGAAATGTTTTTCTTACATTCATATGTTCAATCGAAAACTTAAACCACGTTATGGTCGTTTTCCCGCCAGGAAAGGATCTGACAGATTCCTCTCATGAAGCTCGATCTAAAATAATTACTTCATAGGCGAAATCATATGGTAATCAAGTTGCATACTATGCAACGCGTGTCTTCTTCTTCGTAAGGGGAGAAAACTGGCACAACCGAGCCAAAGAATTGCGAGGTATGTGCTTGTCGCTTCCGACGAAGCAGTTGCAGAGGGCGAGAAATGAGGAGACCGGCTGTCTGAATTCGCCGAGCCCTTGTATCCGCTGACGAACGGCGTGTGGACGACAACTTCTAGAGAAAGTCGGTCCTCAGCTTATGAAGGAAGCCACGCGCCCGAGAAAGAGAAGGCTTACGCAGTAAGCTTGGTGAGGACGACAATTTCAACGTATGGACCAGGGTTTCGTTCCGAAGTTTCTTCAATAGGAGGGTCCCCTCTCATAGACTTCAATTCTATTTTACTTCTGGACGCGCAAGATAGACTCTATGAAATGAGAGAACATCATTCGGGTTAGGCTCCATCAATTTCATAGAAAATGTGACGTTTCTGAAAAATATATTTTAAGAAGTTATTTTCCAAAAAATTGATTATATTTTACGATTTTAAAAAAAAAAATCTTATCTTTCTTTTTTTTTCTTCTTCTTTCTTGGTCGATCACCGGCCATGGTGACATGCTATTGGCAAGCTTGAGCCTAATTGGATTCAACGAGTTCGGCAACGCTCCAGCTTTGCTTCTCAGGGAAGGCTTGAGCCCCTCCCGGTGAGGCCTGAGCTTGCCTGATAGCTTTGAGTGAGCTCAGGTTTCATTGAAATCTGGCGAGGTTCAAACTCACTTTCAGCCGGTCACCAACCCACACCATGGTCCACAATTAACTGAAGAAGGAGAAAACAAAAGATTTAAAAATAAAAATTAAGAATAATTAAAACTCGATTTTTTATAAAATAAAAAAATAAAAAAAGAGAAAAAGAGAAAAAGAGATAAAGGTATTTGGCAAAAGAAAGTGCTTGGTGTAGAAGTGAAAGAAAGAGGATGGAAAAAGTCTTGTGTTTTCTGAAAAACGAAAAACCTTTTCCTCATTTTTTAAAGTGTTTTTTCCATTGGCGCATTAAATAGTTTATTTTCCGTGAATCGAATGCCAAAATATACGGAAAATGTGTTTCAGGGAGTGGTTTTCCATAAAACGACCAGAGTCATAGCGTTCATATGAAACTTCGTGAATAAATAAGTTTGGACGACTGAGTTTTTCTATTTGAGAATGGCCGAAAATATGAGGAGATATTATCATCGCACCATTCCTCTCCTATATGTTTAGATTGACAAGAAGCATGTCGTTTTTTCCAATAAGATGACACATGTTGGGTTATACTTAATATTTAGCGCAGAACACTGTTTATTGAAAGTTTAAAAGGTTGGACAATGACGGGCGTCATAATTTATATCTGAAATGTGCAAGGGGAAACCATAAGCGCACGAATGGAACATTTCCATGATGAGAAGGGAACACCATCAGATGCAGTGAGAGAGAGTCCCATTTGCTTGGGAGCTTACAATTTCATGATTTATTTCACTCCTTGATGGGGTTCTTTTGACCCTTCTCTCATGGTACGGCTTTACTATATATCACTCAGGAGTATTTAGCCTTGCAAGATGGTTCTTGCTGATTAACACGGGATTGCACATGGATAACGTCCACTTTGACTTTGAAAAGGTCTTGAATTGTAAGATGGACCATTTGGATGTCGTGAGAAGTGGGATTCCTCATTTTTGATAACAAGCGTCACTAAATCGAGCAAACACAATCATCCCTGATTTCTTCATTTGATTGATATGAATAGGTATAAAAAAAAACGTCAATTGCATTCCTCATTTAACTCAGAAATTTCTATCCATCAATTAGACTCAAAGCTTATTCCAATACGGAAATTGCATCGTACATCTAGAATAAGCCTGAGAAGACATGATCCCAAGGGATACTTGACATGCCTCCATCTTCCAAGAAGGGTAATACGCGGGTAGAAGAATTGGTCAAAGATCCACACCTAAGTTCCATAGCCTTGGGTCCACCATCCCAATGATGATTTTTCCTATTACCATAGGAAAAGTCCTTCCCCTTTTGGACCGGCTGTGGGCAAGGCACCCAGCTTTTCCTTTTGGTAGTTCAATCTACGATTTATCATGGAAATGTTCCAAATGTTCTAGAAATTCTTACTCCCATTGGATCATTTGTATCTATATGCATTAAGATCCCTATTCACATATCTCTTGGTATTATCGACGGTTATGCAAAAAATATCTCTCATTATCACAGAGGATCCATAAAAAAAAAAAAAAAAAAAAAGAGTTTATATCTAGTAAAATATATACTTCAACTTTCTTGTGTTAAAACTTTGGCTCATAAATACAAAAAGACTGTATGCACTTTTTTATATTATCGACTAATCATAATGGTTATTTTTTATACCATGGTATTTGATTCGCCAAATCCAATTATGTTATGTTTACTTATTCAATTTTATTTTCGAAGTTAAAAATAATTATTTCTTATCTTTTGTAATTTTTTCTATATGATTCTTGGTTGTGCTAGTTCTATCAACCAGATCTTTCATTTTTTTCCTGTCAAAGAAGAATCTATCAAATCCATAAATCGAATTTGAGATGACTTATTTACACCCCTTTACGTTATTTTTTACTTTATTCAAACATGAAGAATCTTATATATTCATAGGTTCCATTGTTCCCATATGGTGCCCTTGGGGCTTTCTATTGGATAGTATTGAAAGGCCCAAATCATTGGGACTTCCTTATAAGGAGTGTGAGAGAAAAATATTTTGGGCATACCTGAAGGAGCACCAATCTCCCTCAGCAAATATCTATTTGCACGCTCCAAGCCATGGATACAAGGCATAGTGAATCACTAGTAGCAGGAAGATGCCCACGGGCAAACATTTAACATGAATGAGAAGTGGGCAAAGAGAAATTGGCCACATTAGAATTACTTTCTCAGGAGGTCTGTATGATATTTAAAAACTGCTTAGCAACAGTTGGACAAATGGGAATGTGGAGGTGAACCAGAAAAAAGTTAGATAGAATCGAATCTAAATGTTGGTTAGGTAAGTGTCTTGTAGTAAGAGGAATGATTATGAACCCTATAGACCATCCCATGGGAATGGTGAAGGGTGTAGTAGGCAACCTGATGGACTTCATTGGTCAAGGACTACCTGAATGAATGGGTTGTCATAAATTGAAGTTGGAATCTCTTGATTCTATTTTAACTTGAATCATAGTAAGTGTATTATGTACTGAAACATATTGTTTTAAAGATTAATATTTATTTCCTCACTTTGAGATCCAAAGTTCAATTTTTTCTCTTCTAAGCCAAAAGTTAGCCACTGGGTAATTGTCTATTTAATTGCTAAATAGGGTGCTTGTGACGCTTGTTAGTCAATGGTCAAGAACAACTCTAGGGATAGAAGGGGGCGGGTACATAATCAGGGATCCAATCACGCTAATGTTAAGTAAAAGAGTTTTTGGTTTTGAGTAATGAGACGGGTTTGAGGTCAATTGCTAAAATCGTTACATCATTTGAGACTGGTTTGGTGTTTTATCATTGGGACACCTAATATTGGAACTCGATATGTATAAAAAACGATGGTTTATAAATGTTGACAACAATCTGTAATGACTAAGAACATTACATTGCAAATTTGAAATTCAATTACGATATTTACAAAGTTGTCAACATGTAAGTTTTTGTGGCTAGATGAATATTGCATTTTAAAAATAATAATAATAAGGGACCAAATTCGTTGATAAGGCTATAATTCGACCCCTAACAAAAAATTGATTGATTTTACACCATCGTGGACCTTATTTCATTTATCTGCATTTGGAAACCTGGAGCATCATAGTAAAAAGGAATTAGTGTCATGAATTTTATTTAAAAAAAAAATAGGAATAAAATTATCCGACCACAGTGAAATTCGATCCGTCACCAAAAACACCTTCCCCGCACGATTTTGCATTGATTTCATTGCATCTGGTGATTATAGACAAGGTAATTTTTAATACCTCAAGCCCAACACCAGAAGATTTGGAACCACGGAACTCTCAAGGCCCTCAAAGCTGAAAGGAACTCCTGGCGCCGCTGCATCGTACTAATAAGTCCCATCACCTTGACTTTACATTTGCCATGAAATTGGACTAAACAAACGTCAAAATTTGGCTACATTGAAAGGAAGTAGGGGCTGCAATTGAAATTCATAACAAAGGAGAGGGGCTGAATGCAATTACGTGAAATTTGAGGGACATTGCAAAATTCACCCAAATGCTTGCAAGGTCAGATGGAGCATCTATTAAATATGATTATTTTGGTCAACAGTTGACCAAAAGTTCAGCCCAATTGAGAGCTAGTGACCAGAAAATGAGACGATCAAATTAGAGCAAAATGAGCAATCGGTGATTCATCCCAAACAGAGGTTAGGAGAGCAGTCAAAATCCGAGTGACATCATCTCACTGACAGGAGTGGATTCAAAAAAATTTTAGGTGCTGAGTGGCTAGTCGTGGCCTAGGGATCAGGGAAAGAGAGAGCCTTTGAGAAAAACTAGGAAATGGCAAACCAAATATCATGTAGGTAAAACTAGCCATGTTCTAGTTTTTAGGGGAGGAGTGGCTAGTCATGGCATGGGGAAAGAGAGAGCCTTTGAGTGTCTGTTTTGTAATTATCTAAACAGTGCATGATTATGATTTTTTGTTCTCGGGAACAGTTTGGGAACAGAATCGCGTTTAGCAAAAATTTTGTTCACGGGGATAGATTTGAAGTATAATCAATAATAAAAAAAAAACTTGTTTCTTGTTTCGAGAACAAAAAAAAGAATCAAAACAAGTGGAACTCTTCTTCATCTCTCCCCTCCTTTGTTGTTGTACACCGCCGTCCGCCGGTTACTGGCAACTAGTCCGATGAGCTCACCGGAGGCTTGTCAGGCCAGGGCGAGGTTCGACGAGCTTGCCCCTCGCCAGTGGCCAAGCAGGCCTTGCTGGGGCTGGGCGAGGCTTGCCTGGCTTAGCGAGGCCTCACCCAGCCCCGGCGAGGCTCGGCCGACGAGGGTCGGCCTTGCTGAGGGCTGGAGACGCTCCGGTGAGGTCGCCGGCCCTTGTCGGGTTGGTCGCCGGTCTAGCGACCGGCCACTTGTTGAAGGGGAAGAAGAATAGGAGAAAAAGGAAAAAAAAAAAAAGAAAAAAAAGAAAAGAAAAAAGTATAAAAATTATTTAAAAATTAAAAAAAAATTGATTTGGAACAAAATCAATGAGCATGGTACTGAACGAAATTCTATTCCAGAATTAGAAATTTTGCACAGTTACCAAACGGCTTAAAATACTTAAAAATTATTAATGGAAACAAAATAAAAAAGAATCATTTCTGATCAGAATTTGTTCACGGAAATAGAATCGTTATCAAATGCGCCTTGAGAAAAACTGGGAAATGGTGACCCGAATAACATGTTGTATATTAAACTAAGTATGTTTCTAGTTTAATAAAGGCTTGATGACGTCCCTTGGTTGATCCTATATTTGCAGGCGTAAGGGCATGAAGTGTGCACCAAAGTAAGCCCACGAATCCAGAAAGTCTAGAAATTCTGTTGAAGGTAGTCGATCATTGGTGAAGGAAAGCAAGACTTCTTGAAAGAAATGAGGAAAGGTCGAGGCAAATCATGACTTGGGGATCAAACTAGGATACGACTAGTTGAAGTGGATGCCAAGGGAGCGATAAAGACAGGTCCAGGAGTCGAGTTTGCAGGCTAACAAGAACCGTCGTGGTCAGTTGTCTTCTCTGCATGTTCCTCTTTCATGTTCGAAAGGAACAATTTCCATCACCATTTAGAGGGAAATTTTTTGATTTTCTCGGACAGGGACCACGGAATTCATCAACTGGGAATCAAGGTGAGGATTCTGTTTCATATTTTACAAGAAGCTAATGAGAATAATGAAAAACAATCAACGTGGAATGGTCACTAGCTGCTGTCTTTTACTGGTATGAAGTTAGCCCAGCCTAAACATATTTCACTTGCAATAGCATGCTGCGTAGAGGTTTTGAGTGAACTCTAAAGTGTGTACCATGCTAGTTTAAGATGCTATCGATGTATACAAGCTGTGTGGGTGGATTGAACGGGTTGTGTATGCAACCATATGTGCATTATGCGCAAATAATTGTTGTGCATGCAACAAATAAGTGAGTATGTTGGCTAAGAAGCATCAAGCTTGTGCTGTGAGTTTTATGAGCGAGTTATGGACCTGAGCTGTGAATGAATGGGCAAATACAAGTTTGTGACGTGTATACAAGCTGTTTATACCTGCTGTAAATGTCCGTGTATGATAAGAGTTTATGAGAGGTATGTATGCCGTGTGGATACTGTCCAGAGGAACAGTCGGTGTCGAATGGGTTGGAATGCTTGCTGTACACGTTGTCGTGCATGTCGTGCTCTCGAGTTGCTCGTGTGTGAATGCAACTCTTGCTCCTGCATTTCGTTGAACAATTTGAGTGCGTTCTAGGAATTACGCTTTTCTCAGCAGATTTCCGCGCTTTTTGACGTTAATTCTGTGAGTTATGTTTGACAAACACCAGCTAACTTTTGGTCATTTGTGATGTATGGATGCACCAGGTTCAATATAGCAATATTTTGGTTGATTCGCTGACCGGTTGATGTGCGATCTAGGAATGTTTTTTTTTTTAATTAATCTCACTTAGTTTATTTTTGATTAAATCGCAGTTTCATGTTTACTATGCATTTCATGAACTTTAGGATCAATTTTTTTTTTAAAGATACTAAAAACTAATAAAAATAATAAGAACACTTTTTAGATTTTAATTTTTCGGTGTAGTCATTAATCATGTTCAATTGGCGTTGTTAAAAATATGAGAGAGAGAGAGAGAGAGAGAGAGAATTTTATGAAAAAGGATTAAAAAAGATGGGCATTGCATTTAGGTGATAATTACACCTCAGGAAATTTTTTTGAGATTGATCGGACGTAGTTTCATATTTTTCCATCACTTTAGTCCAGGGATTCCATTTCTCTTGTAGTAATTTGATGTTGCATCTAAATCACTCTTCTTGCATTTAGGGTCCGTTCGTTTCGTGGAAAATGACTTCCAAAAAAATATTTTTCGGATTTTACGGTGTTTGTTTCACGGAAAATGAACTAGTCAAGGAAAATGTTTTCCATCATTGGAAAAAACAACTTTTAAAGTGAGGAAAACATTTTCCATGACTTATTCCCTCTTACTTCTTTTTATCAATACATTTTCGTTTTATTTTTATACTTTCTTTTTCTTTTTTTCTTTTTTTTTTAAATCGAGTTTTTAATTTCTTTTCTTTTCTTTTTTTTTTCTTTCTTTCTTTCCTTTTCATCTTATTCTTTGGCGGTGGCCGGCGATCGGCCATGGCGGCATTTGGCGATCAACCGCAAGCCAGCGGTCGGCAACCTCGCCCGCCCGGGTGGAGCTCGCGGCTCGCCAGATCTAACGAGTTGTGCGAGGCTCGAGCCTCGCTCGAGCTCGCCACGAGCTTTGCGGGGCTCTAGCGAGCCGGGCGGGGCTCGGGCGTTGCTCGAGCTCGCCGGATCTGGCGGCGGAGCTCGGGCTTGCTTGGATCGGGAGCCTAAACTCCGTTGCCAAATCCGGCGAGCTCGGATGAGATCGGCCGAGCCTCTAGCTCACTGGATTTGGCCATCGGGTCTTGGTCAGCCGTCGGGCAGCTGGCCATCGTCAGGAAGGAAGGAGGCGGCGGCGGCGGAAGGAGGAGGAAGAAGGAGGAGGAAGGAGGTGGCGGCGGAGGAAGGAAGGAGGAGGAAGGAGGAAGGAAAAGAAAAAGAAAAAGAAAAAGAAAAAGAATAAAGAATAAAAATTTCGATTTTTTAAAATATAAATAAATAAAAATTCATTTTTTTAAAAATATAAAATATAAAATTAATTTTTTGGTCAATTAAAAATATTAAAATTAAAATTTTGATAATTTTTCCCAAACAATTGAATGAGCTAAGAAACGGTGGAAAATATTTTCCGCTCAAATTTTAAATTTTGGTGAACACCGAAAAATAGAGTCATTTTCCTAGAAAATGACTTTCGAGAAAATATCATGTTCTAAAAACATGATATTTTCCAATAAACGAATGGACCCTTAAAAGTTTGTTTTTGCTTAGTCTCGCCTCATCATGACCTGTTTGTGTTCATCATTTAGATTGGGAATTTCCATTGCTTAGGGAATCCTATCCTACGGTTCTTAAACAAAGCCGAGTAATAATCCTTATCCGACATTGTATCAGGTTACTGTCAATATCTTACTAGCTTTCCTAGTGGTTGTTATTACCCTTTTTGATATGTGTGCTTTCATTCCTTTATTTCCTTGATTGTGGGTTTTTCTATCTTTAGAAAAATGATTAGGCTAAACACTAGGACCATAACGAACACACTAGAACATGACATGATCACTCAGTGGACAAGACCTTTAGGGTTCACAATAGAAAAAAAAGATTGCATGGACAACTAGATAACAAACGGAAAGCACATTAGTTGAACAACTAATATAGATATAGAAAATACAATGAGACTAGCACCAATGTTTAGGGGCTAACATGGCCAACCAAATACTAAATTAAACTTTGCACAGTTTGTCGAAAAAGAGTAAACTGTTAGGCCTTACAAAAAACACCTTATCCTAAACGGGTTGATAATCAGTCTTTTCCTAAAAGATATACAATTCTTGATTTTGCCATTTCCAATGGCGAATGGGAATAGTCTTTTTTTTTTTGGGGTCAGAAATGGGAATAGTCGATCATTGAACATATCACTCAATTTTCAGCCCAATGTTGAGAAGCAAGGACAAATGAATTGTTAAGATTTAGGTTATTTCCTTTGTCTTAATCAAAAGTTGCTTTCACTTGGTATACTAATCTATCACATAATTTGGTATGCAACCGGGTAGAGATGAAAAGACGGTTCCATTCTCAATTTCCTATAGAATAATACCGGAGATATCAGTTGCTAACCTGACTAGACTCAATCAACATAGCAATGAGTCGATTAACTTGCCCAGTTTAAGAAGGATATGAATTAGATGCCTCATTTCACTCTCTAAAAAGGAATTTACAAAATTGGCCTTTAATTGGCAATAGTGTCTAATTATGAGCAATTGCAAAAAGACAGAGACAAAGTGTCACATGAAGACTTATACAAATTGTGTATTTAATGAAATGATGAATTTAACCAAAATAAAATTCAGCAAGGAAAAATCGAATATGCCAATAACAAATAGGCATATGATGACTTTTAATTGTCTCATTTAAAGAAAAAAATCACATGATTGATGAATTATTCAATTCTTTGAAATGAAGCGTATGTTGACCCTAAACAATATCATAAGTTTCGTAGTCAACAATTTGGTCGGCGGGGCCTGCCAGAGTGACACCGAAAGCAGAAAATGGCCAATTGCTCGCAATGATCAGTCCGTAAATTGCATTAAGCAGAAAATGGCTAATTTTTGGGAATGATCTCTCCGTAAAGTGCATTTGGTTTACAAGAAGACCCAATTCTTATCTACAAAAATTTTAAACATTAAGTATTTGTTGATCAATTAATGAACACCGGTTGCTCACTATTATCTTGCATTTATCCTTACATTCCAATATCTTTATATGGCTAGCCACAATTGTCTATGGTCTTCGTACGTTAAATTTTCTTGTCAAATTGCATTTCCTATCCAAGAATCAGCAGATGACCCCTTATATGCTTTGTCATATGGTTTATCCATCCATCATTTGAAAGGTGCTTTGTTGACACTTTTCGATGAAGTACCAACAAATATCAGCCATTATATTGAGATGAAAAGATGCCGACTGTCAAATTTTGCTTGTTATAAAAGCATTGTTTGGCTCATGTTGGTGTTCGGTTCATGACATGACAGCTTCCTCAGATTAATAAACAAGTCCAACAACGAGTGTCCAAAATATGTTACGTCGGTATCGACAAAGTACCTTTTAAAGGATGGATTAATGAATCAATTGACAAAGGATATGCGGTTTCCTTTGTTCTTGCATAAGAAATGTAATTTGACGGGAAAATTACAAGCACGAAGACTAAAAGCAATTACGGTTAGTTATGTAAAGATACTAGAAATGCAAAAATAAACTGGAAGATAAAGATACATAACTAATGTTTATTGATTGATTGGCGTTATATTTAACAGTTACATTGACTCCATTAACTTGATAATTATATCAACTAATTCGTTCCAACACTTGGCCTCTGCATGTTGACATTTTCGTTAATAAGAATTGAGTCTTCTTGTTGACCAATTGCACTTTACCGACTGATTATTACCAAAACTCGGCCACTAAATAAAAAAAGTTTCTAACTTCCTGAAAAACAGAACTATGATTTCCCATTGTTCATATTATTCTCAATCAAACACCTAATCACTATTTCGACCCAAAAAAAGAAAAACACCTAATCACTCATTGCCAAGCTACACAACAACACTCCCAAACCAATAATGCTAGGGATTTTGCTGCCACACATTAAAAAACTTGTTAGTCATGAAAGCGCAATCCCACACATAGCTAGAAACAAAAACTTATATAATTGAATAGAGAGATTAACACACTCGTATTAGAATTTATCATTTTTTATGCGGAAAAATGATGATCCGAAGTATAAGTGCTTCTCCTCTATTACCTTCTGTATCACTGGCTCAATGAGATAGTCCATGATCCTTATCATTTAGTAAATGCTCCTTATGTGAGGATAATTGTATGCATTAGGGTTAGAAGAGAGATTTGAGCATTATTTATAGAGTATTCAGTTAGGCCCTCTCATTATGAGGTGGGTTCAACTCGGCCCATACTAGTCAGCCCCATATTATATCAATTAAGAAATCTTCTATCTCATTTTATAAACCAAATTCCGTAAAACAGTAAATTACAGTATCAATTAATATAGTCCACGTTAGAAAAACTCTTACAAAAGTATCTCCCTAATTCATCTATGAATATTCTACAAGCTTCCGCTTGTTCGAATCTTCTGTTATTGGATCCAAAAAAGCAGCCTCGCCATGAACGGCAAATCTAGGAATAATTAGCTGGTCGTAAGACACATCACAAGGCGGGCTACTATTATACCCAATCACGTCAATAGAGTTCTTTGATACATGATCATTTTCATTCAAGCTTTGAGCACTCTTCGGCATTGTGTCCTTTGGTTCTTTGAGGTTCGTCGAACTGGGTTGCCTGGGCTGCGTTCGGTAGAACACCTTGGACACGACCAGCTCTCCATCTCTCTCCTCTTCGCTTTTGCCGAGGTGGTATTGGTGCATCACCCAGTTGGTCTTCTCAGGCTTCCTTTGCCTCCCGTGACTGTTGTAAAGCACAAGTATCTTCTTGAACCCTTTCACTACTCTGCCTGCGAGGACCGACCTTGTCTTACCGGTCTTGTGCCATCTAGTCTCACTCTCATCAGCGTTCTTGTGCACCCTGCGCCGTTTCCTAGTCCCAGTGGCATATGCCTTCGAAGGCCGGTGGAAGAAGTGGCGGATTTGTCCGTCTTTGCTTACTCCTGCGTGATGCGCATAGAAGAGACACTCAAATGAGATTTGTAGAAAATGGAAATTGAGTGTCATAGAGGTGATCAGATCATGTAATAAATAAAGATGATCTGAGTGGTAGTTATATTTCCTAATATTCAGCATTATATTATCTACTATGCAAATGAATACTTGATCGGTTGAGTATTCAGTTTCAATATAAACTGTTAATTGTTGCACCCTTCTGTGGATATTTGCAATCCTCATTTTAGCTGTTTGCATCCAAATAAGGAATGCCTGAATTTTGAGCTCCTCGTCAAAGTTAGTAAGAAAACAGCAACTTATCGTGCAACATTTGCATGTAGACTATACATAGTTTGGCATGACATGAGGGGGGACCAGGTCATGCGACGGACACAAGCTAGACTTCGAAGCAAAAGATCCTAGATTTCATAGAAGAAGGAAATCAATGTGGTGGATGAACAGGAAACTCTTAAGGCCCCCAACAAGAAAATGGATGACAACTCGACCATCAACATGAGCATGAGAGCATCTGAAGAGCAATTGATTGTATAGAAGGGAAAAATCTAAAGCTGAAATTCGAAATGTATCTTCCCCATAAATTTGTTGCATGCATTTTCCTAACCTAAGCTAATTACTCAATGCAATTCATACATGAGTAGGTATACTTTTGCCATGCAATTTGCCTATAAATAGGCAAGGAGCCACTCATGCAAGAAGTCGTGGGGGAGTAGAACTAAGATAGCTTATATACCATAAAATACTCCTCCATCACCAACACTTCTTGTATTACCCATTTTCATCAACTAGATAAATTATATCCCATGACCTTTGTCCCTTGAACTATCCTACCTTGTCCCTTATTCATCCATGACTAGATACATACTACACTTACACACTTGCACATCATTAATAAAAAATTATCATCGATACCCTAACCATGCTACTGCGCACATTTAAATTTTCAACAACAAGCTTCTTTATCTGAACGTAATGTTTTTGATAGTTCTGCTAGCTGCGCTTTGAGTATCTCGTGCCGTTATGCATGTAAGCAAGTTCTTTTTGTGTTTTACACTGCTAACAGTAAGTCAGAATTGATTTCTATTGTATAAATGTCAAGTCTGGTTTACACGAAATGTCTTGCTGTATATCACTATGTATGTTCTCATCATCAATTTTGAAAGCATACAAACATTCAAATTCATACATGACATGCATTTACAACAATTTTGTAAATTAAACTTACACAGACTGAAAAGATTATAAAAAATTAAAAGTCACTCTATAATGACAACCAGAACTTTAAAATCTGTTTCTACAAGACTTCTGTATGATAAACTCGAAGATGATCAATTTGATGTTGTTGGAAATTGTGATTCATTTTCAACAAAATCTGGAAACTACTTGCTTAATCATGAAGAAAGAAGAGTCAAGAACATGAACAACAATTAGTTAATATCCAGAGCAACCTAGAGAACGAGCAGCAAATCTCTGGCTTGGAGGGTGTACGCATGATGCAGGAAAAGCCAGCTATAAAAGTCCTAGGCAGTGGCTGAAAATGACAAGAATGGCTGCAAGTTGATGGCTGGAGATGAGCTGTAAAAAGAAGTCCAGACCATCTGAAGTTCTAGAGAAGACAATTGTTGCTAAACTGTGGCGGTGGAGACTCTATAAAAGTGCTGGGAATCATTCTTGTAAGAGTGTGTGAGAAGCATGAAAATAATCATGTCATGTAGCTCCTACACCACATCTCTGCCAAACTATTTTGTTATGCTAGATAAAATATCTTTGTCCCATGAACCTTGCGTATATTCCTCTGTATCCTACCCTTGTCCATTTCTCTATGAACTATAACCTACACACATATAGTTGCACAAATTCAAGAGACAAATTATCACCCATATCAAAACCATGCTTCCACGCACATTCAAATTTTCAATGTGGTATCAGAGCTAGGTACATTTGGATGGTTTTGGGCGTTTGTTCTCACCATCCTCAACTAAAATCCAAGGTTGAAGCCCGAGCCTGAGTGAGAGCCAACAGTGCTAAAGCTGGACCTAGAGCTGAAGTTGGAGCTAGAGCACAAGCTAACAATTACAACTAAGAGTATTTTGATGGCTTGAGACAAATAGGACACCGTTGAAGAAAAGACATGCACATTTGAAGGTAAGTGCAATTGTTTCGACAAAAGAATGCAAGGGATTGTGGAACAAAGACTGCATAAAAGGCATGAGACAAACTACTAGAGGAATTTCAAGGTGCGTCCGAGATTTTATGACACAATGTCCAGAGTATTCTGAAAACGAATCAAGGGGAGTGTTGGAAATTGTGATTCATTTTCAACAAAATCTGGAAATTGCTCTCTTAATCATGAAGAAAGAAGAGTCAAGAACCTGAACAACAATTAGTTAATGTCCTGAGCAGCCTAAAGTACAAGCAACAAATCTCTAGCTTGGAGGTTGTATGTGTGATGCAAAGAAAGACAGCTATAAGAGTCCTAGGTGGTGGCTGAATAAGACAAGGACGGCTGCAAGTTGATGGCTGGAGATGAGTTGTAAAGAGAAGTCCAACTATCAAAGGTGGTGGAGAAGACAATTGTTGCTAAAATATGACGGTGGAGACTCTCTATAAAAGGGCTAGGAATCATTCTTGTAAGAGTGTGTGAGAAAGCATGACAATAAACTCCATATCATGTAACTCCTTTACCACATCTCCACCAAACTATTTTATTATGTTAGATAAAATATCTTTGTCCCATAAACCTTGCCTATATTCCTCTGTGTGTCCTACCCTTGTCTATTACTCTACAAACTATAACCTACAGACATGCACAACTTCAAAACACAAACTATCATCCATATCAAAACCATACTTCTGTACACATTCAAATTTTCAACATGGTATTAGAGCTAGGTACATTTGGATGGTTTTGGGCATTTGTCCTCACCATCCTTAACTAAAATCAAGGCCAGAGCCCAATCTTGAGCGAGAGCCAATGGTGCTTGAGTTGGAGCTGAAGCTAGAGCTAAAGGTAAAGCCAAAGCTAGAGCTAGAGCCTATAAGAGCTAGAGCTAGAGTCCAAGCTAACAATAACAACTAAGAGCGTTTTGATGGCCCGAGACATATGGGACATCATTGAAGAAAAGAAATGCACATTTGAAGGTTGGTGCAAGTGTTTTGACAAAAGGATGCAAGGGATCATGGAATGAAGACAGTATAAAAGGCATGGGACAAACTATTAGAGGAATTTCAAGGTACATCCAAGACTTTATGACACAATGTCTAGAGTATTCCGAAAATGGATCAAGGGAGAGTGTTGGAAATTGTGATCCATTTTCAACAAAATCGGGAAACTACTCGCTTAATCATGAAGAAAGAAGAGTCAAGAACGTGAACAACAATTAGTTAATATCCAGAGAGCCTAGAGAACGAGCAGCAAATCTCTAGCTAATCTCTAGCTTGGATGTTGTATGTGTGATGCAAGAAAAGCTAGCTATAAGAGTCATAGGTGGTGGCTGAATAAGACAAGAACGGCTGCAAGTTGATGGCTGAAGATGAGCTGTAAAGAGAAGTCCAGACTATCTAAGGCGGTGGAGAAGACAATTGTTGCTGAACTATGGTGGTGGAAACTCTATAAAAGGGCTGGGAATCATTCTTATAAGAGTGTGTGAGGAGCATGAAAATAAACTCCATATCATGTGCTCCAACATCATATCTCTGCCAAACTATTTTGTTAAGCTAGATAAAATATCTGTCCAATAAACCTTGCCTATATTCCTCTATGTACCCTACCCTAATCCATTCCTCCACAAACTATAACCTACACACATACACTTGCGCAAATTCAAAAGACAAACTATCATCCATATCAAAACCATGCTTCCGTGCACATTCAAATTTTCAACATGGCATCAGAGTTAGGTACATTTGGATGGTTTTAGGCGTTTGTCCTCACCATCCTTAACTAAAATCAAGACTAGAGCCCAAGCCCAAGCAAGAGCTAATAGCTCTAGAGTTGGAGCTGGAGCTAGACCCTATGAGAGCCAGAGCTAGAGCCCCAGCTAACAACTACAACTAAGAGCACTTTGATGGCCTGAGACATATGGGACATCGCTGAAGAAAATAAATGCACATTTGAAGGTAGCTGCAAGGGTTTCTGTTTTGACAAAGAGATGCAAGGGATCGTGGAATGAAGACGGCATAAAAGGCACGTGACAAACTACTAGAGGCATTTCAAGGTACATCCGAGACTTTATGACACAATATCTGAAGTATTCTGAAAATGGATCAAGGGGGAGTTTTGGAAATTGTGATCCATTTTCAACACTGAAAACTACTCACTTAATCATGAAGAAAGAAGAGTAAAAAAAAAAATGAACAATAATTAGTTAATATCTAGAGCAGCCTAGAGAACGAGCAGCAAATCTCTAGCTTGGAGGTTGTATGTGTGATGCAAGAAAAGCCAGCTATAAGAGTCCTAGGCAGTGGCTGAATAAGAAAAGAATGGCTGCAAGTCGATGGCTGGAGATGAGCTGTAAAGAGAAGCCCAGACTATCGAAGGCGGTGGAGAAGACAATTGTTGCTAAACTATGGTGGTGGAGACTCTCTATAAAAGGGCTAGAAATCATTATTGTAAGAAAGTGTGAGGAGCATGAAAATAAACTCCCTATCCTGTAGCTTCTACACCATATCTCCGCCATACTATTTTGTTAAGCTAGATAAAATATCTTTGTCCCATAAACCTTGCCTATATTCCTCTATGTATCCTACCCTTGTTTATTCCTCTACAAACTATAACCTACACACATACACTTGCACAAATTCAAAGCACAAACTATTATTCATATTAAAATCACGCTTCCACGCATTTTCAAATTTTCAACAGATGTTTTATATTAAACTGATTTGTTGAGGAATCAGACTCTCGAACAAGAAAGGTGATTTGGGATTGAGCAGCATGCTTGACAATCTTGAAAGCGCTCATTAAAAAGAAATCGTAGCCACATAATAAAGACTTTTGTTCTGTGAAAGGTTTACCTAAAAACTGATGGTACATGAAGAGCAATGTCCCAATCATGAAGAGATGAGAATAATTGGACTAAGTTCCAACTCAAAGAGAGGAGACACATTGATGTTCCAATCAATAAAAGACCATAATATATGCAACAATATCTTGTAAGTGCAACTACTTCTTCATTAGCACACAATTCCCCGACCAAAGATGTCTACTTTACCCCAGAACAAGCTTGAACATCATCAAACGAACTCCCAACAGAGATACATTTTCCAGTATATCTTGGAACTATGCGAACACGATCCTAAACTGCCAAATCTGAAACCAGAAGTTGTATACTCTCTGTAGACAATTCAAGTATTTGATTATCGAAGATGTTGGTACACTGAAGAAAATTATACTTTCTTGAATCAAATCGTATAAAGGCGCAATTTCCTTTGTGCGTGCCATGACTATATGTTGATATCGTGCACATTTACATTTATGTCTAAGATATCTGTCTTAATAACTGATTAAACCTCTTTAGACTTACGTACGAAAAGGAATTTGGGTAAAAAAGATATGCATCTTTTCCTCTAAATTAAATATTAGGCAGAGGAATTACTCCCATTGCAGAGTCCAAACATCCAAAAAGGCCAAAAGAAATGAAAAATCAAAGGAAATTTTTGTTCTTTCTATAAAAAAAAAAGATTGATAACATTTAGAGTAACACATTAACTATCGTGAAGTCATTCAGAGGGCAATGTTATTCCAGAATTACCCGGAAGTCTCTCCGGGTGTGTAGAACAAATCCCATCATCTCCTTCCAATGTGGGAATGAACTGATCAATGAGAAAATGAATCTTCCTCACGTTCCCCATTATCTTCGCTTCCAAATGCTCTAAGATTTCTTGGTCAGTCGGATCAAACTTCACTCCCGCTGGTAGTCCCACCAAATCATGAACAATCTCCCTCTTCACAACAATAATTTCATAATTGTAGAGATCCTAAATGACAAAAAAATAAAACCCTCGAGAGGAAACTAAATATACAATACAAAATCAAAACAAAAAGAAAAAGAAAGTACTAAATACCTGATCAAATAATGGGAAGCTGTGGCCACATGATGGGCATGCTATGGTGGGAAGAAGAGTGTTGTCGTCATCCTCATCTTCATCCCTAGGGTTATAACTTGCTGGGATTATGGCTCTTCCATCTTCCGTTTGCCACGTCATTTCCTTTCTGTTCTTCTCTTGCTCTCTTGCACATCCCACACCAAGATTTTATCTGATTTCTTAGGCTCCAAACTCAAGTTTAGGCGACACCTCTACTAATTACTGCATACAAGAAAGAGGTTTTTAATCTTACTAAACGGAACAGTTTAGAGATTTCGGTTCTTCTAGAGACTATCCTCTAAGAGTGAGAGAGAGAGAGAGAGAGCTTTTTATGAGCAGAGAGGTGGGAGAGAGAAAGGGATTATATTAATAGAGGACATTAATGTGTGAAAAAAGGAATTTCTTGGACGTCAAGTTTGGTTTACATTACGTACATGCGCGCGTGCTGCAGACTTAAACCCTGTCCCTTGATTAGGTTTTATTTAGTTTAATATGAACGGGGATCCTTTTTATTACTTTTTGTTGACTAGTACGAGCTTTAGTAAATATTCGTGGAAAAGCCAGATAAAAGAAGAAAGTTATCTTTTTGACCAAAAAAGAAAAGCAAGAAAGTTAAAAGCGAAAGGATGTTAATATCTGTGAGAGAGAGAGAGAGAGAGGGTGGATGCGGTGTCCTAATCAAGAGTGGCCTTGAAGTTAAGTATAGATACATGAAACTTACCAACCAACGATGGTGAATACAACTACGAGCGTCGCTTGGAACAACCAGCATGTTCAGATGGGCTTATTTTGATCCATAAGCCAAGCAATTCCATTTCTAGTCTAAACGAAAAGGGATTGGTATTTCAAAATTTGGAAAACATTTGAGATGACATTGAATGTTTTGTGTGGAGCTCAAGGATGCCGACGGACTTGTTTGCCGCTATTGACAAAGCTTGACATGCCAACAATTCCGGGAAGAGAGAGAGAGAGAGAGTTCAATGGTACGGCGAGGTCGATGTAGTGCAGCTAGAGCTGGTTGGAGATGGTGGCGACAAAGGGGATTGGATTGGTTAACAAATCCGTCTATAAAGAAGAAAAGGACGAATTTTTGTGTTTAGAGAGGTATGACTAATAAGGAGATATACTATACGTGCAAAATATATTTTCAAAATTATGTAAGTCTAAGTAAGGCTAGACCCTCTTTACTTTTATTGGCTATTGAACACATCGAATTCTCTTGATATTACATCATCTTAAGGTCATATGCGATAATATCTACATATTTTTTCCCAACTTTTTAAGGGTAATTTTAAATTTTCGCGAGAAAGCCAATGAATAATTCATTTGCATAGGGAAAGTAAGAAGAAAGATAACCTTTTAATGTCAGCTACCGACTAACCACAAGAATGCATTAATAATTATTTCAATCTCATCGGGCAGAGTGGGAAATGTTTTTCTTACATTCAAATGCTCAATCGAAAACTTAAACCACGTTATGGTCGTTTTCCTACCAGGAAAAGATCTGATAAATTCCTCTTATGAAGTTCGATCTAAAATAATTACTTTCATAGGTGAAATCATATGGTAATCAAGTTGCATACTATGCAACGCTTATCTTCTTTGTAAATTTACTGAACTCGCACAACCGATACAAATAATTGCGAGGTATGTGCTTGTCGCTTCCGAGGAAGCAGTTGCAGAGAGCGAGAAATGAGGAGGAGACTGGCTGTCTGAATCGCAGAGCCCTTGGATCCGCCGACGAATAGCGTGTGGACGACGACTTCTATAGAAAGTCGGTCCTCAGCTTCGAAAGGAAGCCACGCGCCAGAGAAGGCTTACGCGGTAAGCTTGGTGAGAACGACCAATTCAACGTACGGATTAGGGGTTTCGTTCCGAAGTTTCTTCAATAGGAGGGTCCCTTCTCATAGACTCCAATTCTTTTTTACTTCTGGACGCGCAAGATAGGCTCGATAAAATAACAGATCATCATTCAGGTGTCTGGCTCCATCAATTTTGCGGAAAATGACATTTTTATAAAATATTTTTGACAGTATTTTCCCGAAAAAATTTGCAATTTTTTAATTAATTTTTTTTTTTTTCTTCTTTTTTGGCTGATTGCTGGCCTTGGCAACAGGCCATAGGCAAGCTTAAGTCTCATCGGATTCGACAAGTTCGGCAGCGCTCGAGCCTCACCTAAGGTGGCTAGAGCCTCGACAACCTTTGGCAACCTTAGGCGAGGCTTGGGCCCCTCCCAACTCATTGGATTTGGCAAGGCCAAAGCTTATGTGATGGCCGTGAGTGAGAGCTCAAGCCTCACCGAAATCTAGCAAGGTTCGAACTCACTTGTAGCTAGTTGCCAACCCACGCCATGGCCACGACTAATTGAAGAAGAAGAAAACAAAAGAAAGCAAAAAATTTAAAAATAAAAATTAAGAATTCAAAAAAATTTAAAAATAAAAATAAGGGGAAAAATTTGTGAAAGAAAGTGTTTGGTGTAGAAGTGAAAGAAAGAGGATGAAAAATGTCTTATGCTTTTTGAAAAACGAAAAACATTTTCCTCATTTTTGTGTTTTTTTTCATTGGCGCCTTGACTAATTTTTTTTTTTAATTGAACACCAAAATACCCATAAAACGTTTTTCTGAAAATTGTTTTCCATTAAACAACCGGAGTCTTAGTATTCATATGAAACTTCATGAATAAATAAATTTGGACAATGAGTTTTTCCATTTGAGAATTGCCAAAAATACTAGGAGATATTATCATTGCACCATTCCTCTCCTATATGTTTAGATTGACAAAAGAAGCATGTCGTTTTTTTGATAAGATGACACATGTTGGGTTATACTTAATATATAGCGCAGGACATTATTTATCGAAAGTTTAAAAGGTAGGACAATGACGGGCGTCATAATTCATGTCTGAAATGTGCAAGGGGAAACCCATAAGTGCATGAATGGACATTTCTATGATAAGAAGGGAACTCCATAGGACACGGTTAGAGTCCTAGTAGTTTCCTCCCGCTACTTGGGAGCTTATAGTTTCATGCTTTATTTCACTCCGCAATAGGGCTTCTTTTGACCCTTCTCTCACAGGACCACTTCGGTATAAGTCATCCTGGAATATTTAGTCTTGCAAGATGGTTCTCGCTTATTAACATGGGATTGCACGTGGATAATGTCGACTTTGACTTCAGAAAGGTCTTGGGTCGTAAGATGGGCCATTTGGATGTTGTGGGAAGTGGGATTTGTTGTTTTGGATAACAAGCATCGCTGAATCAAGCAAACACAATCATCCATTATTTCCTACATATAAAAAAAAACTTCAAGTGCATTCCTCTTAACTCCGAATTTTTATCCGTCAATTAGACTCTAAGCTTGTTCCTATACCGAAATTGCATTGTACATCTAGAATAGGCATAAGAAGACATCATCCCAAGTGAATACTTGACATGTCCCGCCTCTTCTAGGAGGGGTAAGACGTGGGTAAAAGAATTGTTTAAAGATCCACACCCAAGTTCCATAGCCCACTATCCCAACCTTGATTATCCTATCCCCATAGGGAAAAGTCCATCCCTTTTTGGACTGGTGGTGGGCGAAGTACCTAGCTTTTCTGATTTGGTAGTTCGGTCTATGGTTTGTCATTGAAATGTTCCCAATGTTCTTGGAAATTCTTGCTTCCATTGTATCATTTATATCTATATGCATTAGAATCCCTATTCACATATCTCTCGGTACTATTGATGATTTTTTGCATATATGCAAAAATCTTTCTCATTATTACAGAGGATCTTTAAAAAAAAAAAGAGTTTATATCGAGCAACATATGTGCTTCGACTTTCTTATGATAGTTTGATTTTCTACTTCTGTTTTTAATTGAATAAATTGGGGTTTTCAACGACGTGCCTATAGTGCTATTCTCTGAGTCGATCACTTATGAGATAACTAGACTAGTTAGGGAAGTCATTAAAGGATTTTGATGCAACATACTTGAGAATTTGATTAGGAATCGACTGCTCGATTGTGTTAGTTTGCAAGGGTCATTGCGGCACAGTCGAAAATCTATTAGAGATTGGAAATATCTTGATTCAACTGAGGTATGTAATTAGTTATGGGTGATTCCACCTAATTACACAAATTCTTGTCGATCGGCACTAAACCAATTTTTATGTCGTTTTGGTACCCTATGCCTATAAATGAAACCTTAAGATTTTCATGACAATCGAGAATCGCCAATGAGTCAAAGATGTACATTGTAGCTTGAAAATAATCGATCATGGGTCAATTGCACTGAAAATTCCCAAAAAAACTACCCGATAGTTTGGGTTGTGCTAAAATCATGTCTTATTGAATTTAACGGTGAAATTTATTCCAATTTCATAAATTGAGAACTCTAATGTGTAACGATTAATTCTAGGAATATTGTTGCATCTTTCCAATATTTATTGGCTATAGGAATTGTTGGTGAAAAATTCAAATGCAGCAAATTAAAGGAATGGGAGAAAGGCCATATTTTAAATGGATTTTTGGTTTTTAATATGGGACCTTTGGAGAGAGGAATTATAAGGATTTAAATAAGGATTTATCCTTATTAACTAAGGTTATGAAAATGGTGAAATGAAAAAGGGGAAAGCTAATTGAAGAGATGCAAATTCGGATGTATGTACGCCAAGAGGAATTCCACCACCATTTGAGTCTCATTTGAAGAGGATATGTTTGCTTTAAGAGTGGTAGGCCATATGAAAGTGAAAGAGGTAAAAATTCCATGGAAAATCAGCAAAAGCTTGTGGAAATTGGGGAGGGGAGCCCTCCATGGTCCTTTTCTCCTTCCCTCTCTCCCCATCTGTGCGTATGCCCCCCCCCCCCCCCATTGTGCTGTGGGAACACCCTTCTCTTTCTTCCTTTCTCTTACTTTCCTTTTCATTTCCTTTTCTCAGCCGTAAAGCCCCCTTGTCCTCTTCTCCTTTAAGCCGTTTTGCTTTAGCTCCCCTGTTTCGGTTTCCTCTTGGCCGACCAAAACATCAACTGAAAAACAGAGGAGGCTCTGTTTTGATGTTGTCGATGCTGGACCAGCCACCATCTTCGACCAAGCTGCCCTTTATGTTTCGTTTTTCTTTGACTTGGCCATTGATCGCATCTTAGCCTTCCTCACCAGCGGCCTGATAAACTTCCAAAGTCGGCAAAATCTCTTTATCTCTTCATTGGAAGCTTAGCATCGCTGTCCACTGTTGCAGCAGCGTTTCCACCGCTCATTCCTCCTCAATCTTAGCTCACCGTCTTCATTGGAAACAACCATCCCTTCACCGTTGCTGCTACCCTGCCGCCAGGATCCCTGCTATGTCAGTGCAGCCCACCAGTCGACCGAACCACCTCACCATGCAGCTGCCTCGTCTCCAAGGAGCTCGTGCCGCCACTGCTCGGCCTAGTCCAGTTGAGAAAGCTGCTCCGTAGCAGTAGGCCGAGGGCTTCATGGCCTTGTCCCAAGCCGATCGGAGTCCCTCCGGTGTCCTCGAAGGATGCGGTCTTGTTGTTGTCGCTCAGCGTCCACTGGTGGTCTTGGATTTTAGTTTAGGTGAGTTAATTTTCCCTAATTGCTTATTAGGGGCTAATTACATTTATTATGTGGGTTTGGTTGAGATATGGTTAGATTGCATGCGGGTGTACTTTTCTCCTAATCGAGATTTAGGGGATGGACTCGTCGAGACGTTGTCTCACTGGTTATTGTATAATCATTTTCAGGTCCCTAGATGGAGGGTTGGCAAGCGAGGTGCAAAGGTTCGTCATAAGTGAAGTCTAGGTTTGTCGTTAGTCTCTGCCAAATGTCGTCGGGTCCTCCGCCTAATTTGGACAGTGGGTGATAGTTCACCCCTTTTGTTGTTAAGAAGTCTGGTAAGATCGAAAAGGACTTTGGTCCCATGGATGAAGAGCTTAGAGTGTAGATAGCCTAGAAGCTCTTCCTTTTGAAACAGATCCATGTGAAGCTAGACTTTTCTATATATATATATATATGTTGCTGTATTATAAGCGTGTTTTGTGAAAATATTGTTGGAGAAAACTTCCTTGAGTGTTTTGAAGTTGACAAAACATTTCCATAAGTCTAGTCTAAAGACTTGCAAACTCTTCCATTAAAGTTTGAAGACCTCTGGACTGCCAGACTCAACACTCAAAGCCTATCCTTATTGACAGTTTCTAAACCGTCAAAGAAGGCTTATCCGAAACGAAGTATTTCATTAAGGATTTGATTTTGTCGTCTAAAGAAGACCTCTTGGCTAGATATAGCATGTCGGAATCCATTATTCAAATCAAGATTGATTCAGGGATTTTGGATCCATTGATTGGCGAAATATACTTGGAAGGTTCTACTTATGGAAACTTAGATCTTGATTGTATGGGCGAGCATGATTGATGGACTATCGTCTTGTTCCTTAAATAGCTTGAAGATCTTCCTAATTGATTCTGTTCAACGGGTAGATTGGAAGAATTCCTTTGGTAAGTGCCAACGGGTGTGATGGCATAAATGAGTATATAAGGAAGACGTTCTAGTTGTTCGAGTGTATGTGCGATAGAAGAATTCCAAAATTTGAAGCTCCTTGTTTTTAGTCAATTAAACTGTTGAGCAAAACCTTGTACGCAAAATAGAGTTTATATCTTTGTGAGACCTTGAGGAAGTGTAGTAGAATCTCTACACTGTGGAATCAAGGAAGAGCTTTACTGTAACAACTCTTTTGTTCATAGTGAAATCCAGCCGGTGGGCTGTCAGTACGGAAGAGTGGACGTAGGCTTGGATTAAGCCAAACCACTATAAACTTTGTGTTCATATTCTCTTCCATACGCTCTTTTACTTTGATCGTAACTCGATTTGTTTACAAGAGTCTAATTTCCTTTTCATAATCTATTGCTGATTTAAGTTGCACACTTCATTTTGGGAAATTTATTTTTACACCTATTCACCCCCCTCTAGGTGCTCATACTAGCTTTTACAAATATCAACCTACGTTTCTATCCCCATTTTATGTTGTTTGGAGATTGTGATTACGTTTCTGCGTGTGCCATAACCTGAATGGGTCGGCGACAATTCCTGAGATGTCGCAAATTTTATCGACCACTGAGGGATGTGCATGTGCTCAAGGTTTGGGTCGTGACATTTCTTGTGTTAAAAATTACACTTGCAAACACAAAAGGACTGCATGCACTTTTTTATATTATGAACTAATCATAACGCTTCTTTATTATAGCATGGTATTTGATTTGCCAAATACATAATTGTTTTTATCATTCGATAAAAAGATTCATCCATGTAATTGGTACCATCCAATTGAATTCAATTCCATTGTGTTTACTTATTCAATTTTATTTTTCGAAGTTAAAAATCATTTCTTCTTATCTTTTATAATTTTTTCTATTTGATTCTTAGTTGTGCTAGTTCTATCAACCAGGTCTTTCATTTTTTTCTTCTGTCAAAGAAAATCTGCCAAATCTATAAATCGAATTTCAGATGACTTATTTACACCCCTTTTACATTATTTTTACTTTATTCAGACATGATGAATCTTATATATTCACAGGTTCCGTTGTTCTCATATGGCGCCCTTGGGGTTTCCTAGTTGATAGTATCGAAAGGCCTAATTCAATGGGGCTTCCCTATAAGGAGTGTGAGAGCAAAACATTTCTGGCATACCTCAAGAAGTACCAATCTCCCTTGGCCAATATCTTTCTGCACACTACAAGCGACGGATAAAAAAGGCATAGTGAATCACTAGTAGCAGGAAGATGCCCATGGGCAAACATTTTACAGGAATGAGAAGTAGGCAAAGAAAAACTGGCCACATTAGAATTACCTTATGGGGAGGTTTTTATGATATCCAAAAACTACTCAGCAACAATTGCACAAGTGGGGAATATTGACATGAACAAGAGAAAGTTGGATAGAGTCGAATCTAAATGTTGGCTAGATAAATGTCCTATAATAAGAGTAGTTATGAACCCTATAGACCATCCCATGAGCGTGGTAAAGGGTGTAGTAGGCAACCTGATGGACTTCATTGGTCGAGGACTACCTAAATGAAGGGGTCGTCATATTCGAAGTTGGAATCTCTTGATTCTATTTTAACTTGAATCATAATAAGTGTAAAATGCATTGAAACAGATTGTTCTAAAGATTACTAATTTCCCCACTTTGAGATCCGAAGTTCAATTCTTTCTCTTCTAAGCCAAAAGTTAACCACCATGTAATTATCTATTTGATAGCAAGATAGGGTGTTTGTGAAGCTCCTTAGTCAATGGTCAAGAACGACCCCAGGGATAGGAGGAGATCCGGTCACACTAATGTTAGGTAAACGAGTTTATTTGGTTTTGAGTAATGAGACGGGTTTGAGGTCAATTGATAAAATTATTACATCATTTGAGACTGATTTGGTATTTTATTATTGGGACACCTATTGTTGGAACTCAATATGTATAAAAAAAGATGGTTTATAAAGGTTGAAACATAAAATCGTAAATTTGAATTTCAATTACGATATTTACAAGGTTGTTGACACATAAGTTTTTGTGGATAAATTGTTATTGCATATCTGAAAGAAAAAAAGAAGAAAAAACAAGGGATCGAGTTCACTGGTAAGGCTATAATTTGACCCCTAACAAAAAAAAAAAAAAAAATTGATTGATTCGGCACCATCTTGGACCTGATTTCATTTATCTGCATTTAGAAACTAGGAGCATCATAGTAAAAAAGAATTAGTGACCATGAATTTTATAAATAAAAAAAATTAGGAATCAAATTATCTGACAACAGTGAAATTCAATCCGTCAGCAAAAACACCGACCTTGCAGATTTTGCATTCATTTCATTGCATCTGGTGATTAGAGACAAGGTAATTTTTAATACCTCAGGCCCAACACAAGAAGATTTGGAACGACGGAACTCCTAAGCCTCTCAAAGCTCGAAGGAACTCTTGGTGCCCCTGCGCCCCACTAAGTCCCATCACCTTGACTTTACATTTGCCATGAAATTGGACTAAACAAAGGTCAAAATTTGGCTAAATTGAAAGGAAGTAGGGGCTGCAATTGAAATCCCAAGCAAAGGAGAGAGGCCAAATGCAATTAAGCAAAAGCCAAGCGACCAAATTGCAAAATTCACCCAAATACTTGCAAGGTCAGATGGGGCATCTAAAATATGATTTTTTTTTTT
Organism: Eucalyptus cladocalyx; assembly: GCA_017140615.1. NCBI lineage: Eukaryota > Viridiplantae > Streptophyta > Magnoliopsida > Myrtales > Myrtaceae > Eucalyptus > Eucalyptus cladocalyx. Next base: position 11,391,227 of record CM029519.1, read on the forward strand.
TTTTTGTCAACAATTGAGCAAAATTTCAGTTGAAATTGAGAACCAAAGACCAGAAAATGAGCCAAGGGTCAAATTAGAGCAAAATGAGCAACACGCGATTTATCCCAATTGGTGGTCGGGAAAGTGGTCAAAATCCGAGTGACATTAGTCAAAAAATTTTAGATGGTGAGTAGCTAGTCATGGCTTGGGAAATAAAGAGCATTCGAGAAAAATTAGGAAATAGCAAACCAAATAACATGTAGGTAAAACTAGCCATATTGTAGTTTTTAGGTGTTGAGTGGCTAGTCATGGCCTGGGAATATATATTAGCTGTAGTTCGGGTTCGAGCATGGTATTATCTAAGTCCACTTACCAAGCAGCTTGTGTCCCCGGTACCCACGCTAGAATCCAAAATTTTTTAGAAAATATTTGGAGCTCTCTCTTGCTGGGCCCCACCAGAGAAAAACTCTCTCTCTCTCTCTCTCTCTCTCTCCATTTTGAATTCCAGCGTGAAAGTCTCCCTCTTCATCAATTGCGTGCGCTCTCTCTTTCTTCTGCCACAGGCCTTCTCTTTTCTCTTCTCCCCCCCCCCCCCGCCTCTCTCTCTCTCTCTTCCTTTTTTTTTTTTTTTTAAATCTCCTGCACACACGTCTACTCTCTCTACTTCCACTGTCTCGCAAGTAGTGAGCCAACCCTACTCTCTCTCTCGCTTCCGTGAGCCGTTGCCGCTCCCGCTAGAAGCAGCGACGACTGCCGCCGCCGCGATCCTCAACTGGCCATCGTCAAGCACGGTCTGGTTCAAGCAGAGTACAAGTTTTACAGGCTACGTCTGTCAAAGAGACACTTCAAGCACGGTATAGCCCTTAAACAACTTGTTCAAAGGAAAGACTAGTTCAAGTCCTGAAGTCGAGGTCCGAGGGCTCGTTTTGGAGTGTTGGCAAGGTGACTCATTTGGCTTCTATCTCTGTTCGGCGTCCATTGCCGGTTGCCACTGCCAATTCATGCAACAAAAAGGCGAACGAAGCCCCCCCCCCCCCCCTCTCTCTCTCTCTCTCTTCAAGAGCTGTTGCCCGTCCCATCCCGAGCTCAGATCCATCACCTCCGGCACGTCATCTCCGCCCTCCCCTCTGCCGTTGCCTCTACTGGAGTACATTTGTTATGCTATTACTTTGGGTCCCTTATTTTCTACGCTGAGCCTTTGCTGGAGTATTATAGTGTGTTTGTTTGTGTTTTTGGTCAAAAATTATTTTTCGGAACAAAAATAGTGTTTGTTTGTATTTTTGCTCAAAAATTATTCTAGGAATAAAAATAGAAAAAATTATTTCTGTTTCGAGAAACAATTTTTGACTAAAAAGTTTGATAAACTTATTCCGAAAATAAAAAAAAAGAACTGAAATATGTTTGCTAAATTTGTGTTCTTTTAATTTTTTAATTTTTTTTTTTTTTTTGACCAGTCGCCGATCTCGGCCATGGCATGTGACCGGGCGATAAGGGCCGGCGGCCTTACTTAGCCACGACGAGGCTTGCTGGCCCCTGGCGAGGCCTCACCTTGTCGTGGTGGCACGAGGCTCGGCCTTGCCTTAGCTAGGCGAGCTCGGGCTCACCTAGATCAGGTGAGGCCGAGCTCGCCCACCCACCGGTTGCCTAGTGGTGGCCCGGTGAGGCCAAGCGATCGGTGGCTAGGCGAGCTTGGCCTCGCCTTGGCTGGGCGAGCTCGGGCTCGCCTAAATCCGGCGAGGCCAAGCCTCGCTAGGGGCTAGCGACGCTCCGGCAAGGTCGGCGACCGGTCAAAGAAAAAAGAAGAAGAAAAATAAAAAAAAAAAGAAAGAGAAGAAAGGAAAGAAGAGAGATAAAATTTGTTTTTCCAAATTATTCTAGAAACAAGAAACAATTTATTCTCGAGAACAAAAAAATAGATTTGGAACAAAACCATAAACAAACGCGTTTATATTTTTTTTCTTATTCCTCGGAACAAAAAAACAAGAATTCTGTTCATGAACAAAAAATAAGAACACAAACAAACACTACCTTACTGACTGGTTCAAAAGAAACGAGTTCGGTTTTCTTGTCTATCTGCGGTCAAGTGTAATTTGTTTTCCCACTTCATGACTTTCATAGCTTCGTTTGAGCAAGTTATCCCTCCATGAGCGAGAGAGCAGACATAATGGCTATGTATATGCATGTTTCGGTTAGCTTGAGTATATTGTAATAGTTGTGTAAGACAATATTTGAGTGTTATACTTGGATTGCAATTTAGTATAAGGAGTGTCTTTTAATTGTCTATTAAAATCTCTAGTATTACCACTGCAATGTTTCCATATACCTTACAAGTGGTATTAGAGCAAAGGGTCGCATACCCTGCAAATGGATCGGACTAGTGACTTTCTTTAATCCCTTTTCATCTTTGTTTCCATTACCGAGTAGTTTATGAAGTGGCTAAAGTGGTCCCTCAGTTTTGCCAACTGTGCGTATATTGCGGTAGGTTTTTCATCCGACTTTTAAGGCCTTATGAGCGGAATTCCGGTTGCTGTTCCAGAGACTTCGCGGGAGTTTGTGTAATTAAATCAATTTTATATCTCTAGAGGCTGAAATTAGAAGTCGTATCAACAGAATACATGTAAGGGTACTTGGGATGAACTCACTGCAGTTGGAGCTCGATTTGGCACTGGCTAAAACCTCACTGTCTTGGGTATAATGGTGGCAACTGCAAATTTAATGCTTGCATTAGGTGGCGAGGAATACCAGCAAGGAGCTCCGAGAAGGATCGAAAATTCAAGCTGGTGGGTCGTGAAGCAACTGGCCTCCCGATCACCACTCAGTTTGGTAAGGATTATACAGTTGCAGACAGAGATCATCCAGACAGGTTTTCTACAGCACCAATTTAAATTTAACACCCAATCAGTAATACATCTACCAACTGCCATTTCAACTTCCAAACTTGTGGACGAACACCCCAAACAACCTATGATGTATTAATGTAAAAAATAGAGTACACTTGTTCAACGAAAGCAGATTTGAACAGCATAATTTGCAACAATAAATTGGACAAAAAAAAGGTATGGCCAACTCTAAAGCCTCTGATTAAGCCATCAGATAACCTAACACGTGCAAATTAACTAAGTGACCACAAGAGCAAGGGACAGCTCGTGGTGAGGGGCACTCGAGTTATGTTGCGGTTGGGACTGGATTGCGTCGCTTGCTGAATAGGGGCACGATGAACAGTGTTATTGAGCCCCAAGTTTCGCGGTGTTGTCACGACGAGTTGGACTCTGCAGCGGAGACAAAAGTTGCTACTATAGAGTCACGGCTGGGGCAACAATTATGCTCGATCAACACTGAGTTAGAAACAGATAAACCTGTAAAACAAAGCTCAAGTTTGGTGAAGAAACATAGCAGCGAAACAGCAATCAGCGGGACTGCTCTAAGGCAGAAGTAGTTACGCTTGAAATCGTTGAGGCTGGGCTGGGTATGCTGGAACCAGCGACTGATGTGTTGGAGATCCGTCGGGGTTGGGCCTGAGGAATTCCACGACAGCCCGGGAAGGGACAAACAGGGACAGCGACCTGCTTCAGTCAGGAGATGAAACAGAGGCCTAAATAGATCCCTTTTTATTTTGCTCTTGGGGGGGAGTGCTCAAGTTATTTGACATACATTATCCATATCATCTCCATTATGCCATTGTTAACAGGAATTTCTCATTTTGCTAGCGAAATTTGGCCCGAGTTTATGCGAGAGAGAACCCGTCAGGGAATGGCATGGCATTGCGTGAAGTGAGAACTAGCGGCGGCAACTGGCCATGGATGCCGAACCGAGATAGAAGCCAAATGGGTCGCCTTGCCAACACTCCAAAACGAGCCCTCAGACCTCGGCTTCGGGACTTGAACCAGTCTTTCCTCAGAACAAGTTGCTTAGGGGCTAGACCGTGCTTGATGTCTCTGTTTCACAGACGCACTCTAAAACTTGTACTTTTCTTGAGCCGGACAGTGCTTGACGATGGTCGGCTGAGGATCGCAGCGGCGGTGGCTGTCGCTCCTAGCGAGAGTGGCAGCGGCTCATGGAAGCAAGAGAGAGTAGGCTTCGTTCGCTTCTTGCGAGACTAAGAGGAGGGAGAGAGAGTTGAGGTGTGTGCGGGAGATTTTTGAATAAAAAAAGGAAGATTTTTTTTTTTTTTTTGGGGGAGGAGAGAGAGGGCACTCAATTAATGAACAGATAGACTTTCACGCTGGAATTCAAATTGGAGAGAGAAACTTTCTCTTTAGCAGAGCTCAGCAGGAGAGAGAGAGAGCCAACTATTTTCCAAATGAATTCAGAGTCCAATGTGGGCACCGGATGAGACGTGTCATCAAGTGAGTAGATTCAGATTATACTATAATGAAATGCGAGCTACAGTTAATAATTTCTCATGGCCTAGCTTTGAGAAAAACTAGGAAATGGTGAACTAAATAACATATTGTAGGTTAAACTAGGTATGTTCTAGTTTAATAAAGGCTTGATGATGTCCCTTGATTAATCCAAATTTTGCGTGGGTGAGGACGTGAAGAGTGCACCAAAGTAAGCCCACAAATGCAGAAAGTCCAGAGATTCTATTGAAGGTAGTTAATCACTAATGAAGAAAAGCGAGAATTCTTGAAAGTGTTGGAGAAAACTTCCTTATCTGTTTTGAAGTTAACAAAACGTTTGCATCAATCTAATCTAAAGACTTGCAGACTCTATCGTCAAAGTCTGAAGACCTCTAAACTCAATATTTAAAGTCTACTCTCATTGATAGTTTCCAGATTGATGATGAAAAGATTTATTCGGTGAAGAAGACTTATCCAGATTCAAGTATATTTTTAAGAAATTGGTTCGTATAGTTAAAGAAGATCTTACGGCTAGATATATCATCACGTGATCAATTATTCTTATTGAAATCAATTTGAATAATTAAATCTGTTGATTGGCGAAGTATATTTGGAAGGTTCTACTTATGAAAACCTAAATCCTAATTGTATGGGCGAGCATGATTGGTGGGCTATTATCACATTCCTTAAATAACTCGAGATCTTCCTAATTGATTCTGTCTAATGGGTAGATTGGAAGAACTCTTTTGGAAGGTGCCAACGATTATAATGTCATTGATGAGTATATAAGGAGGACGCTCAAGTTATTTGAGTGTGTGCATGAAAGAAAAATTCCAAAATCTGAAGCTCTTAGTTCTTTACTGTTTCAATTTGTTGAGCTTAAACTGTACTCAAAAGAGAGATTAAATACTTGTGAGACATTGAGGAAGTGTAGTAAAGTCTCTATACTTTGGAATCAAGGACGTGAGACTATAAAATCTCTTTTGATTCTTAGTGGAATCTAGCCAATGGGCTGTCAATGCGGGAGAGTGGACATAGGCTTAGTCTAAGCCGAACCACTATAAACATTGTATCTCAATTCTCTTTCCCTAAACTCTTTACTTTAATTCGTAGTCTTATATAACTGTTTATAGTTTTTTATATCTTCAGTCCACTGTTTTCATAAAAGTCGAATTAAGTTGTTAAGTCTTGCAAAAAATTCTTTAATACCTATTCACCCCCTCTAGGTGTTCTTACTAACATTATCAATTGATATCATAGCTTGTGTGCTCATTTAATTAAAGTGTTTTACTTCTGAGTTAAAGATCTATGGTTAGTATATTGGCTTCAGGTTTGGTTGAAGGCCAAAGTAACACCAGACCACCTTATTTCGATGGAAATGAATACATCATATGGAAAAACAAGATGAAGGCATTCCTAAGATCGAAAGATCCTCTGGAATGTGATGTGGTAGAAAAAGGAATTATTCCTAAAACTACATCAGTTTCAAAAAGGGGAAAAGAAGTTAGAGATGCTAGCGAGATGACCCAAGAAGAAATAACCAAGAGACAAGCTCTTGATGCTAAAGTAATTTACTCCTTATATTGCGCATTATCTCCTATCGAATATAACAGAATATCTTATTGTGAAATAGCCAAAAAAAGGCTGGGACAGGTTGCATATTATCTATGAAGGAACTGATCGAGTGAAAGAGACAATGATCAATATACTACTCGGACAGTATGAAGCCTTTAAGATGAAGCCAAGAGAATCTATTACTGATATGTTTAGTCATTTTACATAAATTGTAAATGGTCTAGAGTATCAGGGACAACCAATATCACGACCCATGAAGGTTAACAAGTTGCTGCGTGGACTTTTCAAAGACTAGAATCACGTAAAAACTTCAATAAGGGAAACTCAAAGGATCATGCCACTTTTTGTAGACAAATTGGTTGGCACACTTCAGTCCTATGAAGTGGAGCAAATCAACGAAGAAGAAGATCCCAAAGGTAAGAAGTCAATTGCTTTGAGATCTAACGATGATTGTGATATTACAGATTTTAAAGATGATATGAATGATGAAGAGTTAGCTATTATGATAAAGAGGTTTAAGAAACTGAACAAAAATGGAAGAAGATTCAATTGGAAGAAACAAAGCACTCAAAAGTTTTAAAACAAATCAACTGAGGATGATGAAACCAATAAAGATGTGATATGTTTTGAATACAAGAAAAATGGATACATCAGACCCAACTGTCCCATGTTGAAGAAAAAGAAAGGAAAAGCTGAGAAATACAGAAATGCTCTTAAGGCAGAGACATGGAGTGATATTAAATGCAAAGAAAGTGATGAAGATTATGCCAATATTTGTCTAATGGCAAAATCGGAATCAAACTTAGACTCGAAATAGATACATATTCAGACTCAGATAGTGAAATTGAGGTAAGTAATTTAAAAATCCATACTAAAGTCTCGAAATACATTGATGAACTTTGTTTTAGTCTCAAAACCTCTCTCAAGAGGATTTCCAAGCTAAAAAGGGAGAATTCTACACTGAAGCAATATAAAATTCTTTGGAAAGAAAAGTTTGAAAATTTAAATAAAAATTTTGTTATTTTAAAAGAAAACACAGACTCTCTCTCAAAAGAAAATACATTTTTGAAAAATGACATTTCAAATGTTTCGAAAAGGTTTTCATTAGGATTTAAGAAGTTGGAAAAGATTCTTTCAATACAAAGACCCTACTTTAACAAATCAAGCTTGGGAATAACTTCTGAAACTATTCTTCTAATTGATTTTCCAAAAGTGAAGGAAATAATCAAACAAAGGCCTACAAAAACTTTTTACATAAATCATTTTCAAAAAGTCTTTGTAAAACCTGTTGGGCGAAGTGCTCTCAAATATTCTAAGTGTAACAGCTCAGAATACTTTGAGAAAAAATGCCCTATGGTTTGGAGACCTGTTAAGAAGGAATGGACAAAGACTACTTCTTGCACTAACTTCTCTGGACCCAAGAAAATGTAGGTACCAAAGAAAACTTGAGATTCTTTTTTAATTGCAGGTCACTATCAAGAAAAAGATTAAATGATATTTGGATAGTGGCTGTTCAAGGCATATGACTGAAGATTCAAGTTGTTTTATAAAACTTGTGCAAAAAAATGGTGGAAAAGTCTCTTTTGGTGGAAACAACAAATGAAGAATTGTTGGGTGTGAACTGTAAAAATTGGAAGTCTCATAATTAACAATGTTTCCTTGGTGGAAGGACTTAATTACAATTTGCTCAGCATTAGCCAATTGTGCGACACTGAATTCAAAATCAATTTTCAAGAAGGAATATATTCAGGAACAAGCAAAGATCTTTCACAATCTTTCACTGGATGAAGACATGAGAATATCTATCTTCTGGATATAAAACTAGAGAAATCTCAATGTCTAATTTCAATTCAAGATGAAGCAAATCTTTGGCATCGAAAGTATGGCCATGTCAACATGAAGTAGATTGCCAAGATCTCCTCTAAGAACCTTGTTCAAGGGCTGCCCAACCTGAAGTTTCAAAAATTTGACTTACGCACACCATGTGTATTGGGAAAGCATGTTAGAAGTTCTTTTAAATCAATAAATCAGGTTTCTACTAATCGTGTTTTGCAGCTTCTGCATATGGATTTTTTTGGGCCAACCAGAACTAAAAGTATAGGCGGAAAGAGATATCGTCTAGTAATTGTTGATGATTATTCATGATTCACTTGGGTTTACTTTATGACAAGTCGAAACCTTTTCATTCTTCTCAAAGTTTGCTAGGAAAGTTCAGAACGAGAAAAGGATATGCTATTTCAAATATACGGATAGACCATAGAGGTGAGTTTGAAAATCAAGACTTTGCAAAACTTTGTGATGAATTTGGTTTTCAGCATGTTTTCTCCTCTCCATATACATATACACCAGAACAGAATGGTGTTGTTAAAAGAAAGAATAGATCTTTGCAGGAAATATCAAGAACTCTTTTAATAGAAAGTGGTATTTCCTCTCATTTTTGAGCTGAAGTAATTTTTACATTATGTTATATTATTAACAGAGTCTTTTTAAGGCCAATTCTAAAGAAAACTCCTTATGAGTTATTTAAAAGAAAGAAGCCAATCGTTTCTTACTTTCATGTATTTGGATGCAAATGTTTTGTTTTGAAAAATACAAATGATCGAACTGGTAAGTTTGAAGAGAAATCAGACGAATGAATCTTCTTTGGATATTCAACTACCAGCAAAGCTTACAGAGTATTCAATAAAAAGACTTAGTCTGTAGAAGAATCTACAAATGTCAAATTCCAAGACTCTTTGTAGAATCAACTGATTCAGACTCATCCCGAAGAATCTGAACTTGCTCCAAACTCTAAAAAGTCTACCTCCCCTGAAGCAGCTTAGACCTTTGGAAATCAACAATGAATAGAAGCTGAAAAATCAACTGAAGAAGAAGATCAATAAATTGTCAAACCAACAAGCAATTGGAAGCATAAACCGAATCATCCCAAAGAACTCATCATCGGGAACATTGATGAAGGGATTCACACCAGATCCAAAAAGCAAGAAGAGTTTAGCGTCGTGACACTTATTTCTGAAATAGAACTCAAGAGCATAGAAGAAGTTTTAGTTGACGAAAGTTGGATTGAAGTAATGCAAGAAGAACTCAGATAGTTCAGCATTAACGATGTATGAGAATTAACTCCTAAACCAAAATGTAAATTCATTATTGGAGCTAAATGGGTTTTCAGGAACAAGTTGGACGAAAAAGAAAAAGTGATCAGGAACAAAGCAAGACTCGTGGCCAAATGATATACGCAAAAAGAATGGATAAATTATGATGAAACCTATGCACCGATAGCCAGGTTAGAAGTAATTAGATTATTACTTGTTTTTGCTTACTATAAAAATTTTAGGTTATTCCAAATGGGCCTCAAGAGTGCATTCTTAAATGGATTTATCCAAGAAGAAGTCTATGTGGAACAACCTCCTGGATTTGAAGATCCAAAGAGATTAGACTCGGTATTCAGACTGAAAAAGGCTCTATATGAATTAAAGTAAGCACCTCGAGCTTAGTATGACAGGTTAATCAATTTTTTGATGCAAAATGATTTTGTCAAAGGAAAAGTGGATACTACATTGTTCATTAAAAGGGAAGGTAAAAAATTTCTACTTGTTCAAATTATGTTGATGATATTATATTTGGATCACCTAACGAAAACCTGTGCAATAATTTTTCTAAGTCTATGCAGGATGAATTTGAGATGAGTATGATGGGTGAATTATCCTTCTTTCTCATATTACAAGTGAAACAATTGAATGAATGAATTTTCATTCACCAAGAAAAATATGTAAAAGAACTTGTTAAAAAGTTCGGATTAGAGAATTACAAAAAAATTGAGGTACCAATGTCTAGTTCTTCGAAGCTGGATAAAGATGAAGGAGGAAAAAAAAGTTGACCAGAAGCTTTACATGAATATTATTGGTTCACTTCTTTATCTTACTGCTTTTAGACCTGACATTTTGTTTAGTTTTTGCATTTGTGCTAGATTTCAATCTAATCCAAAAGAGTCTCATCTAATTGCCGCAAAACGCATCATCCAATACATTACAACTACTTCAAATTTAGGTCTGTGGTATCCTAAAGAAGGAGACTTTACCCTCCTTGGATATTCAGACACAGATTTAGCAGGTTGCAGAGTTGATAGAAAGAGTACATCTGGTACATGCCAATTGTTGGGAAACATTATAGTATCTTAGTTCTCAAGGAAGCAAAGCACTGTAACTCTTTCAACAACTGAAGTTGAGTATGTGGCCCTTGGAAGTTGTTGTTCTCAAATCTTATGGATAAAACAACAACTGAGAGACTTTGGAATCGAAGACTCATGCACCAAGATCAAATGTGATAACACCAGTGCAATCAATCTAACAAAGAATCCAATTCTTCATTTAAGAGCAAAGCATATAGAGATTCGACATCACTTTATTAGAGATCATGTTCAAAGTGGAGAAGTTTTGATTCAATTCATTGATTCAAAGAATCAACTGGTGGACATATTCACAAAGCCACTGGAGAAAAGCCTATTTGAGTTTATTTATACCAGACTGAACATTACATCTATTATCCATTAAAGTCTAAAGGAGCTCAGACTTAGAAGTAAAGTCTGAAGGTATTCAGACTTAAAAGACCAAGAGTTACGACTGTAAGTTATTTCTATTCCAGTATTTTAAACTTGAAAAGATACGATTACTTATTAATTGCTAATTGATTGAAATTATCTTTCCAAGTTTTTCTTCTTTTTCAAAAAGGTAGTTATCAATTTTGAAAAGACAGTTATTTTCAAAAATGAAGTTATTCTTTTTCGAAAATGTATTTTTATTTTTCCTTTTACGGCGTTTCATGTACCTCGCTTCACTTGCTTTATATACTACTAAGATTTGTCTTCTTTGTTTTTACACTGAAACTCTAGAATACAAAATTCCCACTTGCTTTCACTTTCACTCTCGATTTACCCAAAAGTTTTCACCTTTTTTGAGCAAGTTTGTGAATTTCTCCCTTGAAGCGAAAATGTCTTTAAGAAAATTTTCAATGATTACAAGCAGGGGATCACGACATATGCCAGAGGATCCTACACATTTCAACTTGACCGAGGAAGAAGATTCTTCTCCACCACTGCGTCCAAGTCAACAACAACCTTATCAGCAACGTCAGTCTTCTCCATCGACTCTACCAGACGAAGAAGTTATAGAAGAGGCTGAACTTGTAAGAACACTAACTCCCAAGGTTGCTTACAAACTTTACTCTAATTTGAAAAAAAGGAGGAACACCGATATCTTTGATTGATGAATTTTTAAGAGATAGAGGATACAAGAATGAAACCTTGTTCTTGCCAGAGTTGGAAATGTTAGGAGTTGTAGAGAGAGGGATGGTTGAAAGAACTTTTGCAAATTTTCCGAGTCATCCATTCTATGGCACTGCAAATCAACCACATGAACTGGACGATGATGAACGGGTGTTTACCCATTTTCAGCCCAGAATTGGTGTTGCTGCAAATGTTGTTAGTGACGGTTCAAATCTTTTCAAATCGAAGAATCACCAAAAAGCTTGTTCGAACCTAATGAATAGAGGGGTTATGAACTCTAGGAGTGTCGACTTTGATTTCCTTGATTCGGTAAAAGTTAATCTGCGAGAGAAGCTTGCTCTACTACAATTGGAGCGCTTTTGTTCTGAATCCACTGTTGCTTATTCTAAACTCACTACCTACTTTTACTCGAACTTATCTTTCGAGGATGTGAACAGTTTCTCTTTCACAATAAAGGACAGTGAATTTTTTGTGGATATGGACACTTTGGTTGACATAATTAGGGTAGAAAGAATGAGTTTCCAACTAATTAGCGTGTCTATTGCTCATGCTACTTTGTCGTTGGTGAAAGATAGGGATGTTGAAGGCAAGATTTCCTACTCAAGGATGAATGCCTCTAACATCTTGCTGCACAAGATCGTAATCAACTACATTCGTCCCAAGTCAACATCCAAGACTAATGTTTCTCGATCTGAAGCGAAATTGATGTATGCTATCAATGCTGGTTTTAAATTCTTTCTACCTCACACCATCTTGTTTCATATGTACCGAATAGTAGTGAAGGATAAGGGACAACTCCCTTATTCTACTTTTATCAAGCGTCTCTTTAAACACTTTAAAATTCACATTTCTGCACCATTATCTTTGACAACCATCTCTCCAATGGTGATTGGTTTTAAAATGGTCACAAAGATGCGTTTGAAAGAGCTGAATAAGGTGTTGGAGCGTATGAATGAGAAGTCTCCCGTCAAAGCAAAACAAAACTCTGTTGCAGCGAAAAGGAAAGGCAAGGAGCCCATGGTTGCTCCAGTAAAGAAGAAAAGAACTCTCATCTTGCAAGATAAAGAAGATGATGATGAAATAACTCTTTCAGCCTTAAGAAACTTGAAAAGTTTTGTTAGCTTTTATGAGACAAGAGAAGAGCCAGAGAAGGAAGATGAAGAACAGAGGAGGACAAAGAAAGAAAGAAGAGAAGAGGAAGAAGGAAGAAGAAGATGAAGAAGAAGAGAGAGAAGGAGAAAAAGATCAGGGTCAAGAAGACTCTTTTGAGCCAACTTTGGCTGTCTCCTTATCTAGTAATTCTGAGATGGCAGGAATTAGAACTGCTGACGTGCATCACTCTGAAGCTGAAGTTGATCAAGAAGATATCTTACCTACTCCACCTAAAAGCAACCAAACATGGGGAGCTGTTGGATCAAAATGTATTTCTTCACCTATATTTACTAGTGATGTAAGTTGTTCTGCAGCAAACCCAGAGGATGTGTATGCCTCTCATTATCCAAAAGCTTCCACTCATAGTCTTGGTGGACAATCTGCTGAAGCTCCATCCATTCTAAAAATCCCTGGAATTGACTCGACTGGTCTTAGTACGACAACCGCCCAAACAACATACTTTTTGAGATTACTAGAAATTTTATTGGATGCAAGGAAGCAGCAATATGCTATGGGGTATGAGATGTAGGATCTCAAGAATGCTTTCATGGCTACTTCAGTATCTTTGCACGATTAGTTAAACGCCCTGAAGAATCAAGTGCAGTCATCTGTGCAGGGTGAAGATTTTCAGTCACTGAAGCAGAGTTTTAAAAGGCTTGAGAAGACAGTGCATTCTATGGGAGAATTCAAGCTTGTTCGCCTTCCCAAACAGCTTTGATTCTCTCTATTTTCAACCAACTCTTTTATTTGTTCTCCACTTTTTGCTGTTGACAAAAAGGGGAAGAAGTTGATGCATATTTGATTTTGTTTTTGGATTGACTTTGTTTTTGGATTTTTGGACTTATCTTTTGTTTGGTTGTGGCATTGGCATGGACTAGTTTGATGGTTTGGACTGATGATACTTGCAAGTAACTTAAGTTATGTTATTGATTATAGTTAAGATAGTTGCTTTTATAGGACTAACACGTTTTCTGTGGTTGCAGAATCGCTACTATGCTCATCCTAATCTCTACTTATCTTTTATAAGAAATCTTGGTTTGCCTAAGTGTTGTTTTGCAGGACAAAGCGTCCAAATCTACGGGAAAGTTTTGTCACCATAAAAAATGAGGAGATTGTTGGAGAAAACTTCCTTATCTATTTTGAAGTTGACAAAACATTTCCATCAATCTAGTCTAAAGACTTGTAGACTCTATCGTTAAAGTCTGAAGACCTTCAGACTCAAGATTTAAAATCTACCCTCACTGATAGTTTCCAGACCGACGGAGAAAAGATTTATCCGATAAAGAAGACTTATTCAGATGCAAGTATATCTTTAAAGAATTGGTTTGTATGGTTAAAGAAGATCTTACAGCTGGATACAACATCACGTGATCAATTATTCTTATTGAAATCAATTTGAATAATTAAATCTGTTGATTGGCGAAGTATACTTGGAAGTATCTACTTATGGAAACCTAGATTCTGATTATATGGGCGAGCATGATTAGTGGGCTATCATCATATTCCTTAAATAACTCGAGATCTTCCTAATTAATTTTGTTCAATGGGTAGATTGGAAAAACTCATTTGGAAGGTGCCAACGGTTATAATGGCATGGAGGAGTATATAAGGAGGACGCTCAAGTTATTCGAGTATGTGTGTGAAAGAAAAATTCCAAAATCTGAAGCTCTTAGTTCTTTGCTGTTTCAATTTTTCGAGCTTAAACTGTACTCAAAAGAAAGATTAAATACTTGTGAGACCTTGAGGAAGTGTAGTAGAGTCTCTATGTTGTGGAATCAAGGACGTGAGACTGTAAAATCTCTTTTGGTTCTTAGTGGAATCCAGCCAGTGGACTGTTAGTGCGGAAGAGTGGACGTAGGCTTGGTCTAAGCCGAACCACTATAAACCTTGTGTTTCAGTTCTCTTTCCCTAAACTCTTTACTTTAATTCGCAGTCTTATATAATTGTTTACAGTCTTTTATATATTCAGTCTACTATTTTCATAAAAGTCGAATTAAGTTGTTAAGTCTTGCAAAAATTTCTTTAATACCTATTCACCCCTCTCTAGGTGTTCTTACTAGCATTATCAGAAAGAAATGAGGAAAGTTCGAGGCAAACATGACTCGGGCATCAAATTAGGCTATATCTAGTTGAAGTAGATGTCAGGGAGTGGGCAAGAGAGGTCCAGGAATTGAGTTTCGTAGGCTAACAAAAACCTTCGTGGTCAGCTGTCTTCTCTGCATGTTCCTCTTTCTAGCTCAAAATAAACAATTTCCATCACCATTTAGAGGGAATTTTTATTTTATTTTCTTGGCCAAGGACCACAGGATTCATCAAATGGGAGTCGAGGTGAGGGTTCTGTTTCCTTTTTCACTTGAATTTAATGAGAAAAATGAAAAACAATCAACGTGGTATGGTCACTAGCTGCTGTCTTTTACTGGTATGAAGTTATCCCTAGCCTAAACTTGTTTCACTTGCAAATGGCATGCTGATAGAGGTTGTCAGTGAACTCTAAGTGTGTACCATGCTAGTTTAAGACGCTATGGATGTATACAAGCTCTTTGGGTGGATTGAACGGGTTGTGTATGCAAGCCATATGCGCATTATGCACAATTAATTACTGTGCGTGCTACAAATAAGTAAGTATGTTGGCTATGGTGCAAAACCCTTGTAACGTGCGAGTTTTATGAGCGTTATGGACATGAGTTGTGAATGAATGGACAAATACGAGTTTGTGACGTGTATACAAGTGGTGTATACCTGCTGTAAATGTCCGTGTATACCTGCTGTAAATGTCACGTGGATGCTTTCCAGCCGAACAGTGGGTGTTGAATGGGTTGGAATGCTTGCTTTCCAAGTTGTGCTTGTCGTGCTCTTGAGTTGCTCATGTATGAATGCAATTCTTGACTGTCGCATTTCGTCAAATAGTTTGAGTGCATTCTAGGAATTACGCTTTTCATAGCAAATTTCTGCGCTTTTTGACTCTAAATTTGTCACACCCCAAAACTATAGGGATGGGAGTGACATGGCCATCCTTTGTTCTAAAGAATGTAGCCTCAAATCATACCCAAAGTCAACTTGCAAAAGGTTCCCATCGATAGCACTCTCACTTTACTAGTTGTTAACTAACGAATCTAAAAAGATTGGGAAAGAAAAGTGTGAGTAACTATAGTTTAGTGAGTATTACATATCGAATCATATACGAGTTATTTCATTTCAACAAGCTTTATATAATTCAAAAAATACTCGTTAAAATCATCCATAAACATCAATGGTTAAGTCTATTGATCAATCTCATCGAAATCACACACTAGTGGTCTATCCATAGATCCATCTTATATCAAAACACATGCCCATCTAATCAATCTCATAACCCATCACATCTCAAGACCCTAAAGGTGACTCCCAAGAGACCACATCATTGTGTAGCACTTAGCCCTTGAGCAGTACAAGGCTTTAAAGGTGGCTCCATAAAATTATGTTATTATGTAACACTTAGTCCTTTGACCAACACATATCAATAGTACAAATCTCTAGAGGTGGTTTTCATGAAATTATGTTATCGTATAGTAGCTAGTCCTTGACTACAAAGCTCTAGCAGTGGCTTTTATGAAATTACGTTATCGTATAGTACTTAGTCCTTTACCCAATTATATCACAGTTGATTTCACAAGCCTTTTACAAATCAATGCTTTCTACAAAATCAATCTAGAATCCGCAACATAAATCGATTTCACATACCGAATCAAATCACCTTTCATCGAACCATACTCAAAGTCAATGTAATTATTTCACTAGAAGGTTTCGCACACCTAAAATATATCGTTTCACAAACCTTTCATTGAACCATTCATTTCACAAGGCACATCTCACATCATTTTCATAATCTATTTCATAAACCCGCGATATTTCAAACACCTTTCATGAATGTTTCTCAAATCGTCATAGAACTCATATCATAAACCAAGTTTACAAATTATATATATTGTTTCGCAATACCTTTTCTAAAACATTTCTCAAGCTATAAATAGTTATCAAAACATAGTAAATGCCCAAAACCCTCATTGGGTTCACAGTCATATTAAGTACAAACAACCATCCTCTAATACTAGAAATCCAATCTAGAAACCAATCTCACAAACCAAGAAAATAACTTTTCGCAACATAACCATCTACCATTTTTCATCCACTTCTCAAATCGTTCATAAACCTTTCCATAAAACAATACGCATACGCAAACTATCACAACATTTTTCATAATATTTTCCAAAACCGTTCTCAAATAACTGAAAGGTAATGAATACTCAATCCCACTTTATGCAACAAAATGCTCTTTTCAATTTAGTATGAGAAAAACTAAAGTTAAACTTAATCTAAACATCTATGTTTGTTTGATCTATTTATTATATGGAAAAATTCTAAAGGTTCAATGTCTCTAAAATAATCAAAGAACTCTGAAAGTTCTATGATAGTTTGTATGATATGGTATAATGATTCAAAGGATAAACTTATAATAGAAAGGAAATAAACTAAATAAAGGAATGATGTATATATGAAGATTCAACTAAATAAAATCTCGAACATTATAAATATTATGAAGAGCAAAAGCAATGTATAAGATATGAAGTAAGAGTATGCATAAATAAAAACCAACCATATAGGTGGTATGAACTTGTATTATAAAATAGGAAATTATAAGTATTGAAAAGTGCAGAAACTAAAATATCAAGTCATCCACTAGGATGGTAATCCGTACTCCAAGGAATATTGATATTTGCATTACAAGAAAATGTTAACCAATTATCATGCAAGTTGGTAATCCCATATAAACTACACTAAATGTATTTGAAAAACAAACTTACTTTGTAACAAGGGATACAAGGTAAGAAAGCTTGAAACTTGAAGGGAAGGGGGATTACAAGAGGGAGTGAGGAGGAAGAAGAGAGAAATCTGAATCGTGCCCCCTTCTTCTGTGCTGAGAAAGTGAATTTATGAAAACAGTGAAAGTGTCACAGTATTGAACAGTGTAAAGTAAACAGTACTGAGTGAACAATATTTGCTATAGTATGTCTGCCATTTGCTATAGTGTATTGCTTTTTCGTCACTACAACAATATTGACATGTGATATTCTGTCTTATTTTGGGCAAGATTGATCCCGTAGCAGTCATTTTTATTGGTGTTTCTATTGTGATGTGAATGTGAAGATCCATCTTGGCTATCTTGTGATTTAGAAGATCTACATTGTGATTTTTCCCCTTCTGAGAGTATTTGTCTAAGGACATTAAAGTATTCCTCTTTATTATGGACTGCAGTGAGTACTACACTTGCAATGGATTTCTCCTGCAAAAATGTTGTATTGGGTGGGGCTGTAATTATCTGGGTATTTTGGCTATTTAGCCAACTCTTAACCGCAGCTTCAAATCCCTGTTCATGATATTGGAATCCGTCCCATCATTTTATTTTGTATTTTTGAACAAGTATAGGTATACCGGGTTTAGTGTGAGATGTATTATAATTAAATTCTCATGCTATTACCCATGAGATTCTGAATATTATAAGGCATGGGAGCCTTGTATCATGTTGCGTTGGTACAAAGTATTCACAAAATATTTGGCATCTTTGTTTGACTATAGGCTGTAGTATTACATCCAAAATTTGGCATCCTTGTTTGACTATAGGTTGTAGTATTACATCCAAAGGACTAAAAAGATCCCACCAGGAATCAAACTAGTTCGATAGACTTTCCCTTAGAAAATTATCTTTGAAGAATACTAGCCAAGTCTATTAGAAATTTGTATTTTGGCGGAAGAAACCATTCCACTAGGCTTGTTGGTAGTCTCACTATTGACAAGTGGTCAACTACAACACTTGAACATTTTTTTATGTCTAACAGTTGGTACCATACAACACGGTGCCTTAGAATTCCCCGTAAACAAACCCAACAAAATACCTTATTGATTTTATGTTAGCTCAAACAAATAGGCAAAATCGAAAATTTTCCAACTTCCTGGAAAACGGAGCTATAATTTCCCATTGTTCATATTATTCTCAATCAAACACCTAATCACTCTATGACCGAAAAAAAAAAAAAAACCTAATCACTCATTGCTAAGCTACACAACAACACTCCCGAACTAATAATGCTATGGATTTTGCCGCCACACCTAAGAAAAAGTATCACCCCGATTCATCCACTAAGAGTTTACAAGCCTCCCCTTGTTCGAATCTTTTGTTAGCGGAACCAAAGAAATCAGCCTCGCCGTGAACGGCAAAGTTAGGAATATTTAGCTGGTCGTAATACCCACCACAAGACGGGTTACTATAACGCTCAATCACGTTAATAGAGCTCCTTGATACATGATCATTCTCATTCAAGCTTTGAGAACTCTTCGACATCGTGTCCTTTGGATCTTTGAGGTTCGTCGAACTGGGTTGTCTAGGCTGCGTTTGGTAGAACACCTTGGACACGACCAGCTCTCCATCTCTCTCCTCTTCGCTTTTGCCGAGGTGGTATTGGTGCATCACCCAGTTGGTCTTCTCAGGCTTCCTTTGCCTCCCATAATTGTTGTAAAGCACAAGTATCTTCTTGAACCCTTTCACCACTCTGCCTTCGAGGACCGACCTTGTCTTGCCCGTCTTGTGCCACCTCGTCTCACTCTCGTCAGCATTCCTCTGCACTCTGCGGCGTTTCCTAGTCCCAGTGGCATATGCCTTCGAAGGCCGGTGGAAGAAGTGGCGGATGTGTCCATCTTTGCTTACTCCTGCACGATGTGCATTGAAGACACTCAAATGAGATTTGTAGAAAATGGAAATCTGAGTGTCCTACACCCGACTAGCTCCTTTAACTGCTAAAGATGAGCTGATTTGCAATCATATCTCCCACTATTCGCATTTTCTATAAACTTAAGATTCTGAACTTATCGATTGGTTGCTTATTCAGTTTCAACACATATAAAGTGTAGATTGCTGCACCCTTCTGTGGATATTTGCAGTTCTCTATTTAGTTGTTGCATCCACATATGGAAAGCTTTAACTCTGAGCTGGTCGTTCCATATAGAGTCTGCAGTGGTTGGCATGGCATGATATAACTCGACTATCAACGTGAGCGTGAGCAAGAGAACACCCAAAGAGCAATTGATTATATAGAAGCGGAACAACTAAAGCTGAAATTCGAGATGTATGTTCCCCATAAATTTGTTATATGTATTTCCCTAACGTAAACTAATTACTCAATGCAATAGATGCGAATCAGAAGCACTTTTTTGAGAGATGCTAAACAAATTAAGCCAGCTTTTATTGCAAATTGCATAAGAAATTGAAGCAAACGATGGCAGAAGAGTTTCAGAGCATTCTGATGAGCAAACAAGAGAGATGAGCTTTAAATTAGAATTCAAATTTTTCATGCAATGAATCATAATATTAGATCTCGGAGGAGTTATGAGATGTATCAAAATATGTAAATAATAAACCATACATTCATCTAATAGTATAATTTATTAGAACAGTTGCCAGTGATTTTACAAAATCTCATATAGTATCAGAGTTTGAGTTGCCAACATGTATACGCCCAATAGTCACACGGGATGCGCTTTGATGTTTCAATCGGCTGCTATACAATAGATTTAGGACTTTTTAGACAATCCCAATTTCCAACCAAAAAAGAGAGACGCCTTGATGTTCCCATCCAATAAAGACCATAATATATATAAAATATTTTGAAAGGGGAAAAGTACCAAAAAAGTCATAAACCTTTTGCATTTGTGCCGATTTAGTCCTAAATCTTTTTTTGGTGCCGATTCAGTCCTAAACTTTTTTAAGTTGTGCCAATTTAGTCCTTTTGGTCGGATTTTGCTGACTGGACGCCGGTTGGCTGACGTGGCCTAATCGGTGCTAACGTGAACAACTTTTAATAATATTTTAATATATTTTTAATTTTTAAAATTTTTCTTTTTGCCTTTTTCCTCCAGCTGGTCGCCGAGGTTTGGCGATTGGCTAGAGGCAACCGCCGACAAGGGCAAGGCCGACCTTGCCGGAATTGGCAAGGTCGAGCCTCGCCGGCCCTCGCCGGATTTGGCAAGGTCGAGCCTCACCAGATCCGGTGAGGTCGGCCTCACTCACCGGCGATCGCCTTTGGCTGGTCGCCGGACCTCGGTGACCGGTTGGAGGAAAAAGACAAAAATAAAAAATATTATTAAAAGTTATCCACGTCAGTGCCGATTAGGCCACGTTAGCCGGCCGACATCCAGTCAGCAAAATCCAGTCAAAATTGGCCAGAAATGACTGAATTGGCACAACTTAAAAATGTTTAGGACTGAATCGGCACCAAAAAAAGTTTTAGGACTAAATTGGCACAAAGGCAAAAGGTTTAGGACTTTTTTGGCACTTTTCCCATTTTGAAAGTGCTACTAATTCTTCAATTAGTGTAAAATCCCCAACCAAAGATGTCCAGTTTACCTAGAACAAGCTTGAGCATCATCATAGAGCTGCCATTAAAGAGAGATATTTTGCAGTATATTATGAATAGCATTAATCATACGAAGTATTTTCGTAACTATTCAATCATGACCCTAAAACTAACAAAGTCTAAAAAGTTGTATATGTTTTGTAGACTCTTCAGGTATTTGATTATTTAAGACATTACTAAAGAAGATCGTACTTTCTTGAATCGAATGGTATTGAAAGCACGATTTCCTTTATGTGTGCCATCAATATGTGCAGACATCGTGTGAATTTGTATTTATGTCTGAAGATATTTAGCTTAATAACTGATCAAGCCTCTTAGGCTTGCATATGAAAAAGAATTTGGGTCGAAAAGATATGTTTCTTTTCATATAAATTAAAGCTTAGGCAGAGGAATTACTCCCATTACACAGCCCAAACATTCAAAAAGGCCAAAAAATGAAAAACCAAAATGCTATATAAAGAGTAATTTTCATTTTTTCAAAAAAAAAAAAAAAAAAAGATTGATAACATTTAGGGTAACTCATTAACTATCGTGATCTCATTCAAAGAGTAAAACTATTCCAGAATTACCGGGAAGTCCCTCTGGGTGTGTACAACAAATACCATCATCTCCTTCCAATGTGGGAATAAATTGATCAATGAGAAATTGAATCTTCCTGACATCCCCCATTATTTTCGCTTCCAAATGCTCCAGAATTTCTTGGTCCGTTGGATCAAACTTGACTCCCGCTGGTAGTCCCACCAAACCATGAACAATCCCTCTCTGCACCCCAATTATTTCATGATTACACATTAATCTTTTACATCCTCAATAACAAAAAAAAAATAAAATAAGACCCTCAAGAGGAAACTAAACGTACAAAACAAAACCAAAACAAAAAGAAAGAATAAGGTGATAAACACCTGATAGAATACTGGGAAGCTGTGGCCACAAGAAGGGCACGTCATGGTGGGTAGAAGACTGTTGCCATCATCCTCATCACCATCTCTGGGGTTAAAAGTTGATGGGATTATGGCTCTTGCATCTTCCTTTTGCCACATCGTTTCTGTTCTGTTCTTCTTTTGGCTCTCTTTCACATCCCGCACCAAAATTTCATCGATCTTCTAGGCTCCAAACTCAAGTTTATGCAGAACCTCCACAAATTAGTGCGTATATATAAAGAGGGTTTTGATCTTACAAAACCGAACAGTTTAGAGAAGTGAGTTCTTCTAGAGACTATCCTCTGAGTGAGAGAGAGAGAGAGAGAGAGAGAGAGAGAGCTTTGTACGAGGAAGGAAGTGAGGCAGGGAGAACGTGATAATATTTATAGGGGAAATTTTTAAAGAAAGAATAACTTGCACGACAAGTTTGTTTTAGATCACGTATACACGAGCGTAGCCAGAATTAAATCCCTGTCCAATGAATTGCGTTTTCTTCTGTTCGGACATGAACTTTGGACCCTTTTGTTCCTTTTCGTTGTTTGTAAGGGCTTTAGAACATATTCGTGGAAAAGCCAGATGAAAGCAGGAAGTTATTTATTTATTTATTTTTTAGCAAGAAAGTAAACTGTAAAGCCCGTTTAATAAGATCTTGCAGATTGAGAAACTCTCTTTTGGATTTGATCTATAAGCCAAGCAATTCCATTTCGGATCTAAATAGAGAGAGAGAGAGAGAGAGAGAGAGAGAGAGGACGATTGGATTGAGAACAGTACATAGATAAGAGGACGACGGGTGAAGTTACGACCCTTTTTCCACCATAGAAACATCTGCTGAATTTCTCCCATGAAGCTCGCTTCGCTGGTGAAATTTACATGCATATTAAGTTTTGAGGCGCTCATGCAACACGCGTCTCCCCATCTGGAACGCAAGAAAGTTCACCCGACCGAGACAAAAGAATGACGAATGCGTGTCCTTTCTGGGTCCCAAAGAGCCAGTTGCAGAGACCGAGAAATGAGGCCAGTTGTACCGGATCCGCCGACTTACTGCGTGTGGACAGGAGCGTTGGTCGTTGGAGACTCTCAGCTTCCTGTTGAAGGCGCACGACCTGGGAACCCTTAGCCGTTAAGATTCCGACGACAGCGACGTTAACGAAGGGGCCGGGGTTTTGTTTACTTTTCTCTTGTACTTATTGTCTCCTGGCTCTGAAGTTTCTCTAGCAGGCTACCCAGCTCATGCAAATCAAATTCATTTTGACTTGTGCCTCCGCGTATGGACATTTATGGGGAAATTGATCTGTCAGTTCTCAATCCGTCTGAATCCGTTGCGCTGATGACCACTTTAGGTTATGTTCATTTTGTGAAAAACAACTACCAAGAGAATTTCTTTTCGATTTTTCTAGTGTTTGATTTGATTTACGGAAAATATTTTTCATTAATAGAAAAAAATACTTGGAAAAGAGGAAATCATCTTCCCTCCTCTTTCTTTAACCACTCATTTAAATCATTTTTTATTTTTATTTTCTTTTTTAAAATTTAAAATTTTTTTCCTTTTTCTTTTTCTTTGACTAATTGCTAGCTGGCTAGCCACAGACAAGCCCAAGCATCGCTAGAGGGCAACAAGGCTCTAGCCTCGCAGATTAGTGATGCTCAAGTGTCACTAATGGCTAGTCGTCGTGGCAAGGAACCAATCAAGGAAAAGAAAATTAAATAAATTAAAAATTAAAAATTAAGAAAAAAAAGAGAAGAAAAATTAAGAATTCAATTTTTTAAAATAAAATAAAAGAAAAACGAACAAAAAACTAAAAAAAATGTAAAAAAGAGTGCACTGAGAAAAATTAAATCAAATTTTCCATACTAAACAACATAAATTATTTTCTAATTCATTTTGAGATTTTAGCTGAACACCATAAAATATTGGCTTTTTTAAAAACATTTTCTGGAAACTCCAAATGTTCCGTTAAACAAATGGAATATTAAAATTTTAAAATTAAATTGGCAAAAGTAGAAAATTTTGGACCTATTCAGCATCTGCATAATGGGTTTAAAATTGATTGGGTAATCTTCCCAATTCTATGAAACGACGATTCATCCTAGATGAAGCACCATACATAGGATAAGCTTAAATAATGAGTTTTTCTATGGAAGAGTTACCTAATATACAAGGAGATATCACCATCACGCGTTCCTCTCATAGATATTGGCAAAAAAGAATATCACTATTCAATAAATAACGCACGTTGGTTGTACTGAAACTTTAGTGCAAAAATCATTTTTTTTGAAATTGAACCAGTTGGAGAATGACGAGCGTCATAATTTACATCTGAAATGTGTGAGGGAAGGACTTGTTTAGTAACATTTATGTTTCAGAGAATAATTTCTTTTCAAAAAATATTTTTTTATTTATATTCCCTAGAACAGTTTCGAAATAAAAAGAACGTATATGATAATTGTACAAAATTTTTATTTTCAAAATAGAAAAAGAACTAGAATGTGTTTAGTGCAGTCCACAATTTTTTGTGATGTAAAATTTCTTTTGATTTTCTAATAATTTTTTTGGACTTTTCTTTTTTCTTTTTTTTCTCTCATCTTCTTCCTCTTGTCGACAGTGATCAATGGTAGAAGGCGGTGCCAATAGAGGTAGCTGGGACTGGTGGTTGGAGGTAACGACTAGCGGCGACCAGGAGGAGGCAATAGCGAGAGAGCGGGCAATGGGAAGCGTCTGGTTAGAAGAGAAAGAAGAAGAAAAGAAAAAAAAAATGACTTATTCAAAAAATTGTTCTCTAGAACAAGTAATAACATTTTTCTATTTTTAATTTTTGTTCCAAATCTATTTTCCGACTAATTTTCTATTTGGGAAATAAAAAATTAACTGACATTATCAAACTGAAATTTATTTTTTTATTTTTGAAAATAAAATAAAAAAATGTGAATAAATAGAAATGTTGTCAAATAGAGCCTTAACGCAAGAATGGCTTCTATGTTGTATGGTAAGCTAAATAGCATCGATACTGATACACGACACGCGATGCAGGACGACGTAACACATTAACATGTCATTTCTAAAAAAAAATAGAGAATTCCAACACGTTATGATACATTGTATATTATATATTTTTATATATACATAATAAGTTATCATTTTTATGATTATTTTGATAAATGAATAAATAAATAATTAAAAAAAGCCGAGAGTCCAGGTGTCGGATTTTTCGATACGTGTTGACTGAATGTTCAAGACTGTCCAACACGTGTTGAAGTGTAGGCACCACACGAAAGCTCTTAGAAAATATTGGTGCCTTGTAAATGGTAAATACAAAGGGTATGAAACAGATAGCCCTAAAAGTGAAGATGAATTTCCACGCATTAATATCCGAAGTACTGTCTCTTTCTCCTCCCGAAAGAAAGTGGGCCAACCGGTAATTGTCTATTTGACCGCAAAATAAGGGGGGATTTTTTTTTTTGGTCAGTAAATAAGGGGGGATTGAAAAGCTCCTTAAGGTCGAGCACGTCCCAGTCAGGCTAATGTTAGGAAAAGTAGCTTTTGGTTTTTCAAACTTGACAAACTTACCATCGAAACCCGATAAATATAAATAAATAACGATTTTTTATAAAGATTAACGACAATATATAATGACTAAACAAAACATCATACTTTTTTTTAAAAATTTAACTACGATGGTTTACAAAGTCTTACAATATTTCGTCGTAATAAAGTGCAAAATATAGTAAATTTTTATTTTCTTAAATTATGACAGTTTACAAAACATTACCGCGATTGCTCTAAAACAAAAGGAAACATTATAAAGAAGGATATTTTTCAATCATGAGAATTTGTAACTAATTACAATATTTCATCATAATCAAGATTAAAGGATGTAACCTTGAATTATTTTCTATTACAGTAACTTACAAAGGGCTACAATGATTCATTGTAAACAAGGACAAAAATTTGTAACTTCGTATTTTGTTTCAATTACGAGGATTCCGAAAGATTTACAATGATCGATCATAACCGAGAATAAAATATCGTGAGGGTTAATTTTTTTTAATTAGGACAATTTCCAAATGCACAACTTTCCACCGTAATGAAGAATTTTAGGTCGTAAATATGCATTATTTTAAAATATGGTTTTTACAAAGATTAGTGATGGTTTGTCGTAATCAGGAACATAAAATTATAAAATGTCATTAAATTTGACTTTTATTGTGTCTGATGCCATTCGCTAAAGTGTAAAACAATGTAGATTTCACTTGTAGTTTGTCGAACGTCCATATTCTAATGGATCGGATGTCCAACCTTGTGCAAAAATTGTCTACCCGATTGCAAATGACTCAAATTCAACGGTCAGGATCTTTTCATCTCAATGTAACGGTCAGTATTTGGTGTTGGTGGTACAGTACAACATTGTACCTTCGAAGACGGGTAGACGAACCCATTTTACTTGCGAAAATATACAAATTTTCACTCATCAAGTTTTCATGTAGGATTTATGACCCCAAAAAAAAAAAAAAATTTCATTTAGGATTAACACCACACAAAAATTCAAACTGATATGTTCGTGTCATATCTATCTCAAACTAAATTTTATGTTACAAAACTCTTGAATTAGAATACCCGCACCACATTTACCTCAAATTGGGATGTTTGCTCAATATTTACCTAAAAAAAATGTTAAATTCACCAATGTGGTACGTGTATATCAGTTTTGGGGTAAATATGACTGTATATACTAGTTTGAGATTTTTTTTAGACAAAAAAATGTGATATGAATGTACGAGTTTTGAGTTTTTTGTAATAATAATAATTTTTGTTTTTTGTGCTTTGAACTTCTGTTGGTTTGTTTTCCTTCCTCCTTTTATTTATGATCTTACTCGTTTATAGTGAAACAATGCCATATATGAATCCAAATGGCTTGTTTTGCTTGTTTTGCTTGATTTATTGCACCAACTAGAGGAGTTTTAAGCTTCACCACTGTCGACGATTATCCGACTATTTCAATGAGTTAAATTTGAGACTTCATTTTAAGACCATAAAGGTCTAGGCGGATTTTAAGGAGAATATTCTTCACGTTTAATTTAGATGTTGACATACATAGAATGTGGCTGGGTTACAAATCAGCAGAAATTACGTTGAAAAAGTGTGAACAGTTTACTTTAGTGGACAATGATGGTGATTGGTCGGGAATCAACTACTTAGAACAAAGCTTTTTGAAAATGTGTTACGTTTTGAATCTGATTCTAAGAGCGAAAGGTCGATTTGAAAAGAGCAAGCTAACATCTCGTCTATCTAATACAATAATTTATCATACTAAGACCGACTTTTGCAACCTCACAAATATCTATGCTCCATTTGTTTAGCGAAAAATGTGGCATTTTTAGAAAATGTTTCATTTTTAAGAAAATGACAATATTTTTCAAATATTTTCTGAAATGAACTAGAAATTATTTTCTATCAATTGGCAAATCAAAATAGACATACACTATTCTAATTGACAATTACCAAATTGTTGAAATATATGTCGATTGTTCTACGTGACATGACCAATACTAATATGGATAATTTTTTTTATAATTAAAAAAAACATAATTTTTAAATAATTTTTTTTTTTCGGCTCCTTTCTTTCTTCCTCCGTTGATTGCAAGGTCTTGGTGATGGCTGACCACAGGAGAGGACCAACGAGGGTTGTCCTCGGGTGAGGCTTGATCTCACTAGATCCTAGTGAGGTTGAGCTTGCCTAATCTCGGTGAGTTTGAGCATCAACGGCCTCGAGGGAGGATCCACCTTGCTAAATCTAGCAAGGTCGACAAGGTGGTGAGGTCAAGCCTTGCTGGCCTCGGGCAAGCTCAACAGCCCCCTTCTGTGGCTTGGAGACTAGTAGATGAAGAAAGAAAAAAGGAAAGAAAAGAAAATTACGAAAAATATTAACAAATTTGAATTTTAAAAAAAAAATCCACATCAATACTAACCCTGTCACATAAGACGTCTAATTTCAATATTGACAATTTATGGGCCTAGCATCCCGAGGCCTGACCTCAATGGACCCAAGCCTAGGCACCGATGATCCAACCCAACTGCCAAGGGCCTAAGAACAAGCATTGGGGTTCCCATGCCCAAGTGCAAGGTTTATGGTCTAAACATCAATACCTCATCATATTTTGAAAAATGATTTCCAATTTTTAAAAAAAGAAATCAATTTTCTAAATTAAGTTTGTAGGAAAATATTTTCCATTAACTAAGAAACCATTTCCATATTATTTTCCTAAGCTAGCTAAATGTCGAAAAATGAGGAAAATGTCTTCTGCAAAACAAACAGAACCTCAACATAAGTATATTATTTATGTAAATTTTGTTTTTATTGAATTATTGAGTACAGATGAAGGTTATCGTAGTTTTTCTCTTTTGATGTTCATGCTCCCTCTACATATGTAAATTTCTTTTAATTGAATTATTGAGTACAGATGAAGGTTATTGTAGTTTCTCTCTTTTCAAGTTCATGTTCCCTCTTTGTACATAGTATTACTAGATAACTATATTAAAGGAACCGATGTTCAAATATGTCCATAATTTTGTCTAAAGTTCTTCCATAAAACATAATTTAATTACCTAAGGATGGTATTATTCATAAATTTCTAACATAATTTACTCTGGTTTTAAAAAAAAAAATTCAGTGAATTTCTACAATCAATATTCTTTGGTAATGGGAAGAAATTCATGGTTAAAATGTAGAATTGAACCTACTATGCACATCTTACTCTGTGGTAAAGAGAAAATTGAAGTACAAGTACCTACCCTAATGGGTCGGGTCTCGTGGATAACTAACCTGATATTTGACCCAAGTAAAATCTAAATAAAAAAAGACGGTTCGATTAAGGTTTTCAGAGTTTTTTTCCACTTCTTCTTTGTCTCCATTGTCACAGTGCAATGGACGGCATATCAAACCCAAATTATCCTTTGGTTTGAGACTCAGACTTTGCATCTGTGCATGAAGTGTTTCCTCTCCATTTAGATTTTTCTTGCTAGTGGGAGTTGAGATTCTTTAGGCAGGTGAGTTGATCAAATGACATATCTGTGTAAATAAACCTAAAAATTACATAAACAAAGATGGTAAGAATCTATCATGACACTTTATCTACTTAATTTTTATTTGCTTATATTTTTATTATTTTCCCTTTCTTTTTTCTCTTCTATGATTCTCTCATAATTTTATTAGATAGTAAACTATACTAATATACCTAAAGTACTAAAATGCCTAAAATATATAATAAATACAAATACTAAATACACACACGCACACACATATTGAATTTATATTCCAAGATAAAGAAATTTGAATATATTTATAAAATATATTTAAATAAAAATGAAAAACTTTGATATTGTATATTTATTTATAGATTCTATAGTGTTAGGTTTTGCCTTTAGTCATGTTTATCATCTCTTTTTAAAATTAACGCGTCACGTGGTTATTTAAGTCATTAATTTTTCTTTGTCAACATGTTTGTTTAGGCGATATTCCTTAATAAAAACGATGCATTGGTAAGATCTCGTATATCTCATGTCTTTTGCATAACCATTTAACTGGGCCATCTGCGCATGGAACTGGAGGACCCATGATGAGTCAACATGTCGCGGGGCATCGAGATGCATAAACTTCGCCACTTTACATTTTCCAGAAACATGAGAATTACCATTATAAGCGTCTTCAATATGCTCATCCACAAAATCTAGGATGGTAATGAATGATAGACAAATCAATGGCGATGTGCTTCGTAATTTTCTTTAATTTCCTTAATGAACGATCTCGGTTTAATTACTGCACTCCAGAAAAATTAAACACGTAGATCATGATTAAGGTTATTAATTAAAAATCAAAATTAAGATTATCGCTCAAGGCTACTACTATTTCTGGCTTAGCCCAATCCCGGAAAAAAAAGAATTAAAAAAAAAAGAAGAAGAAAAGAACGCGGGCACGTGGAATTAACGAAAAACAGCCAAGAAAAGATCGAACCGCGCGCACGACCCAACCAAATTACCGAGCGAATCAAAAGTTCCGTGTCCAATTGGCAATGAACTTCGCGAAAACATATGGCGAATCGGTAAAACCAAAATCAGAATTATAAGGGGCAACTTTAAAAAAAAAATTATATAAAAAGAAAAAAAAGAAAAGAGAGTTGGGATTTTCTTTTCTCCTTCTTCCTTCTCAAATTCCTATGGAATTTGTTTGAATTATTAGGACGAGCGAAGGAGGGGAGGACTGTTGTTCTTGGTTTGATCCTGATTTTTGCCTCCCCTTCTTTCCTATTTTCCGTTTGTTCTCATGCGTCGTTATCGAATCGAGAGAGGAAACTCCTCAATATATTCGCTCGATTACTTTCCTTCGATGACAAGGATGATGGTGGCAGTGATGATGATGATGGGTCTTTTCCTTTGGCGTTGCGATTGCTGCAGTTCGGGTGGTAGCGTTTAGAAAAGAGCAGATTTGGGTCATGTTCTCTTGTTGGGTGTTGTTCTGTGGGGAACCTTAGCGAAATGGGTTTTGCTTGATCAGTCACTAGGGTTTGTGGGTAGCTTCGGTTTGTTCTTGTTGGAAATGGATCAGGTTTGTTCTTGTTGGAAATGGTGATCCATTTTCTAGAATTTCCTAGAGTTGCTAAACTTCTAAAATTCCCTAGATGAAGTTTTTAGAAGAAAGAGGAAAATGTCCAACATGTAAGAAAAGTCTCTAGAAGAACTACAATCTAGAATTTCCTAGAATAAGCCTAAGTGGACAACATTCCACATTATTCTAGAATGTTGTATTTAGTCTCTATAAATAGGAAAGTGGGGGAGCGTAGCAAACAACAAATGTAAGAGAGTGAGGGGAGCTAATCATAAAAACCACATCATGTAGCTCCCTCACCAACACATCCTTTAACTATTGTAAAATTATTTTCATAAATTAGTGAAATTATCCTTGTCCTGTGTCTATCCCTTGCTATCTCATCCATTGTCCATCCTCTACAAACTATACCATACACTTGCACACATCACTAATCAAAAACTATAACTAATACCAAAACCATGCTTCCGTAGCGCACACATCCAAAAAAAAAAAAAAAAAAAAAAAAAAAAAAAAAAAAAAAAAAAAAAAAAATTAACATGGTATTAGAGCCAGGCACATCTGATGGTTATGGGCGTTTGTCCTCACCATCCTCAACTAAAAGGGCTAGAGCGAGAGCGAGAACCAACATAGCCAGAGAGCCAGAGCCAGAGCCAAAATCAAAGGCCAGAGCCGGAGCCAGAGCCAAAGTCAAAGCCCGAGCTAACATCTACAACTAAGAGCATTTTGATGCCCCGAGACGTATGGGACATAAAAGAAATGCACATTCAAAGGCAAGTGCAAGTGTTTTGACAAGAGAATGCAAGGGATCGTGAAACGAAGACGGAATAAAAGACATGGGACAAACTACAATATCCAAAGTATCCCGAAAATGAATCAAAGGGAGTGTTGGAAATGGTGATCCATTTTCTAGAATTTCCTAGAGTTGCTAAACTTCTAAAATTCCTAGATGAAATTTTTGGAAGAAAGAGGAAAATGTCCAACATGTAAGAGAAGTCTAGAACTACAATCTAGAATTTCCTAGAATAAGCCTAAGTGGACAACATTCCACATTATTCTAGAATGTTGTATTTAGTCTCTATAAATAGGAAAGTGGGGGAGCGTAGCAAACAACAAATGTAAAAGAGTGAGGGGAGCTAATCATAAAAACCTTTCGCACGCGCTCACATCCAAAACTTTTTTAACAGTTCTATTCCGGCAATGAAGGAGGGCGGATCGGAGGGAGAGAATCAGGATCTCTTCATTTATGAATATTTTACAAGCTTCCCCTTGTTCGAATCTTCTATTAGCGGAACCAAAGAAGCAGCCTTGCCATGAAGGGCGAAGTTAGGAATAATTAGCTGGTCGGAAGACACCCTACAAGGCGGGTTACTATAATACGGAATAGCATTAATAGAGCTCCTTGATACATGACCATCCTCATTCAAGCTTTGAGCACTCTTCGGCATTGTGCCCTTTGGATCTTTGAGGTTCGTCGAACTGGGTTGTCTGGGCTGCATTTGGTAGAACACCTTGGACACGACCAGCTCTCCATCTCTCTCCTCTTCGCTATTGCCGATATGGTATTGGTGCATCACCCAATTGGTCTTCTCAGGCTTCCTTTGCCTCCCATAATTGTTGTAGAGCACAAGTATCTTCTTGAACCCTTTCACCACTCTGCCTGCGAGGACCGACCTTGTCTTGCCCGTCTTGTGCCACCTCGTCTCACTCTCATCAGCATTCTTCTGCACTCTGCGCCGTTTCCTAGTCCCAGTGGCATATGCCTTAGAAGGCCGGTGGAAGAAGAGGCGGACTTGTCCATCTTTGCTTACTCCTGCACGATGTGCATTAAAGACGCTCAAATGAGATTTGTAGAATATGGAAATCAGAGTGTCCTAACCCGACTAGCTCATTTAACTGCTAAAGATGAGCTGATTTGCAGACATATTTCCGCTATTCCCATTTTCTATAAACTTAAGATTCTGAGCTTATCAATCGGTTTCCTATTCAGTTTTAACACCTTGCAGTTGTCCATTTTGTTGTTGCATCCACATATCGTTATAGTTCGTATGCACACAGAACTTATCTCCATGTAGAGTCTGCGGTGCTTGGCATGGCATGATATAACTCGACTATCAACATGAGCATGGGAACATCCAAAAAGCAATTGATTATATAGAAGCGGGAAAACTAAAGCTGAAATTCGAAATGTATGTTCCCATAGATTTGTTACATGTTTTTTCCTAGCGTAAACTAATTACTCAATGCAACAGATGCGAACCAGAAGAACTTTTTTGGGACATGCTGAACAAATTAAGCTAGCTTTTATTGTAAATTGCATAATAAATTGAAGCAAACGATGGCAGAAGAGTTTCGGAGCAATCTGATAGGCAAACACGGGAGATGAGCTTTGAATTATAATTCAAAATGTTGACGAAATGAATCATAACTTTAGATCTCAGAGGAATGATGAGACCCGTCAAAATATTTAAATAATAAAACACACTTTAATCTAACAATTTAAACTTTTAAAACAGTTGACTGTAGTCATAAAATCCCAGATGATAATAGAGCTTGTGTTACCAATAAATCTGAACCCAACAGTCATATGGAAGAATTACGGGTTAGTGTGGCTCCAACTTAGGCCCGATGTGTAAGGGGAAGATTGTTTAAATTGTCCCACATTAATTGTGGAGGGGCTGGTGGTTGATAAGTATGGGTAAAAACCTCACCCATGATATCAATTTGAAAGGTTCCTTCAAAGTCTTACTTCATGCATGGCTAAGTCAAAATGGATTTCTTTTCTATGTACATGTCAAGTTTGGTTTACACAAATTGTCTTGAATATGAATCATAATGTACGTTCTCATTATCTATTTTGAAAGCAAGGTCAATGTATATTACAAATTCAAATTCATACATGACGTGCATTTACGATAGTGTTCTAAATTAAACTTACACAGGCTGGAAAGAATTTAATAGATGTGAAAGTCACTCCTATGATCACAAAAACCAAAAGTTTAATATCTGGATCTACAAGACTCTCGTATGATAGATTCAAAGGTTATAAGTTGTAGAGGGATAAGACTTTCTAACAAAGGTAATTTGGGATCGAGCAATATGCATGGCAATCTTCAAAGAGTTCATTAAAGAGAGATCACACCCATAAAATTATACACTTTTGTTCGATGAAAGGTTCACCTAAACTGACGGCACATGCATAGCATTGTCGCTAACATGAAGAGATGACAATAATTTGACTAATTTCCAAAGGAAAAATTCTCCAGAAAGTCTTAAATCTATTGCATATAAGTCAATTTAGTTACAAACATTTCAATTATATCAATTTAATCTTAAACCTTTTGATATTTGTTATGAACCTTTTAACAAATTGACATAATTTAAAGGTTTAGAATAAAATAGACAAATCTCAAGATGTCCGGTTTTCCCCAAAACAAGTTCGAACATCATCATACAAACTGCCAACAAAGAGATATATTTTCCAATATATTATGAATAGCATTAATCATACAAAGTATTTTTGGAACTACACTATCATGGCACTAAACTGACAAATTCTAAACCATAAGTTGGATCTGTTTTGCAGACGATTCGGGTTTTTGATTATCGAAGACAATCAGATACTAAAGAAGATTATACATTATTGAATCAAATGATATTGAAGACACGAACTTCTCTATGCGTACCATAACTATGTGCTGATATCGTGTGCATTTGTATTTATGTCCGAATCTTAGTAATAGATAGAACCTCTCAGATTTGCATATGAAAGAGAATTTGGGTCGAAAAGATGTGCATCTTTTCCTCTAAATTAAAAAAGCTTAGCAGAGGAAATACTCCCACTACACAGCCCAAATATCCAAAAACGCAAAAAGAAATGACAAACTAAAAGGCAAAAATTTCTTAACTAAAGGGAAATTTTCATTTTTTAAAATAAAATATTGATAACATTTTGGCTAACTCATTAACTATGGTGAAATCATTCAAAGAGTAAAACTATTCCAGAATTACCTGGAAGTCTCTCTGGGTGTGTACAACAAATACCATCGTCGCCTTCCAACGTGGGAATAAATTGATCAATGAGAAAATGAATCTTCCTGACATCCCCCATTATTTTCGCTTCCAAATGCTCCAGAATTTCTTGGTCCGTTGGATCAAACTTCACTCCCGCTGGTAGCCCCTCCAAATCATGAACAATCCCCCTCTGCACCACAATTATGTCATAATCACACATTAATCTTTTACATCCTTAATATGAAAAACGAAATAAAGGGTTTTACCAACATAATAATCTTTGAACTATTGTGAAAATATTAACTTATCGTGAGTTATAAATTATTGAAGAAGTGGACTTCACAACAATTTATAATTATTTTTATTTGATTTTTTGTAATCTTATCTCACGGTAGATTAAATATTGTCACCCATTAATTTCTCAAAAATAAAATCCTCAGAAGGAAAATAAACATACAAAACGAAACCAAGACAAAAAGAAAAAAAAAAGTGGTAAACACCTGATCGAACATTGGGAGGCTGTGGCCACAGGAAGGGCACGTTATGGTGGGAAGAAGACTGTTGTCATCAGCCTTATCATCATCTCTAGAGTTGTAAGGTGATGGGATTATGGTTTTTGCATCTTGCTTTTGCCACATCATTTCTGTTCTGTTCTTTGGGTCTCTTGCACATCCCACGCCAAAATTTCATCGATCTTCTAGGCTCCAAACTCAAGTTTATGCAAAACCCTACAGAAGTGAGTGCTTTGGAGACACAGCACATTATAAAGGAGGGAAATGGGGGAGGGAGAAAGCGATGATATCTAATAGGGAAAATTTAATACATAAAGAAAGAATAGCTTGCACGACAAGTTTGAGTTTAGATCACGTACACACGAGCACACCGAAGAATTAAATACTGTCCTCTGAATCTGTTCAATATGAACGTTGGACGCTTTTGTTCCCCTTGTTTTTAGGTCGGTAATTTGTTCCTCTTTGTTGATTGGTATGCTTTAGGACATATTCGTGGAAAAGCTAGATGAAGCCAAAAGAGGTGCAAGAAAGCTAACCATAAAACTTGTTAAATAAGGATGCGCAAGATAACAACTGTATTTCTTTATTTTTCTATTCTTCTGTTCTCGAGAATAAGTTCAGAATAAAAATCAATTTGGTAACATAATTTCATTTTTCAATTTCTATAATAAATTTTTAGTCTAGAAATAATTTTAAAATAAAAATGAAAAGTAAAAATTTTCTACTTCTCTATTTGTAGAACAAAAATGAGAAATAAGAACTTTTTTAATTACTCGCTCTCACTACTAGCTAGTGGCTCGCCTGTCGTCACCACTCACCATTCACCATCCAACACTTGCTACCCACCATCCTCTGCTATCCATCGTTGCCCACCATCCACCATTGGCCACTTCCCACTATTGCTCGCCATCCTCCACCATCCACCGCTGCCCATATACTATTCCGAATGGAGAAATTTTATATTATTGTCAAACAAATTTTTATTTCGGAAATAGAAATTTTATATCGTTATCAAATGTATATTTTTACTTAGAAACTCATCTCATAAGTAAAAATTGAAAAATCAATTTTCTGATAATAAATTGCTTTCAAAAAACATAATGATTTTTATTCACTCCCTAAAAGAGATCTAGTTGATTGAGAAATTCCTTTTTACTATTTTTCCATTACTTCTCCCTCCACAGAGAGAGAGAGAGAGTGAGACTCCGGCGGTACCATAGACACGACGTGGTTTAGCTACAGCTTTAATGTCGGCATTGGTGGTTGGAGATAGGCGACAGCAATGACGATTAGATTAACAACAGTATATATACACTGGTGGTTTCTGAATTTCTTTCGCATTATTAAATGAGTGTCGCGAGAAAGTTACGGTCGTTTTCTCACCACGAAAGCACCCGTTAAATTCCTCCCATAAAGCTCCCTTCACAACACCTGTCTTTCTCTTTGTTAAAGTCAGAAAATTCGCCCAACCGAGACAAAAGAACGAGGCCGGTTGCGGTGAACCGCCGCCCCTTGATCAGCCCGCCGACTTACCGCCTGCGTGTGGAGGGGAGCGTCGGTCCTGGTCGTGGGGCAGTCCTCAGCTTCCTATGGAAGTTACACGCCCATGAGGCAACTCTTAGCCATTAAGCTTTCGCCAGGACAGCGACGTTAGCGTAGGGACTACGGTTCCGTTTATATATATAGTTTATTTCTTGCCGACTTTGTCTCCTTGCTCCGAAGTTTCTCGAGCAGGCTCCCCCGCTCACACACATCAATTTCTGCTCGCACACGTCAATTTCATTTTGACATAGTCAACCATTCAATTCTAAATTTTCTAATAGAGGTGAATTTTAGTAGATTGGGTACAACGGAAAAAAGAACTCCCCGCCAATTGGCTGTCTTTGCCTCCTCAATCAATAATGGAACTTTTAATTTATATTGTTAATGAACTTGTTTTAAGTTAATGAAGTTTCTAGTTTCTCGATCAAAATAAAATTTCCAATGTAATTCTAAATTTTTGTGCGAAATTTCAATATAATCATTCCGATCGATTTTCATCGAAAATTGTCGACATGATGGCATACCACGTAGGACATTGGCGATAAATGGACCGCCACATCAGCATTTTTGGTCGAAAATTAATCACAATGACTACATTGGAAATTCATATAAAGGGTCAGAATTAAATTGGCAAAATTTGAAAATTTTAGACTAGATTGGCATATGTATAATAAGTTTATAATTGATTAGGTAATTTTCCCAATTCTATGAAACGATGATTCATCTCATATGAAAGGACTTGAGCTTGAATAATGTGTTTTTCTCTAGGAGAGTTACCTAATACACAAGGAGATAATATCATCCCATGTTCTTCTTATATATATAATGACAAAAGGAAAATATTACTATTTAATGAATAATGCATGTTGTGTTGAGTAGGTCACTCCCAATTGGAGAGGTCAACACAATTATGTATATTTGTAGTAAAATATGTGTAGTAGTGAGTGTGTAAAAGTAAAAAGGAAAAAAAACATCAAGAGAGATCGGAAGATCGTGTTCTTTCACATCCAGAAAATCAAAAGAGATTGGGAAACAAATCAAAGTGATCTTCTCACATCAAGAAAATCACGAGAGATTAGAAGATAAATATACGTGATTTTCATATTGTACAATTCCAATTGGGATTGTATTTGCTCCTATAAATAGGATTCCTCAATGGAGAAGAACATACAAATATATATATATCATAGCAGCGTAACATAGCAGAAGAAATAGTTTTTTCTTCCAAAGAGAGTTATATTTGAGTGAGTTATCCAATTTGTGAAATGTTCAGATTTACAAATTGAAGACAATGAGAAATCCACCTTAGGGTGAAGTTGTATCCCAATATTTGTCATAGTGAAAGTTTGAAGTAGACTATTGTGCCGTGGTTTTTCCACTCACCTTGGAGGGTTTTTCCACATTCAAATTCCAGTGTTATTTACTATTCATCTTTACCGTTTTCATTCAATATTTTATCCTGTTTAATTTTCACAGAAATAGTAATGGGAAAACCATTTGAGCCTTCTCCACATATAGCATTCTTTTTCCCCGACAAGTGGTATCAAAGCGAGGTTGCTCTATATATATTATTTTTTTGTACAAAATTAAATGGAGGAAAATTCTGGCAACATGATAAAATTGACCACATTCAATTATGCAATCTGCAAAACCAAAGATGGAGGATCTATTATACATTAAAGACCTTTGGAGGCCAATTGTGATATTGATGGAGGTACCAGTACCAACATCCAAGGCATCTCATTTCATAGGAAGCCAAACAAAAAGAGTCAAATCCTACAATGGAAGGCAAATTGGCATTGTCTTCTAGTGGCAAACCAACAACCATATCCGAAAGCGAATGGATGGTACTCAATCAAAAGTGTGCTGCTCAAATCCAACAATGGATCAATAAGAGCATTTTCAAAATTTTGCTAATGAACATGATGCTGGTGCTCTTTGGCAAAAATTAGAGAAAATGTACGCAAGAACAACGGCGCAAAAATAAAGCAAATCACATGCGATGGCTCGTGAATCTTAAATATAAAGACAAGAGCAATGAAGACATGAGCAAGTTCCCAGGTATAGTAGACCAACTCAACTCTATGAAGATGACATTAGATGATGAATTGTAGGCATTACTGCTACTTAGCTCTTTGCTGAATAGCTGGGGCACACTTGTTGTGTTAGTCAGCAACTCGGCTCCTGACAGCAAGTTTACCATGGACATGGTAAGCCTAAGTCTAAGGCTCTTGTCATTAACTAATAAGAAAATCAAGAACGGAGAGGGAGAAGCAAAAGTCGAAACTTCTAAAATCAGCAATGAGGAAGGTCCCAATGCAACTTCAAATGAGACAAGAAGTGCCATCATTATGGTAAATTGGGACACTTCATCCGAGAATGCAGAAAGCTAAAGGCATAAAAATCAAAGAGTCGTAACATCAACAAAGTTGATGAGAACTAGACAAATGACATTGCAAATATTGCAGACGAGGTGATCATTATTCAAAGTGATGATTCTATTAATCTTGCATCCCAAGATTCGACATGGGTAGTTGACATTGGCGCATCATACCATTTCTCAGCTCGTCGAGATCTTTTCACATCTTACACCACTAGCAATTTTGGCTTCGTAAAGATGGGAAACGATGGTATGTTCAAAATTATTAGTATTGGTAATATTTATTTAGAGACTAATGTTGGATATAGGCTACAACTCACAAATGTGAGACATGTTTCAGACATTCACCTCAATCTTATATCTACTGGCAAGCTTGATGATGAAGGCTACAACAATTTCTTTAGTGATGGGAAATGGAAGCTCACTAAAGGTAATTTGGTGGTAGTCAAAGGAGAAAATACTAGCTCTCTCTACATCACACAATTCAAGCTATGTAGAGAAGGGTGAATGTAACGGGAAAATGAGTCACCACCGATTAGGCAAAAACAACTCAGACACATGAGTGAGAAATGACTTAAGATTTTCACTAGAAAGCAACTGATACCTGGAATGAAAGGTACACCGTTGAATACTTGTGTCGATTGCACTATGGGAAAACAACATGGAGTAGCATTTCGCAATTTCCTACCATCTAGAAAGCTGAAATTTTAGATTTGATACATACTGATGTATGCACAATGCAAACTAGGAAACTCGGATGTGCGCTTTATTTTGTAACATTTATAATGACCACTCTAGAAAAGTGTGGGCATTTGCCTTGAAAACAAAAGATCAAGTGCAAGAAATCTTCAAGCAATTTCATATGAAGGTTGAAAGAGAAACGGGCAGGCAATTGAAGTGCATACGCTTAGACAACGGTGGAGAATACCAAGATTTTTTGAAGATTATTGCAAAAATCTTGGGATCAAACTAGAAAGATCCATACCAAAAACACCTCAACACAACGGTGTTGCGGAGCGAATAAACAAAATCATATGTGAAAAAATCAAATGCATGCTCTCCAACACAAAGTTGTCAAACCACTTTTAAGATGAGGCAATGAGGACGGAAGTTGATTTAATCAACCTATCACCTTTAGCTCCACTTGACGGTAATGTAACACAAAGTGTTTGGACTGGTAAAGATGTTTCTTATGGCCACTTGAAGATGTTCAGTTATAGAGCATTTCTTCACATTCCAAGGGATGAGAGATCAAAGCTTGATGGGGAATCAAAGTAACGTATTTTTTTGGGGTACGCTCATGAAGACTTTGTCTATAGACTCTGTGATCCTGCTAACCGAAAAATAGTCAAAAGTAGGGATGTGGTATTTCTTGAAGATCGGACAATTGAGGACTTCGAGAAGCACGAAAACTCTCCATCAACAAATGAATACCTAGTTGATCTTGGCTCAGTCAATCCTCCTATCAATTCTAATAACAAGCAAGCTTAATCTAGCATTAAAGGTAAGACTACTTGAACCAATTGTTGAACAGATCCCATTAGAACCTCAATTAAGGAGATCAACTCATAAACGACAATCTAGTCATAGATATTCTCCCAATGAGTACGTGATGCTCATTGACGGGGGAGAACCAGAGAATTACCAAGAAGCTATATTCCACGAGCGCAAAGAGGCGTGGTTAAAAGCTATGCAAGAGGAGATGAAATCCTTAGATGAAAATCATACTTATGATTTAGTCAAGTTGCCACAAGGAAGAAAAGCTCTCAAAAACAATTAGGTATCCAGACTAAAGACTAAAGAAGGTAACTCACAACCACGATACAAAGCAAGGTTGGTTGTGAAGGGATTCGCTTAGAAGAAAGATTTGGACTTTGACGAGATATTTTCTCATGTAGTTAAAATGTCCTCTATCTGAGTTGTCCTCGGCTTGGCAGCAAGCCTGAACTTGGAGGTCGAGCCACTTGATGTGAAGATTGTGTTTTTATATGGAGATCTAAATGAGGAGATCTATATGGATCAGTCAGAAGGTTTCAAAATCAAAGGCAAAGAGAACCTTGTGTGTAGATCGAGGAAGAGTCTTTACAAGCTTAAGCAGGCACCTAGATTGTGGTATAGAAAATTCAATTCGTTCATGGAAGAAAATGGGTTCAACAAAATTACTGTTGATCACAATGTGTTCATCAAGAAATTTACATATGGTAATTTCCTCATTCTTTTGCTTTATGTTAATGACATGCTAATTGTTGGCTAGGATAAAAGCAAGATCAACTACTTAAAGAAGGAATTAGGCAAGTCCTTTGTGATGAAGGATTTGGGGCCCACAAATCAAATTCTTGGGATAGAAATCTTTCGAGACAGGCAAAACTGTAAACTTTGGTTATCTCAAGAACGGTATATTATTAAAGTTCTTGAAAGATTTAACATGAATAAATCCAAAGCAATTTGTTTTCCACTTTCAAATCACTTCAAACTTAGCTTGGAGCATTCCTAAAAAGTGAGACAGAAAAGAAGGAAATGGAAAAAAATTTATATGCATCGATGGTTGGTAGTCTAAAGTACACGATGGTATGCACGAGGCTGATATCACCTATGCAGTTGGTGTGGTAAGCATATTCTTATACAATCTTGATAAAGAACATTAGGCAACAATCAAATGGATATTCAGGTATCTTTGAGGTACTTCTAATTATTATATATGCTTTGGTGATAGTAAAACTTCATTAAAAGGTTTTTCCGATTCAGACATGGCTGGGGATGTGGACTTGAGAAAGTATACATTATCATACCTAATGACTTTTGTAAGGGGAGCGGTTTCATGGCAACCTCGACTACAAAAATGCGATGCCCTATCTGCTGCCGAAGCAGAGTATATTGTGATGACGGAAGCATGTAAAGAACTCTTATGGATGAAGAAGTTCCTACAAGAAGTGTGACACAACCAAGAGAAGTATATCTTGTATTTAGATAGTCAAAGCGCAATACACTTCAGCAAAAATGCAACTTTCCACTCCAAGTCCAAACACATTAACATTAGATATCATTGGATACGTGATATATTGGAAGAAAAAGCCCTACAGCTAAAGAAAATACACATT
This sequence comes from Eucalyptus cladocalyx, assembly GCA_017140615.1. Lineage (NCBI taxonomy): Eukaryota > Viridiplantae > Streptophyta > Magnoliopsida > Myrtales > Myrtaceae > Eucalyptus > Eucalyptus cladocalyx. The sequence goes on from CM029519.1 coordinate 11,433,061, forward strand.
GACAACAACGACTCAAATATGATGACAAAATTTCTATCTACAATGAAGATGCAAGCTTGTTGAACTTTTGCAGGTTTAAAATCCTCTCCGAATTACTCATGAAGAGGAGATTTGTTGACTAGGTCACTCCCAATTGGAGAGGCCAATGCAATTATGTATATATGTAGTAGAATATGTGTAGTAGTGAGTATGTAAAAGTAAAAAGAAAAAAAAAAGAATCAAGAGAGACCGGGAGATAAATCAACATGATCTTCCACGTCTAGAAAATCAAGATAGATCAAGAGAGTAAGATTTTCCACACCCAGAAAAATCAAGAGAGATTGGAAAACAAATCAAAGTGATCTCCTCACATCCAGAAAATCATGAGAGATTAGGAGATAAATTTATGTGATTTTCATATCGTAAAACTCCAATTGTTAGAAGAACATAAAAAAACGAAAAGAAAAAAAAAAGCAAGAATATCATAACAGCGTAGCATAGTGGAAGAAACAGTTTTCTTCTTCCAAGAGAGTTATTTGGGTGAGCCATTTATTTTGTGAGAGGTTTAGATCCACAAATTGAAGACAATAAGAGATCCACCTTAAGGTGAAGTTGTATCCCAATATTTGTCATAGTGGAAGTTTCAAGTGGATTATTGTGCCATGGTTTTTCCCTTCACCTTAGAGGATTTCTCCACATTTAAATTCCAATGTTATTTACTATTCATCTTTACCGCTTTGATGCAATACTTTATTATGTTTAATTTTCACAGAAATAGTTGTGGGAAAATTATCCAGGCCTTCTCCGCAAATATCGTTATTTTTCCCCAACATGTTGGTACAACTTATATATAAATTAGAAAAGAGAATTTGAGAATTATTCGTATAATTTGATATGTATCATAATAAATTATATCGGCCTATTTATAGGCTTTATGAGAAACTATTAAAGTGAACATATATCAATCAAGATGTACAAAATCAACTTAGATTTTTGTACAATTTTGAGAGATACAGAAAAACAATAAAAATGCTCTAATTATTTATAATATAGGAATGTCCTAATTATCTCTAATAATATACTTAAACTTTAGTGCAAAATCATTTTTGTGAAAGTTGAATTGGTCGGAGAACGACAAATGTCATAATTTATATATGAAGTGTGTGAGTGAAAGCATTTGAGTTCATAAGTGTGTGAATGGATTATGATTAATCGAACTCGAAATCTCTTTGATTCTACCATTACTTTGAAGTATGGTATGGACAAAATGTAATGAAACAGATTGTCCTAAAAGCGAACATGAATTTCCACACTTTGAGATCCAAAGTTCAATCTTTTCTCCTCCATAGAAAGAAAGTTGCCCCGCAATTGTCTATTTGACTGCAAAGTTAGAGGGGTTGTGAAGCTCCTTAGTCAACGGTCAAGGACGTCCCTGTCATGCTAATGTTAGGTAAAGGGGCTTTTGGTTTTTTATACTTGGAACACCTCTATCAATATGTATAAACAACGATTTACAAAGATTAATGACAGTATGTAATGACTAAGAGCAAAACATCTTAATTATTTATTTTTATTTAATTACGAAGATTTACAAAGTGTTACAATATTTCAGTCTTACCAAAGTGCAAAATATAGTAAACTTGGATTTTCTTAAATTATGACAGTTTACAAAATGTTGCCATGATTCCTCTAAAACAAAAGAAACTATGTAAATACAGATATTTTTCAATCACAAGGATTTATAAGATATCACGATATTTAGTCGTAATCAAGATTAAAGGACGTAAGCTTGAATTCTTTCGATTACGATGACTCACAATGGGTTACGATGGTTAATTGTAAATGAGGAAAAAACTTTGTAACTTTCTATTTTGTTTCAATTATGACACTTCCTAAAGATTTATGATGATTAATTGTGATGTAGAATAAAATATAGTAAAGGTTGAGTTTTTCAATTACAACAATTTCCAAATGTACAACGTTCCATCATAACCAAGAATTTAAGGTCGTAAATATGCATTATTTTAAAATATGATTTTTACAAAGAGTAGTGACGATTTGTCATGATTAGGAGCATAAAATTGTAAAATTGTTATGAAATACATAAATGAATATCCATTATATTCATCTTATATAATGTACCTATTATAGTACATTTGTATCATACATTCTCAGTACATCTCCCTATCTAATGAATGTTCATCTCCCTATTCAATATATGTATTATTCAATACATCGACATTAATGATAAGTGTATCATTGTTTTCTTATAAATAGGAGTTTAGTTTTGTCATAGTGGTGATAGAGTGAAGAAAAGGAAAATATAATAGTGAAAATAAAAATTTATCCCTTTCTCTATTATATTTGGTATTTATCTAATTTCTCTACTTAATCTCTCTCTATTATATATTTGCAATGCGATATTTTATAACACGTTATCAGCATGAAGATCTATTAACTGAGTAAATAATTTTTGCAAGGTAAGTATTCTCTTTGTTTTCATTAATCAATTTATACTCCATCTTCTCCTATCAATTCTTCATTTTTCTTTTTATTGGCCTGAAACCAATTTTGAATCTAAAAATATCCATCTACTCCTGAAAATGTGGTGAATATTTGGAAATCCTTCTAATTAATCTAATGATTCATTTTTACAAGAATTATGGCAAATATTAAAAAGCCCAAATTCCCCATTTTGGAAGTGAGTGAAAATAATTATGTATCCCGGTGCCTTGACATGAAATTACACCTCCAAGGGCAAGGTCTCGCTAATGTAATTATAAAAGACATAACCTCAAATGCAAAAGATAAAGCAAACGTATTGATTTTTATTTGTTGTCATTTGCATGAGAGCTTACAAACTCAATATTTATCCGTTCAAGACCCTCAGACCCTGTGGAAGAGATTGAAGGATATGTATGGTCATACTAAGACTGTTATTCTCCTTCAAGCACATTATGACTAGTAAAATCTCATATTGCAAGATTTTAAATCAGTGTCTGACTATAACTTCACTTTATTTGATATTGTTTCTCAGCTTGAGTTATACAGTATCAACTTCACTGATGCGAAACTGATAGAGAAAACTTTATCCACCTTCCATGCTTCGAATATTGTATAGTAACAGCAATACTGGCAATGTCGATTTGCCACATACTCTGAATAAATTTCTGTGCTCCTCACTGCTAAGCAAACTAATGAATTGCTGCTCAAAAATCATGATCTTAAACATGCTAGCTCAAAAGCATTACTTAAAGCACATGCTAACTTTGAGAAAAAAAAATTGATCATTCTTTTTTTGGTGACTCAGGAACCCGTACAGTCGGCAGCCGGCGAGTAAACTGGGGGACACGTAAGCGGGATGATCCACCACCCCCGGTGTCCCACTTAAGACCCAAGCGACCGTGAGGGGATTCGAACTCCTCCCTTTCGTGAGGGGGAGAGAGCCCAAACCATCGCGGCCACCAAGCAGTGGTGAAAAATACTTATCATTTAAGGGCTATAAATGCAAACAATAACATAATCTTAGAAGAGATAGCAGGAAATCTAACTTTGGCCTAAATCATGACAAAGAAAATTAAGCTAAAGAATGTGACTAATGAAAGTATTTTCCATCGCCGTGGCATGATTAGGCATTGGTCACGTACTTGTCATATGCCAAAGCACTCTGTTAATTTATACCAAGCATCTTTAAAAAATACGGGCAAGCATGGTGAATATCATGCTATTGAAATTAATCCTATTCTCATAATCACTGTTGAGTCCAATAATATCTTTATTGACGCGCGGACCCTTGGAGTGCCATAACTTTGGCCAAAGGGACACTTAAGTACCATAACTTACGAAAGGTACACTTAAATGCCACTTTCAAGAAAAACGAATCACTTGAGTGCCAATCCGGCGAGAATCTGGCCAAAATGTTGACGTAGCACTTTTTCAGCGAACTAAGCTCAAAACGACGCCGTTTTGCATGCGCGTGGTCAAACGGCATCGTTTTGGCTGATGTGGCAAAAAAAATAAAATAAAATAATTAATTAAATTAAATTTATTAAAAATATTTAAAATTAACAATTTTAAAATTAAATTTAGTTAAAATATTTTAAATTAATAATTTTGAAATTAGTTGAAATATTTATAAAAAAAAAAAAAGAAAGGGGGAGGCGGGCGAGGGATTAGCCCTCGGCCCGTCCCGCGCCGCGTCGCCGGGAAGGGTCGGCGACGCCGGGAGGGTCGGCGGGGTCGCCGGGCCCGGCCAAGGGCCGGCGACCCGGCCGACCGGCGGTGAGGGCTCGTGAGCCCTCGCCCAAATCCGGCAAGGTCGGCGGCCCTCGCCCGGCCGGGCCAAGGGTCGGCGGCCCTCGCCCGGCCGAGGGGGGCCGCCGCCCGCCGGGGTCGCCGGATCGGGCGAGGGCTTGCGGGGTCGCCGAATCGGGCGAGGGCCGCGAGCCCTTGCCCGGATCCAGCGAGGGCTCGTGAGCCCTCGCCGCCGGCCGGCCGTGGTCGCCGACCCCCGGCCGGGGCCCGGCGACCCCGCCGACCCTCCCCCGCCGTCGCCGGCCCTTCCCGACGGCGGGGAAGCTGGCAGAGGCGGGCCGAGGGAATCCCTCAACCGCCTCACCCCTTTCTTTTTTTAAAATTTTGAATTTTGAATTATTAATTTTTTAATATTTCAACTAAATTAATTTAACATTATTATTTTTAAATATTTTAAATAAATTTAATTTTTAATTTTTAATTTAATTTTTAAATTTTTAAATTTTTTTTACCACTTCAGCCCAAAACGACGCCGTTTTGGCCACGTTAGCATGCAAAACGGCGTTGTTTTGAGCTCGGTTCGCCGGAAAAGTGCCACGCGTCGACATTTTGGCCGATTCTCGCCGGATTGGCACTTAAGTGATCAGTTTTTCTTGAAAGTGGCACTTAAGTGTACCTTTCGTAAGTTATGGCACTTAAGTGTCCCTTTGGCCAAAGTTATGGCGCTTGAAGCGTTCTTTTGCCTATCTTTATTGGTAGGACTCCTCTTGCTTCCAAAGTAACAAATGCATCCCTAGATGTCTTTGATTTCTTTAAGAACCTTTGGTTACTTTGATGAGGCATCAAATTGGTAGATGACAACTTAGACTTTGAATTTTATTATTCTAATAATTTCTTTTCTAGTTACTTTTATTTAAATGCATTATCTTTTATTGTTCTCTAATATGGTTATATAATGAAATGCTTATGAACCTTATATAATATTTATTATTTTGAAATTTCAATTGACTCTATAACTAATATGCAAATTTTATGATACTCGATACTTGAAGTTGTCAACATAAATGCAAATGAAAAATACTGAGAAAAAGGAACATGTTTGTTTATTTGATAGTGCATCAACACATACCATATTTCTTAGTAAACACTTTTTCTCAAGTATGACATTGCGTAAGGCACATGTCTATACAATATCAAGTCTTGTTCCGATTATTGATGGTTTCGAGAATACCACAATTGTTTTGCCAAATGGCACCATCATATATATTGATGATGTGCTTCTAAGCAGTAGATCAAAAAAGAATCTGCTCAGTTTCAAAGATATACGTCATAATGGGTATCGTATTCAGACTATTTATGAGCAGGATAATGAATATATTGGTTTGAATATCATCCATGAGAAGTTAAAAGCTTATTCTATGAGTTTGTATTGTGTCATGATTAAAGCCGTTGAAACTTATGCCACCATATCTTGGAGATTGGTAAACTCTTATCATTTTGGAATGTGGCATGATCGCCTTGGTTACCCTAGCACTTTAATGATACGTAGAATAATTCAAAATACAAAAGGGTACCATTTAAAGGATACAAATGTATTGTTATCTAAAAATTATAATTGCGAAACATGTTCACAAGGAAAATCATTACCAAATCTTTTATAACAAAAGTTAATCTTGAATCAACTTTATTCCTACAAAGAATTCAGGGTGATATTAGTGGCAAAGTGGACCGTTTGATATTTTATGGTACTAATGAATGCATACTATAAATGGTCCCATGTTTGCCTATTATTTACGCACAATATCACATTTGTATGTTTACTTGTACAAATTATAAAGTTTCGGACACAATTCCCCGATTATCCAATTAAAAGCATAAAGATGAATAATGCTAGTAAATTTATATCAAAAAATTTTGATACATATTGTGCTTCACTCGGAATCGAGGTTGAGCACCTAGTCGCATATGTTCATACTCAAAATGGATTGGCAGAATCTTTGATTAAATATATCCAAATCATTGTCTGTACTCTATTATTGAGAATGAATTTCAACGATACAGCATGAGATCATGCAGTTTTGCATGCGATAGCCTTAATAAAATTACGCCCCACTGCTAGTCTTTTATAATCTCCCATCCAAATGGTTCCTTGTTATAAACATGATATTTCACATTTATGCACATTTGGTTGTGCAGTACAAGTACCTATAACACTGCCAAAAAAGACGAAAATGGGTCCCCAACATTGTTTGAGCATTTATGTTGGATTTAATTCACCACCCATCATTAGGTTCTCAACTACTAGCAAATTTTTTACTGCCAAATTCGCATATTGTCATTTCGATGAGATTATGTTTCCATCAATTGAGACACCTACAACTTCCATAAATGCAAAGTAGAAACTAATTAAGGTTTTCTCTTGGAATGATAAATTTTTATCTCAATTAAACTCAAGAACTCATGAGTACAAAACGAGGTATGACACATAATCCATTTATAGGCTATAACCAATAGACTTCCTGACATATTTAATAATGCTGCAAATGTAACAAAGTCTCATATTCCAACTGCAAATGCTCCAATTAGGATAACTATTCTCGAATGACATGCTAAAATGAATTAAAATCCCCACACTTAAAGCGTGGTAGACCAATGGGATCAAAATACGATGTTCCTTGAAAACAAAGAGAAAATAATTAGGAATCCACTCCAGAAGAGCCTGGTATTGTGCATGCTTCCACTAAAGATGCGCAAACTCATGAAAAGAACACCAACCCTAGGAATACTGAGAGTTCCATTACATATTTTAATGAGATTTGGGATTGAAATGAAATCAATATTGATGATATTTTTGTATTCTTAGTTACTTATAAAATTATGGATAATGATTGTGAATTGCAATCTATTATTGAATAACGTTAAATGCAAGATTGGTCTAAGTGTGAGAAAGCAATTAAGGTTAATTAACTTCCCTAGCTAAACAAAAAACTTTTGGACCCATAACTAGAATCTCCAATAATGTAAAACCCGTTGAATATAAATGGATATTTGTCCGAGAATGAAATGAGAAAAACCAAGTTGTCAAATATAAAGCCTGACTCGTTGTCCAAGGATTCTTCGAAAGACTTGGGATTGATTATGATAAAACATATTTACCTTGTATGGATATAATTACATTTCGTTTTGTCATTAGCCCGATACTCTTTGAAAGATTAGAAATGCGTCTTATGAACGTTGTAATGGCATATCTATATGGCTCATTGACTCTGATATTTATATGAAAATTCCTGAGGGATTCAAAATGCCTAATGCATGCACTCCCCGCAATTTATTCTTAAAAAAATTGCAAAGATCTTTGTACGGGTTAAAACAATCCGGCCGCATGTGGTATCAATGCCTAAGTGAGTAAATAATTAAGAAAATATACAAGAATGATTCTATCTGCTCATGCATATTTATTAAGAAATCTAAAACTGAATTTGCTATTATAGCAATTTATGTCGACGATATAAATTTAGTTAGAACTCCAAAAGAGTTAGCTAAAATTGCTAAATAATTAAAAAGGAGTTTGAAGTTAAAGATTTGGGTAAAATCAAATTTTGACTGGTCTAGAGCTTGAGCATAAAACAAATGGAATAATCGTCCATCAATCAACATATATTGAAAGATTACTTAAACGCTTCAACATGGACAAGGCTCACCCATTGAGCACCTCTATGGTTGTAAGGTCTTTAAATCCCTAAAATAATCTATTTCGTCTTAGAGAGATATTTGGTCATGAAGTACCATATCTCAATGCAATTTGGGCTTTAACATACTTGTCACAATGTACAAGATCAGATATCGCTTTTATGGTAAATTTATTGGCACATTTTAGTTCCAAGCCAACTCAGAGACACTAGAATGGAGTTAAACATATTTTTCGTTATCTCCAAGGAACCATAGGTTTGGGATTATATTCTTCCAATGATTTCACTACCTCTGGTTTAGTTGGATATGCTAATGTTGGATATAAATCTAATCCACATAAGGCTTACTCTCAAACCGATTATTTATTTTGTTATAACAGCACTGCTATTTCTTAGAATTCTATGAAGCAACCACTAATAGCTACATCTTCTAACTACTCTGAGATTATTGTTTTGTATGAAACTGGAATAGAGTATGTTTTGTTAAGATCCATTATAACACATATTCACAATTTATGTTATTTAATACTAGTTACAAATTTCCCAACTATAATTTTTGAAGATAATGTTACTTATGTTGCACAAGTTAAGGGAGAATATATCAAAAGTGATAGGACTAAGCATATCTGCCGAAATTTTTCTATACTCACGAACTCTAAGAAAGTCGACAAATTAATGTTAAACAAATTCAATTCATAAATAATATTGGAGATCTTTTTACCAAATTATTACCGACATCGACTTTTGAGAAATTAGTATATGGCATGGGTATGTGGCGAGTTCACAAGATGCAAAATTGACAAGGCTCAGTAGTGGTTATATGGCTCAATTGAGAGGGAAATATGCATTGCACACTTTTTTCTTTTTGTTCGATTTTTTTCCATAGGGTTTTTTCGGTTTAAAGTTTTTAACGAGACATTAATGCATCCATAAAAGTGAGAAATCATAAAATTTGTGATCTATACTCTTTTTCCCTTGTCTAGTTTTTGTTCACTTGGTTTTTACAGCTTAAGGTTTTTAATGAGGTAGTATCATTCAATAAGCATTCACAATATAATGAATACAATGAATATTTAAGGGGGAATTTAATGAATTAAATACATGAATAAATATCCATTATATTCATCTTATCCAATGTACCTATTATGGTACAATTGTATCATACATTATAAGTACATCTTCATATCCAATGAATGTTCATCTCCTTATCCAATATATGTATTATTCAATACATTGACATTAATGATAAGTGCATCCTTTTTTTCTTATAAATAGGAGTTTATTTTTGAGATAGTGGTGATAGAGTGAAGAAAATGAATATAAAATAGTGAAAATAAAAATTTCTCATCTGGCTTTCTCTACTATCTCTGGTGTTTATCTTCTTTCTTTACTTAATCTCTCTCTATTCTCTCTATTATATATTTGCACTGCAATATTTTACAACAAAAATGTCATTAAATTTGATTTTTATTGTGTCGGATGCCATTTGCTAAAGTGTAAAACAACATAGATTTCACTCGTAGTTTGTCGAATGTCCATATTCCAATAGATTGGATGTCCAACCTTGTGCAAAAATTGACAAACTAGTTGCAAATGACTCGACTTTAACGGTTAGGATCTTTTCATCTAAATATAACGGTTTATGTTTTTAAGGTACGTACAACATGGTACCTTAGACATTTAGTAAATGAATGGGAAAAGTGTCAAAAAAAAGTCTTAAACATTTTATATTTGTGCCAGTTTAGCCTTAGACCTTTTATTGTGTCAATTTAACCATAAACATTTTGATTTTGTACCAATTTAGTCATTCCAGCTAATTTTGGCTAGATTTTGCTAACTGAACGATGGTCGGCTAACATGGCACGATCGGTGTTGAGATGAGCAACTTTTAATAATATTTTTAATATTTTTTATTCTATTTTATTTCATTTTATTTTCCTTTTCTTTTTCTTTTTCTTTTTTCCTTCTCCTCCTTCTTCCTCTAGCTAGTCGTCAGACCTCAAATGACCGGCCGAAGGCAACAGCCAGCAAGGTCAAGCTTGACCTTGCTGGACTATAGCAAGCCTTGCCAACCACTAGCAAGGCTCGAGCCCTTGCTAGAGGCTGCGAGGTCACACCTATGAAGGCTCAAGCCCTCGCCAATGGTCAAGTGAGACTTGACCTCGCCAATGGTCAAGTGAGACTTGACCTCGCATAGTTGGCGTGGTAGGACCTACCCATAGTTGCCGTGAATGCAAACCTCACTAGCCCAAGGTGAGGCTGCCCTTGCTAACCTAGGCGAGGCTCGACCATGTCGGATTTGGCAAGGTCAAGCCTCACCCATGTTCGACAAGGCTTGACCCTCACCAGATCCATCAAGAGCAAGCCTCGCCACCCAGCGTGAGCAGCCCTTGTGGCCTCTAAGGCTCTAAGCCTTTAACTAGTTGCCGAGGTTCGAGGATCGACTAGAGGAATGAGGAGGAGAAGAAAAAATAAATAGAAAAAAAAAAGGAAAAATAAAAAATGAAAAATAAAAAGATTAAAAATTATTATTAAAAATTATTCACGTTACCGACAATTATGCCTTATTAGCCAACCGAAGCACAGTTAACAAAGTTTGGTCAAAATTAGTCGAAAAAAGATTGAATTAGAATCAAGTGAAAAGATTTAAAACTAAATTGGCACCAAGTGAAAAGGTTTTGGACTAAATTGTCACAAATAAAAGTTTTAGGACTATATTGGCACAAATAAAAGAGGTTTAGGACTTTTTGACACTTTTCCCCTTGATGAACCCATTTTACTCGCAAAAAGATATGGATTTTCGCTTATCAAGTTTTCATTTAGGATTAATATCATTAAAAAAAAATTCAAACTAATACGTCCATGCCATATCTATCACAAATTAATTTTTATGTTACAAAACTCTCGAACTAGATGACCCATATCACATTTACCTCAAACTGTGTGTCCACGCCACATCTACATCAAAAAATCCAAGATTTGATAAATGTGGCATGTATATATCAGTTTGAGGGTAAATGTGACACATGTATATTGGTTTGAGATTATTTTTTTTTAGACATAAAACTTAGTTTGAGGTAAATGTGGCATGGATGTACTGGTTTGGAGTTTTTTTTATTTTATTTTATGGTATTAACTATTTTTGTTTGTTGTGCTTTGGACTTTTGTTGGTTTGTTTTCCTTACTTCTTTTATGCATGATCATGCTCATCCATAGTGTAACAGTAGCATATGTGAATCCAAATGGCTTGTTTTGCTTGATTTATTGCACCATCTACATAAGCTTTAAGGTCCACCACTGTCGACGAGTATTGACTATTTTTAGTGAGTTAAATTTGAGAATTTATCTTAAAACCCATAAAGGTCTAGGAGGATTTTAAGGAAAAATTTCTTCACGTTTAATTTAGATGTTGACAATAATAGATTGTGCCTAGGTTACAAATCAACATAATTATGTTGAAAAAGTGTGAACATTTTATTTCAGCAGATAATGATGGTGACTAGTTAGGAATCAACAACTTAGGACAAAGCCTTTTGTTTAGGTGTTGTGTTTCAAATCCAATTATGAGAGTAAAAGATCAATTTGTTTTTGTTTTTTTTGTCGATCTTACTCTACTCCTATTCTAACTCTCGCTCTTAGACTTTTGCCCTGCCTTCTTGTAGGGTGTGAGAGTCAAAACCCACGCTTGAAACTACTTCGTCCCCACCCCAACCCCAACCCCAACCCCCCTAAAAAGGTAAAGATTCGAACCCCCTACCTCCCCTTTCATGTTGGAAGGATGGCCATTGGGGTAAACCCCACAAGATCTAGCTAATATAATTATCTATCATACCAAAACCGCCTTTGGCAACTTCACAAACATTTGTGGGTCTAGTTATTTCATGAAAAAATGTAACTTTTTTCTAGAAAAATCATTTTTGAGAAATCATTTTTTGGAAAATAATAATATTTTCTATTGTTTAGTTGAGTTCTAAAAATTAACTGGAAAATATTTTTTGTCGTTCAATAAGTCAAAATAAACATACATTACTCGGGCAGGAAAATTAACAAAATCGTTGACATGGAAGTTAGCTATCTTACGTAGTACGACCATTGTTGACATAAACATATTTTATAATTTTTTTAAATATAAAATATTAATTATTCTTTATTTTGTTTTATTCGTTTCTTTGCTTTTCTTTTTCTTTCTTCCTCAACTGGTTGCTGGGCCTTAGTAAGGTTGAGCTCACCCGATCTTGGCGAGCTCAAGTGTTGTCAAAATTAAGCGAGGCTCCAACTTGCTGGATCCCAATGAGGTCGGCGAGGTGGCAAGCTTGCCAGGATCGAGTGAGGGTCAACCTCAAGTGAGGTCAACCCCTTTTTGTGGCTAATCATCGAGGCTTGGCGACCGCAAAGGAAGAAAGAAAAAGAAAAAGAAAGAAAAAAGAAAATAATAGAAAAATAAAATAAAATAAAAATTATTTAAAATTCGATTTTTTTAATTGTTCACGCAAGATGGCCGACATTCATTTCAACAATTTCCAAACTTATCATCATGGGCTTGACCTTGATGGACCAAGCCCAAGCACTAGTAACTCGACCCTATTGCCAAGGGCTCAAGAATAAGTGTTGGGGTTCTCAAGTGTGCCTTGGTCATAAGAAAATGATTTTCAATTTTTGAAAGAGGAAATCATTTTCCTAAATTTAAGCTTTGGTAGGAGAATATTTTCCGTTGACTCATTTTTCCTAACCGAACCAAACTCAAGCGCCGGGGATTCGAACTTGAGAATAAGAGTTGGGGTTCTTGTGCCTAAGCACAAAATTACTTATCCAAGCATCAATACTTAGTTATATTTTGGAAAATGATTTTCGATTTTTGAAAGAGAAAATCATTTTCCTGAATTTTAGCTTTGGTAGGAAAATATTTTTTGTTGACTCATTTTCTTCAGTGAACTAGCCCAAGCACGGAGGATTTGACCATGCTACCAAAGGCTTGAGAATAAGCTTTGGGGTTCCCATGCCCAAGCGCAAAATTTTTGGTCTAAGCATTGATACTTAGTCATATTTTAAAAAATGATTTTTGATTTTTGAAAGAGGAAATCATTTTCTTAAATTTAAGCTTTGGTAGAAAAATATTTTCTATTTGACTCATTTTCCTAAGTGAACCAAACACTAAAAAAGTGAGGAAAATGTTTTTGGTGAAACAAATAGAGCTTTAATGTAAGTATATTATTAATTTAAATTTTCTTTTAATTGAATTATTGAGTATAGATGAGGCTATTATAGTTTTTCTCTTTTCATGTTCATGTTCCCTCTCTGTACATAGTATTTTATAAATAACTATATTAAGGAAACCGATATTTAAATATGTCCATGATTTTGTCTAAAGTTCCTTCGTTGACCTCTATTACTTAGTTATTGCATTATTCATAAAATTTCTAATATAATTTACTCTGGTTTAAAAAAAAAAAAGGTTTATGTGAGATCATACACGCAATATTCTTTGGTAATGGGAAGGCATTCATGGTTCAAGATTAGAATCGAATCTGCTATGCACATCATACTATGTGGAAAAGAGAAAATTAAAGTACATGTATCTATCTTAGCAATTCAATTCAGGTCAGGCACTAATACCTTACCTAAAATTTGATCCTAATAAAGTCCGAGCTGAAAGACGATTCAATTTAAGTTTTTAGATTTTCTTCTTTTTACCTTTCTTCTTTTTCTCCATTGTCACAATGCAATGGATGGCATATCAAACCTTAATTATCCTTTGGTTTGAGACTCAGACTTTGCATTCATGTGAGAAGTGCTACCTCTCAATTTAGATTTTTCTTGTTGGTGGGAGTTAATATTGAGTTTTGACTTTCAAATTAGAGATAAAGATATTTTAGACCATGCACTTTTGTCTTTGTTTTTTTTTTTTTTTAAGGAAACTATAAAAAGAATGTGTTTAACAACACATCTCTAACCTTAACCTTCACAAAAAATTCTATTTTTTGTTTTTTCCTATCTTTTTGTTAGATCTTTAGATCTTATGGCTCAATAAGTGCTTTTGAGCTTTTGGATTGTATTCTCATACCCTTTGTTGAAGATAGTGAAATTCCTCTCTCTCCCCATGGTTTTTTCCCATTTTGGGTTTCCACATATAATTTGCATCTTGTGTTATTTCGATTTTGCTTTCATTCTTTACTATTTGTGCTTCAATTGATGCATCTTTTGGCGTTTTTTCACAACAAATTGGTATTTGAATGATGGAATTTTGGTCTTTTTGCTTGAAATAACATTTATCATGTTCAAAGTGGTACCCTTTGATGGCCAAAACAATTTTGGGCTATAAAGGATCAAGATTGAAGGCGTTGTTGCGTCAAGAAGGTTTGCTTAGCTGGTTAAAGCTTTGGATGGAAAGTATTTCGACAATATGACTATGTCTAAGATTGAGGAGATGGAAGAGAGAGCACGTAGCACCATCCAATTGTCATTTCCGATAATGTGCTTTGCAAAGTCACAGATGAAGAAACGGCTTCAGGATTGCGAAATAAGCTTGAGAGCCTCTACATGAAAAATCTCTTATGACAAGATTATTTTTGAAGCAATGTCTTTACATGCTAAAGATGCAAAATGGACTCCTATCTAATAACATCTAGATGAATTTAATAAGATCATTGTGGATATGAAAAATCTAGATTTGAATTTAGATGATGAAGATCAAGCTCTAATTATGCTATGCTCACTACTGAGCTTATATGAAAATTTTGTAAATTTTATTCTATATGGAAAAGAATCCATTCCTCCCAAGGATGTTGAGGCTTCCTTGAATTTCATGGAGATGCATACAAAGTTGAATGCGAGTAGTAATGATGAAAAAGCCAATGACTTGATTGTCAAGGGAAGATCGAATTATCATGATAGACATAGTAATGATAAAAGGCATTCGAAGTCTCAATTGGGCCAAAATAAGAGTAAGGTGGAATATTATTATTGTCACAACCCAATCCTCCGAGCATGTGCCCATCCCTCCATGGTCAATTAAATAGCGACGTCTTAGGACGCATCGACAACCCATTCATTTTAATACACATGCGGAAGCGAATAATAAATCCCCAAACAACAACAATATGGGATAGAAAAGCAAGGCCACAATTCACAATCAAAACAAGCCTTTTATAACCAAATAGGTTTATATACAATGCCAGGCTGTTTACAAAAAAATATCAGCTCGACAAAAAGGGAACTGTCCTATGACCCATTAGTTAGAGATGTTCCTCGATTCTGATTTCTCCACCTTCCCAGACTCTGGGGCTTCAGGCCCTCCACGACCGTCACCTAAGGACTTGAAAATGTTATCCCACAATGGGGTGAGATGACGTCTCAGCGATTTCGCCCCCTAAGACCCAACTAGGAAGAAAATATGCCCCAATAGCTGCCTAAGCATAAGCACAGGTCAGAGGACTTACCTTTGCCTCATTTTCTTCCTGTAAGTCAATACAATTTATACCTCATACAAGTGAAATCATTACTCAACCATTAGAATGCATCACTTTAAATCACAATCAAATATTTGTTCCAATTATTAATCACGGTCACACTCGACCACAACCTACTCATTGATAGGCGGTTTCTTGGCGTAACCAGGATAATCACGATCCAATGGGCACAGTCGATTCCAAGTTTAGCGATAAATCACAGCCCGATTGGCACAGCCTATGTTAGGCAGTTAATCACAACCCAATGGGCACAGCCATACTTTGACGGTTAATCACGGCCCGATGGGCACGACCATATTTCGATGATTAATCACGGCATGATGAGCACAACCATATTTCGGCAATTAATCACGGCCCAATGGGCACAATTATATTTCGGTGGTTAATCACAGCCCGACAGGTACAGCCTACTAAAAATTCGGTAGTCTTCTTAACCCAACCCATATCAGCATGTACACATGCATCACCTCATCTTTCAATAGTAATCTTACTATGACTACAAACCATCACACGATTATTTACCCACAGCTAATGACATTGCGCTTCACACTTAATTTCCTCAATTAAAATAATGTCTTGGCCTATTTTCTTAATGTTAAAAGTACCGATAAAAATAATCGTGTGTTGGCACACGGTCGGCCTTAGTAAAAAATATAACATCATCACTTTATAAAATCCCACTAATTATATAGTCTTTAAAAAAAAAAATTGGCATTGTACACTAACGCTTGGTAATTTTCTAATTAATTACTGAATTTAATAAATTTTGGGATAAATAACCAAAATTACAATTCACATTTAAATTGCACAAACCAGAACTCAATTAAATAAACCAACCATACCATTGCAATCAGCACAAAATTCCGGTCATCAGCTATCCTAGTCTAATTTTCAGAAAATAATTAATTAATTAAATAATTACGAAAAATAATTAATAAATATCAATAATGCACACTTAGGCCAAAAAAGCTTAATTAAAAGCTTAGACAAGCCCGGAAAATTTCCGAACCTATCTAAATAAATACTAGAGCTTATTTAGTTGCTAATTGCACTACTCTAACCACCTAACATGCAAAATCGAACAATTAAATTGCTAATATATTCTAACTATCAACATAATCCATACTTAGCCTAAACTAATCAATCCTTAAACGTCATTAACTTACTAAGTAGGGATTAGTAAGTTAAACTCACTAGATTAACACGAAAACCAATTCACGATGATGGTGACGTGACGGCGGCCGATAAACTCCGAAGCAGCGGCACCAATGGGAGCTCGGATCGGGCCGAAATCGGCCTTGCAAAGCTCATGGTTGAGCTGAGTTTCTGCTTCAACGCTGCTGGCCTTGCTGGTCGCGGCTTCAAGAGGGCTGGCCGTGCATGGGCTGAGTTGCGGACGTCGGTGGGAGCAAGAGTAGGTCGTGGGGTTGAATCGGCAAAAGTAAGGCTACAAGCATCACTTTGTTGAGCTGTTCGGTGGGTGGGGAAGATCGGGGTTTTGTCGGGTGGAGGCATGCGGACGTGAGGTAGCTTCGGGGGAGATGGGGCGCTACTGGTCAACGCCAAGGGGAAGACGTTGCTAGGTTGACTGAAGAGGGGCGGTCATCGAGCAAGTGGCCACGAGCTGCAAGGGTTGTTCGGTGGAGATGGCTGCAAGGGAGAGAAATGGAGGAGCTGCTTCTTCGACCTGAACCAAAGAAAAGCAGAAAAACAAAAAAGCAGAAGGATCGTGGGACAGCTGCACATGAAGGGAGAGAGGGAGGAAAGGGATAAGAGAGAGAGATGTTGGCTGAGGAAAAGAAACGTGCCAAATAAAGAAAGAAAGAGAAAGAGAGAGACGTGCGTGAGTGGGAAAGATAAGGAGGAGCCCACCGTCAAAGGAGAAAAAGAAATAGAGGAAAGTGGCAGAGGATGGTCGGATAAGGGTGGAACGTGTGAGAGGGGGTATGAAGAAGGGGAGAAAAAATTGAGTAATTACTCATCCCCATCTTCAGCTCACCTTCAACCACAATATCAATTGGTCATTCAAGACCAATTTCAACACCAACTTGTCTCAATTGAAGTCCAAATAAAGATCAAAATGTGACAATCCCTCAAGCCTACGAATTTCCCTCAATTCTGAATTCTATTTTCTTTTTCCCTGGTATCTGATTTCTTAACAAATCTCTCCGATTGATGTCCAATTTTGAGGAAGAAAAAGCCCACACTGTTTCCTTTCACCAAGTAGCTCATACATGAGGCCAAAAATACATTCAATTTGGTCAATCCGAATTTTTGTTCGTTTTCCGAACCGTCTGAATTGATTTTTCGTAAAAAGCCCAAACTCACTGAAAATTCCTCGAAAGATAAGTCAATGTTCTTAAAATAACTCGTGACATAACAGAACTTTCAATTTTTGAAATCGGGTTCAAATTCGCGTTTAATTTTAATTTAACGCGATTTTAGCGTAACCTAACCTATCGAGTAGCTTTTAGGAATTTTTGGTGCAATTGACCCATGGTCGATTTTTTTCAAGTCACACGTACCTCTTTGACACATTAGCGGCTCTCAGTTGTCGTGAAAGTCTAAAGGTTTCAAATACGGACACATGGTACCAAAACGACAGAAAAATCAGTCTAGTACCGATCGACAAGAATTTTGCAAATTAGTGAAATCATCCACGTTTAGCCACACATCTCAATCAAACTAACCTATTTCTGATCTCTGATCGATTTTTAACTATGCCGTAATGACCCTTGTAGACTAGCACGGTTGAGTAGTCGATTCCTAATCAAATTCTCAAGTCTATTGTATTTATATTCCTTAATGGCTTCACATGATAGGCTAGTTATCTCATAAATGGTCATCTCAGATAAAAGTACTATAGCCGCGTCAATGAAAGGCCCAACTTATCCAATCAAAATCAGGACTTGAAAAATTAGGATATCACAATTATTGTCACAAATTCGAACTCTACAAAAATGAGTGTCCTATGCTCAAAACTAAGGGGAAGTGATCAATGGAGAGTTCCAATTTGACTAGTCTAGTGAAAAATAACAATAGGCTAATGTAGACAATAGTCTTACTATTTTGTCTTATTGTGTCAATGATGAATGGATTTAGATTCAGCATGTTCATACCATATGTGTCCCTATAAGGATTATTTCCACACATATGAAAAAGTCAGTAATGGTTCAGTTTTGTGGCAATAATGTGGTTTGTAGGATTATGGGTATTGGTGTTGTGTAAATCAAATGCCATGACAATGTAACAAGAACTTTGACAAACGTTAGACATATCCTAGATTTAAAGAAAAACCTTATTACTTTGAGCATTTAGATTCCATTAGGTGCATGTACACAAATGGATGTGGAGTTTCAACAATTTAAAAATGCTCTTTAATTGTGATGAGAGGTAACATAAATAAAAATCTTTACATTATGCAAAGAAGTATCATTGTGGGTTCTTTAAATATATCATCATTTTTGGATTTTTAAAAATCAATGTTGTGGCATATTAGGTTAGGCCACATAAGCGAAAGAGGAATGACTATCTTGAGTAAATGTGATTTACTTTTTGAGGATCATACAATCTCACTTGACTTTTGCAAATATTGTGTTTTCAGGAAGCAGCGTAGAGTTAGTTTTAGTACAAGGATGCACTTGATGAAGGGCATGGTTGACTATATTCACTCTGATTTATGGGGATCGGCACAGGTAACATATAAGGGTAGTGAAATTTATCTTCTAACATTTATTGATGATTTTTCTAGGAAAGACTGGGTTTATTTTTTGAAGCATAAAAATGATGTTTTTTGATATGTTGAAGAAGTGGAGGATGTTGATAGAAAATCAAACTAGGAAAAAGAAAAAGTGTCTTAGAACGGACAATAGTCTTGAATTTTGTGGAGGTAATTTCAACAACTATTAGGAAGATTCGAGAATTATTCAACATCGACACCTCAACAAAATGGAGTGGTAGAGCATATAAACCGAACATTTTTTGGAGAAAGCTAGGTGTATGCTCTCTAATGCTGGATTAGGAAAGATTTCTAGGTTGAAGTTGTGAACATAGCATGTTATTTAGTAAATCGTTATCCTTCAACCGCAATTGAATCTAAGACCACTATTAAGGTATGGTCAAATCAACCTTTTGATTATTCTAGTTTAAAAATATTAGGATGTTCAGCTTATTATCATGTAAAAGAAGGTGGCTTTAATCTAGGGTCAAGAAATGTATTTTCGTTGATCATATAGACGGGGTTCAAAAGATATAGGTTATGATGTTCAGACTCTCAGTCATCAAAGTTTATAATTAGTCAAGATGTTACTTTTGATAAAAATTCCATACTTGAAAAGAGAAATGTTGTTGCTGAATTTACAGGTATCTAGGAGGAGAATGTCGAAAAAAACACATCCCCATATCCCACAAAATACATCGAGTTTCTCATATTCCATATCAACCTTGTCCTTCATGTGCTCGATCTTCTTCTCCTTCTTCGGCCTTGCGTTCCACATGGTACAAAATCTCGACAAAAACCTAAAATTCATATATAAAGAAAAATCAACAATAATCCATACTCTAGGATTTAATAAAGTCTATTTACTTACCACAAAATTGGAGTTTCAACAAAATGAAGTTTATTTTCCAATGATAATGTCCTTGGTAGGGAACCGGTTGACCCGGACGGTTGCACACCCCTACTTGTATTCATCTGTTTGAATAATTTATTCATCGCAAAGTGCAGCCATCCTCCGAAATAGAGGCGCTCACATCCCAAGAGAAGAATGTACAAGAAGGTATTTAAAGGCTAAAAGAAGTTCTCCTTCTCGTAGACATGAGCATAACTTCGGTCACAATGCCTTGAGATACTCTAGCCTCCTTAAGATTGACTTTTTTGAAGGACTCCTTGAGATTGAATTGCTTTTCTACCCAAATTTTCAATCTCCCCGGCCCCTTCTTCCCAACATAGTAGAAGAGATGCTGACGGTGGCCAAGGACTCACAAACATGATGCCGTGCCTAAATCTAACCTAACCCACCCGATTATTGGTAAGCTTGAAAATACTCACTTTGGCAAGGAGCCGATACTGATCAGATTATCTTTAGACCAACCAACTAACAATGCTTCCAACACAACCTAAGACTGATGCATACTTTAGATTACTCTTAAATTGGTCACTACCAATCGGTCACAATATTCGAACGACAAAAGAAGGTTGCATACGCTGCAGAGCGAGAAGTCAACATCTCCCATATCTAAATGTCCAATTCCTTGATTAGAATTACTCACACCAGAGACAGAACAAAATTAAAAATCAGTCTATCAAACAGAACGATGCTTGAAGAACTTCCTCCATTATAAAACACAAAAGGTTCAGCGCCAAAGGCTTCTTCCTAAATCATTCGAAGCCCAAATGAACAGAGACATAGGTTACACGGAATGCAGCAATTTTTTGGCAAGATATGACCAAATAGTACTATACTCATTTTGTTCTTCACTTCTTGCGCAATGGCAGAGGATGAGATGACGACAAGCCAAACCCACGACAATTGAATTAACAGAAAAAAATGAATCCAATGTGAATATAACTAGAAATTTGAAAAGGAAATCTACATCTATACTATCCACAAGTTAATGATCACAGAACCATCATACGGGAATTCAAGTACATCTATACATCCATTCCTCGATAACTCGCGAAAAAAAGGTATCTTTATCCAAGTTTAACAACATTCAGATTGTTAAAAAAAAAAAAAAGAAGAAAAAATTGAAAAGGCAACGACAACGACTTACTCATAAACCAACACCGCAATCTCTCGCTCCACCGTCAACTTCCCGTCCGTTATTCGACGAAAGCCCCACCGTCGGCGTTGACATAGCTGATCCCAATAGCTACGTGTCGATCTTGATGATTGAAAAACCGACCTAAATAAACAGAAAATTAGCAAAGAGACTCGTCCTATCCCTAACTAATCCCACTAGTGTCTTCTCTCCTCGTTTCACCGAGCTTAACTCTAGTGATATTAACTCGCCAATTTGTCATGAAGAAGCTTGATAAGCGGGACGCTCTTCGCCGTAAACTCTATTGATGCTGATGAAATGCTTAAAAGTGTGTTGTGAATGCGAGACAAGATCAAGGAAGACAAGACAAGTTGGATGCAGATTTAAGGACAGAAATAATGCTAGTGTGAAAAAAGAATACAAAATGACTAATGTTATTCCGATGGACAGCACAATCGAGAGATTCGTAATGGCTTGGATCCCGAGAAAACATAAAGAAGCACTCCCAAATCTGATTTAAAACAACAAGCGTTGTTATACTAGGGTTATAGAGTTAACCATAAAATCGATATTCTAAATATAGCTTCGTATTGATCCAAATGTGACAAGATGAGAGACAAATTGAAGAATGCTATGACAAGGGCTCGGTGGGACGCGGCAACCAGTGGTGTCGAAGCGAGCGAAGGGGGCGTCGTTCGGGCGCGATAGATCAGCCAGCGGGGAGATTTGCGAACGCGAGATTTGGGGGTCGGGCCGACTTCGCGGCGAGGGGCGATCGAACGGAGATTTGCGGGTCAAGGGCGTCGGCGAGGCAACAACAGCACGAGTGGGATGAGGCGATCGAATGGAGGCGGCGTCGGTGCTCAGTGCGAGCTCGGCGGGGCCGGCGCTTCGTGGGCAAAACCGGTGGAGCTCGGCGGGGGTCGCGGCTCAAAGCAAAGCTTCGGATGACCGGTGGAATGGCGGCGGTGGTGCGAGCGCGAGGGGGTGACGACCGACGAGGAGCGGAGCGGCGTCGGTGCTTGGGTGCTTCGCGATTTAGGGATTTCGTTTCGGCGGAGATAAAGGAAAGGAGAAAGACACGGATTGCAGATTAGGTTTTGTTTTGCTCGTGTGTTTTGGGGGGATATTTGGGAACCGGTTCCGGACCGGTTTCAACAGAACCGGTTCCGACCACTTTTTCCGGTGGGCCGATCCGGGAAGGTTGACCGGACGTTGCACACCCCTACTTCATGTAGAGCATCCATAGAAAACATTTGAAGATGTTCCTATTTTTCTAGAAAGTCACGAGCAACAAGACTCTAATTTTATCGAAGACAAAGTAGAAGAAATTGAGCATCCTAAAAGTTTGGCTACTGGAAGGGTTAAATGACAGATTAAGCCTCCCCAAAAGTATGATTTCGCTAATTTGGTAGCATATACTCTTACAATTGTTGAAGAGCATACTACTAAAGAACTTTCTACATTTCGTGAAGTTACTATTTGTTCTAAATCTAAGAAATGACTTGTTGATGAATGACAAGATGAAGTCTCTTCATAAGAACCAAACTCGAGACCTTTTGAAATTATCTAAAGGCAAAAGAGATGGTGGGTGTAAGTGGGTCTTCAAAAGAAAAGAGGAAATTCCAAGAGTTGAAGATGAAAGATTGAAGCCACATCTAATAGCAAATAGTTTTAGTCAAAAGGAGGGGATCGACTTCAACGAAGTGTTCTCGCCAATTGTCAAACATAGTTCCACTCGTGTGTTGCTCGCATCAATAGCTTTTTATGATCTAGAACTTGAGCAATTTGATATCAACATCGCTTTTCTACATGGCAAGTTTGAGAAGACAATCTTTATTTCTCAACCCGAGGAATTCATTATTGAGGGTAAAGAAGATCACTTTTTGCAAATTAAAATGTTATTTGTATGGTCTCAAGCAATCTCAATGGCAATGGTACAAGAGATTTGATAGATTTATGTTGAGTCATGGCCACCCGCGAAGTGCGTATGTCAGTTGTGTGTACTACAAGGGATTGCATGATGGTTCTTTTATTTATTTGCTATTATATATTAAAGATACAAAATTTGAAGAGGCAACTTAGTAGGCAATTTGAGATGAAAGATCTTGGAGCTATCAAGAAAATTCTAGGTATGGAGATTCGTATAGACAGAAAAGTAGGGAAGTTATACCTTCGCAGAAAAAGTATATTAAGAAAGTGCTTGAGTGCTTTTGTATGAAGAATGCCAAATCGATAAGTACTTCTTTGGTGCCCCATTTTAGGCTTTTTGCTTCTTTATATCCTAAAACTAAAGAAGAGGAAGATGAGATGTCTTGAGTTCCATTTTCTAGTGTTGTGATTAATCTCACGTAAGCTATAATTTGCACTTGCTCAAATATTTCCCAAGCTATTAGCATTCTTAGCATGCATATGGCACATCCGAGTAAAACTCATTGGTAAGCCGTGAAAAGGATTTTTGGGTACATTAAGGATATCTCAAATGTGGGTTTGGTCTATAATGGAGGTTGTGATATAAGACATTCGCTTGTTGACTTCGTTGATTCTGACTATATAGACGATCTTGACAAAATGAGATATTTGATAAGTTACATTTTTATGTTTGGTGGTTCCACAGTTAGTAAGAGAGCAATTTTATAGGACATAATTGCTTTGTCTACCACCAAAGCATAGTACATGGCAGTAGTGGAAATGGTAAATGAAGCTCTTTGGTTGAGGTATTTGGTTACAAAATTTGGGGTGAAGCAAAAGGGAGACTCCATTTTTTTTGCGATAACCAAAGTGCAATCCAGTTGATCAAGAACGTAACGTGTCATGAGAGGACAAATATATTTACATCCATTATCACTTTGTATATGATGAGGTTGCTAAGGATACAATTACGATGCAGAAAGTATCCACGGCAAATAATCCATTAGATATGCTGACCAAACCAGTTCCTTTGACTAAGTTAAAGGATTGCTTGGACTTGATTGGCCTTTCCACCATTTGAGTTGTCTAGGCAGATTGGTAATGTTTCATTCTTTATTTCCTACACCAAGTATGCTCACATAAGCTTACTGGTGTGCATCGTCAATTTCACCGTTTTGGGGGTGGCTTTGTGTTGGTACTTTTGGTGGTGAGGGAGAAGGGTCTTGTGGCATTTGGCATAGCACTCTTTTGAAGATTTGAAGTCAAGATGGAGATTTGTTGAGTTTTTACTTTCAAATTAGAGATAAGGGTATGGACAATCTTTTGTCTTAGGATTTTTTTTTAACAAAAAAAAGAAAAGAAAAAGAGGTAATAGGAATGTGTTTGACAATACATCTCCAACTCTAGCTTCCACAAAAAATTCCATTTTTAGTCTTTTCTTATCTTCTTATTAGATCTTTAAATCTTGTGAATTATCAAGTGGTTTCTTGACCTCTTGGATTATACTCTCACAATCTTTGTTGAATATAGTAATACCCCTCTTAGTCTCCATGTTTTTTTTTTTCTTTTTCCATTTTGGATTTCTACACATATTTTGCCTCTCGTGTGATTTCGATTTTACTTTCATCATTTACTGCTTGCGCTTTGATTGATGAATCTTTTTGCATTTTTCCCTAGTTAAGATTAATAGTTAAGATTCTTTAGGTACGTGAGATGGTGTTCCTCGACTTAACACTCGTCATTTGTCCCTTTCCTTTCACCCATGTTCAGAAACTAATTGCACTTACCTCCTTTAATTCTTTTCATTATGTACTATCGAGTGCCATTTTCGAGAAATTTGTGAATTGGAGTTTTCACAAATGTAAGGAGTAAAGTCATGACCTCGCTTCAAGGTATTTTTGTTCCCCATCGTCTCTCTGCAATCTGAATTGAGATAGAAACTAACTCGATAGATGGTAAGAGCTCTTACTTGGCGGTGATAGTGATGATGGAGTCAATGGGGGGAGTGTTCTCTTGGAAGAGGCACATTGTGGCGAGCTCGTCGAACCAGGGCTTCCTCGGGAGTGATGACAAAGGCAGAGGTGAAGTCGACAACGACGACAATGGAGAGACCAAGATGGCGATCGAGATGCAGACGAAAAGGATAGAGTTAAGATCGCAAAGGTGTTCTTGGTTGCGAGGATTTGAATTTGCAAAATTGAGGATTTGGAGAGGATCTTGCAAAAGAAGACGACATGATCTAGAAATAATAGCGTTTACTTTTTTTTTTATTGAAACATATAAGTATTATTTATGCATTCATCAAAGTACATCCCGACTCTATTGCATCAGCAACAACAAGATCCTGCAAAATGTAAGGAGTGAAGATGTTCCAATTATGGGCTAGGTCAAGTCCGCCATGGCCCTTGGCGGCCCGATCATTTGCTCCATTGGTCTCCCCGCGACGAAGCTAACCGCAGACGCGCTAGGGTATTTGAGGAGCAGAGCTACAATTTCATTGAAGAGCGTTCTTTCTTCCCATGGTGGCGTCTTCTTCCTGTGTACTATATCGATTAAGATCTGACAGTCAGATTCAATTACTATATTTCCTGTGTATATGTCTTGATTCCTCATATGATGCAAAGTGAAGGTGAGCGCTTGAACTTCCGATTGAAACGCTGAGGCTATTGGAAACCGCTTGGGGTAGACATCTGTTAGGATACCTTGATGATTTCGACTAACACATGCCATCGTTCCTTCTTGGCTACCTGGGTAGTAAGATCTGTCGATATTGCATTTGAGGAAGTCGCGTGCTGGAGGTTTCCACAGATGGACGGTGACAGTAGTAGCCGCCCCTGTTCTGGATCTGCTCGCAACTAAGGAAGATCAGAGGCTGGACAGTGCAAGGGTGTCGTCCACTGCTCGATGGGGATCCAGTGGTCTGTGGCGAAAAATCCAGCTGTTGCGCATACACCAGACTTGCCACAAGATATGCGCTATTATTGCCAAACTAGGTATGAGCCTTTGATTCGTTGCTCTTTCTGTAATCCATACATCAATCCTCTGTATTGTAGTAGATGAGACTGAAATGTTAACCTTAGGATGCTTCCATACATCGATTGTCCAGGGACAGAAAAAGAACAGGTGTTCAATCGTTTCAAGAGTCCTGAGATTACATAGACTACATTGGGAGTGGGAGAAATGTGTCGATAAAACAAATTTGCCTTAGTTGCAAGGGCATTATGACAAAGTGACCACATAAATGTGCGAATTTTGGGCTATGTATTCATAGACCAGATCTTATGCCACAATATTTTTGGGTTCTAATGTGATGAAGATGCCTAGGGAACCGTTGATGTGCATGTCATGCTAACCACTGATCTATAATTACTCTTAACCGTGTGATTTCCATCCTTGGTAGGCATCCAGACTAACAAATCTTTAGCATAGACAGGTCATATAGGAATTTTAACAATTTCGGTGCTTACCAGAGTATCGAATAGCTGTTGAATCAGAGGAAAATTCCATGTTTGGGTGAGAAGATCAATAAGATCGGCCACCCGCTCTGGCTCTTCCTTGGTTGCCGGTCCACTTATTGTGCCGATAGGTAGCCACTTATCTTCCCGAATCCTTATATTCGTGCCATCCCTAACCGACCAACAGATATGAGGTAGGATGGCCTCTCGATCGAGAAGAAGACTCTGCCATCCCCATGAAGGTCGTGTACATCTAGCTGCCTTTTGGAAATTCACCGAACGAAAATACAACCCCTTAAAAACTTGACCCCACAACAAGTCAAGTTGATGGATTAGTCGCCAAGCCTACTTCCCAAGTATCGCTTTGTTAAAAGCCATCAAATCTCAAAATCCAAGCCCTCCACCATCCCTATCAGTTTTTAGCAAATCCCATTTCTTCCAATGCACACCAACCATGTTTGGGTCAGTTTTCCACCAAAATCCGGAAATTTTCTGTTCAATAAGTTTACACAAAGATGTTGGCAGCTTGAAAACAGAAATAGCATATTGAGGAATTGCCTGTACAACCGATTTAATTAGGATCTCCTTTCCGCCCTTTGATAGGAATCTTTCTTTCCAGCCCTCAAGTTTTGAATGTAGTCTCCTTAATATCCAACCAAACTTCTCCCTTTTAGATTTACTCGACTCGGACGGAATACCTAAATATTTACCATACCGATATAACACCGGCATTCTAAAAATACCCACCAAGTTTTCCTGTAAGGTGATCGGATAGTTTTTGTTAAAAAACAGGCCTAATTTGTTCCAATTTATAACTTGGCCCGTTACCATACAATATTGGTTAAGAATATTAGCAAGATTCAGACATTCCATCAAAGTGCCCTTGAGAAAGAAAACGGAATCATCTGCAAAAAAGAGGTGCGAGAGTGTCGGGCATAAGCTGTTCAGCTTTATACCTATAAGATGGCCAATGTGAATCGCTTGGTGAATGATAGTGGATAGAAGATTCGTCAGTAATATGAATATATAAGGAGAAAGTGGGTTGCCTTGTCGAAGTCCTCTTGATGGCTGAAAATATGAAAGTTGTTCTCCATTAAAGCAAACACTGAAAGAGGCTGTGGTTATACATTGCATTAGTAGCTTCACCCATTGGGAATGAAATCCCAATCGTAGTAGATAGTTCTGTAGAAAATCCCATTCAACTTTGTCATAAGCCTTTTGCATATCTATCTTGAGGAGTAGATTAAAGTGTTTCTTCATTTCCCTCGTTCGAAATTGATGTAGTACCTCTTGTACAATGAAGACATTATCCTGTATTTGTCTCCCACTAATAAAAGCAGCCTGCTCTTCTAAGATGAGCTCACAAAGCCATGGTTTCAGTCGATTGGCTAAGACCTTGGATATAATCTTGTTTGCGTAGTTACATAGGCTGATAGGTCTGAACTGGTCAAGGTTTTCAAGATGATTGGTCTTAGGAATGAGAGCAATGATGGTCTTGTTAATGTCTTTAGGCAACATCCCAAAGCGGAAGAATTCCGTGACTAAGTTAAGCAAATCATCCTGGAGGATATCCCAATGGGTTTGTTAAAACAGGCCGTTTAACCCATCAGGACCCGGTGATTTTGATATCCCCAGCTGAAAGGCTACTTGTTTCACCTCAGAGGCAATAAGTAGACTCATCAAATTATTATTCATATCAACCGATACAATCTATGGACACTAATCCATAATTGGAGCATAGTTATGAGGGCCTCATGTTGTATATAACTGTGAGAAGTAGGCATTGGTTAGCTCCTTCAAGGCCTGATTGTCCCTCACCCAGTTGTGAGTCTCGTCTTGTAACATGCCTATCCTATTTCTTTGTCGTCGTTGAATCGTAGTTGCATGAAAAAATTTGGTATTCTTATCCCCCATCGCAACCAATTTATTCTAGAACGCATAGCCCAGTACTTTTCTTCTTGCTACCATATAGTTTTAATCTCATCCCGAAGCTGAGAAGCTACCGCTGTGTCCGTTCTAGAATTGTATGGTTGATGATAATGACTTGAAGCTGTTGTTGTAATTGTTGAACCTTTTGATGGCCGTTAGAAAATTTTGAATGGCTCCAAACATGTAAGGCACGAGAAACCAGTCGTAGTTTATGCATAATGTCTTAATTACGTACCTTAACTGAGTTCCATGCTTTGTAGATTACATCGCGGCATTCTTGGTCTTGGATCCAGTAAGCTTCAAAGATGAATGGCCTACCGCCCCTTTTAGGTTAAGCTGAATTGGTCAAAAGAAGCGGGCAATGATCTGAGCCCAGGGCCGGGAAAGCAAACACCTCTGCAACAAGATATAGAAGTCTCCAGTCCATTGTGCACAGAACATGGTCCAGTCTTTCCTTAACTAAGTCATCCCCGGCCCTATTATTCATCCAGGTAAAGGCGCAGCCCTTACTCTCTAACTCCAGCAAAACACAGTCATTTATTACAGTCCGGAAAGAATTTAAACGGTTCCAATTTGACTGTCGCTTTCCAACCTTTTCCCAAGGATAAAGAATCTCATTAAAGTCCCTAGCGCAGAGCAAAGGTAGAGTATTGGCATTGCTGATTCTTCTAAGGTCCTCCCAGAATAACTGGCGATTGTGGAAAGATGAAGGAGTATGAAGACGGGTCAGCCTTGTCAGTCTATCATCCATGGAGTCACGACAGAGCATATCAAAAAGGTACTCCAAACATTGTTCAAACTCTAAAGATACTGAGTCATTCCAAAGAACTGCTAAACCCCCTGCTATACCAATCGGGTTGCTCATAAAAGAGTTGCTGAAGTGTAATTGACGTTGCATTTTGTGAAGCATTGATTCCTAATTCTTAGTTTCCATTAAAAACAAGATGTTGGGCTTTTCCTTGGCCGTCATGGCCTTTAGTGCTTGAACCGTTAGGGGATTGCCCAAACCCTAACAATTCCAACATATTAACTTCATTTGTGCATCGGTGGTTGTTTAGGGCTAGCCACCATCGCCCATTGAGTCACCTCACTCTCTTCTTGAATTGGTGTATCCAGAAACGGAGAATCATCAAAATCACTACAAGCTGAAAGTTTCATATTATATGGGGAATACCTCTTTGGTTTTTTTTGCTGATCCCACCTTTGGTAGAGCCATAGTTCCTTTCTGTTTTTTTGTTTGTTGGTTGTCCATAGTGGGGTTGATGATGTCTTTATGTTTTGCACTCACATGAATCTTGGCTGTTGTCATTCCTTTCTCAATTTGCATCAACTGTGGTTGAGTAGATGGAGCAGGCACGCCTTTATTTGAGATATTCAAAGCTATCGGTGAGGGCAGAGGAACAACAATATCTTGTTGAGTCGACATTGGGACCATGGGCAGCAAAGTTGGAGGCGTCTCAGGAATGGTTTCATCATTCAGTTCAGCATCCTCCGGTGGATTATAGAACATGTTCAATAAGGACTATGCTCTCCTGCCTCCGCTCTCAGCCAATGTCCGTAAGCCATCTTGTGTTTACCGTCCATTTTGGCCTCTTCAAAAGGATATATAGCGTTTACTTGATTTTTTTGTGCATAAGTACGATTCGAGATGACTCAATGCAGGTCAAGCTGATCGAGTATTTTTAACACCCCTGCATCCATGCATACATATATAAAATATATATTGAATTTATCACATGCAATATAATTTGTTGTATAACTGAAATTAGGCTACATTTGAATGACATAATACATCATAAAATAGAAATTAGGACACCGCTAAATTAACTCATTGGAGTTATTGACCGCTTTGGTTTGTTACAAATTGAGGCTCACGGTTTTGTTTTGGGTTAATTCCCTAAAAACCCCAAATCTTGTGACATATTTATCCCAAACTATTTTTGATTAGATGGTCAATGTCTACGTCAACGAATTCCAATCAATTTTGATTGGATGGACTCAATTAGCAAAAGATGAAAATATTTATGACTTAATTAAGAAAATTGAATGATTTAGAACTTAATTGGCAAAAATGTATTAGTTTAGGACTTTTTAGATGATTTTCCCTCTTTTCTTTTGACTTACAAGTAGGCACTTCCCAAGAGGTTACCCATTTGATAATGTTCCCACCTATCCACGCTTAACATTGGAATTTCAAGGCTAAACATTATTATTACATCAAAGGGCACTTTTTAAAAGGTAATTCCAATTTTATATATATATTCAATGCACATTAGCTCATTACTATCCACTATTTGGTGGTTTGCAATAATAAAACTTGATATTTTCACATCTTATTATGTTCATTGGTTTGTATGAATGACATGTCAATTTAAATCAACCTAAAAATTACATAGACGGAGATAGTAAGAATCACATATGACACTCTTGTTTACTTCATTTTTAATTGATTATTTTATTATTATTTTCCATCTCTTTTTTTTATTTCTTTTTTCCTCTTCCATGGTTCCCTAATAAAACCTTATTAAATAGTAAACTATAGTAATATATCTAAAATATGAAATAAATACAAATAATAATATATTTATATATCTATTGAATTTATATTATAAGATAGAAAGGTCTAATATATAAATAAAAATATGAATAAATAAAAATGAAATTATTTTTATTTTGAATTTTATATAATAATTTATTATTTTAATTTTATCAACTTAAGAAATTTGTTATTTGAAAAAAATAACTTATATTATGGATAATAGAAATCTTATCCATTTTTATCTCATCCCTCTCATGAGATAATTTTATTTAGACTATATATCTCTTATATTATTGAAATTCTTAACCTGATGCACTTCAATGAGTAAGAGGCGAGAATTTGCAAAAAGTTAAAACATATCTCTCTTTTCAAGAATGCGGGAAAACCTATCTTTGCAATGAGAATGGGGGTTTCTTGACCATTTAGAATCTTACGTCTCATTATGAGAAACAATTCTTTGGAAAGACTTTGATATTATATATTTATGTATAGATTCTAGTGTTAGGCTTTGCCCATTGGTTTACTGGTCATGTTTATCATCTGTTTGTACAATTAACACATCACATGATAATTAAAGTCGTTTGGAAAAGAAAAGAAAAAAAAAACATCTTAGTTTGTTTAGGCAATACACCTTACTAACAATTGGTAAGAAGATTTTGTTCATCTCATGTCTGTTGCATGCTCAATTAAACAGGGTCATTCACACATCAAAATGGGGTAAGCACAATAAGTCAATACATGGTGAGGCATCTAGATGCACATACTTCGCCACTGTACATTTCCCAAAAATTACAAGAACTAACTTTGAATTTGACCACAAAAAAAAAAAACTTTGAAAGCGTTCCAGCATGGACTCGTTGGCAAAATCTACGATGATAACGAACAATAGACAAATCGATTACATGTACTTAGTAATTTTCTCTGATTTCCCTAATGGAATGATATCGCCCTCATTACTGCATTCCAGGAAAAATCAAACATGTGGGTCATGACTAACGTTCCCAATTAAAATCAAAATTAAGATAATCGCGCAAGGCTACTATTTCTGGGCTTAACCCCATCCGGTAAAAGAGAAAAAGAAGGCAAAAAAAAAAAAAGAACACGAGCATGTGGAATAAACGAAGAACACCCAAGAAAAGATCGAACCGCGCGCGAGCGAATCCACCGAGCGAATCGAAAGTTCTGTGTCCAATCGGCAATGAACTCACGCGGAAACATTCGGCGAATTGCTAAAGCCAAAACCAGAATTATAAGGAACGATTTTTAAAAAAAAATTATAAAAAAGAAAAGAAGAAAAGAAAGTTGGGATTTTTCTTCTCCTTTTTTTTTCTTTTCCAATTACGATGGAATTTGTTGGAATTATTAGGACGAGCGAAGGAAGGGAGGACGACTGTTGTTGTTGTTGGTTTGATCCTGATTTTGGCCTACCCCTTTTTCCCCTGTTTTCCGTTTGTTCGAGTGCATCGTTATCGAATCCAGAGAGGAAACTCCTCCTCAATATATACGCTCGATTCCTTCTCTTCGACGAGGAGGATGAGGATGATGATGGTGATGGTGATGGTGGTGATGGGCATCTTCCTTTGGCGTCGCGATTGCTGCGGTTCGGGTGGGAGCGTTTAGATAAGAGCGGATTTTGGGTCCTGGGTCTCTTTTGGGGCGGTGTTCTGTGGGGGAACCCTAGCGGAAAGGCGCGGTTTTGCTGGGTGGGTTTTGCTTGATCGGTCGCTAGGGTTCGTGGGTAGGCCTCGGTTTGTGCTGTTCCGGCGATGGAGGAGGGCGGATCGGAGGGAGAGAAACAGGGCAGGAGCCCCGGGAAGGCGGGGAATTCTGGGGAGGGGACGAGCAAGCCCAAGCGCCAGATGAAGACGCCGTTCCAGCTCGAAACCCTGGAGAAAGCTTATTCGAGTGCGTTGGTTTGATTGGCTTTGTTTCGAGCTTTGTGTTTTCTCCGAGTCTTGCTATTTTTTTTTTTTTTTTTTTTTTTAATGGTTGGTGGTTGTGCAGTCGAGATGTATCCGTCGGAGGCAATTCGGGCTGAATTGTCCGTGAAATTGGGGCTTACCGATCGGCAGTTGCAGATGTGGTTCTGCCACAGGAGGCTAAAGGACAAGAACAACTCATCGGAGAAGAAATCACGGAAATCTGCAGCTGCTGTGGGGATGAAAGAAGGCATTAAAGATGGTCTAATGGCTGTTGCTGATCCAGGAAGTGATTATGGGTCGGGTTCGGGCTCTGGTTCAAGCCCATACGCGAGTAGGGAGTTGCAGGGGATGGTTCCGAGGAGAGATGGAGATGATTCAGCTATTGGTAGGAGGTGTTATGAGTCACCAAGGACAATAATGGAGCTTAGAGCGATAGCTTGTGTGGAGGCACAGTTAGGGGAGCCTCTGAGAGAGGATGGACCTATTCTTGGCATGGAGTTTGATCCCTTGCCTCCTGATGCATTTGGTGCTCCTATAGGTATCAGTTTGGTGTTGTCATTAAAATTATGTTTGTTATCTTAAATTGGAGTTCATATGCCGTTGTGGATACCGGTCCATATAAGCATACCTTGCTTGTGATGTTGTGTTCAAATTCGTGGACAAGTGAAATGCTCATATTCAAAGTTATACTATGGTTATTGTGGCAGATTGTTTGCAATGTGAAGCTGCAGGAGTGCTTTAAGCTAGTTTTGCATTAGTTTTGTCATGATAGATCTCTGTTATATATAGATCATGACACGTGAATTTTTTTTTTCCTTTGATGCACTATCCTGGTTGATGGAGGTTAAGAATGGCAACTACAATTTATGATTGGGGATACTTGTAAGCTGTCTCCTGGGAAGTAGGCTCGCCACTTATCATCTGTATCTGTTCTGACAGTATTATTGCTTACTGATGTGGAGGGAGGAGCTCCTGTTTTACTATGGTATACTAGTAAGATCCCATGTATAATGTGAAGGTGCCCTACGTTATTTGTAATGGGTTAGTAAAGATTAGCTGTTTGATCTTGAGAATCTTGTCTTTTCATGTAAAAACACCACTCTTTCTGGTTTTTCTGAGAAGTCATATGCTTTTTTTGCTTGGGTAATATAGCAAGTGCTAAATGGATCAAGATCATTATAGTAAGTACTGGCACTTCCATGGATAGAACGGGATATGAGTGCAAACTTTGGAGTATTTTATTTGGACAGCCACATCTATCTATCTGAGTTCTTCCTCTTCTTAGTTCTCATTTCATGTTTACTCCATCACTTAACTGACTTTAACATGTTATCTATGTAGTTGCAGATGAGGAGCAGAAAGGACCCGTGAATCCTTATGATGGCAAAGTGTATGTTCGACGGGATGCCATGTCAAATAAAGTCAGTGCCTTCTTTTCCCTGTTGAGATGTCTTTGTTGTTGTTTGAACAATAAACAAAATTCCATTAAGAAGGTACCAAGAGGGTACTGCCCCTCTACAAAACGGCTGCAAAAGAAAAGCCACACATATGCAATTTTGTACAGAAAGAGGAACCCCTTCTAGTTTGTTGGTCATTACTTGTCATATGGAGATTGTGTGACGTTTAATTTGTTATTTGCTGCTATTTCCTTGATGTAGTCATCTTCCAAAGGTTTCAATCTTTTTGAAGAGTTGTGCTGACTGTTATAGGGCTATAATCCATTAAGACTCTAAGGTACTCATTACGATAAATGTTAGTTCCATGAAATGGATCTAGACTAGTTGAGACAGGTGCATATTTTACTTAGAGGAAAGGTACTTATGCATCAATATCTCTATAAAATGAGTCCTAGATCTTGGCTGGCTTTTACTGTGTATTTTGTATTACCTGCTGTTCTGCCTGTGTGATGTTTTTTTTCCCCTTGTTTTGTGGTTGATTATTACAAATATTCTGTTGTGATTACACTTGCATGGGTTAATGGAAGTTTACAAGGATCATACTTCTTCATGCTTGTGAATTAAGAATATGTTCGTGAAATGTTGTCACAAATATTTTTATGATAACATGAGTGTTCTGCTTGGAAAAAATATTGAATAGTTTCAGTCCCTTTTAGTGCAGTTATCAAGAACTGTTTGGTACTAATACTTTGTTGAAAATTGGAGGGGATTAATTCTCAATTCAAACTTACCTTTTCATGCAAATTTTCTTTTGGGAGGTTGATGTAGGCAGTTGCCTGTATACTTACACCCTACATGTCCTTTCTCGATACTTTTACAAGTTTGTTCTTCTTGTCTTTCTGTATGAAACTGGAATTGTCTTTTTTAATTTTAAAAACTTTTACTGCTCTTTGAAGAATCTAATAAAATTCTGATGATAGTTTTGCTTGTTAACATTCAATTTTCGAAGTCATATGTGGATTGCCAATATTTGTTTATGTGTGATTATCCAGGCTGCTTCAAGACTTCTCCACCATGAGTATCAGTTGCTGCATGACCAGCCTGTAAGATACCATACCCCTGGACGGATTGCCCAAACTCACTATCTTGATGTCCCACTGGATGGGCCAACTACCAGAGTGTCATCTATTCATGGAAGTGAGAAGCTGCCTAGTGTTGATGGTGTTCGAGGTCACCGACTGCGAGTATGCCGTGTCTCGCAAGAAGATAGAGAGGGAAACAGTGTTTTATCCCCTCTGAGAGATGATCATTCCCTTCAGCCGAGAGAGTCTTTTGTTAACATTCAAATGGATGCTCACCAAGGAAGCCATCCATTTATCGGTCAAGAAGATTCTTCTACCCTGCCTGACAGGACAATTTTGCATGATACTTCTGACCTGCATGTCAAGAGAAAACGCAAGGTAATTCTGATGCTTCTGAGAGCATTGTCATCACTTTTTGATATCGCTTTAGGGTGACCAAAAATGTCATTTTTGTTGCAGATTGAAGAAGCCCAGATCGCTAGGGAAGTTGAAGCTAATGAACACCGAATTCGCAAAGCACTAGAGAAAGAAAATATTATGAGGAAAAAGGTTTACATTTATCACTTAAGGATATGTGAGCTTTGTGGAGAAAACTTTGGCATGTACTGATATCCTGTATTTTTCTATTGCAGGCTGAGGAACGAATGAGGAAAGAGATGGAAAGATTTGATCGTGAAAGAAGGAAGGAAGAAGAAAGGTTGATGCGTGAACAGCAGAGAGAGGAGGAGAGATTGCTACGTGAGCAAAGGCGAGAATTAGAGCGACGGGAGAAGTATTTACAGAAAGAATCTATTAAGGTAAGTATTTGAGCTTGATATTGCATTTTCACTAGTTAGTTTCTTTTGCTTTATTTGATTGGTTAAGCAGCATCTCTTCTTTTCTCTTTTCTTTACCAACTTCTCTGGTTTTTTGTTTGGAAGGCGGAGAAAAAGAGACAAAAAGAAGAGCTTCGTCGGGAAAAAGAAGCAGAGAGACGAAAAGCTGCAGTGGAGAAGGCCACTGCTCGCAGAATTGCCAAGGAATCCATGGAGCTTATGGAGGATGAACAGCTGGAGCTGATGGAATTGGCCACTGCAAGCAAGGGGTTACCTTCAATTGTTAACCTCGATCATGCCACTATGCAGAACCTTGAGTTGTTCAGAGGTAGCTTTTTTATAGTGATTACTGTTAAGACCAGTTTCACTCCATTGATTTATTGATTGTGTGTACCTTAAATTCAGTAGAAAGGAAATAGGGCCCGATCCTTTCTAGAAAATTCACTGGTGTTCCCTTGTTGTCAAGAATAATTCTAGATATACTAAAGTTATACAATTACAATCATACTAAATGATGTTAACATTTCTTAACCAAAAAAAAAAATGATGTTAACATTGGATATATGAATAAGTCACCATCTTGTGATTTGAATCTACTCCTGTCATCACCAATTTAATTCATGTCACGTAATTTAGTGTACCCATTTTGACACATTCTTGGTATACCTACATTAGTCATCTACTAATTTATGTCAAAGTAAGCTTTGCTTTAACTTAGTTCTCACTTCATTCTGGGGGTCAGATAAATGACTTTTGGGGGCATTCTGCGTGATGTAAGTCTTAGGTGTGTTTGGGGTGACTTTTTCTCCCCTTTTTGCTTTACTCATTTCTTAAAACCTTAAAAAAAACGTGTAAATATTGCCATATGGTGTTTTTAAAAATGTTCTTATAATTCTAAGTTCACAATAATTATTTTCTTTTAGCAGGAAAGCAAAAATTTGGAGGGAAAGAAATATAAATACTTATCATAAGCTCTCTTAAAATAACCCTAGATATTTGCTCTTATGAAAATGTATCGGGTACTCCCACAAATAAAGTTGAACAACTTTTATTTCGCTTAGCCAACTCAATTGATTGTAAAGTGAACATTGCGCTGTTAGGTTGAAAACTTCCTACCTGCTCCCAGCAATTTTTCAACTCAGGCCTGTATCTGGTAGAGCTTTCTCCAATTAATCTGAATCGTATTTCTAGAATGTTTCTACAATGGTATCCTTTACATAATCTAACATCATAAGTGATGTATTTTGCTGTGAATTTTTGTGACTTATTTATAGGATCAGACGAGTAAACTGAATTGGCCTACAGAATGAGGGATTTGTTTCTACTGAAACGTTTAGAAGTGAGGATCTGGTTTATATTTCCTTGCACTTGAACTTGCTTCATGCTGTCATTTTGTAGTAAAGGAGCTGATTTTGACATCTTGAAATTATAGCCAATAGATGCAGAGATATGTATCTCTTGATTACTGTTTCTTGTTTCTGTAGTTACGTGGGGAAAAAAAAGTTTCTGGTTTGTTGTATGGTGCTATTCTGGTAATTGACTATACATGCGTATGTACATAAGCAGGCGCATGCCTCCATGTGTATGCGTGCACGCTTTCATTTCATTTCCAACGTCGCTTCGGCCTAGGATATTATGTCATTCTAGTTTAAATAAATTCAAAGAAAAGGTTCGCGCCCTAGACATGTGTGTTCCTGTCTGCCTGCCTTTCTTTGGGCATTCCAACTCTAGATGCTACAGTTTGTTTTCTATTGTCCGTGCAACTATAATGTGAGTTTTATGCTTTAGATTCGTTGAGTGCCTTTCCTCCTCAGTCTGTGCGATTAAAGAGACCATTTGCAGTTCAACCATGGACCAATTCAGAGGAGAACATTGGGAATCTTCTCATGGTATGTTTGACTGTTGAAAGAGATATACATAATTTCATAATAGCTTGTTTTTTCATAATAGCTTGCACTTCCATGATAAGATTACTATCTGAAAATGTTGCATCTTTATTGTGGAGTTGTACCATTGTCCTTGAGGCTGCGAATGTATTATTTTACCAGTAATATTTAGTGCCGAAGTGTCATGGTCTCCCCATTATCTGTTCTTGAGTTCACTTACCCCATCATTCTTTCTCTCAGACTTAATAGAATAGATTTTTAACAGGAAGGATAGTTCATTGTCCAGTGGAAGATGGAAGTTTGGATGGTTGCCTCTTTGACTTTTATCTCTTGATATTGTAATTGCTACAAGGGTTACTTTGAATTCCTGATTATCGGATGTGATTTTTTGGCTTGTATGGCCTTGTGGACAAGTATATTTTCTTATCTGAATGTTTTTCCAAATGTAAGAGTAAACTCATCCCATTGAGTTATTGAGGGTGTTCTCTTTTGCTTTATGACTGATCTTTACTTATATGAAGAGCTTAGTGGCTTACTTCTGGGTGATCCCATGCAGGCCTGGCGATTTTTTCTTACTTTTGCGGATGTACTTGGTCTATGGCCTTTTACTCTTGATGAGTTTGTTCAAGCTTTTCACGACTATGTAAGCAATGTTCCCTCTAATTGGATATCTTTGTTTCTCATAAGATTTCCTTTTATTAATTTTTATGCCCATCTGTACATTCTACTTCATGGCAGGATTCAAGATTGTTGGGCGAACTACATGTTGCTCTTTTGAAGTCAATAATTAGAGACATCGAAGATGTTGCAAGGACACCTGCTACTGGTTTGGGTATAAATCAAAATAATGCTGCCAATCCTGAAGGTGGACATCCACAGATTGTTGAAGGGGTAAACTGTGCTTTTCTAGACTTTGTTTAAAGAATAGTGGATCCATTATCTGGAGTGAATGAACTTTTAAATTTTTTTCATAGGCATATGCTTGGGGTTTCGATATACGCAAGTGGCAGAAGCATTTGAATCCACTGACATGGCCGGAAATACTTAGGCAATTGGCATTATCTGCTGGATTTGGTCCACAATTGAAGAAGAGAGCTGTTGCACGACCTTGCCGGCAAGATGTTGATGAGGTTCTTTATTTGAACTTAGCTTTTACCTCAAACATGAGAAAATTACTTTTTATCGTCTTAACCATGAGGGGAGGGGAAGGGAGCCCCGCGGGAGTGGAGGGGGAGGATTCTTTTTTTGTGCTTGTCAAAATTGAAGAGGAAATTTATACAGAATTCCTCCTTATAAGAGCCAAAGTACGGTTGCTTACCTAATATCCTCAGACATAAAAGAAGCAAAAGTGCCAATTGGCCTACATAATTCGACCCGATTGGGGATTCATATTCCATGGAGGGCTCTTCCATTTTTTCTGCTAAGATAGAGCTCTGGATCCTGCTTTCCTTCTGATGGAATTTAACATTGACTCTGGCTAGTGAGTATCTGTTATTGGATTCACTTTTCTCTGACCCTACAAGTTGTGTTTAAGAAAAGACACAGGATGAATTACTCAAGGTTCATTTAAGGTCGGGGATACTCATAGTCCTATCACTGTATATTGTAAACTTTCAATCCCTACGGCTACCTTATCACAATGTGTAAAGTATACCAGCATAGTGTAATCAAAGTTCCAATAATGACATTTCTATTGGGTCACTCCATCTACTATCCATAAGAAACAAATAGAAAGCAGACGTGGCACCTAATACAGCACGTGGATGAAGTGCGACATCAACCTCTACCATGTGTTGCCTGACATTTCAATCACTTATGTAACAAACACATTTGATGTAATACTATTTGCTGAATTTACAGCACCTTTGGAATATAGGCCAACAATTTCTTCAAAACCTTTTAGGCAACAGGCTTCACCTTGTTGCTGGTATCTTTTTGGGTATTCAAAGAAAATCCGATTTGTTTTGGTCATACTTCATTCATTAAGGATGTGGATTTGGTTGTTATTTGTAACTTGTGTTTATATTTGCTAAGAATGACGATAAAATGCACTTTGAATGCATTCTCTGGTAGTCCATCTTATACCTAGATGGAGTTGTCATGCATCTATACTGAATGGATTCTAGAATGACATTCTCTATTTGTTATTTTTTGCATTGATAAATTTCAATGGAGGAACTTGTGATTTCAGGTTAAAGGTTGTGAAGAAGTCATTTCTACTTTACGCAGTGGTTCAGCTGCAGAGAAAGCGCTCACCATCATGCGAGATAAAGGTTTGTTACTTCCTAGGAGATCTAGGCACCGATTGACACCTGGAACTGTCAAATTTGCTGCATTTCATGTCCTCTCCCTCGAAGGAAGCAAGGGGTTGACTGTATTAGAACTGGCAGACAAGATTCAGGTTAGTATTTAATAGATTCTGGTCAGGGTGGTGATTGGTTCTTCACTGTTAATCTGATTTAGCCCATTATTTATAGAAATCTGGACTGCGGGATCTCACCACAAGCAAGACACCAGAAGCTTCCATTTCTGTTGCTTTGACAAGGGATACTAAACTTTTTGAAAGAATAGCTCCCTCAACCTATCGTGTCAGATCTGCTTATAGGAAGGATCCAGCTGATGCTGAGTCCATTTTGGCAGAAGCCAGAAAGAAAATAAGAATATTCGAGAATGGAATTTTATCTGGAGAAGATGCTGATGAAGTGGAAAGAGAGGATGAAGGGGAAAGAGATGAAGAATTTGAAGGTGATGTTGATGAGGATCTTGAAGTCGATGATTTAGCCACCACATTGAGTGCTAACAATGATGTGGACCAATGTGGTCAAGCAAATGCTTGTCCAGAAATTGGAAAGGAGAATGTTTCTGATGATACAAATTTGCAAAATGAGATTGAAGGAGACGTAGAATCTTGCACTGTTGCCAGTTCCGTGGATGTGTGTCATCCAAGCACTGCCACTGAGCACCATAAGGATGCTGAGGATTTTTGTGGTGGTAAAGATGATCAGGAAAGTGTGGAGATTGATGAAAGTAAGTCAGGTGAGTCGTGGGTTCGTGGGCTTACTGAAGGGGAATATTCTCATCTCAGTGTTGAGGAGCGTCTGAATGCTCTTGTTGCTTTAATTGGTATTGCGAATGAGGGGAACTCAATTCGTGCTGTTCTTGAGGTAGTTGGCCTTCTGCATTTTACTGAAGAGTTTTGCTTTGAAAAAAAGGAATTCTCTCCTAAAATTCTGTCTAATTTTTTGCAGGACCGGCTGGAAGCAGCAAGTGCTCTGAAAAAGCAAATGTGGGTAGAGGCACAGTTGGATAAGTCTCGCCTGAAGGATGAGTTTACTGCTAAAGTGGATTTCTTGTCCTTATTAGGGAGCAAAACTGAATTTCAGCTTCCCAATTCTGTGGTGGATGGCAGCCACAGCTCCTGGCTTCTAGCTGATAATAAAAACAATGATGTTTCCACAGAGAACCAAAATTCATTGCATGGTCCCCAAGGTCTCCAGAATGACTTGAGCAGTGTTCCAACTGAAAGATTCTCAGCTGTTCAGGATTCTGCTGGAGGACCTGGAGGTCCTGATAACTTCTCTATGCAATATGGACATGGTTCAAAAAGGTCACGCACTCAATTGAAGTCTTACATTGCTCATAGAGCTGAAGAGATATATGTATACAGGTCCTTGCCTCTTGGTCAGGATCGCAGGAGAAATCGGTATTGGTGGTTTGTTGCATCCGCCTCAAAAAATGATCCTGGTTCAGGCAGGATATTTGTCGAGCTACATGATAATTCTTGGAGGCTTATAGATACGGAAGAGGTAAGTGTTAGCAATTAGATATTTTATCACTCATCTCTAAGAACATTTACGTCCTTAATTATGACACCATGTGGTGAAAATGGCATTTTGCATATGAAATGAGAGGAAGAGGAAAAGGTAAACACAAGCTCAGGGTGGCCTGGTTAATGGTTGGCTCAACTGGCCATTGGTTATGTTATCCAAACCGGACAAAATCATGTTTTTGATTTTTTAGCAAGTTAAACTGATTATTAATGCTTTTGTAAGTCATAAAACAGAATTATTGGAGCCAAAAGCTCCGAAAGCCACATTAGGAGTGTACCATAAAACCAAGATCATTTTAGTATGTATGCGAGTGTTCTTTTTTCCAAATAAAGAACACTGCAGTAATGTAGCTGAAGGTATGCTACCGAGGGTAATCATGTCACCTTCACTATTTCAAAAATGCGGCCATATGATTTTGAAAGTAGTGATTAAGGAACATTTTGTCTGTCATATCTGACTTTTGGTTAACATTATCGTTACCTTATTCTGCGAATAAGGTGTTTGTTAGGTTTTTCAGGTTGTATATTTAATATCATTGTTCTGTTTTTTTTTTTTTTTTTTTTGCAGGCTTTTGATGCTCTTTTGATGTCCTTAGATACACGTGGGATAAGGGAATCCCATTTGCGTCTAATGCTGCTGGAAGTGGATCCCCTATTCAAGGAGAATGTTAGAAGGAACTTGCAGTCTGTGAAAGTCTTCTCAAGGGGTGGACTCCCTGTCAAAAACGAACCAACAGAAATGGATTCTAGTCCTGATTGTCCTAATGATTTTGACAGTCCTAACAGTACTGTCTGTGCTTCAAACTCTGATTCATTTGAGACATCATCATCGATCAAAATTGAGCTTGGCCGAAATGAATTTGAGAAGAAGGCTGCATTGAAGAGATATCAAGATCTCCAGAAGTGGATGTGGAAAGAGTGCTGCATCTCATCCTCACTTTTCAGCGTAAAAGTCAGGAAGAAGAGGTGTGACCAGCTGTTAGACATCTGTGATAGCTGCCTCAGCACGTACTTCTTTGAGGCCATCCATTGCCAATCTTGCCACAAGACTTTTGGCAGTGAGTTCGACTTTTCACTTAATCATGTGGGATGTGAAGACAAAAGGAAGTTGGAACATGGGTACTTTCATATTTTGGATTATTCTCTTCCCCTTGGAATTAGATTAATCAAAGCGCTGTTAGCATATTTAGAGGTAAGGCCAAGGGCATCGGAATTTCTTGAGGGCTACTCACTGTTAAATTTGCTTTGTCTTAGTAATAGCTTTGTCATGTCATGTTTCTCTCTCTCTCTCTCTCTCTCTCTCTCTCTCTTCGTTAAACTCATGCACCGCCTCATACATGCTTCTCCGTTTTCCATGTTATTAACCATTTCTGCTTTCAGGTTCATATTCCATCAGAAGCTATTCATTCATTCTGGCTGGAAGACATGGACTGCCGAAAGACTTGGGGTATGAAGTTGAATGCATCATCATCCACTGAGGAACTTCTGCAGGTCTGTGCAATATACATTCTGCAACTTATAGTTGTGATTTATTTACATCATAGTGTAAATATAGCCTGTAAACCATGAGTTTTCATTAGTATGTGATTGCTTGAAAGAAATTGTACGTT
The DNA here is from genome assembly GCA_017140615.1 of Eucalyptus cladocalyx. Classification (NCBI taxonomy): domain Eukaryota; kingdom Viridiplantae; phylum Streptophyta; class Magnoliopsida; order Myrtales; family Myrtaceae; genus Eucalyptus; species Eucalyptus cladocalyx. Next base: position 11,476,587 of record CM029519.1, read on the forward strand.
GAACAAGTTCTGTAATATCAGTACTCTAAATGCTACTTTATGGTAACTGCTGTGTTGAAAGCTGCCAAGATAGATCCCCTGTTGTGAGGTGGCCCTTTCTTCAGTTCTCTTTGTCATAGATGTGTTTCTTTTAAATAGATCACCTCGATTCCCATCCTTGTTGGAGCCTCATTTTGTTTGGCCTCTTCTTTTTCTGTTCTGAAACAAAACCAACCTCACTTTGTCCTCATGTCCTCACTTTTTGAGGATTTGTTGCAAAAATAAGTTAGTTCTGCTACTCATCTACTGTAAGTGACGTAATTTTTTCTTTTATTATGCACTTAATCAGACTCCACATGATTGGCAAACACAAGGCATGGAAGTGCACTTGAGTCCAATCTACTATCTATGCAATGTTCTTGTTTACCATCTCTTTGTGCCACAACAAGAATTATCTGAGCCAGGCCCTTCAGACTTGACTAATTATCCATGAACACATCAGGAGACGTAGTGAAAGTTGGAAGTCTTACAATTAATTTACCCAGTTGGGGTTAAAGATAGATCACTAGGCAATTGTCTGCATGTGTGATGTGTGAATCAGAGACTAAGCAATTGCACGTCTCATGCTGATAATGGCTTCTAGGTATGATTTCCATGTGCTGCAACTTTGCCTTACTGCCGTTTATATAGATCACTGGTTGGCGTCTCTCTGCACGATTAGCCCATTCCTTTGTAACTGTATGTGGGCTGCTACGCTGACTCACTATTTTATTTATTCATATGATTGTATGTCATCTTTTTTCTTTATTTTCTTTTGTCTCGTATTCTTTTATTGTTTAACGATGTGGCCAGCCTAACTTGTGAGCTGCTCATCTGACTTGCATATTGCTTGTTAACATTTTTGTTGTAGATGGTAACTCTACTTGAGGGTGCTATTAAGCGGGAGTATTTATCAGCAGACTTTGAGCTGTCGAAGGAATTGCTGGGCTTGGTGAGAAATACTGGGGATGAATCAAAGAGCTCTGAAGCTGTTTCTGTCCTTCCATGGATTCCACAGACTACAGCTGCCGTGGCTTTGAGGCTTTTTGAGCTGGATTCTTCTATAACTTACATAAAACAGGAAAAATCTGAGCCTGGTGTTGATATGGCACTCGAGGATTACATGGTAAGTATTCTATTGCCTGCACACTAAAGGTGCTCAAGATGAATGAGAAATCTGAATGGATACAGAGTAGGGATAGAAATCTTAGAGGATGTAGAACAATTTCAGTACAGTTGTTACTAAATCAGCGAGATTGCTTTTAGGGTGCTAAGCGTCTAACTGGCCTCCACTAGTGTGAATTGGTGGGACTAGGTAGATGCACGGTGGATGCTTGAATTATATAAATGCATTATAAATTAAAATTTGTATGGTGGTTTCATGGGTATTTAGTTGGGTGACTTTGTTAAAATTTACATGTAATTTTGTTAGTTGCCTCCTTATTTCTTTATATTACAGAAGCTTCCTGTGAATACCCCATCGATCAAGCTCAACGAGACCGAACCATCAGAGGGAGATCAAGAACTACAGATGAAAGACCTTTCTGCTGATGTCATTAAAGGTCGCAACTGTAAAAAACGTGGACTTGGGAGCCGTGATCGAAGCAATGCTAGAATGCATCAGAGGAGACCTGGTGCAAAACCTTTTGCTGGTAAACAGAATTCTCTAAACGTTGAGAGTTTAAATCGGGGGTTTACTCAACAGGGGCAAGGTTATGGGCGGGGCCGCCGGACATTGAGGAGGAGGAGAACGGAAGGTAAGGCTGTTCAGGGGAGGTTGTTGGGCAACATGGCAGAGACAGCGAGGCCAAATATAATTAAAGACTCTATGGCAGTTGAGGAATGGGCCACTGAACAGAAAAGTCCAGTGCGCTTGGTGACAGCTGATAACAGTAACAGCATGGAAGAGGCAGAATCTGATGAAAATGAAGTGGTGGCTTACGAATTTGATAGGGGAAATTGGGAAGTAGGTTTAGATGGCACTTCAAATGGGTGGGGTAAAATGGACCTCAGCGATGAGGATGTTGATTCTTATGACAATAACAAAGGCATAGAAGATGTCGTCAATGAGGACTCTGAGGGTGATGCAGATTTAGGCGATGCTGACAATATGGCTTTAGACACAATCCCGAACGGCGAGAGTTTGGACTCAGCTGTATCAGAAGATTACAGCGAGTGAAGTGATTTCGAGGTCGGGTTTCATAGCAGTACCAGAATTAGGGGCTATTCATTAGTCGGATCAAAATTTTGATGGTGCGATGTGTGTAGCAGCTAACTCCTGCTAACTCCTGCCCAGAACAATTCAATGAGTTTCCCAGCAGATTAATCAGGGAAAATAATTTGTAGTCCAATTGAATGAAATGAGGTATATATAGTTGTATTTTTGTATTAGGTTCGATGGAGAGATAGTGATTGTTCACATTGCTTCCCTACAAATGAGCTATTTAAATTAGAAATTCATTCAAAATTGTGCTAAATGTTTAGTACATTGAGTTTCCCAGCAGATTCATCTGGGATGGTGCGATGTGTGTAGCAGCTAACTCATGCCGAGAACAATTCAATGAGTTTCCCAGCAGATTCATCTGGGAAAATAATTTGTAGTCCAATTGAATGAAATGAGGTATATATAGTTGTATTTTTGTATTAGGTTCAATGGAGAGAGAGTGATTGTTCACATTGCTTCCCTACAAATGAGCTATTTAAATTAGAAATTCATTCAAAATTGTGCTAAATGTTTAGTACATTGGTTTCGCGTTCCCCCTCCCTTTCTCTAAGGCGCTCACACACTGGAGATGTCGGAAATAGCAATTTTTACATTAAAATTTTCCCTAAAACCTCTACATTCATATCAATAATCAACAATTAAGCATCCAACTTTAGGGTTTGAACAGGATTTTTCCCTCTCTTTCAACATGATACAGATCCGCAAAGTAGGGCAATTGGTAAAAGTAAAGGGATATATCTTACAAGGTCTCAAGACAGAAATGAGATGTGCAGCTAACTATTTTGAGGCTCGTTTGGCCAAATGCTAGCCATAATAAAATTGGAAGTTCAAGGCAAACACTGTAGATGCCAGAAATAGCAATTTATGCATTAAAATTTCCCCTAGAACCTCTACATTCATTTCAATAATCAGTAATTAACCATCCAACTTTAGGGTTTGAACAGGGTTTTTCCTCCTCTTTCGGCAGAATACAAATCCACATATAATAGGACAATAGCAGAATGATAAAAGTAAAGGGATATATCTTACAAGGTCTCGAGACAGAAATGAAATGTTCAACTAATTGTTTTGAGACTCGTTTAGCCAAATGCTGGCCTTGATAAAACTAGAAGTCCAAGGCACACACCGTAGACATTGGAGATAGCAATTTATAAATTAAAATTTTCCCTAGAACCTCTACATTTATTTCAATAATCAGCAATTAACCATCCAACTCTAGGATTTGAATAGGGTTTATCCCCCTCTTTCGGCAAAATACAGATCCACAAATAAGGGCAATTGCAAAATGATAAAAACAAAAGGATATATCTCACGGGTCTCAAGACAAAAATAAAATGTTCAGCTATAATTGTTTCGAGGCCCATTTGACCAAATGCTGGCCTTGATAAAACTTAAAGTTCAAGAGACTTGCCTTGGACTTTCAACACTTGTAAGAGGATATTTTCGAGATTACAGTAATTTTTTCCCTTCCCAAACTATCATTGTCAACTTTTTCGCTTTTCAAATTTGCCATCGTTGTTACTGCTTATCTTATTTGAGTAAAGGCGGCCAGCAAGGAGGTAATGAGGGCAAGATTTGGCTGCAAAGGGCCGTGGAGGATATGCAATCCAGGCAATGGCCGCCTGATATTGTTTGGATCGCATGACCTTAGGCCACGTCTCCTAAGGTCACGTGGCCCTTGCCTGGCCGACGAACACCTCTCACCTCTCCTCGCCACTGATGCTCAAGTATGGCCGCCACCGACGAAGTTTGCCTAGTCTTCTCTGTCAATGCTCGCCCATGTCTGCCCCTCTTTTTTCTTTCTTTTTGTTCTTTTTCATTTCTAAGTAGTGTTACAACATATACATAAAAATGAGCTACTTAAGACACTTGCTCTCCTTCATCATTCAAAGGTACTTAGGAAAATTGCTTTTCATTCCCCCGTAGTTTTAACCCAATGCGTGATCGTTCTAATGGTTCAAGCAATCATATCTGAGTAAGTTTTTGCAATGTGCCTCTTGTTCCAACTCGTCTGGTGCATCCACGAGAAGCATATTCTATAATACAGCTTCTATTTTGCTCCTAGACAACAGGGAAACAACTCACGCAAGTTATTGCTTGGACACAACGGTCAGCGCAGGGAACCCTTAACCAATTCGAGCTAGATATAAAGGATCAATCTCACCTCAAAATCGTTGAAGAACGCAGTTCTTCACAGTGCTAGACTATATTAACAAGCGAGAAAGTTGGAACGACATTAATGGTGCTAGATCCCGCTACTGTCTTTCTTCAAGACTAAGCTTCTCATTGTACCCCTTATTCATTTGGCCTTAACCCCGAGTTACATTACAGTTACAACTCACTCTATACCATATGAATGGTTCCATCAAAACGGATACATGCACATCATTTCAAACTCACAAACAAGAATCAAACCTCTCACGGACCCAGAAGTTTTTTGATCCCGGCCTTCTGCTCGGCAGTTAACCTTGTCGGGAATTTGATGTTGAACTTGATTCGCAAGTTCCCTCTTTTCGACGGTTCCTTCGGTATGGGCATTCCTTCTCTAGGAACAACCTCCTCGTAGGTCGGATGGATCACACTGTTGATGGGTATGGTCAGGTTTCTTCCATCTAACGTGGTGAGGCGGACTGTGTACCCTGTAAGTGCCTCCGCAAGTGATATCTTCTGCGTAACAACTAAGTCATTGCCATCCCTTGTGAAGGTGCTGTGAGGCTTCTCGTCGATCACAAAGACGAGATCCGCAGGAATCATACCAGGTTGTTCATTTCCCTTTTCTGGAAATGTAATCTTCGTGCCCTTCTTCCACCCAGGCTTTATTTCAATGGTTAGGATTTCCTCCACGGGCAAAGTTTTTCTGTGCAAGAAAGACATGACAGCTTAGGACATGCACTTCAACCTAGCAAAAAGAAGAAACAGATGGAAGGGCTCCAGAAAGCATAGGCTCAACTAGAATGTGAAAACACCTGCTTGACCATTTTTTGGCTCACAAGCTCAATAAAGCACTAAATCTAGTTGCTGAACCATCAGAATAGAATGCACAATTTGCAGAAATAGTTCAGAAATGATGCCGTTCACACTAAGTGGTGAATTTACCACCTCCCCTGAAATTAAGCTAATTCACAAATAATCCAGAAACAGAGTAGAAATAAGTTAATGACATCAATTCCAAGAGCGCATATAAGCAATAGCTAAAGATTGCATCCAATGAAAAGGATAAACACTAGAACATGCCTAATATACATGCTTTGTCTAGCCAATAAACCATCGTTGCACCTGGTGAAACATGCATATATCTCCATTTGCAAACAACAGGCACAGGTAACTTATAGGAACCAACATAAGGAAACTACTTTCGGATCACGACTGCCAAAAATAGGAGTATCGAAAGTCATCGCATTAGCAAGCTCATCAAGAACATCATTTAGACTTGCTCAGACATGTGAACAGGCAACATTGGAAAGAAGGACAAGATCAACATACCCGCTAGCATCCGCAATCTCCCTAGAGATCTTCATCTTCTTAGTCGTCCCTTTGTAGAGATCCTCGAGGCTGCAAGGCAATTTATTCTCAATCGATGGAGCCTTACGAGGAGCCTGGCTCATCGGCCTACCTTCTCCGAACGAGCTGAATATATCATCTCCAAACATTCCTCCAAACGACCTCGGCCCGCCCCTCATTCCGCCCCCACCCATACCTCCTCCGAACGGGCTAGAGTGCCCAAAGAACTCCGCGAATATGTCGTTCGCATCCCTCGGGTTAAACCTAAAGACGTTCGGGCCTTCCCCGGTTTGGAAGAAGGTCGCTCCTCCTGGACCGCCGGCACCGGGCGGCGGGACTTGGCCTTTAAGTCCTTCTTCACCGTACTGATCGTAAATTGCTCTCTTCTGAGAGTCACTCAGAACCTAAACATCACATGAACGCAGTAATGGTTAGACTGACATTTTCCATGAATTCTCATCAATACACATCAAAAGCCCATCCAAAGTCCAAATTCCACACGAAATTCGCCGCCTGAATTCTCCTCACAAATGCCAAATTTTCCTCGTACGGCACAAACGAGCGACGAATGTTCAGCGAGCTCAACGCAATCACTAGCCAAAGAAGACGAGATTAAGAGGATACCCACGAAGCAAAAACCGATCTTTCAGCACCGGAAACGGTCAATACCAGAACTTGGCGATCGGAAAGCGATGTCTCAGGAAGCATGCAACGAAAGACGAAAGAAGAAAAAAGCCGGCAGTGACAAGTACCTCGTACGCTTCGGAGATCTGCTTGAACTTGGCCTCGGCATCCTTCTTGTTGTTGGGGTTCTTGTCGGGGTGCCACTTCATGGCGAGCTTCCGGTAGGCCTTCTTCAGGTCATCGTCGCTGGCGCCCTTATCCACCTGCAGCACCTTGTAGTAATCCACACCCATCTCTTGCTACTTCTCTCTTTTCTTGCTACTTCTTTTGCTATATCTCAATGATCTTCCAAGCTCTTTCAGAGCTCTGTCTGGCGTTTGTATGGTCTGGTGTTAGAGAAAGCGGTGGGGGTGGGAGTGTATTTGAGGAGGGAGGGAAGGAGGAGAGAGGGAGATTTGTGTAGAAGGAAGGGGGAGGAGGACGAGAAGGGTGTCGAAGTTTCCAGAGAGATGCAGAGACTCTCTCCTCCATTCCAGCCTCCTTTGGGCCATCATTACGCGGATGATGAATAGTACTATTTTCACGTTGGCCAAGTGCAAGCCTTTTTTTTTTTATCACTTTTTTGTTATTGTTATTTTTTTTCCCATTTTTGGGGTGAGTAATTTTCCAATGTAAATTCCAAGGACGCAAGTAGCAGACCCACCATCACTAAGCGTCACACTTTAAGACCACTCAATGACTGACTTTTGCTGGAATTCGAACTCATCCCTTTCGTGAAAGGGATGGAAGCCCGAGCCAACACGGCCACCACATGGGGTTAAAAATCCTAAATTGATACATTGATAATGAATTTATTTCGAATTTAATTTTTAACCGACGAAAACCTCAAACTAATATATTCATGATAAATTTATTTCAAATTATTTTTTTGATCACTCAAAATTCCAAATCAATACACCTCTAATAAATTTATTCTCTATTAATTTTGGTCAAATTTTATTATTAAATTTATTGACGTGGATGACATATGGCAATATACTATGACAATTGAAAATCCATAAGGTTAATGTTACGAAAAATCTCAAATTTTTCATAAATATACCTTAAATTTATTATATGAGTATCATATATTAGTTTGAGATTTTTCGTGATATTTATTTTATAAATTTCCACGTGTCATCATATTATGTCACCATGTGTTATTTAGGTCAACAAATTTATCATTTGAATTTGAAACTAACGAGGGATAAATGTGTTATAAGTATATCTGTTTAGAGTTTTTTTGTTAAAAAATTAGTTTGTGACATCAAAAATCTCAAATTTTACTCATTATGACACATTTAATTCAAATTTTTAAAAATCCTAAATTTTTACATGTATAACACATTTATTGTAAACGATTTTTTTATGTAATATCAAAAATCTTATACTTTTTTTTATAATATAAATTTTTTAGAGTAAATGTGTCACACACTAAAAAAGTTTAAGATTTTTAGTGTAATAAAAATAAATTCATATTATATAAATTTTGAGATAAATGTATCACGTGATATAAACTTGAAGTTATTTAAGATAAATGTGAGGTCAAATTTGGGACTTCCTTTAGCTTTTACCCTTTTTAATTTTATCTTCACGACTGAAAACGCCATCCCATCCTTCCATCCCCTTCATCTTCTCCGCAAAACCACACCGCGATTTCGCAGGCACCGCGACGATGGAGGAGACGACATGGGAGCAGAAGCTCCAAGCCCTGACCCACATCCTCACCACCCGAACCACCGCCCCCTCCCTCCACTCCCAATTCCTCGTCTCCTCCCTCGTCCCCTGCTATCTCCACTGGGACTACCCTCCCCTCCTCTGCTCCCGGGCCCCTAGCCCCGACCTCCTCCTCCTCCGGTGGAGCCTCTCCCTCTTCCTCAGGCGGCTCCCTCGCCTCGGCCTCCCGGAGACGTCGTGGCGCTGCAAGTGCCCGTACCAGCAGCCGCCGCCGCCGGTCCTGGCGGCGGGCGTGGGGGAGGCGCGGTGGGGCGACGCCGAGCGGCGGGAGTACTTCCGGCGGCGGCTGCGGCGGGGCGGCTCGGGAGGGAGGTGAACCCGCTCGTCCCGATCCTGGTGCCGAACCTGCTCCTGTTCGCGCTCCTGCTGTGGGATTGTTCCATGAAGAGGCTCGAGGTTCGTTGTAGGATTCGAGGGTCCTTCATTAATTTCGTGGCTCGGGTCGGTCGATCGATTTGATCCCATCGGAATTGAATTTTCTCTCGGTGTCGTTGGATTGGGGCTGGCTTCGATGTTTAGTTACACGAATGGGAAGAACGACGCCAATAGTGTCCTTAATCCATTGCTCAACGTGTAATGTCTTGGATTTTTTTTTCCCCAATTTTGGTCTTTGAAATATTATTAAATATTCAATCTAGTTCCGGATTATACAACAAATTCAGTGTTATGGTGGATAAGAGAAGGTTTAAGGTTGATTTTAAAATGAGGAAAAGGAACATTTTTACGCGAGATATTGCGGTCAATCTTTGTTTTTTCTTTCCTTAGTTTTCACATGCTCTCAACTCTCGTATTCTAAATTACGATCATCATCCATCGAAAAGCTGTGTAAGTACAAGAAGTTAAAGCCTGAGAACCTTTGCTAGCAGTAAGTGCCAGAGGTTTCACGTTTCGAGGCATAGAGGCGCAGTTAGGGTTCCACCTTAAGAGCTTTTTGGGAAATGATAACGCAATTACATCGTCGGGTGGAAATAGTTTGTTAAGGCAAGTTGTGTGATCAAAGCCCTATAAGGGTATGAAGACGATATCAAATGCATTGTAAGTTCTGTTAAATTATTATGAGATAAGTGCATTCAGAATCTTAAAACTTCTCATAAAAATGTAATTTAAAACGCATTGTAAGTTTTGTTAAATTATTATGAGATAAATGTACTAAGAATCTTAAAACTTCTCATAAAAATGTAATTTAAAAGATAAGTTTTGTTAAATTATTATGAGATAAATGTACTAAGAATCTTAAAACTTCTCATAAAAATGTAATTTAAAACGCAATCAGGAAGAGGATGAAGAAGACGCTGCAAGTATGAGCCTTTGAAGAAGAGAATGATGCTACTCGATCTATCACCAAGGCACAAACACCAGCACGTACTCGCGATACAATGAGGGTTTGCATTTGGATTAGGGGTAGATGTCATTTTTGGATTAGTTAAAGATCCAAAATCACATCGTTTTGATAACATGGACCTATTCACTTAAGGTATTTGCCACATTGGAAAGAGAATTACTAAAATAAATCACACCAGCATTTTTTAGTTAATCAAAGTGAATGGAGTTAACAAAGAGATTAATTACAACAACTTGATAAATTCTAGGATTTTTTTTTTTTGGTCGAAATAGCTACTGATGTATTAGCTTATGAAGTCTTGGAAAACGATGATGCGTTACAATCGGAAACTAAAATATTCCAAAGGGATAGAGGGGGTCTATTCACCCAATCTGGAGGAAGATGTTTTAGGCAGTGTGCGCGTACCAGCCAATCAGCAGCTTGATTTACCTCCTGGGGGCAATACATTACGGATACATGGCGGCCCAGACGGAGCTCCCGTTGGCATCGTTGGATTATGCTGCGCAGATTCCATGGTGTCTCGGCCTGGCCCAACACATAGCCCACCACCACTGAGCTATCGCTTTCACAAACGAAGCGAAGTACTTGACTTTGAAGCGCTTGCACGTGAGTGGACGGCCAGTTGGAGATAAAGCGAAGGCCGTGTAACAGAGCTTCTGCTTCTGCTTGTTCCGCGGAAGAAACCCTAGCCTCCGCAGCAAAACCGGCGACCACTAATCCATCTCTATTTCTGGCGATGCCGGCTACCGAACATAGAAATTCTCCTGGTACCCATGAGGCATCCACGTTCACTTTCACCTCATTGGTTTCGGGTGGTGTCCATACCTCTACATGTATGAAGACCGACACGGACACGACACGAGTGTCGTAGCCTTTGACAACGACACTTCGACAGCGTCATTTAAAAAATAGAAATTAAAACACGTTCTGCGACACGTTATATATTAAATAAATATTTTTATTTTTAATTAATTTGATTCAAATTCATAAATAAATAAATAAATAAAAAAGAACCTATACTAATAATATTAACAAATCAATTCATTTGAAATTCAAAAGATATATTCATAATTAATGCGAAACATTTTTTTAATTTTAACAAAAGTTATTGATGAAACTAAAAATTAATAAGAAATTCGAATCAATTTATTTAAATAAATTCATGATTTTCTACAATAACCAAAATTTATCATTATTCAAAATTTAATATTTTTATTTTTTGAAATTATTTTTTAATTTTATTTATTTAATTTTCCGATTAAAAAAACAATCCCCAAAATCCACTATTTCTTTCGTTCGTCCTTTTCCCTCCACACCCACGTTTATTTTACTTTTTCCCACCCCCCACTTGACAGTGACAGGTGAGCTGTCACTTCCCTCCCCCGCCCCCCCCTCCCCTCTCACGACGCCATCAAACCTCCTTTATTATTTTTATTTTGGATTTCTTTATTGAAAACCCTAGCGAGCCGCGAACCCTCCTTTTCCTATCCTCTTTGCCGCACCGCACGACCCCCTTCCCTCCTCTCCTCTTCCTCTCGTCGCCGATCCATCGCAACAATGGCCGCCCTCACCTCTCTCTGGACGTCTCACCGTCGCCGTGGTTCGTTCGTGGCTTCGTCTCGCCGGCGGGAGTTTGTCTTCTCTCTTCTTTCTCTCTATTCGGCTCTTTCTCTAGCCGTCTCTCACCGTCGCGGTGGTCCATTCGCGGTTTCATCTCGCCGGCGCTCGCGGCCTCTGCTCCGTCTCGCCGGCGCTCGCGACCTCGCTCCTCGCCCTCCCTCACCTCCACCCTTCATCGTGTTCCGGACACGCGTCGACACGCGTGTCGATAAAGATGGATGCGTGTCGGGAAAATCCGACACGCGTTGACCGCGTGTCCGACCGTGTCCGAGCGTGTCGACGTGTCGGACACGCTCCGACACGTGTCGGACACGACACGGAAGCATGGACAACGTGTCCGTGCTTCATAGCCTCTAGTAAGAGCCGATTTTTGGTTCGGTTTAGGTTTTTTGTTTTCGTTCCTCTACTGAAGGCTAGATTTTGGGTATGTGCGAGGTCGATTACATCCTCTGGTTTTGGAGTTTTGTCTCGGAAGATCCGTGCGTTGCGATCTTTCCAGATCTGCCATAGCACCCATGCGATGACCTCTCTCTCAGGTGATTCCTTCCTTGATTCGAATGCTGACAGGAGCCATTGATCGATTCGCCGGATTTGTTTCGTCAATTTCGTTCCCTGTAGTCTGTTATCTCTCCAAATCTCTTTAGTCCATCTACAGAATAGGAAGATATGCTCGGTAGTTTCAATTTCCGTATGGACATCTGACAGAGAGGGTCTGGACGGATCTTTTTTTTGTAGAGGTTTTCACTGGTCGGGACGGCATTTTGACAAATGCTCCACAGGAAGGTCCGAAGTTTCGGCGGAACGGAAAGGCTCCATATCTGTGTCCATAAAGATCGTGGGGGCTGGTAAGAACAAGATGCTTTCTGTGAATTTTGTTTGGTTTGCACTGCCTGTGTTCTGTTATAGCCACTTTTGACCATATATTCCCCTCTACTGTTACCTGTCCAAATTATGCTGTCCGGTTTTGAATCTGAACTCAAGGGAATAGCTAGGATCGCGTTTGCTATTTTCTCCTCAAAATACTGATGAATAAGAGCGTGTTTCCATGTTCGAGAGTCTTCGTTTATCAATCCTTCCACCTTAACTGGTTCTGCTTGATGTACTAGTTGCCCATTTCACTCCTGTGATAACCATTTATCCTCCCTGATTTTAATTGATTTGCCATCCCCGACTAACCATTTGATATCTGGTTTAATAGAATCTCGCCCCACCAACATACTTTTCCAGCCCCAAGATGGTCGCCGGCCCTGCTGTGCATTCCAGATGTCTCCATGGGGGAAGTAGATACTCTTCAGGACTTTAGTCCATAGTGCGTCCTGGGATGTGTGCAGCCGCCATACTTGTTTACCCAGCATCGCACTATTGAAGGTAATTAAGTCTTTGAATCCCATCCCTCCTTCATCCTTTCTGTTCTTCATAGCATCCCAATTCTTCCAATGGATGCCCTGTTTTGTATCTCCTTTTTGCCACCAGAAAGAAGCTATTCGCCTTTCAATTGCTCTGCAGATGGAGACTGGCACTTTGAAGATCGACATGGCGTATGTTGGTATAGCCTGCACCACACTCTTGATCAGGACTTCCTTACCTGCTTTGGTGAGTAATTTCTCCTTCCAGCCCTCCAACTTGGAATTTACTCTGGTTAATATCCATGCAAATAATTCTTTCTTAGATTGTCCCCACTCTGTAGGGATACCTAAGTATTTTCCTGTCTTGTCAACCACAGGCACTCTCAGCTCGTGAGCCAAGTTTCTTTTCAGTGGTAAGGGACAATTCTTACTAAACGAAACACCTGACTTATTTAGGTTTACCGCTTGCCCCGTTGCGTAGCAGTACTGATTGATTGTTAATGACAGATTCTGACATTCCCTTAGAGTGCCATCCAAGAAGAATATAACATCATCTGCGAACATAAGGTGAGAGAGCTTTGGGCAATACCTGTTAAGTTGTATGCCTTGTATGCTGCCTTCCTCAACTGCTTTTGTCATTAACCACGTTAATACATTTGTGATTAGGATGAACAAATAAGGCGACAGGGGATCTCCTTGCCTTAGGCCTCTTGATGGACTGAAAAACGAGGTAGGTTCTCCATTGAGCTTTACACTGAAAGTTACAGTAGTGATGCATTGCATTATTAGAGTCACCCATTTGTCAGAAAAACCCATTTTCAGCATGCAATCCCGAACGAAATCCCATTCAATTCGATCATATGCTTTTTGCATATCTAGTTTGATCTTGCCTGATGTTTTTTTAAATCGTTTGGTGATACGCGGCTGGTGTAGTACTTCTGCACAATCAGGATGTTATCTGTCTGTCGCACAGCCCCTTGACAAGGCGCTACATTCGGGTGCGATTATCTCGGCAGCCACTGCTTCAATCTATTTGCGAGTAGTTTTGAGATAATTTTATAACTAAAGTTGTAAAGATTGATGGGTCTAAACTGACTAATTGTCTCAGGATTTTTTACTTTGGGAATCAAGACAATATGGGTTTGATTTAGATGAGGATCCAAGACTCTTGAGTTGAAGAAAGTCTGCACCATTTGGAACAGGTCAGTCTGAAGAATTTCCCAACTGTTTTGATAGAACAGGCCGTTGAAACCATCGGGACCTAGCGCTTTCATAGCTCCCAACTGATAAACTGTCGTTTTAATTTCCTCCATCGTTGGATTAGCCACCAGGGATGCATTTATGTGATCATCAATAGGAGATTGGCATTGGCTTAAAACTGGCTGATAATTTCGTTCCCCTACTGTTTGATATAGCTTGCTGTAATAGTCATATATGTGATGTCTGATTTCTTCTGGATCCCGACACCATCTGACATCTTCCACTTGCAGCATTGTGATATGATTTCTACGCCTCCTTTGCACTGTTGTTGCGTGAAAGAAGCTTGTATTTTTGTCTCCCCACTGTAACCATTTAATTCTCGATCGTAGTCCCCAGTATTGTTCTTCCTGTTTTCTTAGAGTATCAATATGATGAATAATGCTTTTCACTTCCTGTCTGCTTGAATTCTGTTGTGGCTGGTTGGTTATTACTGTTAGGGCCTATGTTAACTCTTTTATCCTTCTAGGTGCATGTGCAAACTGTTTTTGATTCCATTGTGTCAGTTTTTTGGCTGTCTCCTGGAGTTTGGCTGAAAAAGTGGTCTGTGTATGGGCTGATAATGTGGTCCATGCGTCACGAATCACTTCATGATATTCTTCATTCTCCAACCAAAAGGCCTCCATTTTAAATTCTCTTCTTCTCTTCTTTTGTGCAGGGTGTAGTCTTAGAACCAGAGGACTGTGGTCCGAGCCAATTGCTAGGAGTGCATGAATTTCTGCATCATGGTATATTACTCGCCATTCCAAGGTACATAACACTCTATCTAGTCGTTTTTTAACAAGATCCTCCCCTTCTCTGTTATTTGCCCATGTAAATGCACAGCCTTGGCTTTCCATGTCCATTAGAGATAACTCATTAAGCATATTTCTGAAAGCTGCTATTCTTTGAGTATCTGCTTCCCTTTTCCCAACCTTTTCCCATACATATAAAATTTCGTTAAAATCCCCCATGCATATTCATGGACTGGAGCTGTGAGGCTTCAATGTCTTCAATTGCTGCCATAATTGTAGCCTCTCCCCAAAATTTGTGGATGCATGAATAAAGGTAATCTGCATGCCTAATTTTCTGGTAGAATCAGTGCATCTGACATCAATGTAGTGTTTAGAACTGTTTTGCACTTGCACTGCTACTTCCTCATTCCACATTAGCGCCAATCCCCCTGCTATACCCGTTGGATTTTCTAGAAATAAGTGCTGAAATTGGAGTTTCTTGCATATACTTTCCACCATTGTTGCTTTGTTTTTGGTCTCTATTAGAAAGACTATACTGGGCCTTTCAAGAGCAATTAATGCTCTTAACTCTTTGATTGTCGGGGGTTGCCCAGCCCCTGACAATTCCAGCTAATGATTTTCATGTCGTCTTTGGTGGCTTATTAGGGCTAGCCACCAAAGCCCAGTCTGTTCTATCATTTAGAAACTTCACTGGCGTCTATGTCATGCCTGAATCGTCAATGAGGATAGGAGTTGGTTCAAGTAAGCATTTCTGCTTCTTAGCTTTCTGCACCTTCATGTTCTTCTTGCTACTCTTTCCAATTTTAAGAGGATTCTGTGTGAGAGTATCTGAGCATATAATCTGTTTTCCATAATCTTTATTGACCTTCTGATTTGTGACAGGGGGTTCCATTCTCTCCGGCTCGACAGAACTTTCAGGTCTTTTTTTGCTGCAGGCTTCCAGACACATTTCTGGCCCTTTCTCTCTTATGATTAGAGCCTGTTCTCTACTTGGAGACTTTGCTACCGGTATGGTTTCCTCTACAATAATGTCTTTTTCGAGATTTCCATAAAAAGTCTCCCAATAAGGACTGTGATCACTGACTTCTGCTTTCAACCATGGTCCATAGGAACCGATTTTGTCGACTGCCCATGGGGATTCTGCATAAGGAATTTCTGGACAATCTTGTGCATAGTGGCCTATCCTTCCACAGGAGTAGCAATAATGGGGTAATCTCTCGTATTTGAATTCTACCCACAGCCATTTTTTGCCAATATCCAAAATGGTTCCTGCTTTCAGAGGATTTGTTAAGTCTACCTCCACTCTAACTCTTCCTCCTCTTTGCTGCAGGTGTCCCATGGTTTCGATCTGAATTTCCTGAACCTGGCCTAACTTTCTTCCCAGATCATGGTAAACTGTTTCCACCCTCCAACCAAGGGGAATACCTCCGATTCTAACCCAGAAAGCTGCTTTAGAAAAATCATAACAATGTTCTGGAATTTCAGGATCACATTGTTTCAACACAAGCAAATTGCTGGAGTAAGACCAAGGTGAAGATTTGAGAATTCTATCCTTTTCTACCTCTGACTGGAACACAAAGGTAAAGAGACCCGTTCCTTTTTGCGCACATTCTACTACTTCTGTTTTCCAAGCTTTCTTTATAGTTGTGAAGAAAGCTTGAAATTGACATTGGGTTTAGAGTAGAGTTTACCCAATATTGTTCTATTACATTCATCTCTTTTTTGTAATGATACATGCAGATTTACTTCAACGACGTCTTCCTCATCCCATAGATGTCCTAATCGTTTGCATAATGTTGCTACACGTAACTCATTTTCCTCTTTATTGTCCATGTTTTCTGATTAGATTATGGATCTTAAGGATCAGGCGATTACTTCTGTATTTGGCTGCGCATTCTCTTGGGCATTTTTTCAAACATCTTTCTGACAGAAACCTCAACATTATTTTCAGTCAATCCTTTCGTTCAAGCTGGATCCCTATCCTAATCAGAGGTTTTTCACAGAACTTCTACCCTGATTTCCTTCCAGAAGGGCAAACCAAGATCATTTTCACCTCATCAACAGATTCGCGTTCACACTATCAGATACTGCGTTGATCCCATGCACTTCGTCAACATGAGTAGAAGGAGGGAGAAATCCAACCTTGGATCAACACGCAGAAGCCCGTGCACTTCCCATGGTCGGAGGATTGTCACCGAACATCTCCATTGATTTTCACCGAACCATCTCCATTACTCCTGCCTGAGAAGGCCACTGCATTCTACCAACTCAAATCGAGGGAAACCTTTTTAGGTTTTTTGTTTTTAGAAAAGCGATCTGTAACAAGGTTGAAAACTGGAAAGAGATGAGATTTAGCCAATGGCTAGGGTTTCTGTATTAGACATCGCTACCAGTTGGTAGGGAGAAACTCGCATACACGAGAGAGAGACTCAGGGAGGGGCCTTTAATAGAGAACTAACTTAGGAAGTTGATATCTCAATGTCAGCATCGTAGAGACTGACTCGGCCTAGCTGCTGTCCGAGGGATGAAGAAAGCAGTTGATTCGTTAGCTTTTTGCATTCCTTGATTGCACTTTTTATGAACTTTATGACTCAATTGCATTTTCTTAACAAATTTTAGAAATCTTAGTGCACTTATCTCTTATTTTATTGTGGTTTCAATTTGTCTTTAACTCTATATGGTAGTTTTTTCTTGGTTTCCAAACGTGGCCCCCATTTGTCTTTGTTCTTCTTGGCTTTAAGATTATGCATCATGTTCTTGTGTTGCTACCATAAAACTATGGAAACATATCGGTTGGTGTCCGTTTCATTTTATTTTATTTTAAAAAAATTAGCTGACTATTATGTGAAACTTTTTTGCAAATTTACATGGCTAGTGAAACATTCTGATTTACTCTATGGGATGGGCTAGGTTTGTTCGCAATAGGATAGTAAAATATTTTGATGATCACGATAATGAGTGGCCTTATGATCTAGGCAAATTGAGCTATTTTAAATTTGCAATTGGGTACAATATAAGGGCTAGTCAATATTGAAAAATTCCACAATTTAATGCCAGAGAAAAATTTTGAGATTGGTCTAAGATTAATTAAAGATGACAGTTTGGTACAAAAAAGATTGGACTTTGGGCTAATGATTGGACTTTGGTGAGGACATGGATGAAATTGCATGTGCACTGGATAAACTAATTGTGGACTAGAGAGAAAAAGATAAGGCTATAGGTATGGGAGCGGCTGCAAATATTAAAGTCATTGAGGAATTGAGTCCAAGACACTTAGAATGTCAAAACTTAGTACAATGGGACATATTAAAAATTAGGAAAGTGACACTTAAATGTTAAAATTAAAGCAAAATGAATTAGTTAAATGCCAACAACGATAAAATCCGGCCAAAATGCATACGTGGTTTTTTTGTGGCGAAGCAAGTGTAAAATAACATCATTTTGTACGTTGATATGGCTAAACAAGTGCAAAAACAATATCGTTTTGCTGACATGGCTAGATAATTAATATAAATAATAATGAAATTAAATTTAAAACTAAATTTATTTATTTATACAAATAAATAAATAAATGTCATAAAAATAAAATTTAAAATTTAAAAAAGGAAAGAAGATGAATAGTTGCAAGCAGTTGAGGGCTAAGCTTGCCACCATCACTGCCAAGGGTCAACAATGGTGGGGGGACTTTTTTTTTTAAAAGTTTGGTTTTAAATTTAATTTAATTAATATTTATATTAAAATTTAAATACGCGCCAAAATGACGTTTTGGCGCTTTTTTGCTAAGTCAACTCTCTGATGAACCACATAGACTAGCAATATTAATAAATAAAAAATTGACACATACGATTTCTGACGGGATTTACCGAACTTAGCACTCGGGTGTCCTATTTTTTTTTTTTTAAGTTACACTTAAATGTCACTTTTCTAACTTTTGGCACTTAAATATATATTCGTGCCAAGTTTTGACACTTGAGTCATTCTTTTTCCTTGAGGAATCATATCAAAGTATATTAATGGGTTCAATGGGGTCTCAAATTTATGTGTTGATATTGGTGATGGGTTAATTGAGGGGTTGGTAAACATAGAATTAAATGAGGCACGTTGAGGTCCTTAAAAGTGGGCAAAATCAAGAAAATGAAGAGGATGATGATGTGATAGTGAAGAAGAACTTCAAGTGGCTACAGGCAAGATTCAAATTTTTAAGCAAGACAATGCACATGCAGTTGCTAAGTGGGTGAAGATATATAGTGAAATAAATGTACCTAGACTAGATGTACATAACCACCTAATTGGACTAATTAAATTAATCTACCTAAACTAGATGTACATAACCTACTAAACTAACTAATTAACTCAACTAACCACCTAATTTGCATAACTAACTAATCTAATTTAACTAAACAAGCTAACTAATTACAATAATTAATCTATATACACTAATTAATTAAATCACTAATTAAGCTATATACACTAATCTAACCACTTAATTGGACTAATTAAATTAATCTACCTAGACTAGATGTACATAACCTACTAAACTAACTAATTAACTCAACTAACCACCTAATTTGCATAACTAACTAATCTAATTTAACTAAACAAGCTAACTAATTACACTAATCACACTTAGCTTAATCTAACCCTTCCCTAAGCATAATTAGCCCCCTTAATTAAGGTTTAGGAGATTAACTCACCGGATTAGCAAATAAACCGGCTCACGACGACGGTGATGCAAAGGCAAGCAAGACTCGAGCCAACAACAATGCCAAGGGAGGCTTGGAAGGGCCCGAAAATGGCCCACGAAGCTCACAGCCCAAGCTGTGAGTTCGGTTCTGCTTTGGGCTAGTCCAAGGGAGTCAAGGGCTGAAACGGGCTAGGCTGGTCCGGTGGAGGGAGCTGGACACGGTGGACGGGCAGCCTGGGGACTCGAACGGTGAAACGGCGGAATGGCGGGTGGAGGTGGCTCGACAGGCAGCTGACGAGCTAGATGGCAGACACCCGAGCTAGTGGACTGGCGGCTCAAGGCTAGCCACACGGGCAACTGGCAGGCATGTGAGCAGCTCAAGTGGACGGGCAACGAAGGAGAGCTGGCTAGTTCGGTAAGGGCTGATGGTTGATTTGTTGTTTTGGAAATGGAGATTTCAGCTTGTGAAAGTGAAGAAGAAGCTGAGGAAGAAGATGAAGACTGTTACTGGTTGGGAATGAGGGGACAATGAGCCTCTAAAGTCCACCAAAATATCCCAAAATACTTGAGTATAGCCCCCAAAGTCTTTAGGTCTATCACTAGCAGCCATTTCCCTCCCTAATCTTCTCCAACAAGCCAAAATTGATGCCCAAATGTTGTAGCCTCCATGGCCCTACGAATTTCATGCATTCCTCACCAAATCAACTCAAATTTCACACCAAATGGCTTCCAAATCATGGCCAAATTGTTGAGGAGGAAGCCCACACAAAATTCCACAATTTCCTTCACCATTTAATCCATCTTAAATGCCAAAATTCCATCCAAAAATGGCCATCCTAATTTCCCGGTTTTAAATCGTCCAATTTTGACTTTTCACTGAAAATCCGGGCTCGTTGAAAATTCTTCAAAGGATGAGTCGACGTCCTAAAAATAAATCGTGACATGCCAAAACTTTGGATTCCTAAAACCGGGTTCAATTTCGTGGTTAATTTCAATCGGACGCGATTTTAGCGTGACTTAACCCACCTTGTAGCTTTTAGGAATTTTTAACGCGTTTGACCCGTGGTCGATTATTTTCGAACATTGTGCATCTTAGACACATAGGCGACTCGCGGTTGTTGTAAAAATCTCAAGGTTCAATTACAGGCACATGGTACAGAATCGACAGAAAAATCGGTTTAGTGCCGTTCGATTCGAATTTTATAATTAGGTGAAATCATCCACACTTTAATTACATGCCTCTGTCAGATCGACCTATCTCCGGTCTCTAATTGATTTTAACAATATTGTATTGACTCTTACAGATTAGCACGGTTGAGCAGTCGATTTCTAAGCGAATTCTCAAGTTAGTCGCATTTATATTTCTTAACAACTTCACCAAATAAATTAATTATCTCATGAGTGATCAGCTCAGAGAAAAAGATTATAGACTCGTCGATTAAAAGCCCAATTCATATTATCGGGACAAGGTCGAAAATCAAGATGTCACACACTTTATGTCTCACTTGGTTTATAGCCAACCCCAATAGGTTAGTGGCAACTCCTTATTGCGAAATTCTTAAGAACACCCCAATGTCCTACGAGGTATGGGCTTGAGAGAGTCCATGCCTAATCATGAGCCTTAGGTCCGTCATTTAGGCAATACCTCTAAACATATTCCCTTCCCTAAGGAGTAGGTCACGACAAACTTTTTGTAGGAGGGCAGTGAATAATGAAATGTATCCTATTACATTGGCCATTGTTGAGGTCAAGGATAAGCAATGATGAGGATAGTTTATAAAGGCCTTGAATTATGATATTGTCACAATAGATGGTATGGGATATATAGTGACCCAAATTGGCAAAAGATAATGTCATTTAGTTTTCCGATTACCCTAAACTTGGTCATTCTGCATTGGTTTATAGTAACAACTGCCCTCACAAAATTTTCTTGAACTCCTTCAACTTCATTAAGGGAGTCGTCCTCCACAAACTGGGAAAATGTTTCACCAAGTATGCAGATGTAATCCTTCTCAGTTGGAAATACCAAATATATGTGTGCTCATCCTTAAACATCTTTACTAGAAACAAGCTTTCATTATTATCTCTAGTTGTATAAATAAACTAATCACAATTTTTAGCCTATATATTGCCCTTATTCTCACCTTGTTATTCTTGATAAAAATCAATATTAACTCTTTTGATGGCTGCATATTTGTTGATTGCTTCCAACTACTTATATATCATATTTAGTGCAAACTAAGGTGTCTCTGTGGTTTCATCATATTGCACATGCGTGCTCTTCTTCCTTCTAACAAACATTTCTCACGCTAGCTCTTCTTTATCACTTGTGATAAAGCTCTAATTATAGTTACTTGAATCAAAGTACTCTATCTCAAACTTTACATTATCTTCACACACAGTGGGTCAATGTTACAACCTCTTTTCTCCTCCTTTTTGGTTCTACTTCATTAGTAACTTCAACATATATTTCCCTAATTATCTTTAGCAACCTAGCAACTTCATATTCATTGCCTTTCTTGAAAATTCTAATTTTTCCCGAGGCCACTTAAAGTTTTTCTTCTTTATCTGAAAACTATGGGGTCACAACAAGCTCATCATCCTCTTCATCTTCTTCACTCCACCCATCAATAAGCATTACAACTAGCTTATTTAATTCTACATTTATCAATCCATCAACTAACCCATCATTAATGTCAGTACATAATCTTGAGACTCCACTAGACCCCATTAGTTTGGCTAGCTTCTAATGAGTCTTTTGTGACTTGAATATTTGTAGCCACACCCTTCCCGACTTTTTTGTATTTTTCTCGCTGGTCCACAATTACTCTATCTAGTGCACATGCAATTTCACATGTCTTCACCATGATAATTATGTATGTCACAACAGTACCAATATTAGCCCAAAGTCTCATCATTTCCCATATCAAACTATCATCTCTAATTGATCTTAAATCACTTTCAAAATCTTTCCCAGCATTAGACAGTAGAATTTCACAATATTGAAGTAATCCATAACTTGTATCTAAGTGCAAAATATCAAAACTGGATTATAAAGCTACTCACTACTATGACCATCAATACATTCAGCAATTCTAACATGAACAAACCTACCCCTGCACAAAGTAAATTGGTTTCATCAGCCATGTGAATCAGGTAAGATAAAAAGGACACCAAGCAATAAATTTGTATAGTTTTATACAGCATAAACAAAAACATCAAAAGTATAAACTAAAGTAAAGAAAAACAAAGATAAATGGGGTCATTTCTGAAAACTTAAGAAGAAAACTACAACCTAAATCTATGACAAATTGAGACCATATTAACATTTAATAAAACTTGCAATGCATTGGATATAATTCTAATACACATTAAAATAATTTATCATAGGTATACTAGTTTGATTTTTGGTGGTCAAATTATAAGTTCGGAATGAATTTCTCATAGGTATATCAACTTGAGATTTTTCATTATATTAAAATTATTTTATTTTATAGATTTTCTAATGTGACACCTCATAAGAAGGTCGAGTGAATCATAAATGTGACGCTTGTAATTTGATATTCAACTCAAGCCTTCAAGCATCCATCTTAGCACTTTAGTGGAATATTTTGACAAAATGACTAATGGTGAACATTTTTAAAAAAGGGATATGTGCATGAGAAGTCTTAAAACTTATCATGCAAATGTAATTGAGTCATAAAACTTGTAAAAATTGAATCATTTGGTTAACTCCACCAACTTGGTTAACGAAAGTTGCCGATATGGCTTTTTAAAAATATTTTCCCTCCTAGGTGACGATGACATGGCTAAAACACCAAACATAAATCTAGAACAACGTTGTTTTGATCCAAATATGATTTTTAATACAAATTTATTTAGTTTAAATTAAAAAAATAAGCTAAAAATTTTATTAAACAAACGGAGGAAGAAAAACCAGGCGACGAGTGCTTTGGAACCCTTACCTTCACTGCCCCGCCATCACCAAGGGTGGGGAAATGGTCGATGGGGTCACAACCCTCGCTTAGATTGGGCGAGGGTCGCCGATAGGGTGAGCGGTTCCAGGTTCCTTATAGGTTCCGCCTGGAACCTACCCTCGGGTATAGGTTCCTCATTTTGTGGAACCTGGAACCTACCCGTCGGAATCTGGAACCTAAAACCTACCCTATCACAGGTTCCAGGGTCAGTTCTAGGGTCCAACAGATTCTTTTTTTCTTTTTCTTTTTTTCATTTTTAGTTAAACAAAACGAAAATGAATGCAACAATAATAAACAAGTTTGTCATTTATGAGAGAGAATACAAAACAAATAAAACTTAACAACGACATGTGCAACTTTTTTTCATGGCAGCTCGTCGACACGCAGGCTGCTCATCATCGAAGTCCAAATAGCAGTAGCATCGTTGATGGCAAAACAGCAATGGCAAAAACAACAAGGTCCAGAAAAAAGCACTAACAAAAATTTGACATTCAAAAACATTAATCTCAGTTCAGAGCATTTCTGTGGAATAATATCAATGCATCCTCTAAAATCAGCCAACTCATCATCTGCCTACTTTGGAAATTTGTGACAAAACTTATTAAAAAGCTTCCACAAAGAGACACCAAATGGTATGTGCCTTACCCTTGCAGTGTTGTAAACAGTAGTTTTTCAGTATGGAAGAATGCTGATGGACCAAGGCGGCAAGTCATATTGCTCGTTTCCAAAATTGACTCTGACAGAATACTTCGTGCCATAGTTTGCCAGGAGGCCGCACATCCGCTTCCAGCTTTGAACATGTGAGCCTAAGAAAAATAGAATTTGACAGGTAAAAGTTTAATTAACAACCCACAAGGCTATGAGAGTGTTTTCATGCATATTCATTTTAAGGGGGCTTGAGAAACCAAACCTCTTGATTACTTCCAAGTGACTGCACTGTTGGATCAGCAGAAACCATAGCCCATTCACTTTGCTTAATGGCTTTGTGCAAATCTCTCAAGTAACTCCACTTTTGTTCCCTCAGTAAACCTGCAACATTTATGCAAATTCTGATGTAAGGAAGATGACTTAGTAATCGCCATGATAGGATGTCATGAAATACTTCTAGACTTAGTTTTAAAAGGTTTAATGTTTAAGCAACAAGATGTAGATTTGCCTTCACTCGGTTAAACTTCTAACGGTGTTACCAATTACTCCAGTCTTAAAGTTGTTAGATCCATCGAATGCTCAAAGTGAAACAAATTGAGGCACATCAGCAAAGTTAGCCTTGCCCACGCCAGGATACTAACAATCTATTCCAAGTCACATACCATATTAGCATCGTAGTCATAGCTGGTGGCAATGAAGGGACCACCAGCTGTCCTACCAAAGTTGGTTCTTCCGCGATACTAAAGACAACGAACAAGACCAATATAAAGAACAAGCAAGTATGCAATCATTTAAAAGGAGACAAAAAAGAAGATTAACTGATGATTATAATTCGCAGCATAATGGAAAGGCAAAATCAAGTGATTGATACAGAGCCACAGATGCTACGGAAGTCAAGATTACCATATAGTAATTGATGAATGAACCGCTGTTATGAATGAACCTCGCGACCGAGAATGCCAAATCCTCTGCTAGCCTATAAGGCACCGCTCCCCCAAACTCAGTGTACCTGGAAATCATCATAATAATTAGCTTTGAATCTACACGACTGAGAAAGATAGAGAGGAGGGGGGGATAATTTCAGCTTGTTCAGATATACGCTTCTTGACGTACCAGCAATGCACGTAGACATCGGGAGTCTCATACCCACCTTCAATTTCTACGTTGTCCAAACTTTTTGACCTGATTGAATGCCGTAAATGCTCCCTTGAACATACCCACCTTCACACTCCTCTCTTCTGAACGAAATGCACAGGCAGCGCAAAAAAACGACACTAAATGAGAACTGAAATCTGCAGGACAACAAAGGGCTTTGCTAAGTTTTGCGACACTTCGCAAAACGATGGAGAGAGGGGGCAGCAGAGATTACTGGCAAGAAAGGCGAGCGGCGAGAGGCTTCAGGGGCGGCTAGGCGAGAGGCGTCGGGGGCAACTGGGCGAGTGGCATCCACCGGGGGAACGAGCTGTGTCCAGTAGCGGCGTCAAGGGCGAGCGATGTCCAACGGCTAAGCTACGGGGCGAGAGGGGGTTGACGGCGTCAAGGGAGGAAAGGGCGGGGCGAGCGGGGGCGACTGGCATCCAGCGATGAGACGAGCGGCGTCCGGCGGCGACATCGAGGGCGAGCGGCGTCCGACGGCGGCATCGAGGGCGAGCGACGTCGGGGAAGGGGCAAAGCGGCGAGAACGAGAGAGGATAAGTGAACTGTTGATTTGGGGGCTTTAAATTTTAAGGAACCCTAACCGGAACTCGGGAACCGAGAACCGCCGGTTCCCTGAAAAAGGGATCCGGGAACCGGAACCGGCCCCTCTAGAACTAGGAATCGCATCGGAACCTGCGGTTCGGTTCTCCGGTTCCCGGTTCTACCCGGGAACCACGCTCACCTCTAGTCGCCGAGCCTTGCCCAATTATGGCCAAGGGCCACCAATAGTGGCCAAGCCCCCAAGTGGCAACCTTCACCGACCATTCCCCCACCATCACTAGCCCTTCCCAATGATGGTGGGGTGACAATGGCGAGAGCTACCCTCACTTGCTACTTCTTCCTTCTTCTTTTTTTAAAAATTTTTGACTTATTTTTATTTAATTTAAATAGATATAGTATTAAATATCATATTTAGATCAAAATGATATCATTTTAGCTATGTAGGAGAGAGAAAAAAAAATATATATATATATATATATATATATATTTTTTTTTTTTTAAAGCCACGTCGGCATTTTCTATCAGCTAAGTTTGATGGAATTAACAAGAGGATTCAATTGCACCAATTTAACAAGATTTAATATTCAATTGAACTTTTGCAAATTTTAGGGCTCAATTGCACTTTCGTAACAAGTGTAGGATACATTTATTTCATGGAAAACTCAATGATCTAGGAAAATGATTTCTAATAGAACATTTTTCGGTTAGCTTTCCTTTGTTTGATAATATATAACCGAAAATGTATTCTAACGTTTAGATATTATTGGAAAATAATCTCAATTTCATGACTTTATTTCAAACAAAAAAATTTTGAATTTTGAATTTTGAATTTCTTAAATAGTTTGAATTTTTAAGTATTTTATATTATATTTTCAAAAAATCGAATTTTTAATTATTTCTTAATGTTCTTTTTTCTCTTTTTATTTTTTTCCTTTTCTTTTTTCTCCTTCTCCGTCGCTATCGATCGACGATGGCACAAGCAAACTTTGCCTCGTCAAGATTGGGCAAGCTGTGAGCTCGAGCTTGCTAGTCTTAGCAAAGCTTGAGCTCGCTTGGATCTAACAAGCTCTCTAGGATTGACTAAGTCACAAGCTTGCCGACCTCGAAGTCGATGGAGCTTAGGTTGGTGAGCTCAAGCTTGCCTGGATTGACCAAGCCTCGAGCTTGTGTCTTGGCCATTTGTCGAGCTACTAGTAGTTTTCGAGGCACATTACCATTGGAGGAAGGGGAAGGAGGAGAAGAGAAAAAAAAATAAATAATAATAATAATTCAAAATTTTTAATAAATCAATTTTTTAAAGGAAAATTATGTTATAAGAGTAAACTTTTCATTAACCAAGAATCCTACAACTTTTCATTAACCAAGAATCCTAAGGTTAGAAAAAATTTATAAAATATATTTTGGTTCTTTGAAAGGGAAAATTATTTTTCTTAATTTAAGTTTTGGTAGGATAATATTTTCATTTATTAGAAAAATATTTTCCGTTGACTCGTTATTCTAAGTGAATCAAACGCTGAACAATGAGAAAATATTTTCTTCACAAATGTTTTTCACGCATCCTTAGGCTAGTGAACATAATCCCTTTAAAATATTAGAGGAAGAAATTTTACTTTCTTGGGGAAAAAAATGCATGGGCATTATTTCAAAATTAAAAAAGAGAAAAAGAACTAGCTCAGCCTTTGCAAGCCGAAACCCCCCCAAGCTCAACACCTAAAACCCCGGAAGAACGAAGGCTCCAAAAACCCCTCCCTTCTCCCTCCGCCACCGCTCGATAGCCATGTCCGCCGCCGCCGCCGCGCGGTGCGTCCTCCGATCCCCGTCCCTCCGGACCTCCGCCTCCGCCGCGAGGTCTGCCGCCGCCGGCCTCAAACCCAGGCCGGCGCGGTCTCCGTTCCGCATCCCGGCGCAGAAGCCCATGTCGCATCGCATCTTCAGGTCGAAAATGGGAGAAGCAGTTAGCGAACGCTTGTCTTGCCGATCCCTTCGATTGCTTATGCACTCTTGTTCGCGATTCTTGCTTTTTTTTTTTCCCTTGTGTTGACTCACTGTCGATGAGCTTGTCCTTTGTGAAGGTCCCCGGTGGAGATGAGCAGCTGCTTGGAATCGGTGCTCCCTTATCACACCGCCACTGCTTCCGCGTTGCTCACCTCCATGCTCTCCGTCTCGCGCCGCGCATCCGGCTGGACTCCTGAAGGTAATTGCTACAATAGTTGCTTCTTGTTCGTCTGTTCTGGAATATCTTGTATGCATAAATTCGTCGTTCACCGCGCGAGATGTAAGTTTAGTTGCTTGGTAGGTTTGTATATCTTAAATATATAAATGGGCTGTCGTTGAAAATGAGCTTTTCACTTATTTCAATTTTCAAGTTTTAGATCCAACTAGGTTCTGCCTTTGAGGGTTACTGAATGCTGCATTAGAACTCTGGCTTTCTGGGAGACGACCCGTCTTCTTGGAAGCACCGCAAACATCCATTGATTTGAATGCCTATTAGCTTGTTGATTGCAATAAAGTAGAAGATGTTGTGCCTAAGTGCTGGTTTTGTGTTTCTCTTATTTTTCTTTCCCACAAATGAAAATCTAATGTTGATTCAGATGAGGGAGCTGGAGATAATGCTGCCATAGTTTACTTGAGTCTTGAGCAATGAAGTTTGCAAAACCTAAATATGTGTAATTATAGCAAATTACAAAGAATTCACGCAAAATGGGTTTATAAGAATTGATGCGAAATGGTCACTAACCATTGGGGTTAATATTTGCCACAATCTCTTGTGTCTAATTTGCTTGAGGAAGCAGTTATCAACACAATCTCGAGTGTCTAATTTGCACGAGGAAGCAGTTGTGGCAGGAAAAGTTATCTGGAATTTGACATTTGCTTATCATGGTCTCTAAGGTATAGTGTATGATTTGGTGCAAGATAATGTGAATGCCCTTCATTAGAAAGATATAAAATCTTCTATAGGAACTAATGTCCTTCAATATGCTTTTTAAGAGATAAAATACCGTGAGCAAAGCATCTGAAAGGTTAGTTTGGAGCTTCAAAAGTTCAATAACTATTCGTAATTTTGGACAAGTCACTAGGGGTTAATGTCAATGTTTTCATGGATCCTCTCTCTCTTTCTCTCTGAGTAAGGGAATTGCATTCATGTTTTCTCCTTTTGTAGGGCAAGAGAAGACTAGATGAAGATGGGGCGAACTATTATCAAGTAATTTGGACCATTCTTTAAGAGCATTCATTTGATGTTAGTATTTTTTAAGTTCTGTGTTAGTTTGTCTACTGGATAGAATTGGCTAACTTTGCCAATGTCCATGTAGAAAGCTGTTAGATGTTAACCATTGATGACAATGGGCGCATCTATTAATTTGGGGAACTTACCATGCATCTTTGAAGCCATTACACTTGTATTGCTTTTGTTTGCTTAGTACACACCCGTTTAGATGTAATGGTTAGAACCAACTCGCTCTCTATATTATCATTTAAGAGGGCCGTTTTAGTCATTTTCCACACAGTTAATCTGAGTTTTGCCTTCATATTGACCCTAGTGTCCCTACTGGATCTGAGTCATGTCTGCTCTGCATCACTTTTTAAGCTGATATACAAATTATGCAACGCTATCTTTATATTGTTTCTCATGAACCTTTTTTTTCACTTCCTTAGATTGTTTTTGTGAAAGTAATGATAAAAAGTACTCATCTTTGACTCAGATTGCAATGATGATTTGTGATGACTATTGGGAGGGTTCGTGCGTGGTTCAGGTGGAGAACTGGAGATTGATCTAGAGCTATAGACAATTTTCTCACTGTTTGTAAGACATGAAGAGTCCATTAACAATGATTTGTTTGAGTATAATTCTTTGTGATTAATGGCTCATGCTTTTCATCATCAATTGGTTTGATATTTCCAGCGATGGCATGGGGTGCTTTCTTTTTCCAAATGGTGGCGTTTTAATAATTGGAATCATCTAAAGCAACATTTTCTGTTTACAGTGGACATATCAGTGCTCTGCCCTTAATTTTGTTTTTTTTTTCCCCTTTGGGAATGTCTAATATTGGATTCAGGATTTTGTTCTGGCCAGATCTCCTGGATTTTGTTGACTGAGCCATTGTTTGTTTAAAACTTTTGAGAGCGTTCAGAAAGTAATGCACTTAAAGTACTGATGTTCAGTTCAGTACTTGCGATGGTCAATACTGTATTTACCCTCCTGGGCTGTGAAGGTGAGCCTCCGCACTTTTCATTTGCAGCCCAACTTATGCGACTAGGAAGTTGCCCATCTTTCTCCTTAGGCCCTTCTGTCTAGTGAATGTGTCAATGTCCTATGGTTTTTCTTTTGCATTTTCCCAGGGATGACTGTTCTGCAAGCTTTCTGGATGTCTTGCCTTTGGAAATTCTCTAGTTCCTTTCTTTTTGAATAGCTGAAATTTCAGAGTGCCATCAATTAAGCACTTTTGGTTTTTGGCTTGTAGATGGATGATTGTTTCTTGTTGGTCGAAGAAATGCTCGCCCCCATACTCAATGGACATTGTTAGACCTGCTTGAGGCATCTCGGTCTTGTTCATGGATTGTGCCAGGATTTTCCTTTTCAAGTTGCAGATAGAATTCGATTATTGGTCCATCCATGGACTGTACCTTTTTTACTGGCTCTTAGTTGTTCTTTTGGCTTCACCAGCACCAGTGCACGACCGCTGGCATCTATGAAGGCTTTGGTTTTTTTTTGTAAGAATGTTGAGTTACATTAAAGGGAATCTAAGATGCCAACGATAGATAACGTTGCTGAAGCGGCTGGTACTTCTTGACCTTGCAGTGAAAAGTGTTGGCCCTCTAAATAGCATTCATCTCAATGGATGGGCAGTAAAACTTCTTTGGGTGATCTAGTGAGAAGGAAAAGATATGCTGATTCCTACTTTAAATAGTTTATCTCTCGTCATCCCACTCCCTACGTTTAGCATTGCTAGCTTTTATAGTGAGATCAACTTACTGCAGCTTGTCCAATTCTTATCTAAGAGGATTTGCGATAAGAATCAGGTTCCGTGGGAACATTCCTCTTTTCGAGTTCTCCCTCCATGCATTTACTTTTTTTGTTTTGGTCGGTCTCCATGCACTTACTTGAACCTCGGACCACGAGACTTACAATTTTCCAGAGTTTCGATCGTTTCGATCGTGTACGAGGTAGAAATGAACATCTAGGGCAACCTCTTTAGGAGTGTTTTTGGAATATATTTTCTATCGACAGAGAAAGAGAGTGGTGCACATGCAAAATGACATGTCTTAACTTTAAGGGCATCATTGGATTTTCCACATGTTAGTACTGACCGAAAATAGGTGTTTTTCCATAAGATAAAATTAAATTATGGTCAATAGTGGTGTGTCTTTTAGGGTATTAGGCCATCAAATAAAATAAAATGAAAATTAGAGAGTGAGGGAGCCAGCCAGCCAGCCATGGAAGACAGAGGAGAGGGAGTAGGTCTATACAAGAAGTATCGAAAAAAAAACAGAGAGAGAGAGAGAGAATTAGATGAATGCATTTCATGAAAAAAGCATTACGATACAGAAGGCATTTCCTGCCGTCCATGTTTTTGTTTTTCGATAGACCTTTTATTTCTCAATGATATCCAATAAAAAGCACATCTTGATTACATAGCAATTATGAATGATGAATATCTCGTGCTTACGGAATGATATGAACAACAGAACAAGTCACTGACTTTAGAATTGGAGATGCATGAGGTTATAATCATATTAATAAACAAGGAAAACATTTACTTTCATGATTTGTCTTAATTTTGGTTTAGCAAACACAATTACGTCAGTATTCATCTAAGTGGAATTTGGATTCTTGGAGTTACTACAGAAAAATATCAAATGAAAACTGCCCCTTTTCACATTTACAAAATGCGATGTTGATTTTATGATCATATTACGACCCTGATTTTTATTACTTGGTTATGTTTATTTTCTACTTTCAATTGACCCAACTCAAACAACTTTGCCTCTCGTTTTGTCGAGTTTTCTCTCTATCATGGATAGAGTTCTTCCTCTTCGTTCAACCTTTTTTCTTCATCAGCTGATTATCTGGGTTTTATCTCCGCCGCTATTGCACTGCTAGTGGCAACTCGTCCTCTACTTCTAATCTGTTTTCCAATCCATTCTCCATGCAACTCACCCATATTTCACATACCAGACTTCGCTCCTTTTCCCTCGTCCTTTCCGTGTTTCGCCTTTTCATCATCTGGGTTTTTTATTCCTTTGCATGTCCACCTTTTTATGATCTACGGCCTTCTCTTTTACGGCAACCTCCCTTTCCTTCGCCATGGCTTGATGATTTGGTTTTTTCCCTTCCTGGGTTTCCGTTCCATCTGCATGTTCCGGTTTTCTTACTCTTCCTCTGACTCCTATCGGGTGACATTCCTTCTTTACTAATGGCTAGCGCCGATGATCTAGAAACATCACGAATTGCAGCACTATGTCAAAAATTGGGACGATTATGCTCAGAAAAAGAAATTGAAGAATGGCATGTTCAACCCCCACCTGAAGCAGTTGAGGAATGTAAGTTGACTTTAATAGGTAAGATTTCCTCGAATCCTTCCTTTAATTTCCAAGCTTTCCAATCGGTTTTGAAGAGGGCATGGAAGTCAGAGAAGGTTGATCTCCTGCAACGAGAAGAGGGTATTTATCTAGCCAAATTCAGGTCTCAAGCGGAAAAACAAAGAGTTCTAGAAACTGGACCTTGGCAATTTTCGGGCCACCTCATTAATTTCAAACCTTGGGTCGCCGACACACCTCTGCACTGTTATGACTTTTCTACCTGTGCGTTCTGGGTTCAGGTTATTGGCCTACCTCTTGAATGCTGTACCGATGATATGATTCGTAAAGCGTAAGTACCGTTGGCCCCGTTTTGCAAATAAAATCTGATTTTGTTCTGGATCCACCCTCCGAGCTGGTCGAGCACGGATTGAACGCCATTATCTCGAACCTTTAAAGGTCGGTCGACTCATTAAATACAATAACCACACTCTCGGCTGGATTTCAAGTACGAAAGATTACCTCACTACGTTACTCCTGTGGTCGATTGGGTCATTACACTGATGCTTGTCCGTCTATCCCTTTTGAGGAAACTATGATACCGGACTCGGAGAAAACACCTTATGGTCCCTGGTTAAAAGCTGAAGTTCAGCAACATAGTCCATACTGGAAGGTTTATTATAGCAATCCATCAATGGAGGAGGAAAGGGAGGAATCTGTACCTGAGACACCTCCGTCCAATGCTCAACCACTCCCTCTTTTACCACCACCTCTCCCCCAGGCACCTCTTCCTGCGCAGCAAATGCATTCTGCATTGTCCAAGGCTGGTTCTGAGATAGTGAACTTTGCTACCCTCACCCATCATAGTATTTCTACTGCCCTAATTCCAGCAGATGCAAAGCTTAAAGGAGTGCGAAGATGAGACATTGCCTCCCCCCGGTAAAGAAGGGCAAGAGTTCTCGTCGAGTATTAAAATAGGCCCTGCAAAGAAACCTAGACGTTATAACCCATATGATATACCTACTGAGCACCTGGGAGGTCTTGATGAGTCACTCTTATTGGATACTCCAATTATCATGGCGACTGAGGACAACATAAGGGCGTCGGTGGGCGGCCCACAATGACCATCCGTGCGAGAGATGAAAATCATCGGTTGGAACCGTCGGGGTTTGGGCAATCCCCCGACAGTTCAAGCTTTAAAAGCCCTTTTGGCAAAAGAAAAGCCGACTTGCTTTTTTTGATGGAGACTAAGAATGGGGATGATGTTTTATCCCGGTTGCAACGTACCTTGCGGTTTTTGCATCTTCGAGTTTTCAGCCCGTTAGGCTCTGCGGGTGGCTTGGCTCTTTTTTGGAACGAGGGCTTTCGGTTGTCGACTTTACTTCCTCTCGGTATTTTTTTGACTTCATCTCGCAAAGATATTTCGGAGGCCGAGTCAATGCGGATTACTTGTATTCATGCTCCGCAGTTTTTCATGACCGTCGGTTTATTTGGCAAACTTTGAGACGATATAGCGGATCAAATGCCTTACCTTGGGTCGCCTTGGTGATTTCAATGAAATTCTTCATCGCTGGGAGAAAATTGGTGCTCGACACCGCTGATTTTTACCGCATGACTTCTTTTCAAGATTTTCTTAATGATTGTAGTCTACTTGATCTTCCTTCTCATGGCTGCGCCTTCACTTGGTCAAA
Source organism: Eucalyptus cladocalyx (assembly GCA_017140615.1). NCBI lineage: Eukaryota > Viridiplantae > Streptophyta > Magnoliopsida > Myrtales > Myrtaceae > Eucalyptus > Eucalyptus cladocalyx. The sequence continues at coordinate 11,510,243 of CM029519.1, forward strand.
TCATCGAGAAGGAGATGCCTTGGTCAAGGAACGTCTTGATAGAGCCGTGTGTAATGCGGACTGGCGCGTTTTGTTTCCACATGCTCAGGTACTTGCACTCCCTGCAATCGGTTCAGACCATGGTCCCTCGGTTTTAAATACTCATCCGAGCATAGTTCGAAGGAAAAGACATTTTACCTTTGAGATCTTCGGAATCGGGATCCCGGTGTCGTGCGGCTATTCAATCCTCTTGGAACTCTGTCTCAAGAAAAGACTCCCGCTCTCCGACAAACTTCGTGCGTTGCTATGGACTTGTCCATTTGGAGTCGTTCGAGGTTTTCTCATAATAGGCATCGGGCATCACGGTTGGAGCACCGGTTAGAATTGCCGACAAATCAAGATATCCTACCTCACTAAATCAAGCACAGCAACAATTTGTAAAAACAGAACTCCATAAAGCATGGCAGAGGGAAGAACAATATTGGGCAATGCGCTCTAGGATAAATTGGTTAAGGTGGGGTGATCGTAATACTCATTTCTTTCATGCCACGACTCTCCAAAGAAGACAACGCAATCATATTTCAGTCTTACGAGATAATCACCAACAGTGGATTCGAGACCCTCACCAGCTCCAACAAATGACCACAGATCATTTTTCTCTCCTCTATACAACCTCTGGCCCTAGATGTTATCAACAAATTCTTCAACAATGCCCCCAAATGGTTACCACAGAAATGAACGACACGCTTCTAGCTCAGGTTACAATGGAAGAGGTTAAAGCGGCCACCTTTCAATTGGGTGCTTCAAAAGCCCCAGCCCCGATGGTTTAAGCTGGTATGTTTTACCAATCTCATTGGGAGGTAATAAAGGAAGATATCTATCGGGCGTGCAGAATTTTTTCAGTTCGGGATCTTTACCGGTGGCTTTAAATCGAACTTGCCATAACATTGATTCCCAAAACCCCAAACCCGAGTGCTTGGATCAATATAGACCTATTAGCTTGTGCAACTATGCTTATAAAATTTTCTCTAAAGTACTTGCTAATGAGTTAAAACCTTTATCACTGTTTTAATTTCGAGGAAAGAGTGCATTTGTTGTTTGGGACTACGTATTCGGGATAATGTTCTTATGGTTCAGGAAGTGATTCACCAGCTTAGAACTAGGAAACGAAAGCATCATTTTCAAGCAGTTCTAAAAGTTGATATGCAGAAAGCCTATGATCGTATTGAATGGGATTTTCTTCAGGATTACCTACTTTGTTTAGGTTTTCAGCCTCATTGGGTACAGCTAGTCATGCAGTGCATCTCAACTACAACTTTGTGCGTTAAAATGAATGGTGATTATCTTCCGAGTTTTCATCCGACTAGGGGGCTTCGGCAGGGTGATCCTCTATCCCCCTATTTATTCATTATTGTTGCTAATCTCCTCTCACTCCTCATTAAGAATGCTCTCGATATGGGTTTGCTCAAAGGTATTAAATTGAATCAGTGGTGTCCCACTTTATCTCATTTGTTATTTGCTGATGATGCTGTATTTTTCCTCACTTTGGATCCCCGATGGAGTGCCGTAATCTATCTAACATCCTAAATCAAGTATAGTTTGGCAACCGGACAGGCTATAAACCGAAACAAATCGGGCATTTTCTTGGTCCTTCTTGCCCTATGTCTCTTCAAAACAATTTGGCAAGTGAATTAAGGGTTCCTATTTTACGAGAGATGTGGGAAATACCTAGGGATACCTACTGATTGGGGCAGATCTAAGCGGGATATGTTTTCTTGGATCCTGACTAGAATTCAGTTGAAACTACAGGGGTGGAAGGAGAAGCTTATCTCTAAAGGAGGGAAGGAAGTTCTGCTTAAAACAGTGATTCAATCTATCCCCCAGTATGCCATGTCTGTTTTTAAGATTCCTAAGTCTTTATGTAAACTTATCGAACAACGTATGGCTAATTTTTGGTGGAACAATGATACAAGCAAAGTTGGAATTCATTGGCAAAGTTGGAATAAACGCAACATCGAAAAGAGGTAGGAGGTTTGGGTTTAGAAAATTAATCGGTTTCAATGAAGCCATGCTTGGTAAGCAAGCGTGGCGTTTTATTCATCAACCATCCTCATTATGGGCTAAGTTTTTAAAGGACTCTATTTTCATTCATCCACTTTTCTTAAAGGCGCTAAAGGCTCTCGCCCATCATGGGGCTGGCGAGCCTCTTGTGTGGACGAGCAGCTATCCTACCGAACATCCGTTGGTCAGTAGGAGATGGGCAATGCATTAACATCAGAACAGACAGATGGTTACCCATGGGTGTTCTAGGTGGACCAAAAGCCCAAGCAGAACCCCTTCTAGTAGCTGATCTTATTGATCAGTCTACTGGTTCTTGGAAAACAGACCTACTACATACTTTTTTCGACTTGCCAATTATCCAGAAATCACAAACATTCAGATTCGACCAATTTGCACAAAAGATGCACTCATTTGGACAGCAACAAAGCGGTGGTACTTATGCGTAAAGTCGGCATACCATGCAATTACTCGACTAACCTCAATGGATCGATAGATGGTGCTTCTACTTCATACGGTAACCCCACGGTTCGCGAACTCTTTGGACTATGCCGCTCCTAAAGTTCGTATCTTCCTCGGGTCCCTTTGTAATGACGCCATAGCAACGAGGTACAACCCGCACAGAAGACACATTATAGACAGTCCGTGTTGCCCACTTTGTAAAACACAGATTCCTGAAACGACAGAACATCTGTTCTTACTATGTTCGTGGACTAAACAGGTCTGGTCACACTCTCAGATTGGTATATCTATTGATCCTACTACTATCCAGAGACTGGATTCATGGCTAGTATCAACGATTGCTAATGGGAACCGCTTACCTCGACTTGCGCTGATCGCAAATGTGCTGTGGCAGATCTGGAAGGGCCGAAATGGTTTCCTCTTCCGGGGTAAATTTCCTCATCCGATTTGTTGTTGTAGAAGCCGCTTTAACAAATTCCCAAGTAGATCGATGTCTTCGCCATCCCTCGCACACCGAAGTCCTCCGTCTCTCGAGATGGGGCATTTATGGCGTCCCCGGATCTGGTACACCGAAGATCAACATTGACGGCTCCTATCACCAAGGTAGCACACATGGTAGTATTGCTAGTATTTCCGGAGATCACCAAGGCAAACTTACCGATATCTTCTCGGCAAGGGTTGAAGCTTCTTCCGCTGCGGTGGAGATCCAAGCCCTTTCTTTAGCCCTTCGTCATCTATTTGGATCGGGGGTTTCGAACGCCTCCTTGTCGTACATTCGGACAACCTCTCTCGGTCGAAGTGATGAATCGACGAGCACGGCCGCCATGGCCGGATCGTCCTCTCTTCTCGGGAGGCGGCCTTTCTATTCTCTCTCTTCCCCAACCTTTCGCTTGGTTTTGCCCTAGGGAAGCAAATGCGGTTGCCGACTCGGGGCTGTAAAGCCCATAATCGAAACCCTATGCTTAGCATATCCTCTCTTCATCCGCCCCTTCCGCTATTGAATTTGTTATGTGCGGATGCTCTTGCAGCTGGTTGTACGGATTTTTATCATTAATATATCTTTGCTCTTTCACTGTTAAAAAAAAAAAAAAAAAAAAAAAAATTGACCCAACTCCATCACTACGAATCATGCAAACATGAAAAGAAAATCATGAGAACTGATTTCATGCTACTAAATCAAAGGCCGAGTTGGGTATATTTTTTTTTTTCTTTTTTGTGATACCACCAAAAATCTCATAAACTCATGATGCATTTGCCCAAACTAATTTTCATGTTATAAAAAATTCCTAAATTTGTACATTAGAAACATCTATCTCAAACTAATTTTTATGTCAAAAAAATTCTTAAAGTGATATGGACATGACAAATTTACAATTCATTAGCTTTGGAGAAAATTACTGAAAAAGTCTTAAATATATTGTATTTGTATCAATCAATCATAAATCTTTTTATTTTGGCAAATTTAATCATATACATTTTGACAATCTATCAATTAAGTCTTTTCTAGCCACTAATGTAGATGTTAATCGTTCTATGTGACATTGGCGTCTAATGTGAACAATTTTTTTTTTCTTAATTTTCAGTTTTTATGTTCTTTGTGGCCGGTAAGGGTTGTTCGCGACGTTGGGCAAGGCCATTGCGGCTTTGTTGGTAGCAAGGGAGGGCCCTAGACTTGACGAGGGCCTTCGTAGCCCTCACCAACCATGAGCAAGGCCTTTGCAGCCAATATCATCAATACAATTGAAAAAAAAAATGCAAAGAAAAAATAAAATTTTAAAAAATAACAATTATAGAAATACAAAAATTATCCATATTAGTGCTAACTATTGCTTAAGACGACTGGTATCCAAATTAGTGATTTTCAATCAAAATTAGTTTGAATAACTCAATTGGTAAATTGACAAAAGGTTTATTCAAACTAAATTGGTCAAATAAAAAAATTAAAAAAAATGACTAAATTAACAAAACTACTATAAGTTTAGGATTTTTGGGTACCTTTCCCGTAGCTTTTATCCAACATTCAGTCAAATTGCTAGCATGAATACACACAACAAGTGACTCATCTGATGTGGATTCGACTTAAAAGTTCAACATAAATGACTCTTAGAAATGCCTTCATTTTACAAATTCAAGCTTGTTCGATGCATCTCAATGCTACAATAAAAAGATATTTTTGGAAAGATTAATGAACTTAACTATGTCTGGGCGAGCATTCAGATGGTTGGCAACATATCTCTTCAGAAAGTCTCTACCATGGAAAATGCCAAGTTCTAAAAGACACTTGTTCATTCGCGAAGAACCTATGAAGCCTCGCAGATTCTCCCCCACGTTATCTCCGTCGAGCACCCTCTTGATGCCCACAGAAAACAGCTCCTCTCCATTCCTTCCATCTCCTGCACCCTTCCAGACAAGAGCTTCCTAACATTTCCGAAACTTGCTAAAATCCCTAATTCGTCCCCATTTTGCCATAAGATTTCAGTGATTCGGCGGAGAGAAGCATATTCAATTTCACCCTAATTTCATCGACATCAGTTCATTTTATTTGGATCACAATGACATTGTTCCATTTATACTGTATTTTCACATCAAGTGGCTTGTCACACATTTGTCTACATCAATAATTTAACGGAGATAATAAATGTGTAAGGAGTGATATCGATTTTAGATCTTTTGTGATATTAATTCTATTATAAATATGTCATGGGATATAATTTGAAATTTTTTATAATGTCATAATTGGTTCGGAATAAATGTATTTTTCATTTTTTGGGTCGGTGGAATAGATATATTCCTTTGGCCTATTAATTTGCTATTTTTAATGAATTAACAAAATATAATCCACAATTATAAATTACAATTGCTTACTAAAACGGTAAAACCAGCGCCACACGATCACGTTTCTTCCCCCAAACGAATGGTGAGGCGGCGGCGGAATTACGCTCGCCGTCGGGGCTTCCGGTCAAGCACGCAAGGCCAGAAGAAGAAGTAGACGGCGGCAGCGGGCGGAGGCCAGAGCGCAATGGAGAGATTGTTCGTAGTTGAATTGGCAGGCAGAGCCTACGTATGCGGGTTCTGCAAAGTCCCTCTTGCTCTTACTGACGATCTGCTCTCTAAGGTGCGTTATTTCTTTGATTCTCTAGTCGAAGTGGGTGAGGAAAAGGGGGAGTCTTTGAGGTAGTCTGGTCATGATCTGATCGATTCCGACGGAGGGTTCGGTGTAAGTTTGCTTCAAACGCAATGGGTTCTTGCGATTTTGTGGAAGTTCTTGAACTGAATGGAGAGGAGGGGTCGCTAAAGTTACCCAAATAGATGGAATTTAGGGGAAAGGCCTGATGGTTTGTTGTGGACTGTTGGTTTCTTTGGACTGTTGGATTGGTGGGTTGTGCTCCGGATATTCTAATTATGATGGGAGTGCCGGAGGTAGAGTCATCTCCAATGTAAAATTCCAGAGTGGTGGGCTGGCAGGCCAAACCGGGATACTTTAGGTCCAGTTTCCATGCCAATTGATTCTGTTTTAATCCGGAAGCCAGTGGTATGGAGCTTAGCCAGCCAATGCTGTACTAGACATGGAAGGTCGAGAATGAAGATGCTTCTTAACTTTATATACTATTTCTGTTCTTTCTGTTCTTTCTCTTAGGCGCGTTTGGTAACGATTGTTTTCGAGCAGATTCTATTTCTGTTCTTTCTCTTAAGCCGTTTGGAGCTCGTTCAAAATTTTTGATTCGGAATAGAATTATTTTGGTACCGTGCTTTCATTAATTCTGTTTCAAATAAATTTCTTTTAATTTTTAAATAATTTTTTTACTTTTTCATTTTTTTCTTTTTTTTTTTTTTTTTTCTTTTTTTCTTTTTCTCATCTTTTTCTTTTTCTTATGGCCAGTCGTCGGCCCTCGGCGAGGCCGGCCCTCATTGGCCGAGCCTTGCTGGCAGCTGGGCGAGGCGAGCCTAGCCCCACCGGTGGTGGCCGGGCCGGCGTGGCCGGGGCGGGCGAGGCTGCCAGGGCCATCGCGAGGCCGGGCGAGCCTCGCCGGTGGCCGGGCGAGCCTCACGGTGGCCTCACCTAGCCTCGGCAAGCCTCGCCTGGCCACCGGTGGGGCTGGGCGTCACAACGCTTGCCTAGCCCCTGCCTAAGCGCCGGCGAGGCTCGGCCTCACCCGATCTGGCAAGGCCGAGCCTCGCCGGTGGCTGGGCTTGCCTCCAGCGAGCTCGTCGGACTGGCGGCGGCGACGACGGCCGGTGGCGGACAGTGGTGGGCAGTGGTGGACGGCGGTCGCAAAATGGCCGAAGGGAAGAAGAAGAGTTCTTGATTTTGATTCTCAAATTCGTTTCCGAAACAAGAATCAACTTTTTTTTTTTGTTCTTGATTCTATTCCCAATCTATTCTCAGGAACAAAAGTTTTACCAAACGCGATTCTAAGCCAAAACTAATTCTGAGAACAAAGGATCAGAATTTGGCCATGTTTGGATGGTTACCAAACAAGGCCTTATTTATCAGTGTTCAACATCTCACTTGTAGTGAAGGATCCTTGGTTTGAAACCTTGGTTGAGGATGAAACTAGGATTTGATTTGCAGCCTAGGAAGTCGAAAAAATTGGGCTGTGTGATCTGGACAATGACCCATATATATGATGATAGAACATAATGATAACAATGTTCACTGTTAAACAATGAATAGATGTCTAAGCGCATGAAATTATTATTCACGCAAAAAACGCTCTGGCAAGTTTCTCATGTCACTTTTTGGTGAAGGCCTTTAAACTAAGAGAACAACAGTAGTAAATTTCAAATTAACATGGGGTTGACAGGAAAATGGCATGATCATCTGGACAAATATCTGTTCATATGCTATAGGTGCTTGTATTGGTTGATGCAGAAGTTTTAGCAGGAATGCCGATCCCGTATGGGTATTGCTGGATAGAAGGACATGCCTGCCTCAAATAGTTACCATTCAAGATCCATATTTGTGCATCTAAAACAATCTTTTTGCAGAAAGATATTTACGAAAATTAAAATGGCACAACATGTTTTTAAGATTTTCTTTCAGTTCGTAGTCCATTATTGCCATTGGTCTGCACTGAAAATATGCATGCATGATTCTCTTGAAACCTAAGATACATGAGATTATATTTTTGGATGTCTTCTACTACAACTGAGAGAAATCCTGTTTTTCATTTTCTGTTATATAATTTAGCTTTGATGTACCTTATCTGTGATTCTCTTCAATATTTGGCCCTAACTTTGCTCCATTGGTATCTTTAGTCCTTTGCTTGCCACGAGGGAATGGCATTCTTATTCAGAAATGTGTAAGTCCATTGCAATATTCTACATTGACTTCATTGTGTCAATGATTTTGTTACTCCTTCATCCTTAATGTGCTCTGTTTCATATAACCCCACATACTTTTCACCAACCCAAAGTTCTACTGAGAATTTTTCATATTTTTGGTTCTTTTTTCCTTGCAATGTATATCATGTTTATGGTGGGAGAGGCTTTGACTCTATCATAAAGCTAATTTACGGTGATGATTTTGTAATTGAAGGGTCAAACTCTTAAGTAGATGTAGAGTGCTGATTTAAAGCCACTAAAGTGACATAGATTAACAAGAGGCCCCACTTAGAAAGAGTTTCTAAGACCGTAACATCTCACATGTCTCACCTTGGGGAATGAAGAAACGGTACCTATATTCGTGTGAGGATGGAGAATCTAAAACATGTATTGAGAACATGCAAATAGAGGGACGAACAAAGAAAGTGGAGCTGTTGATAAGGTGTTCTTGGACAGTGAGGGTTATCTTTTCTCGCCCTGTCTTTTTCTTATTAGACTCTTGACTATTGGACGAACTTGAAGTTGTTACTTCCAACTGTCAGGAACTACATTCCATGACAGCTCCTCTTGTCTACAGGAGTGTGGGATTGCATGTGAATTTGACTCATGAAATAAAAGGCTGTTTTAGAAAGACTGCTGTCAACCTGTGGAGTGTCAGTGCTCCATGTATTAGATAAAAGGGAAGACTGCCAAAATTTCAAAACCCTTTAAAGTTTACGGTTGGTTGTTTTTTTTTTCCATCTTTAAGTGATGATGTATGGAGTTGTGGATATGTGCTATGTGGATGTGGGCATGTATGCATGTCTGAATTTTCCAGACAAGATGACTGTGGGCACTTCCACAGGTAAAGTGAAAACTTTCAGCTTTCTTGGTCTGCAGCTGTAATTACAATGATCACCCAGAATCACATTAATAATAATGCCACGGACAAGATTAACTGCATATATGCATGTTTGCATGTGTGCGTGTGCACGCATGCTTGTGCGCACTCTCATGCATCTGTGGTGTCTAGAAATATCTCCAGTTGATCACCATGAGTTTTTACGAAAATGTTAGACAGAGATTTTTCTTGCTGTTTTGTGAAAATTATTGTGCTCAGTTGACTTGAGAGCTTATTGCTATCTGTGTTGGGCATAATCGTCCATTGGTTCTTTGGCTAGTTTCTATATGACATCTCAAGTTTACTTCTCTGTGTCCCGTGGAAATTCAGGGTGAATATAATATTTGGAGCTGAAGAGGAAACACTGTTGACTACTGGTATGCACACTGTTCAAGATATTTTCTGTTCCCGCTGTGTGCAAAGCCTCGGTTGGAAGTATGTAAGTACCATTTCTTTCTCTTTGATCATCCCATCAGGAGAATCATATCAAATAAGGCGACTTGATCGATCCCTGTCAATATACCCAATAGCTATGGGATAATATTATTGCAGGCGCATCTGTGCGTATATTTGGCTTTCTTGCCAATGGGGCGTCTCGTAGAGGAAAAGCTGTCTCATTGCATCTTTGCCCTCATTTTGTTAGCACTGTGTAATCTGGTTTTTATCAATCTCATAGTTGTTCCTTATATCTGTCCATTTGTTGCTCGTAGTTCTTCAGATAGAGCTAAGTGCAAATGTAGCACTTTAATGGTTGGTCAATAGTATAAAGGTTGTTTGCTTATTGTGCTTAATATTCTGAATGAACCATACAAGTCAACTCGTTATCCTGAGGGAGTATTCGTCCGTGATTGCATATTGCACTATCATTGTTGAAGGGCTGTTTGTGATCTGTTGCAGGTTGCTGCACATAACAACAACCAAAAGTACAAGGAAGGGAAATTCATTCTTATAAGGTATCTTCTGGTTCAGATTATTGGAGGTTCACATGCTAACCATGAAATCTTCTAATTTGCGCTCACTGCCTCTATCTGCAGATCAAAAATCATGGAGGAGGGCGAACGGGATTTCAACTTGGAAGCCCACCTCATGTTGAGCAATGGAGAGAGCGAGGAGGTTGCAGATGATAGCTGTTAAGTTGTTTTAATTGAGTTTCCTTTATTATCAAAGTTATTTCCTTTTTACTTACATAAGGGTATTATTGTCATATACAGTTTATAGTCAATATAAATACAATGGGTGTAGGGTTTCGTGACTACAGAAAATCTACAGCCCCTCTTTCTTTCTTTTACATTCTCCTTCTCTTCTTCTCTATTCCTTCTCTCTTCTTCTTTCTCTCTTACTATTCGCTGCGAGTTCTCTAATCGAGTTCTCTAATCAGCTTTGTGACATGGTATCAGAGCGGTTCTAACTATCTGATTACTTAATCATATTGCTGGTTTGAGAGTCCCCTAGTAACCCTACTTCTTCTCTGGTGCGTAGCCACCTAAAGCTGCAATTTTTATCTGTTTTCTCTTCAAGTCTCAATACATATGAGATTAGAAGATATTGGATTCATCAGGTTCGGTTTATGAACATGGATTACAACACTTGCTGATCAACGGATTCAAGAATCAGAGTATTCTATTGATTATGATTGACTGGTCTTGCTGGTTTTCCATCAAACATATAATTATTTGAATCGAGATTTCTAGTCAGATATTTTCTTCTATACAGCAGTCTCTATTTATGAGTTTTCTTCTATCCCTTTGGTTAATTGATGGAGCCAATTACATGTGATTATACATTAGCGTTGCTGCTTTGTTACTTGCACTAAAGTTGCACTAAAGTTTCGGCCTTCTTGATTAGTGGTAGATATACTTATATTGAGATTATCATCATGAGTGATACTAAGGCTCCTACAGATAGTGTGAACGTTCAAATTACCACTATTAAATTAAATGGATCATCCAATTACTTGTTATGGGCCCAAGCTGTGAAGGTCTATATTAATGCCAAAGGGAAACTTCATTATCTTACCACAGACCCTCCTGCTGAAAATTCTAGAAACTATAGTGGTTGGATGAGAGAGAATGATACACTTCTGGTGTGGTTATGGAATAGCATGGAACCATCTATCGCTGCTAATGTCATGTTCCACACAACTGCTAAGGGAGTGTGGGATGATCTTATGGAGAGTTACTCACAAGACAATAATATGTCTAGAATTTATGAATTATATGAGAAGATCTTTAATTTTAAACAGGGAAACAAGTCTCTTAGAGAATATTATAGTGCTTTGAAAGGTATGTGGGAAGAACTCAATCTTTATCAGCCCATCACTACTAATCTTGAGAGACTAAAGACACAACGAGCTGAATTTCATGTGGCCAAATTTTTATCTGGCTTGAATGTTGACTTACAGCTGTGAAGAGTCGCTTCTTGTTGGAGAGAGAGTTCCTTCTATGAATGAAGCATTTTGTCGAATTCAGCGCATTGTCCCTCCATCTTCTACTTCATCTAAAGACAATTCAGCATTTGTGGCTGGTAGTGGTGGTCGTGGTCGTGGTCGTGGTGGATTTTCCAATAGAGGTCGTGGTTTTGGAGGAGGTCGTAGTCGTGGTGGTGGACGTAGTGGACAAAGTTCTGATCGAGATAGCCGTCAGTGTATACACTGCGGCAAATTCGGTCATATTGTTGACACTTGTTGGGCCAAGCATGGCAAGCCTGAGTGGGCTCAAAGATCGATTCGCAAATATTGTTATGTCTGAAGGGAGTGCTCGAAATGTGTCTTACAGCGACATGAACCCATCTCTCCCACCGGGGGTAGTTCTTACGAGTCTACGGCTCGAGATGATATGGTTGCACAACTCATCAAACGTGTCCAATAACTAGAGGCTTCCAATTTCTCATCCACTGCTACTCTTGCACGTACAGGTAACATGGCCTCTTCCTCTACTTTGTCTCCTAACACCTCTTGGGTCATTGACTCGGGGGCTTCTAGTCATATGACGGGTAAGCAAGAACTATTTTCTTCCCACACTAACTCTAGTCCTTCATCCGAAGTTATTTTAGCTAATGGTTCATCGACTCAAGTGGTTGGATCAGGGACCGTTTCACTTACATCTTCCTTATCTTTGTCCTCTGTTTTACATGTTCCCAAACTTCCTTTAAATTTATTATCCGTTAGTCGTTAACTAAAGCTTTTAATTGTTCGTTACATTTTATCCATCTCATTGCATTTTTCAGGACCTTCGGACAAAGAAGATGATTGGTGGAGGGCATGAATGTGATGGACTCTACTATCTCAATGGTGTCTCCACTGCTGACGCCAATGGTCTAGCTACTAGTTCTATTACCCCATATTATGGCATTCTCGTTTAGGGCATTTATCTTTATTTAAGTTACAACAAATAATTCCCGAGTGTAAATCAATTTCTACTCTTTAGTGTGAGGCTTGTGAACTTGGGAAACATCATCGTAGTTCATTTCCTAGTCGTAATAATTCTCGTGCATCTACTTTACTTGAACTTGTTCATTCGGACATCCGGGGACCTTCCCGTATTGCTAGTAGAAATGGTTTTAAGTACTTTGTTACTTTTGTGGATGATTATTCTCGTTTAACATGGCTCTATATGCTTCATGACCGCTCTGAATTTTTACATGTTTTTCAATTATTTCATCGTGAGGTTACTAATCAGTTTAATACATCCCTTAAAATTTTGCGAATAGATAATGCTCTAGAATATACACAGAAATCAATTTCTTTGTTTTGTTCTAATCTTGGCATTATACATCAAACAAGTTGTACTTATACCCCTCAGCAGAATGGTGTGGCCGAGAGAAAATACCGTCACCTTCTAGAAGTTGCTCGTTCACTCTTATTTCATATGAATGTGCCAAAATCATTTTGGAGTGATGCTGTCCTTACCGCATGTTACCTCATAAATCGTATGCCTTCCACCGTCCTCAATCATCATCACCAATCGGTGTTGTATTTCCGACAAGCCGTTATTCTCTCTTACCCCGCGCGTCTTTGGGTGTGTCTGTTTTGTTCATAACCTACGTTCCGGTTCTGATAAATTATCTCCTCGTGCTACTAAATGTATTTTTCTCGGGTATTCACGTACACAAAAGGGATATCGGTGTTATGATCCTACAACTTATACTCAATACGTTAGTGCTGATGTTACTTTTTCGAGGGCACACCATACTATTCTGCGAGGGTAAAGAGTTTTCAAGCGACATTGTAGCGATCCTCCTATCCCACATCAAATCCCCCTAGATTCTATTAGTCCGTCTCTAGTATCTCCTCCCTTGCGGGTGTATCGCGCGAAAAAGCGATCTACGGCACCACCGGTCTCCAGCTCTTCAATGCCCTCCAATCAATCTTCCTCCGTGTCTCCCGGTCCGACAATCTTCCTATTGCCCTTCGCAAAGGTACTCGGTCTTGCACACAAAAATCCTCTTTGGCTTACCCTATTGAGCGTTATGTGTCTCTCTCACATCTTCCTTCTCCATTACATGACTTTGCTCTATCATTACACACTCACACAATTCCTACTTCTACCACCGAGGCTTTGTCTCGCCTTGAGTGGAAGAAAGCTATGGATGTGGAAATGGAAGCTCTAGTGTCTCGCCAAACGTGGTCATTGGTTGATCTTCCCCTTGGGAAAGATGTGGTGAAGTGTCGTTGGGTGTACACTATCAAGTACAATCCGGATGGTTCAATCGAGCGTCTTAAAGCTCGACTCGTTGCTAAAGGTTTTACTCAAACTTTCGGAGTGGATTATTTTGAGACTTTTTCTCGTGGCACGTCTCAACTGTTCGTGTTATTATTTCTCTTGCTGTGAATTTCGATTGGCCATTATATCAATTGGATGTCAAGAATGCTTTTCTTTATGGTGATTTGTCCGAAGAAGTATATATGGAGCAACCTCCCGGGTATGTTGCTCGGGGAGAATCGTAGTAAAGTATGTCGGCTACATAAGGCCATTTATGGATTGAAACAGTCTCCAAGAGCATGGTTTGAAAAATTCAGTTCAGTGATTTCTAGATGTGGTTTCCACCAATATTATTCTGATCATTCTATTTTTGTTCGCAAGAAGGAATCAGGGGTAGTCATTCTTGTGGTATATGTGGATGATATAATTATCTCTGGTAGTGATATGACTGGTATTTCTGAGATTAAGTCCTTTCTTCAGCAGCAATTTCAGATTAAAGACTTGGGAACTCTTAGGTATTTTCTGGGCATTGAAGTTTTACGAAGTAAAAAAGGTATTAATTTGTCTCGAAAGTATGTTCTTGATCTTTTGTCCGAGACAAGTACACTAGCTTCCAAGCGAGTTGATACTCCTATGGATCCAAATCAAAAGTTTGGAGTTGATGATGGAAAAGAAATTGAAGACAAGCATCAATATCGGCGTCTAGTTGGGAAACTAATTTATCTTACATCGTTACACGTCCGATATTTCTTTTGCTGTTGGTGTGGTGAGTCGGTTTATGGAGTCACCTAAGAAAGCTCATTGGGATGTGTATGTCGCATTCTTCGATATCTTAAAAGCTCTCCGGTAATGGACTAATTTATAAATCTAATGGTTCTTCCACTTTGATTGGCTATTCGATGCGATTGGGCTGGGTCAACATATGATCGACGGTCTACAATCGGGTATTGCACTTTTATTGGTAGTAATTTGGTTACTTGGAAAAGCAAGAAACAGACTACCATTGCCAGGTCTAGTGCAGAGGCTGAATATCGTGCTATGGCACATACCGTGGCTGAATTGTTGTGGTTGAAATCTCTTCTCCAGGAGCTTGGATTTTCTATTAATCAACCTATTGACATGATGTGTGATAATCAAGCAGCTATTTATATTGCTGGGAATCCTGTTTTTCAAGAGCGAACTAAGCATATAGAAGTTGACTGTCACTTTGTTCGTGATGCTGTGTGAAGCAGAAGTTGGTTGCTACTCCTTACGTTGCCTCTAGAGATCAATTTGTTGATATGTTTACCAAAGCATTATTCCGTCCTTTTTTGTTGCTGGTTGCTCCAAGCTGAGCATGGGTGACCTATATGCTCCAGTTTGAGGGGGAGTGTTAAGTTGCTTTAATTGAGTTTCCTTTATTATCAAAGTTTTATTTCCTTTTTTACTTACATAAGGGTATTATTGTAATATACAGTTTATAGTCAATATAAATACAATGGGTGTAGGGTTTCTGTGACTACAGAAAATCTACAGCCCCTCTTTCTTTCTTTTTACATTCTCCTTCTCTTCTTCTCTATTCCTTCTCTCTTCTTCTTTCTCTCTTACTATTCGCTGCGAGTTCTCTAATCGAGTTCTCTAATCAGCTTTGTGACAATAGCAGTTTGGAAGTCCACCTCAGTTCAAACGATGGAGAGAATGCATGGCAAGTTGTCGCGTTTTCTCATTCATTAAGTAGTTGGATGCTGCCTAGAAATTTGTTCGAGAGCAGTTTGAAGCTTATGCCATATTGGGTCAGAGATGGATATTTTCCAAGAGTGCAGATATGTAGTAGTCGTTGTGTAAGTGCCTTTCGCAAGTAAATAAGGTTTGCTTATAGTGCATATCGAATTAGAATTGGCGGTATGAATGGGATAAATTACGTTTCTAGGAAAAGTTATTTGGAATTTGACATATCCTTATCGTGTCTCTAAGTTGTAGACTATAGTGTGGGATTTGGTGCAAGACATTTGGTGCAAGATAATGTGAATGCCCTTAGAAAAGTTATAAAATCTTCTATAGAAGCTAATGTCCTTCGATATGCTTTTTAAGAGATAAAATACTGTGAGCCAAGCATCTGAAAGGTTATTTTGAAGCTTCAAAAGTTAAAATAACTATCTGTGATTTTGGAGAAGTCACTAGGGGTTAATGTCAATGTTTTCATGGATCCACTCTCTCTTTCTCTCTGAGTAAGGGAATACATTCTATTTTTACCTTTTGTAGGGCAAGAGAAGACTAGATGAAGATGGGGCGAACAATTTTCAAGTAATTTGTACCGTTCTTTAAGAGCATTCATTTGATGTTAGTATTTTAAGTTCTGTGTTACTTTGTCTACTGGATAGAATTGGATTGCCAAGATCCATGTAGAAAGCCGTCAGATGTTGACCATTGATGAAAGTGGCACAACTTTTAATTTGGGGAACTTACTATGCATCCTTGAAGCCGTCACACTTGTATTGCTTTTCATTGCTTAGTGCACACCTGTTTCAGATGTAATGTTTAAAACCAACTCTCACTCTATATCATCATCTGACAGGGCTGTTTTAATCATTTTCCACACAGTTAATGTGAGTTTTGTCTTCATATTGACCATAACGCTTCTATTGGATCGGAGTTACGTCTGTTCTGCATTACCTTTTAAGCTGATATACAAATTATGCACTGCTATCTTTATATTGTTTCTCGTAAAGCTCTTATTTCACTTCCTTAGATTGTTTTTGCGAATATATGATAAAAAGTGCTCATCTTTGACTATTGGGAGGGTTCGTGCGTGGTTCAGGTGGAGATCTGGAGTTTGACCTAGAGCTTTAGACAATTTTCTCACTGTTTGTAAGACATGAAGAGTCCATTAACAATGAATTGCGAGAGTACATTTCTAAGAGTTTGTGATTGATGGCTCAAGCTTTTCGTCATTGATTGGTTTCTTATATCTGGCGATGGCATGGGGTGCTTTCTTTTCCAAAATGTGGCATCTTAATGTTTGGAATTATCTAAAGTAACATTTTCTGCTTACAGTGGACATGTCAGTGCTGTATCCTTTAATTTTTTTTTTTTTTTTTTTCTGGGAATGCCTATTATTGGATTCAGGTTTTGTTCTGGCCACATTTGCTGGATTCCTTTGAGTGAGCCATTGTTTGGTTTATAACTTTTGAGAAAGTTCAGAAAGTAATGCACTTAAAGTACTGGTGTTTAAGTTCAGTTCTTACCGTGGTCAATACTGTGTCTGCCCTTTTGGGCTGCGAAGTGAGCCTCTGCACTTTTCATTTGCAGCCCAACCTAAGCAGCTCGAGATGTTGCCCGTCTAAGTTCAGTTCTTACCGTGGTCAATACCGTGTCTACCCTTTTGGGCTGTGAAGTGAGTCTCTGCACTTTTCATTTGCAGCCCAACTTAAGCAGCTCGAGATGTTGCCTGTCTTTCTCATTAGGCTCTTCTGTCTATTGCAATATGTGGATGTCCTGCAATTTTTCTTTTGCTTTTTTCTCGGGATGCTTGTTCTGCAAGTTGTTCTAATGCCTTGCTTTCACATTTTCTCAAGTTCGTTTTATTATGAATAGCTGAAATTCCAGAGTGCCATCAATTAAGCACCTGTGGTTTTTGGCTTGTAGATGGATGATTGTTTGTTGTTGGTCGAAGAAATGCTCGCCACCACCTACTCAATGGACGTTGTTAGACCTGCTTGAGGCATGTTGGCCTTGTTCATGGATTGTACCAGGATTTTCCTTTTCAACTTGCGGATAGAATTCGATTATTGGTCCATCCATGGACCGTACCTTTTCTACTTGCTCTTAGTTGTTCTTTTGGCTTCACCATCACCAGTGCACGACTGCCGTTATCTATGGAGGTTTTGGTTTTTGTTGAAAGAAAGTTGAGTTGCACTAAAAGGAATTGAAGATACGACGGTAGAGAACGTTGCGGAAGCGATTGGTACTTTTTGAGCTTGCAGTGAAAAGTGGCACTCTAGATGGCAATCATCTCAATGGATGGGCAATAAACTTGTTTGGGTGCTCTAGGGAGATAGAAAATATATGCTCATTCCTACTCTAAATGGTTTATCCTTCATCATTTCACTCCCAACGTTTAGCATTGCTGGCTTTTATAGAGATCAACTTATTCCAGCTTGTCTGATTCTTATCTATGAGTGATTTGTGATCAAAATTGGGTTCAGCGGGAACGTTCCTCTTTTCTAGTTCCAGAGTTTCGATCAGCTACGATGTGGAAATGCTCATCTAGATCAACCTCTTTAGGAGTGATTTTGAAATATCTTCTCTATCAATAGAGCAAGAGTGAAGTGTTTTTTCATAAGATAAAATAAATTTTCTGGTCAAAATTGATCTTTTTTTTTAGGAAATTAGGCTCTTATATAAATGTAAAAAAAAAAATTGGAGAGTGAGGCAGCCGGCCAGCCATGGAAGAGAAAGAGGAGAGATAGGCCTGTACGAGTAGGTACCGGAAAAGAGAGAGAGAGTTACAGGAGTGCATTTCATGAAAAGATGTTACGATACAGAAGGCATTTTCTATCGCCCATTTTTTTTCTTTTTCCTATAAGACCTTTTATTTCTCAATTATGTCCAATAAAAAGTGCTTTCCGATTACATAGCATTATGAATGATGAATCTTATCTTCTGCTTATTACGGAGTAAAATGAAAAGTCACTTTAGAATTGGAGATGCATGAGGGTATAATTATATAATAAACAAGGAAAGCATTTACTTTCGTGATTGTCTTAATTTTGATTTTCACATTAACAGATGTTGATTTTATGATCAAATGATGACACTAATTTTTCATCAGTTGGTTATGTTTATTCTCCACTTTCAATTGACCCAACTCCATCACTTCGAATCGTGCAAACATGAAAAGAAAACCGTGAGGACTAATTTCATGCTATCACATCAAAAGCCAAATTGGATATTTTTTTCTTTAGTGATAACACCATCAAAAAGTCCATACACTCATAATGTATATATCCAAATTAATTTTCAAATTAATACATTAATGAGATATTTATCTCAAATTAATTTTAACATCAGAAAAATTCCTAAAGTGATATATTTATAATAAATTTACCGTTCCTTAACTTTCACAAAATTTGGTCCAAAAAACAAAAAAAAAATTCACAAAATTACTAAGATCCGGCTGCCACAGGCTGGCGATTTCAGGACAACTGCTTGACAAAAACCGGCGCTCCACACGACCACCGTTTCTTCCCCCAAGAATGTAGGCGTTGAGGCGGCGGCGGGATTATGCCTGCCATCGCGGGGTTCCTGTCCAAGCACGAAAGGCCAGAAGAAGTAGAAGCGGCAGCAGCGGGCGGAGGCAGAGCGCAATGGGGAAACCGTTTCTAGTCAAATTGAAAGGCAGAGCCTACGGATGCAGCTCCTGCAACAGGCCTCTTGTTCTTGCCGACGATTGGGTCGCCGAGGTGCGTGATTTCTTTGATTCTCTAGTCGGATAGGGTGAAGAAAAAGGGGGAGCTTTTAAGGTAGCTTGGTGGTCATGATTTGATTGGTTCCGATGGAGGGTTCGGCGTGAGTTTGCTTCAAACGCAATGGGTACTCACCATTTGTGGAAGTTCTTGAACTAAATGGAGAGGAGGGGTCGCTAAAGGTACCCAAATAGATGGAATTTGGGGGAAGTGCCTGATGGTTTGTCGTGAATTGTTGGCTTCTTTGGTCTGTTGGATCTGTGGGTTGTGCTCGAGTGGTGGGCTGGCAGGCGAACTGGGGTACTTTAGGTCCAGTTTCTTTGCCAATTGGTTCTATTTTAATCCGGAAGCTAGTGGCATGGTGGTTAGCGGGCCAATGCTGTAGTAGACATGGCAGGTCGAGAGTGAAGATGCTTCTTAACTTTATATACTATTTGTGTTCTCTCTCTAATTTATCAGTAGTCAACTTCTCACTTGTAGTGAAGGATCCTTGGTTAAACCCTTTGTTGAGGATGAAACTAGGATTTGATTTGCAGCCTATGAAGTCGAAAAAATTGGGCTGTGTGATCTGGACAATGAAGCTTATATATGAAGATAGAACATAATGATAACAATGTTCACTGTTAAACAGTGAGGAGATGTCTAAGTGCATGAAATTATTATTCACGCAAAAAACGCTCGGGCGAGTTTTTCACGTCACTTTTTGGTGAAGGCCTTTAAAGTGAGAGAACAACAGTAGTAATCTTCAAATTAACACAGGGTCGACAGGAAAATGGCATGGTCATGTGGACAAATATCTGTTCTTATGCTATAGGCACTTGTATTTGGTTGATGCAGAAGTTTTAATGGGGATGCCAATCCTGTATGGGTATTGCTGAATGGAAGGACATGCCTACTTCAAGCAGTTACCCCTCAAGATCCATGTTTGTGCATCTAAAACAATCTTTTTGCAGAAAGATATTTACAAAAATTAAAATGGCACAACATGCTTTTACGATTTTCTTTCAGTTCGTAGTCCATTCTTGCCATCGGTATAAAGAAGATCCTGCACTGAAAAATGCATGCTCGATTCTCTTGAAACCTAAGATACATGAGATTATATTTTTGGTTGACTTCCACAACTGAGAGAAATCCCATTTTTTTATTCTCTGTTATATAATTTTGCTTTGGTGTACCTTATCTGTGATTCTCTTCAGTATTTTGTCCCTAACTTTGCTCCATCGGTATCTACAGTGCCACCGGGGAAGGCCATTCCTTTTCAAAAATGTGTAAGTTCATTGCAATATTCTGCATTGACTTCATTGTGTCCGTGATTTTGTTACTCCTTCGTCCATAAGCAGTGTTTTGTGCTCTGTTCATATAACCCCACATATTGGTTTACCAACCCAAAGTTCTACTGAGAATTTTTCAAAAATTTTTGGTTCTTTTTTCCTTGCAATGTATGTCATTTTATGGCGGGAGAGGCTATGACTTTATGATAAAGCTAATTCACAGTGATGATTTTGTAATTGAAAGGTCAAACTCTTAAGTAGATGTGGAGTGCTGAGTTAAAGGCACTAAAGTGATGTAGATTAACAAGAGGCCCCACTTAGAAAGAGTCTCTAAGACCTTAACTTCTCACATGTCTTCCCTTGGGGAATGAAGAAACGGTACCTATATCCATGTGAGGATAGAGAATCTAAAGCATGTATTGAGAACATGCAAACAGAGGGACGAACAAAGAAAGTGGAGCTGTTGATAAGTCATTCTCGCCCTCTCTTTTTCTAATTAGACTCTCGACCTTTGGACGAACTTAAAGTTGCTACTTCCAACTGTTAGGAGCCACCCTCTTGTCTACAGGAGCATGGGATTGCATATGAATTTAACTCATGAAATAAAAAGGCTGCTTTAGAAAGACTGCTATCCGACCTGTGGACAATGTCAGCACTCCATGTATTAGATGAAAAGGAAGACTGCCAAAATTTGGAAACCCTTTAAAGTTTATGGGTGGTTGTTTTTCTTCTTTTATAAGAGATGATGTATGGAGTTGTGGATATATGCTATGTGCATGTGGGCGTGTATGCATGTCTGAATTTTCTGGACAAGATGTCTTTGGGCACTCCCGCAGGTAGCGTGAATACTTTCAGCTTTTTTGGTCAGCAGCTGTAATTACAATGATCACCCAGAATCACATTAATAAGAACACCACAGATAAGATTAACTGCATATATACATGTTTGCATGCGTGTGTGTGCATGCATGCACATGTGCGCTCTCACGCATCTGTGGTGTCTAGAAATATCTCTGGTTGAGCATCGTGAGTTTTCACAAAAATGTTAGATGGAGATTTCTCTTGCTGTTTTGTGAAAATTATTGTGCCCAGTTGACTTGAGAGCTTACTGCTATCTGTGTTGGGTATAATTGTCCATTGGTTCTTTGGCTAGTTTCTGTATGACATCTCAAGTTTACTTCTCTGTGTCCCATGGAAATTCAGGGTGAATATAACAGTTGGAGCTGAGGAAAGATTGGTGGCTCATGAAGGGCTCATTGTTAAAGATATTTTCTGTCGCTGGTGTGGGCAATGCCTGGTTGGAAGTATGTAAGTACCATTTCTTTCTCTTTGATCATCCCATCGGGAGAATCATATCAAATAAGACAACTTGATCAATCTCTGTCAATATTCCCAATAGCTATTGGATAATATTATTGCAGGCGCATCTGTGCGTACATTTGGCATCCTTGCCAATAGGCGTCTCTAGAGGAAAAGCTGTCTCATTGCATCTTTGCCCTCCTTTTGTTAGCACTGTGTAATCTGGTTATTGTCAATCTTATAGTTGTTCCTTATCTCTGTCCATTTGTTGCTCATAGTTCTTCAGATAGAGCTAAGTGCGAATGTAGTGGTTCGGTCATTGGTCGATAGTATAAAGGTTGTTTGCTTATCGTGCTTAATATTCTGAATGAGCTACATCAGCCGACTCATTATGCTAGGAACATATTCATCCGTGATTTCATATTGCGCTATCATTGTTGAAGGGCTTTTTGTGATGTTTTGCAGGTTACTGCACTTGACAAGAATGGAGAGTATAAGGAAGGGAAATTCATGCTAGAGAGGTATCTTCCAGTTCAGATTTTTGCAGGTTCACATATTAACCGTGAAATCTTTAATTTGCACTCAAGGCCTCTATCCACAGTTGCAAGATCGTGGTGGGGTCGCAGATGATATCAGTTTGGAAGTCCACCCCAGTTTGAGCGACAGAGAGAACGAGGAGGATGATATCAGTTCGGAACTCCGCCCCAGTTCGAGCGACGGAGAGAGCGAGGAGTTGACGGATGATACCAGTTTGGAAGTCCACCCCAGTTCAAGTGACGGAGAGAATGCATAGCAAGTCATGCATTTTCGCATTCATTAGGTAGTTGAATGCTGCCCAGAAAATTGCTCAAGAGCAACTTGAAGCCTATGGTATATTGGGTTAGAGACGGATATTTTCCAAGAGATGCAAATATGTAGTCATCGTAGCGTGAGCGCCTTTCGAGAGTAAATATGGTTTTCTTATGGCGCAGATCAAATTAGATATGGCGATATGAACGGGGTAAATTACGTTTCTAGGAAAAGTTATTTGGAATTTGACATATGCCTATCGTGGTTCCTAAGTTATAGATTATAGTGTGTCATTTGGTGCAAGATAATGTGAATGCCCTTCGTTAGAAAAGTTATAAAATCTTCTATAGGAACTAAAGTTGAAAATACTGATGTGTGTATTAGTTGTTCATTGTAGATACAGTATGTCTCTATTTATATACATCAGGAATTCAGTTGGAAATAGAACCTATTTAATAGGTAGTTGGTAGCTAATAAATACAACTATCACTAATTAATTGCAATGACAGTTAACACAAATTAATAGCGACACATTCCAACACTCCCCCTTAAGGTGGCTTGAGAATGTCTTCCATAAACAGCTTACTCACTAGACGGTCAAATTGCCTTATATGCAGTCCCTTGGTCAAAATGTCAACAGCTCATTCGTCATTAGAAATATACAGCATACAAATCAATCTGATATCAAGTTTTTCTTTGATGAAGTGTTTATTAACTTCCACATGCTTTGTCCATTCATAACACGGGATTATGAGCAATTGCAATTGCTGCCTTATTATCATAATACACTTTTGTTGGTGTGGAACTCTAGATCCGTAATTCATCCAAGATACCTTTAATCCACATAACTTCACAGACACCATGTGAAAGTGATCAAAACTCAACTTCAACACTGCTTCTTGCCACCACACTGTACTTTTTACTCTCCCAAACAATTAAATTTCCACCAACAAATGTGCAATAGCCTGAAGTAGATCTCATATCCATAATGCTTCTAGCCCAATCTATATTAGTGAACACCTCATTTTCTAGGCATCCATGTTTCTCAAACAGTAGACCCTTACCAAAATGTCTCTTCAAGTAGCATAGAATTTATATATTGCTTCAAAATGCCTTAGCCCTAGTAAGTGCATGAACTGGCTCACCATACTTACGGCAAATGCTATGTTAGGTCGAGTGTGAGATAAGTAAATAAGTCGACCAACAAGCCTTTGATACTTTTCTCCATCTGTCACTTCTTCAACCTTGGCTGGTTCAAGTTTGATTTTGCTTCACAGGTGTCTATGCCGCTTTACATCCTAATAAACTTGTTTCTTTGAGCAGATTAAGCACATATTTGCGTTGGTTTACAAATATGCCCTTCTTGAATCTCACACATTCTATTCCAATGAAATATCTCAAGACACCCAAATCTTTAACCTCAAACTCCTCAGCCAACTTCTTTTGCAAGTTTTCCAACTCAACTCATCACCAATCAGTATTATATCATCAACATAGACAATTAGAATGGCACACTTACCTTCCTTGAGTGTTTATAGAATTGTGTGCAATCCCTTTGACTTTGGTGATAGCCAAACTTTAAACCACATTTCCAAACCATTCATACAACACTCTTGGAGATTATTTAAGTCCGTACAACAACTTTTTTAATCTGTAGACTTTGCCTTCATTTTCTACAAAACTTGGTGGCAAACTCATAAACACTTCCTCCTCCAAGTTACCATTCAAAAATGCATTCTTCATGTCTAACTGGAGTAAGGGTCAATTAAGAACAATAGCCAAAGATAGTAAAATCCAAACAAAATTTATCCTGACAACTAGAGCAAAAGTCTCCTAATAGTCAATTCCATAAGTCTAAGTGAACCCTTTTACCACTAGCCTTGCTTTATACCATTCAACACTCCCATTGGGTTTATATTTTATAGTAAATACCCATTTACAGTCAACAATCTTTTTTTTCCTTCTAGTGCATCAACCAATTCCCAAGTGCCATTCTCCATAAGTGCTCTCATTTCATCCTCAGCTGCCATCTTTCACTTTGGATCCTTCAAAGCTTCTTGGATATTTCTAGGAATAGATATGTGAGACAAGTTTGACACAAACGCTTTGTGATAATGAGACAGCTTTTGATATGACACATGTTTTGATATAGGATGCTGAGTACATGATCTAACCCATTTTCTAAAAGCTATAGGTATATCAAGATTAGAAGTATCAGAATCAGAATATGAGACTAGAATTGGGGGAAAAAAGGTACTACTCGGATCACTTGATGACAAAGGTAAGGAATCATCTCCCGAGGCTGCAAACAAATGAGGCTCTAAGATAAGGTTCTAATCGCAACATTTTGAAGAGCTTTTCTTCTATTATAAACCTAAAACTTGGCCTTGTTGATCACATAGTGATCTTGAACTTTTTCTCCCCCCATTTTTGACATATCAAGATTCGGCAAAGGTGTTTTCGAGGACTCAGACAAAGGAGTGGGAAGGACAGGAGAGTTTGAATGCCACAAAATCTCTTCACTAACTTCAGCATTCTCCCCCTGAAGAGATTTGTTGGAAAAAAAAATGGTTGGGACTCTATGAAGGTGACATCCATAGTGATATGAGTTTTGCCAATATGTGGATTATAAGACTTGTAACCTCTTTGGTTCAGTGCATGCCCCATAAAAACACACTTTTCAGCCCAAGGATCTAATTTGGATCAACATTGACTTGGAAGGTGGATATATGCAATGCAACCAAACATCCTCAGAGGAACATTAGAAAAAATACGAGCTATGGGGTGCACTTGTTTGAAATAATCTAAGGGAGTAGTGTAGTTTAACACCCGAGTAGGCAGCATATTAATTAGATAAGATGCTATTAATACAACTTCCCCCCATAAGTATTAGGTACATGCATTGAAAAACTGAGGGCATGGGAACCTTCAAGGAGATGCCTTGGCAATGCCATTCTATTAGGGTATCATTCTGCAAGTTGATTAGTGAATGATGTCTTTTTCTCGCAAAAAACTCCCTATATACTGGTTATAATACTCAATAACATTCTCAATACAAAGAATATTAATAGTAGTGGGGAACTGGGTCACAACCATTTGATAAAAAAATTTGAACAATGACTCGACTTCAGACTTGGCACTCATCAAGTATGTCCAACATGAACGGGTATGATCATCTATAAAGGTGACAAACCACCATTTCCCGGTTTTTGTTGGTGAAGGTGAAGGACCCTCAAACATTGCTATGGATTAAATAAAATGGTGATGATGCACAATACCAATTTGAACTATAATGAGTACGATGACTTTAGAAAAAAGACAATTGTCCCAATGAAGTGAAGAAACATCCACACCTTCGAACAAGAGGAAACAAATGTTTCAAGTATCCAAAACTAGGATGACCCAACCAATGGTGCCAAATCATTATTTTTTCTTGAAAAGGGGAAGGACTAAAAGTTCCATACGCTTGAGCCTTTTTTTTATCAAAGACAAACTCTTCAAACTAGTAGAGACCATCCCTCATCCTAACACTGCTAATTGTCTTCCTTGAGATCTAATCCTCAAACTCACAATGGGAAGCAAAAAAATAACACGACAATTAGACTCTTTCAAAAGTTTACTAACATACAATAAGTTATAAGCTAACTTAGGAACATGCAGTACATTATGAAATATAATAGAATCAGAAAGTAGAACTAATCATTTGTTTGCAATAGATGAAAAACTCCCATCAGCAATCCAAACTTTTCGGTTGCCGAGACAAGGAACATAGGATGTGAACAAATATGGAATATTAGTCATATGGTCCGATGCCCCTAAATCAATGATATGAGGTACAAGTTGTGAACAACAGGAAAGGACTTTTAGATTTCTACCTTGGTGAGCAATCGAAGTAGTAGGACTACCCGAGAAACTAGTTGTAGAAGATGGTCTGGTTGCTCTTTGTTGAAAGGGAATGCAGTTGCCTCATTAGCTATAGGAGACACGCTAAGATGACTTACTATCACGGCTGAACGGAGCTAGTAGACCATGAATCCTCCAATAGGTCTCCTATGTATGATGGGGTTTATTGCAAACATCACACCAAACACAAGTCTCTCATTTAATCTTCGAAGGTTAGCAGGGATTTTGCTTACATTTGCCTCAAACTATTGTTGCAAGAACACGGCTCTTCTTGTCTCCAGAGGCACCCAAAGTTGAACCTTCCAGTGGTCCATCCTTTCCGCAAGTAGCTGCCTTGCCTAGCATTATTCACCTCCCCAATATGCTAGGAAAGTGTAGATACGTTATACTTCTATAATCTTCATGTACAGATTACCATCTTCAATGCATGTCCACTCATGATCATTGAATAAATCAAGCTTCTACCACAAATGTTTCAAAGAGTGAAAGTATTTTGTGATAGTTTCCTCTCCTGGCCGCATCTTCCCCAGTTTCAAGGTTAACTCGTATATTTGAGATTGATTATCCAAATCTAAATACATTTCACACACAACATCCTAGAGTTCCTTGGTAGAATGATACCCTAGATAGTTTGCACCATTATCTTCTTCCATAGAGTTGGTCAGCCACGTCATAATCATCGAATTATCCGCATCCTAGACAGCCCAAGTGGGGTCTTTTGTTGTTGGTTCTGCAATATCTCTAGTGAGATAGCCAATCTTTCATCTGCTCCATATATACATTTGAACGGATTGAAACCACCGAAGAAAGTTATCCCCATTCAGCTTTATGGAAGTGATCTAAATAGGATGAGGTTCGGTGGACTTTGTGAGAAGTGATAGGGGGTTAGACTGGGAGGTTGATGATTCTTCAGACATAGTGACCAAACCATCAAAGGAAAAGATCAAAAAAATCACCGGAGGTGAAGGACCTTCGGGCTCTAATACCAAGTTGAAAATACTGACGTGTGTATTAGTTGTTCACTATAGATACAATAAGTCTCTATTTATATACATCATAAACTCAGTTGGAAATAGAACCTATTTACTAGGTAGTTGGTAGCTAATAGATACAACTATCACTAATTAATTGCAATGACAACTCACACAAATTAATAGCGACACATTCCAACAACTAATATCCTTTTATATGCTTTTTAAGAGATAAAATACTGTGAGCTCTGAAAGGTTATTTTTGGAGGTTCAAAAGTTAAATAACTATCCGTGATTTTGGAGAAGTCACTAGGGGTGGTTAATCTCTCTCTCTCTCTCTCTCTCTCTCTCTCTCTCTCTCTCTCTCTATGACTAAGGGAATGCATTCTATTTTCTCCTTTTGTAGAGCAAGAGAAGACTAGATGAAGATGGGGCAAACAATTATCAAGTAATTTGTACCGCTCTTTAAGAGTATTCATTTGATGTTAGTATTTTAAGTTCTATGTTAGTTTGTCTATTGGATAGAATTGGCTAACTTTGGCAAGATCCATGTAGAAAGTTGTTAGATGTTGACCATTGACGACAGTGGCGCAACTTTTAATTTGGGGAACTTACTATGCATCCTTAAGCCATTACACTTGTATTGCTTCTGATTGCTTAGTGCACACCAATTTCAGATGAAATGGTTAGAACCAACTCGCACTTTATATTGTCATTTGAGAGGGCCGTTTTAATCAAATTCCACATAGTTAATATGAGTTTTGTCTTCATATTGACCATAGTGCCTCTCTTGGCTCGGAGTTACGTCTGCTCTGCGTCACCTTTTGAGCTGACATCCAAATTATGCAATGATATCTTTATATTGTTTCTCGTAAACCTCTTTTTTCACTTCCTCGGATTGTTTTTGCGAATATATGATAAAAATTACTCATCTTTGACGCAGATTGCAATGATGATTTGTGATAACTATTAGGAGGGTTCGTGCATGGTTCAGGTGGAGAACTGGAGTTTGATCTAGAGCTATAGACAATTTTCTTACTGTTTGTAAGACATTAACAATGAATTGTAAGAGTGCATTTCTAAGAGTTTGTGATTGATGCCCCGAGCTTTTCGTCATCGATTGGTTTCTCTTATCTAGTGATGGCACGGGGTGCTTTCTTTTACAAATAGTGGCATCTTAATGATTGGAATCATCTAAGGTAACATTTTCTACTTACAGTGGACATGTCAGTGCTCTATCCTTCAATTTCATTTTTTTTCTGGGGATGCCTATTATTGGATTCAGGGATTTGTTCTGGCCATGTTTGCTGGATTCTGTTGAGTGAGCCATCGTTTGGTTTATAACTTTTGAGAGAGTTCAGGAAGTAATGCACTTAAACTACTGGTGTTTAGTTCAGTTCTTACCATGGTCAATACTGTATCCACCCTTTTGGGCTGTGAAGTGATCCTCTGCACTTTTCATTCGCAGCCCAACCTAAGCTACTCGAGATGTTGCCCATCTTTCTCATTAGCCTCTTTTGTCTATTGAAATATGTTCATGTCCTGCGATTTTTCTTTTGCTTTTTTTATTTATTCCTGGGATGATTATTCTGCAAGCTTTTCTGATGTCTTGCCTTCGGAATTTCTCTAGTTCCTTTTATTATGAATAGCTGAAATTTTAGAGTGCCATCAATTAAGCACTTGTGGTTTTTGGCTTGTAGATGAATGATTGATTGTTGTTGGTTGAAGAAATGCTCACCCCCATCTACTCAATAGACGTTGTTAGACCTGCTTGAGGCATCTCGGTCTTGTTCATGGATTGTGCCATGATTTCACTTTTCGACTTGCGGAGAGAATTTGATTATTGGTCCATTCACGCACTGTACTTTTTTTCTTGCTCTTAGTTGTTCTTTTGGCTTCGCCATCACCAGTGCACGACTGCTCTTACATATGGAGGTTTTGGTTTTTGGAAAGAAAATCGAGTTGCACTAAAAGGAATTGAAGATACGCCGGTAGAGAACGTTGCTGAAGCGATTGGTACTTCTTGAACTTGCAGTGAAAACTGGCACTCTAGAAAGCAGTTATCTCAATGGATGGGCAATAAACTTGTTTGGGTGCACTAGTGAGATGGAAAAGATATGCTGATTCCTACTTTAAATGATTTACTCCCATCGTCCCATTCCCAACGTCTAGCATTGCTAGCTTTTAAGGTGAGATCAACTTACTCCAGCCTGTCCGATTCTTATCTAAGAGTGATTTGCGATCAGAATCAGGTTCAGTGGGAAAATTCCTCTTTTCCAATTCTCCCCCATGCATTTACTTGAACCTTGGACTATGAAACTTACAATTTTTCAGAGTTTCAATCGTGTAAAAGATAGAAATGAACATTTAGATTGTTAAATTAATGTCTTGAGTTTGAATTTAGATAATGATTCGTTAGCCAAATTTGTTGAGAAATTTTTTTTTTTAGCAGATTACAAGTCGGATGAAGAATTTTTTTTTTTCTCTTATTAGACTTTATTTTGGACGTACAAGAAAAAGAAGTTAATCTACACTACAAGACAAAAGAGAAAATAATATAAAAGATAAAGTAAGGGTTTCACTTTTTTTGAAGCCAAATTTTTTAGTGGGCCCAAGTCAAATTGTTGACTCTGGGCACACACATATAAAGGCGGAACTTTGGGTTTCTTTTTTTAGGAGTGGAGCTACAAAAGCAAAAGAGAGCGCCGCCCAGAAAGAGCAAAGAAGCCGCACATCCAAAAGACGTTGCACCAGCCTTGAAAGGAGAATGCGAAGCTATACGCACGTGGAGAAAAGACGGATGCCCAATTTCTTGTTTTGGTGTACCTAGAGCCTTTTACTTTGAGCTTGAATGTACGGTAATTTTATGCCATGAGTTTACATCCAAGTGAATTATTTATTTATAAACACTTTTAATTTGAGATTAAATCTAAGTGTGAAAAACACTTAAACCCATGAGAGTTTGTAAACTCTAATTCTCCGATTATAATGGATTATTTGCTAGTAGCTCTCCCCATGGACGTAGGTACCGATACTCGAATCAAACCACGTAAATCTCTAGCATTCTTATTATTTCTCGTTTATTTCTCTGGTAATTTCGCGTTGACGTAAATTACAAGATCATGTTGTCTTCGCGTATTATATTTCAACAATTGTTATCAAAGCTTAGGATCAAATTTCTTGATTGTGATTTGGGGTTTTTGCTTGTCTAATTATTATTTGGAAACTTTGTTATTGCAATTATGTTTTAAGCAAAATTTGAAATTGAAAAGTTTAACGAGAGGAACAACTTTAGGTTATGGAGCATCAAGATGCGGGTATTATTGACAACCCAAAGTTTGGCCAAGGCACTAAATGGTGAAGATGAGTTACCACTTATAATGAAAGCCCTTGAGAGGATAGAGCTAATAGAAAGAGTAAAGAGCACAATTCTATTGAACTTGTCGAATGAGGTTTTAATAGAGGTGGTCGAGAAGAAGGATGCCGCAACATTATAGGTCAAACTTCAAATACTTCATGTAAAGAAATGTTTGAACAATCACATGTATATGTTGAAGAGGATATTTCAATTTAGATCTACTGAAGGTACATCTATCAGAACTCACCTGAATGAATTCAATAAACTCATAATGGATTTGAAAATGTCAGTAAAATACTTGATGATGAAAAATGGAGCATGATGTTATTAACTTCTTTACCAAAGTCATGGAAGCACTTTACTGATTCACTAGGGCATACTACAATTATCTCAAAAATAGGTAAAGTCCGCCTTGTTCTCTAAGGAGTAGCAGAAAAAGTTGTGAGATGACAGTCTAGTGCAAGGAGTAGCGTAAGCACCGACAATTCGAGATAGAGAATGATATTGTAGACCTAATGGTAGTAAAGGTAAAAGTAGATCAAAATCACGCCACAAAAAGTCCAAAGGATGCGTGAAGTGCTTTAAGTGTCACGAGGAGGGGCACATTAGAAGAGATTGTTCGAAACAGAGGAATAAAGGTGATAGGCAAAATGCCACAAGCAGTATGGCAAACATTGCCGAGTGGAGCACTAGTGATGTAGAAGTTGTTTTATGTGTCCCGTACAACAGCCCATCGAACTTATCACGGCCTTGTCGAGCCACGCCAGGTCACCACCACAGCCACCATCCTTGAGCCGTGCCACACCGAGCCTCCATCGTGGTTCACTTGAGCCATGCGGATTTTGGCAAAAAATTAAATTTAGGTAGAGATTTTATTTTATTAGGTAGATTTATTTTATCTTATCTTATTTTAGTTTTTGATATTTTGTCTCTTTGTTTGAAATATTTCTCGATGCATGGTTGAAATTCCCGATGTATTGGCTTGATTCACAACCACACACGAATTTTTATTTCATCTATAAGGCTTTAGATTGAATAATTATTCATGCGAGAATAAAATTAATATCTTGATTTTTAAGACTTAAGATCAATTTATCAATTTTAACAGAGAACTAATCAAGTTTGAATTTAAATTCTAATGATGGATAACATTTTTTTATGACCATAGATGATTTGGTGTTTATCTTTTAATTATTTTGTTTATCCCGAAAATACAGAAAAAAAAAATTGCATTTGCATTCCATGTAGATTAGAATTAATTGCATGATAGGTTAGTTAGATTTTATTTTTATTTTTTTAATTGATTGCATGATATGTTAGCTAGATTTTTCTTTAAAAAATGCATGTTTAGAAGGTATCTAGAATAGATAATATCCCACTTTAGTTAGATTTTTATTTCTAGCGATTTTAATTACTAATTTTCATAAATAAAAAAAAAAATCATGCACATGTCATGTAGGATTAGGTTCATCAAATGCCCATCATCTAGTGATTGTTGCTAGGTTCATTTAGTAAGAAATTGCTCGTCATTAGAATTAGGTCATTTGGTTAATTTAGATTGCACATTCAATAATTGGATAATTTTAATTTCGAATTTCATGGAAAATATGAAAAAATTTAGAATAAATCAATTTCATGCTTCAAGATAGGCTGCATGCTTATTTATGTTATATAGTTTAGGTCATATTGCCATGTCATATCATTTCATATTAGATTAGTAGCATGCATTGCATAAAGCAAGATTCTCATTGAATAAGTGAAAACAAAAAGAAAAAAGAAATTACGTGTTAATTATAAATCATATCTAGGACCGTCGATGTGAATTATGATCTAACATTGCAAATGTTTTCGTTGCTATGAGATAAGTTTTGTAATTTATTTATTGCTTTCTTGGGTGTTAAATTGGTGGTTTGCGCACCCGCAAGATCATATCACATATTAGGAAAATGAATTAAAATTAATTCAAGCTGCCTGCAAAATATTTTTTCAAAATAAAAAGAGAAATGTACCAAAAGAGCATTAGAAAAATCTAATGTAATCAAGTCCTCGAACTTACAATTTCTAGTTTGCAAAATTAAAGTAAATCTCATGTTACTTTACTTGGGTTTCTAATTAACCCACCAAAAATAAATTAGTGACGACTTCTGGCTAATAATCTTTTGTATGCTAAATACTTAAACTTAAGTCGTAAATTGGTATGAGCTTAGGAGCTCAAGCTAAGTTTAGGTTTAGTAATCCATTAACCAAACCTTAGGTGATGCACTCAAGGTTTGGTCATGATAGTTTGGCGACTCCATTGGAGACTTGAGTTAAAGCTCTTAGTGAACTTAGGCCAATTTTCACTTCTATTTTGCAAAAATATTTTTGTTTGGTAGCAAAGATTCCAAGTATGTCCCTAACATTTAAAGTGTTAAATGTTCTTGCAGGATGGGAGATATAAGGGGAAATGTTTGCTGACCTTTATTTTGTAGGGAAGTGTAAGAATGTATGATTTATTTCGGCAGAAGTCAAAGACAAGTGTCATAATAACTTTGACAAATGCCATAACTTTAAAACGGTACACTTGAGTGCCAGTTTTGAAGTTAAATGAGACACTTAAGTGTCACTCCGTAAAGATCTAGCCAAATGGCGATGTGGCGACTTTCCAAATGAGCTCGGTCCAAAAAACGGTGTCGTTTTTGTACGACGACGTGGCGGAGAAAATGCAAAAACGACGTCGTTTCGTGTCTACGTGTAAATAATAATATAAAAATTAATTAAATTAAATCTAAAATATTCAAAAATTTTAAAAATTAAAAAAAAAATTTAAAAAAAATTAAAAAAATGTAAAAATTTTAAAAAAATTGAAAAATTAAAAAATTTTAAAAATTTTAAAAAATTAAAAAATTTAAAAAATTTAAAAAAAATTTAAAAAAAATTTTAAATTTTAAAAAAAATTTTAAGAAAAATTTTAAAAAAAAAGGGGGGGAGCCGAGGGCCGACGACCCCGCCCGACCCCCTCCGTCGCCGGCCCTTCCGGCGGCGACGGAGGTGGCGGCGGTGAGGGAGCCACCCCGTTCGGCCTTCCCCCCCTTTTTTTATAATTTTTCTTAGTTTTTATTTTTTTAAAATTTTCTTAATTTTTTTAAAATTTTCGTTATTTTTTTAAATTTTCTTAATTTTTTAAATTTTCTTAAATTTTCTTATTTTTTTAAATAATGTTAAATTTGTAAATTTTTCTTAATTTTTTTAAAATTTTTTTAATTTTTAAAATTTTTCTTTTTAAATTTTTTAAATTTTTTAAATTTTTTTAATTTTCTTAATTTTTTAAATTTTTTTAAATTTTTTAAATTTTTCTTTTTTTAAATTTTTCTTAAATTTTTAAATTTTTTAAATTTTTCTTATGTTTGTTTTTTTAATTTTTTTGAATATTTTAAATCTAATTTAATTAATTTATATATTATTATTTACAAATAGACACTAAAACGGCGTCATTTTTGCGTTTTTTTCCGCGTCGGCGTGCAAAATGACGCCGTTTTAAACCAAATTCGCCGGAAAATTGCCACGTCAGCCATTTGGCCGGATTTTCGCTGGGGTGACACTTAAGTATCCCATTTTACTCCGATATTGGCACTTAAGTGTACCATTTTAAAGTTATGGTACTTAAGTGTCCCTCCATGCCAAATTATGGCACTCCAAGTATCCTCACCTCGTTTATTTCCATGTATGGGATGTTGCTTAACATAAACTATGTACATGCCTTACATTTAGCAATACACTTTCGTAGACACAACATGCTGCTAGACCTAAGCCGCATTAGGATACTTAGGATGGTATTGAATTTGATACAACTTCGACTATGAGGCAAGCATAGTAGAGGTTGCCCAACTCAATCCCGAAAGCTTTTATCTTGGTGTCAAGAATGCTTACCTCTGCCCGCAAGACTACGTCGCATTGGGTTATCATTCCTGACTAAGCCGGAGTTAGGAGGACTTGGCTTAGTATGCGAGACTACAATTAGTCATCCCACCCTGCTAACTTCACTTTGTTAAGCCCGTCTAGAGTAGAAATCGAATCCCACATTTCATGTGCTTGTCTATGTGATTGCCATTGATTTTCCTTGGTGAAGTAAGTCTTTTATCCTTGTACCATGCAATTTATTTTGTCATACTTCTGGTTCATCCATAACAATCTAGGTCAATCATTGATTTAATTCCTTTATCAATTAGAAATGAAATGAGGAAATTGTCATGCAATGAATCATTTGGAAAAAAAACTTTGGATAATTTGTTTTCAACTTATGTCTTTATTGTTATTATTAAGGAGATTCAAATTTTGGCATTTCCTAGTTCATGTTTAGGAAACTTCGTCCTTGCTAGGGCGTCCCATGTCTTTATTTTCCTAGTCCATTTTTAGGAAATTCCCTTCATGTGTGGACCTTTTCGTGACTTAAAAAAGAAAAAAAAAATAGATTGTTGTCATGGATTGGCTCTCTATTTACACATTGTGCTTACATATTTTCATTCATTTAAATTATGTGATAACGGATCCTCCACGTTCACCCATTATTACACGATCAAGAGCTAGAATGGCCGATCAAGTTGAAATGCTTAATTGTATCTCCACTATGGAAGACCAACTCTAACAGTTAGTCACCTCTATGCAGCTTTTGACAACTCATATCCAATCCCTTCGAGCAAATCCGACTCTTGCACCCACTCTTCCCGAGATAGTTATTCCGAAGCAAGCAAGCAAGGCTCAAATGGGTGATGACAACATGTCTGAGCTCGAATATGACCCACTGTTGGTCATTGCCAAAAAGATGAAGTCTGACAATGTCTCTAAGACTAAGCAAGATGAACGCTTTGTAAAACTCGAGGAGAAAGTGAAGCAATTGCAAGAGTTGTAGAGTTCACTTTCCCGTTCAACTTGTCCATATATGAGAGGTCAAAATGCCAAAGAAGTTTAAGATGCCGGAGTTCAAGAAATACAATGGTACTTCCTGCCCAAAAGCCCATTTGTAGATGTACCATATACGCATAGCCCAATATGTCAAGAATGAGCCCCTCATGAACCAATCATTTCTTGCAAGTTTGACCAGGCCCGCACTGAGCTGGTATATGATGAAGAATGTGAACCTTCTCAACACCTGGAATGAAGTGGCTGACGCGTTCCTCAAGCAATATAAGTTCAATATGGACATTGCACCTTCCCGAGAAGATCTTGAGAGGATGGAGAAAAAGAGGAGCAAGTCATTCAAAGAGTATGCCGTGAGATGGCGAAATCTGGCAGTTCAAATCACTCCTGAGCCTACCAACAAAGAATTGATGAAGTTATTCGTCAAGACTCTCTCGTCTAAGTTCTGTAACCAAATGGCCAGCACGTACGTCGAGAACTTCTATCAACTTATTCCTATGGGAGAACAAATCAAGATGGGGATAAGGGAATGATAGTTTATTAAGCCATCCAACAAAAATTTCTCTATCAGGAATGAGAGAGAGTCTGCTATAGATGTGAATGTGGCCTATAGCCAAGAAAATGACAATCGCAATCCGACTATCTAGATGAATGCAAGGCAACAACAAAATTATGGCCATCAATTATTTGCTCAAGCAAATAATAGAAGGCGATTCACTCCTCTCCATGGATCTCCATCCCAAGTGTTGGCAATCCTTCGAAAGAAATGCTTGCTTACTAGCGAGCCAAAGCGGCCTAATCGTAAACACATTCGTGGTTCTGACTCGGCAAAAAAGTGTGATTACCACAGCGGTGAATTGGGACATTCAACTAATGAATGTTTCGCTCTCAAGCACCGGATCCAAAACCTCTTGGATACAAAGGCGTTTTCTTTCAATAGTAATCAGAAAAATCCTCTGCCTAGCCATGAATGAGTCTTTTTTTTTATTCTCTCTAGGATTTCAAGTTTTTTCTAGGGTTTTCTACTTTCTGAGATTTCAATTATTGCTTTTGATTCTAGGGTTTGTTTGTTTGCATTTTCCATTCCAATAATGTAAATCATTTGATTCCATTCAATGAAATTAAAATTTTATTTCCAATTTTGAGGGCATGACGGGATACACCAAACCAATCCAATAATGATATCCAACAATGAAAAGAAAATATCATCCATGGAGAAATCCTGAGGGCTGGACTTTCTCATGCTTCCTCCCAAAAACTTTTTCAAAAACAAAAGCATTTCACTATAAAAAAAAAAAAATTCCCAAAGCTTGTAGCAGATTAAACCTATTTGTTTGTCTAACTCATTTACTTCTTGTCTCAGAGTATAATTCTATAACTTGTTATGACAAGAGACATCTGAAAGTGGCGTATCAAGATTCAATGATCATAAACTTGACTCATAATCAACAAGCTTAGAGCACAATCGCAATGAAAAAATGGATTTGGGGCAAGTAAAAGAAGACCATCATTCTTTGGTGGAAATTCCGGGAGCAAGTTTGCTCCAAATTACAGCGGCCCATATGTGATGAAGAAGGTATTTCTTGGAGGTGCTTTGATCTTGGCAGAAATGGATGGTCATGAATTTTCTACTCCAGTCGATTTCGATGCTGTCAAAAAGTATTACCCGTGATAGAATTTGCCATGTCATGTTTTAAATTGCAAGCATTTCTATGATGAATAAATTGCATCAGTGAATAGAATTGTTCAAATTGGTTGCTAATCTTGCATTTTTCTTCCTTGATGAATTGCATGAGATAAATTGAATGTGTCAAATGAAATACTTTGAAATGACGAAAGGCTAGCCTTATTCCATACACTATTTCATACACTAATCCCTAATGAGTTGTGTGGAAAAATTCGATGCCCATAAGGAAAATGGCGATCTCGCAAAGGGTACGTCAACCGAGGTGATGAGAGGCAATTTCTTCCTCTACCTAAAACACTACATGTATACCCATCATTTAGCCCTTTGAGCCCACACACATGCAAAGCTTTTTAAATTATTCCTATCAAGGATTATCTCACACTTGGACAAAATTTGAAATGAATGATAAGGATCTTCTTACTCACACTTGCATCAATCTTTGAGAATTGCTTTTGCAGTGTAACTTGTACGATAATTTGAAGTGCCTTAGGATGATGAAGAGCGGTTCTTTCTCTATCCTATACATTTTTATCCATTGCATATTCCACTTGAGCCTATGAATTCGTTTCACATTAAATCCAATTGGTGATCATCCCCCACACTGGGGCAAGACAAAAAAATATTCAAGTAGCATGGTCTAGAATAATAAAAGATGGAGGCTATGTGAGTCCAAAGAAAATAAGTGCAAAAAAGGAGCATGAAAAAGCAGTGTGCCTAGTAAAAGTAAGACCAATGCCCAAAGAAAGAGAAAAATCAAACGCTTGATGTAGTGAATCGTATCCCCAACAATGCGGTACCAAAAAAAAAAAAAAAACTCAAATGTTGTTGCAATCAATGGGGTTGTGATTTGAAGAAAATCTTCGACGGTGGAGAAGAAAATTGGTGGAAATGTCAAGATGATCTCTAATTTTGATCCCCTAAGCACTTTTTGAGCCTAATGATCATTTCATTTCTCAACCCATGAACCAAGCCTACATTACATCCCTTGCAAAGTCTCTTCAGATTATGGTACTTGAATTAACGTAAAAGTTCATATGTTCGAAAGTATCGCTCAAAGAAGTGTGAGTAAGATAATTTCTTGAATGTAAACCACAAGACAATTGCGAAATATCATTTTTCAATAGCCTCGACTCAAAGAATCTCCCTTGTTAAGCCGTTGACCAAACCCACATTACGGTCCTTGTTAAATATCTCTCAGATTGGTAAGGTCATACCACTTGCAAGATTGCTCAAACCCTTGTTTGGCATGATAATGGTGAGATAGAGTGATTGTCAAAATCCAACATCAAAGGTCAGGATGAAATAACTCTTTTAATGATGATGAGTGAAAAGTCATTTCAAACTGAAAAATCCCTCATTTGATACATCCATGACACTCATGTGTTCAAATTGGAATATTCTTTTGAAATATTTCCCATAGAAATTAGGTGATGCCAGATGGATAGAAATCATCATGCATGAACCTCCCTTGAATTAATGCATGTTTGTGATTACAAATGCATGCTGTCTCTCCTACAACTATATTTTACAAGAGACATATCCCCGAGGATCAGAGATGTTACCAGGTAAATATATCTCTATCCATATCTTAAATACTTGTCATTACACAAGTATTCCTCTCCAAGTGCACTGACACTCGACTCGGTCGAGTTGTCCCCCAAAGATTTTTCTCCAGGATTTAGTTTGACTAAGGCAACCAAAGAAAGGCTCGGGTCCTGGTCAGATGGTCCATGCTGTAATGCTAGGCAATCGTAGAATGATAAGGGTCTTAGACAATATTCAAGTTAAGTTCTTATGAAAGTCGAGCAGCAATTGGCCCTGGAGCATTAGGATTTGTCCAAAACATCCGGTAACCCAATCAAGCCTTCAGGTAGGGTACCCTAGGTAAGTATCAAATTTGTTGAAGTACTTGAGGTAAAGTTCAAGTAGCTCATCTTCTAATCAAAGTGCTTAAGGAAAATTTTGAGTATTTCCTCCTATTTGCAGAAATTGAGAATCTGAATTTCACCAAAATCTTTCAATTTGTTGTTGACATCTCAGTTTGGATCTGAATGTCATAAAATTATTTTTGTTTAAACATTTCACTTTGAATGTAAATGTTTTTTAATCTTTCTCGTTATACCTTAGTCTGGATCTACATATTTTGAGTTCCAAAATTTTGACATCTCAGTTTGGATCTGAATGTCTTAATTATTTTCATCTAAACATTTCACTCTGGATGTCAATGTTTTTCGATCTTTCTTGTTATACCTTAGTCTAGATCTAGGTATTTCAAGTACAAAAATCTTAACACCTCAATCTAGATCTGAATGTCTTAATTTTTGTTGTTGAACATTTCACTCCAAATGTGAATGTTTTCGATCTTTCTTATTATACCTTAGTCTGGATCTAGGTATTTCGAGTTCAAAAATATTGACATCTCAGTTTGGATCTTGATGTTTTAATTATTTTCATTGAACATTTCACTCTGGATGTGAATGTTTTTTATCTTTTCGTTATACCTTAGTCTAGATCTAGGTATTTCGAGTTCAAAAATCTTGACATCTCAATCTGGATCTAGATGTCTTAATTCTTTTCATTGAACATTTCACTCTAGATGTGAATGTTTTTCGATCTTTTCATTATACCTTAGTCTAGATCTAGGTATTTCGAGTTCAAAAATCTTGACATCTCAGTCTGAATCTAGATGTCTTAACTCTTTTCATTTAAACATTTCACGGAATGTGAATGTTTTTCGATATTTCCCATTATACCTTCATCTAGATTTAGGTATTTCGAGTTTCAAAATCTTGACATCTCAGTCCAAATCTAGATGTCTTAATTCTTTTCGTTAAACATTTCAATTTGGATATGAATGTTTTTCGATCTTTTTCGTTATACCTTAATTCGAATCTGGGTATTACGATAAACATTAGACTCTTTAAGGAACCTAAGTGAAAACTGGGTACTTATGGAGTAACTAAGGATTTATCATGTACCTCAAAATACTCTACCGCACTAGTTGGTAAGTAACTATAGGTACGTTCTTTCCTTTCGTATTATGCATTTGCATTAGCATTTCCATGCATCATATAAATTGCATTTTAAAATGGGATTCATTTTTCGACAAAAAAATTATTATTCAATGCATGTGCATGGTCAAAATTTAGGTCTCAATTTGTCTTTAAAGGCAACCTCTATGAGCTCATCTTCAAAGAGGGGCAGCTATTGATACTTAAATTTTAGCGACCCATTTAGTCATTTATCGCATTAAAAAATCAGGAATTAATTTTAACCCCTACAAAAATAATTAATTAATTAATTAATTGCATGGTATATAACTTTAGGTGCATTTTATTCGCATTTTTTGCATTTATTTATTGAACTGGTGACAGATGGATTTGAATCGGTGGTTATGAGCTTTAAATTGACAGGCCAGACTAAGCCCACAAAGAGAGCAAATCGGCCCAAACCCGTATCCTCAAAGAGATTTTACAGATTCATCTTTGCAAGATTTCAAATTTGAGAAAAATCCTTTTGCAATCCTGAATCGTATCAAAAACAAATATTGCGTTTGGAAAAAAAAAATTCGTGGATATTGATACCCTAATTCATGGCCTATAAATAGGTGGTTTGGGTAGAGTTTTGGGGGGTTGCCACACAATTGAGTATACGACAAAATTGAGAAAACACACGTGACAATCGAGAGAAAAGGCGGATCGTGAAGAAAATTGATAACGAACAAAGCTCTACCCTTTTACCTTCGGTAGATCAATGGGGCTCCATTGACGTCAGTGATCTCCACGCGCGCCTACAGCTCTTTTTTGGTGCTAGTGTCGTGTCTGTGAAGGGCGCCCAACACCAACTAGTCTGTTGTTCCCATTGCTCTACCACGTTAGGTGCTTCACTGTCATCTTAGTACAACCTTGCTTCGCCGGCAGTCCCGTTGTGACTCAAGACAACCTAAGCAGTGTGCAGACGCGACTGCAGGTTCCTCAGCCCTGAATTGCGCCCAGCTTAGCCCAGCCCAACACTGGTGAAGCTCGTTGGTCTTGCCGCATCAATGTTTTTGCTCTTTGTTCAACCCGACGCCACGAATTGCCTCCTCCTTCCCAGCCTCACCATTCTAGCCTCGATACCATGACCAATTCTCAATATCAACGATCACTCGACAACACTAGCAAGCCTCCTGAAGAATTACAAGGCCCTGTTTGTTTGTGTTCTTATTTTTTGGTCATGAACACAATTTCTGTTCTTTTGTTCCAATAATAGAAATGTGTTTATTTGTGTTTTTGTTCCAAATCTATTTTTTTGTTCCCGGGAACAAATTTGAAACAAAAACTTATTTCTAAAACACTTCCGAGGCCAAGCATCACTGGCCCCTGGCAGGGGTCGGCCTCGCCTTGGCTGGGCAAGTTCAAGCTCACCCAGATCCGACAAGGCTGCCAGCCCTCGTCGGCCGGTCGCCGGCCATGGCCAAGGTTGGCGACCGGCCAAAAGGAAGAAAAAAATTAAAAAAAAATTAAAAATTAAATAAAATATTAAAAAATTAAAAGAAACAAAAAAATTATACAAGTTTACCAAACGTATTTCTATTTTTTTTCTATTCCAAGAACAAATTTACCAGACGCATTCTTCTGTTCAAAAATTGTTCCTCAAAATATAAATAGTTTTTTTTTTCTATTTTGTTCCCCGAAATAATTTTTTAACAAAAACGTTATCAAACGCACCAAGCTTTCGATAGTTTTGCAGGCTTCCTAGTGTCCCTTACGACAACCCATCAAACTTATCACGGCCTTGTCAAGCCATGCAAGTCACCACCATAGCCTCCGTCTTTGAGCTGTGCCGCACCGAGCCTCCACCGTGGTTCACTTGAGCCGTGTGGATTTTGGAAAAAATTCAAATTTAGGTAGAGATTTTATTTTATTAGGTAGATTTATTTTATTTTATCTTATCTTATTTTAGTTTTTGATATTTTGACTCTTTGTTTGAAATATTTCTCAATACATGGTTGAAATTCCCGATGTATTGTCTCGATTCACAACTGCACACGAATTTTTATTCCATCTATAAGGTTTTAGATGAAATAATTATTCATGCGGGAATAAAATTGATATCTTGATCTTTAAGGCTTAAGATCAATTTATCGATTTTAATAGCAAACTAATCAAGTTTGAATTTAAATTCTAATGATGGATAACATTTTTTATGACCATGGATGATTTGGTGTTTATCTTTTAATTATTTTTTTATTTCGAAAATACAAAAAAAAAAAAAAAAATTGCATTTGCATTCCATGCAGGTTAGAATTGATTGCATGATAGGTTAGTTAGATTTTTTTTTTTTTTTAATTGATTGCATGATATGTTAGCTAGATTTTTTTAAAAAAAATGCATGTTTAGAAGGTATCTAGAATAGATAATATCCCACTTTAGTTAGATTTTTATTTCTAGTGATTTTAATTACGATTTTTCATAAAAAAAAAAATAAAAAATCATACGCATGTCATGTAGGAATAGGTTCATCAAATGCCCGTCATCTAGTGTTGCTAGGTTCATTTAGTTAGAAATTTCTCATCATTAGAATCAAGTCATTTGGTTAATTTAAATTGCACATTCAATCATTGGATAATTTTCATTTTGAATTTCATGGAAAATACAAAATTTTAGAATAAATCAATTTCATGCTTCAAGATAGGCTGCATGCTTATTTATGTCATATAGTTTAGGTCATATTGCCATGTCATATCATTTGATGTTATATTAGTAGCATGCATTGCATAAAACATTATTCTCATTGAATAAGTGAAAACAAAAAACAAAAAAGAAATTGCGTGTTAAATAGAAATCATATCTAGGACTGTTGATGTGAATTATGATCTAACATTGCAGATACTTTTGTTGCTATGAGATAAGTTTTGCAATTTATTAATTGCTTTCTTGGGTGTTAAATTGGTGGTTTACGCACCCGCATGATCACCTCACATGTTAGGGAAGTGAATTAAAATTAATTCAAACTGTCTACAAAACATTTTTTTCAAAATAAAAAGAGAAAGGTACCGAAAGAGTGTTAGAGAAATCTAACATAATCAAGTCCCGAACTCACAATTTCTGATTTGCAGAAGTAAAATAAATCTCTTGTTATTTTACTTGGGTTTCTAATCAACTCACCAAAAATATATTAGTAGCGACTCATAACTAATAATCTTTTGCATGTTAAATACTTGAACCTAATCATGAATTGGTATGGGCTTAAGAGAGCTCGAGCTAAGTTTAGGCTTAGTAATCCATTAGCAAACCCTAGGTGATGCACCCAAAGTTTGGTCACGACATTGGGGATTGTCATCAATCTCTGTTTAAATTCTTAGAAATTCTGTTCGCATTTGTCCGTTCATTCAAACTTGACATCCTTCTTCATCAGATGGGTTAAGGGAGCAACTATGCTTGTGAATCACTCTACGAACCTTCTATAATATCAGGCTAAACCCAAGAAACTTCGGACTTTTGTTACCATCATCGATCATGGCCAATTTATTACAGCTTCTACTTTGGCTAGGTCTAAGATATTCCTTTGCTGGTCACTACGTAACCTAGAAACACCACGCTACTCAACCAAAATTCACACATGCTAAATTTGGCATACAACTTGTGGTCTCGAAGCATCTGTAGCACCAGTCTCAAGCGTTGTTCATGCTCTTTTGGTTTCTTCGAGTATACTAGGACATCATTAATGAATACAATCACGAAATGGTCTACAAATGGCTTAAACGCCATATTCATCACATTCATAAAGGTTGCAGGTGCATTAGTAACGCCAAACGGTATCACCATGAACTTGTAATGACTGTACCAAGTTCTAAAAGCCATTTTGGGAACATCCTTCTTGTTGATCCTCAATTGGTGATATCTCGATCTCAAGTCTATCTTAGAAAATACCAATGCTCCATGAAGTTGATCGAACAGATTACCAATCCTAGGCAATAAGTACTTGTTTTTAATGGTGACCCGATTCAATTGCTTATAGTCAATACAAAGACATAACAATTCATCCTTCTTCTTCACAAATAGGACTAGCACACCTCATGGTGATGCACTGGGCTAGATGAAGCCTTTGTCAAGTAACTCTTGTGGTTGTACTTTTAATTCTTTAAGCTCCGTCAGAGCCATCCTATGGGGGCCTTTAGAGATAGGCTCTGTTCTAGGAGCTAGTTCAAAGACAAATTTTATTTCCTTCTTCAGAGGTAACCCTAGTAGCTCTTTTGGAAAGACATCCGGAAATTCCTACACTACAAGGACATCTTCTAACATCAATTCTTCTTTTGACTTATCTTCTACCACCGCTAAATATCCTTAACAACCATCACTAACAAGTTGATATGCTTCAAGTACAGAAATCAGGAGTATTAAGGGATCTCCCCCATTCCCTAAAAATTCATAGCTAGGGTGGTCAAGTGGGTTGAGTTGAATTACTTTCTAATAGAAATCCATGTTAGCTTGCTACTTATGAAGCCAATCAATTCCAATGATAATGTTGAAGTTATAAGGATCTAGGGATTACCACTATATAATATTGTCCGCTTTAGGCTCCTAACCCTCATGGCTTTGAAACGCATTACACCGAAGAGAGGACCCGCCTTATCGACTAGCCCAGGACTCCCTACTTTGGCAATGTTGGACAGAAGACATGCGCTTAACCTCGCTCACTTTTGGGTCACAGTCACCCACTAACATAGCCTCCTTTGACATCCCGACCACACTACCCAACTCCAAGGTCTAAGTCGTCACATTCTCCACCCCTTATGGTACAGCACCCTCATTGTGGCTCCATATACTGTCTGAAGTCGACTTTGATACCACCTATATGGACCCGTGAGTTGTCACTATGTAATATTGTTTGCTTTGGGTCTTTAACCCTC
Source organism: Eucalyptus cladocalyx (assembly GCA_017140615.1). Taxonomy (NCBI): domain Eukaryota; kingdom Viridiplantae; phylum Streptophyta; class Magnoliopsida; order Myrtales; family Myrtaceae; genus Eucalyptus; species Eucalyptus cladocalyx. The sequence goes on from CM029519.1 coordinate 11,555,158, forward strand.
ATGGCTTTCAAATGCGTTATACAGAGTAAAGAACCTCAGCATTATTAACTAGCTCGGGACTCCCTCCCTAGGCAATGTGGATAGAAGACATGTGCTTAGCCTCACCTACTTTTGGTTCACAATAGCCCATGAACACAACCTCCCCTGCCATCCCAGCCACGCTACCCACCCTTAGGGTCTGGGTCGTCACATTCATACATAGCCAACACAATCAAGTCCATAGCTTGCTCTTGCCCTCCTATAGTGATTCTACACCCCCTTGCATACTAAAGTGGTTAGTATTTCATCTTCAATGAGGTAAAGACACTAAGCAATGTCTCAAGTAGACTAGGTTATAATCCAACTAATATTATGAACTATGCACACATAAATGAATGTGTGGCGCCTGTGTCAAACAATGCAAATGCATTATGGTTGCATACAAAGATGATACCTGATATTACCATCTTGGAATTTTCAGCCTCCTCCAAAGTGATCGCATAAATTCTTCCTTTGGCCGACGGATGTTGGAAGTTTTCGCACTACAAGGTTCCATTCAATGGCACTACTTGCAACTGCTATAAAGCATTATTTGCTATTGTTGTGGGCAATTTCTTATTATGTGGCCTTGCTGGCCACATCCGAAGCAGGCTCCCGTTCGAGTCAAGCACGACGTACTACTGCATCGAAATAGCACGCAGTGTTTTATGTGAACCCAATTTTCTTATTTGGAACAAAGGACCACTTTCCTTCTTATATTAGCCTCTTGTGGCGAGGATTCAGGCAAAGAGCATGATGATAAGGTCGACCTTGATAGGTTGTTACTGCCGCTTGCTCTACCGAGTCTCTTCCTATCAGTTGAGCACGTTTGTCCAACTCATTGTAATCCTTGAGGTTCAACAGCACCAATTGGCTCTTGATATCGAGTCTCAAGCTGTTGTGAGCTTAGGGGCAAACCTCAATAATTCGAGGAATTTCACCTCATACTAGTCTACCGTTAAGTCATTTTATTGGAGCTACATGAACTACATTCTCTTCTTATCTCAAGCACATTCCGAGAAAGATTTTCCATTAAATGCCTTGACTAAGGCACTCCAACTCACGACGGCTTCTGCTAGAAACACTATTAATTTCATCGTTTTTCACCAATGGCTAGTGTTACCTTGCAATTGGTATTCTGTTAGGGCTATTTTGTTCTCATCACCGCATCCCAAGAATGCAAAGATCTTCTCAAGCTCGTCGATCCACGACTTGGCTTCTTCAGGATTTCCCGTCTCGGCAATTTTTGGGGTCTCAACTTTAGGAACTGCTCAATTAGTCCCTGCATATGGCGTTTGCCATTTGCATTCCATTTCGAAGGCAAAGGCATTTCCAAAGGTATTTCCTGAAATGGGCGCTCCTTGCAGGAGAATTTGCCATTGATAACACTTATCAAAAAAGCTCTTGCAATTATAATCATTTTAAGACTTTTCTAATAATTCCCCCTTAGCTTTTGTCCAACATTTTGTCAAATTACTAACATGAAAACACATGCAGCAAGTGTTTCATTTGATGAGATCCAACTTAGAAATTCAGCATAAATGATTCCTAGAAATGACTTCATCTTAGAATTTCAAGCCCGTCCGATGCATCCTAATCCTATAAAGAGGAGATAATTTTGGAAAGATTTGTAAACTTAGTCATCTCAAGGTGGGCATTCAGATAGTTGGCAACACATAGATAGTTGGCAACACATATCTCTTCGCAAGGTCTGACATGGAAAATGTCAAATCTAAAGGACATTTGTTCATTAGTAAAGAATGCCCCCTCCTATTTCCATCGAGCACCCTCTTGATACCCACAAACGGCAACTCCTCTCTATTGTTGCCATCTACTACACCCTTCCTTCCAAACAATAGGTCCCTCACATTTGCAAAACTTGCTAGAATCCCTAATTTGTCCCCATGTTGCCATAAGATTTTGGTGATTTGGTGGAGAGAATGAGCAAATTCAATTTCGCCCTAATCTCGTCAACGTCAGTACATTTTATTTGAATCCAAATGACGTTTTCATAAACTCATTTATGTTCAATTTTCACGTCCACTCGGTTGCCATATGTTTGTCTACATCAACAATTTAACGGGTAATGCAAGGTTTGTCACAAATCATATTCCTTTTAGATTCTTTGTGATGGGAACATTACTTGTAGGGTAAATATGTTATGAACATATAAAATTTGGAATTTTTGTACCGTCAAAATTGGGTTGGAATAAAGGTGTTACATGGATGCCACTTTTTCACATCTTTAATACTTGAGAGTATTATTCCTTTGACCCATTGATTTGCTTTTCTTTCTTTTGATGAATTAACGAGATATAATCCATAATTATTAATTACAAGTGGCTGCTAAAGGAGGCCGAGATGATGACGTGGCAGCACAGGCTGACGTGGCGCCATTTCTAATGACAACTAAGTACCGGAACCGTCGCTCCACACGATCACCGTTTCTTCCCCCAAGAATGTAGACGTCAGACGGGATTTGACCCGGCGGTGGAGTTAGGCCTGCCATCGAGGGATTCTAGTCCAAGCACGCAAGGCCAGAAGAAGAAGAAGTAGTAGAAGGAGCGGCGGCAGCGGGCGGGGACAGAGCGAAATGGGGAGAGTATTCCTAGTTGAATTGGGAGGCAGAGCCTACAGGTGCAGGTTCTGCAACAGCCCTCTTGCTCTTGCTGACGATGTGCTCTCCAAGGTGCGTGATTTCTTGATTCTCTAGTTGATATGGGGCGAAGAAAAGGGGGAGTTTTTGAGGTCGTTTGGCCATGATCCGATTGATTCAGATGGAGGGTTCGGTGTAAGTTTGCTTCAAACGCAATGGGTTCTTGCGATTTTGTGGAAGTTCTTGAACTAAGTGGAGAGGAGGGGTGGGGGAAATGACTGATGGTTTGTCGTGGACCGTTGGTTTCTTTGGGCTGTGCTCCGGTTATTCTAATGCATGATGGGAGTGCTGGAGGTAGAGTCATCTCCATCTACAAAATTCAAGAGTGCTGAGACTGGCAAGTGAAACTGGGGTACCCTACCCTAGGTCCAGTTTCTTTGCCAGTTGATTCTATTTTAATCCTGAATCTGGTGGTATGGTTTTTAGCCGGCCAATGCTGTACTAGATATTGCGCATCAAGAATGAAGGTGCTCCTTAATTTTAGATACTATTATGTTCTTCCTGAGAAATGGGTCCTAATTTATCAGTATTCAACATCTCACTTGTAGTGTAGGACCCTTGGTTAAAACCTTGGTTGAGGATGAAACTAGGACTTGATTTGCAGCCTAGGAAGTCAAAAAAAGTGGGTCCTGGAATATGAGCGTCCGATCCTTACGGACTAACTGGAAAGGTACAACATGTAAATCCAGTAGGATTTGATTTGCAGCCTAGGTAGTCGAAAATGGTGGGCTGTGAGATCTGGACAATGAAGCATACATTTGAAGATAGAATATAATGATAACAGTATTCACTGTTTAACATTGCAGAGATATTTTAAGTGCATGAAATTATTATTCACACAAAAGACGCTCAGGCAAGTTTGTCACATCTCTTTGTGGTGAAGGCCTTTAAAGTAAGAGAACAACGGTAATAATCTTCAAATTATCATGTGGTTGACAGGAAGATGGCATGATCATCTGGAGAAATATCTGTTCATATGCTATAGGCGCTTGTATTTGGTTGATGCAGAAGTTTTAGGGGGAACGCTGATGCTGTGTGGGCATTGCTGAATAGAAGGAAATGCCTGCCTCAAACGGTTACCACTCGAGATCCATATTTGTGCATCTAAACAATCTGTTTGCAGAAAGATATTTACGAAAATGAAAATGGCACAACATGCTTTTACAATTTTCTTTCAGTTTGTAGTCCATTCTTGCCATCGGTATAAAGAAGATCCTGCACTGAAAATATGCATTTATTATTCTCTTGAAACCTAAGATACATGAGATTTATATCCTTACCCTTATCTTTTGATGTTCTTATATCTTTGGCCGTCTTCTAATACAAGCATTGACAGGTGAAGAACAAAGACTACACCTGAGAGAAATCTCGTTTTACAATTTGCCATATCATTTAGCTTTGGTGTACCTTATCTGTGATTCTCTTCAATATTCTGTCCCTAACTTTGCTCCATTGGTATGTATAGTCCTTCAATTGCCGCCAGGGAAGGGCATTCCTTTTCAGCAAAGTGTAAGTTCATTGCAATATTCTGCATTGACTTCATTGTGTCCTGTGATTTTGTTGCTCCTTCATCCTTAAGCAGTGTTTGTGCTCTATTATATAACCCCAGATATTTTTGTTGGTTTACTAACCAGAAGAAACCAAGAGTACTACTGAGAATTTTTCCTATTTTTGGTTCTTTTATCTTTGCCATGTATGTCATGTTTACAGCGGGAGAGGCTTTGACTCAATGATAAAGCTAATTTACAGTGATAATTTTGTAATTGAAAGGTCAAACTCTTAAGTAGGTGTAGAATGCTGATTTAAAGACACTAAAGTGACATGGATTAACAAGACACCCCACTTAGAAAGAGTTTCTAAGACCTTAACATCTCTCATGTCTCACCTTGGGGAATGAACTTGAAGAAACTGTACCTATATTTGTGTGAGGATGGAGAACTTAAAACATGTATGCAAATAGAGGGATGAACAAAGAAAGTGGAGCTGTTGATAAGGCACCCTTGGACAATGAAGGTTATCTTTCCTCACCCTCTCTTTCTCTAATTAGACTCTTGAACGAACTTAAAGTTGTCACTTCCGACTGTTTGGAACCAAATTTCATGACAGCATCTCTTGCCTACAGCAGTGTGGGATCACATGCGAATATAATAACTGATGAAATAGAAAGGCCATTTTAGAAAGACTGCTGTCCGACCTGTGGACAGTGTCACCACTCCATGTTTTAGATGAAAAAGAAGAGTGCCAAAATTTATAAACCCTCTAACGTTTACGGATGTTTGTTTTTTTCCCTTTTTAAGAGATGATGTATGGAGTTGTGGATATGTGCTATGTGCATGTGGGCGTGTATGCATGTCTGAATTTTCTGGACAAGATGACTGTGGGCACTCCCGCAGGTAACTTGAACACTTTCAGCCTTCTGTATGACACCTCAAGTTCACTTCTCTGTGTCCCATGGAAATTCAGGGTGAATGTAACAGTTGGAGCTGAAGAGGAAAGATTGATGCTTACTGGTATGCACACTGTCGAAGATGTTTTCTGTTGCTGCTGTGGGCAAATCCTTGGTTGGAAGTATGTAAGTACGATTTCTTTCTCTTTGATCATCCCCTCAGGAGAATCATATCAAATAAGATGACTCGATCATTACCAATCGATACACCCAATAGCTATCAGATGATATTATTGCGGGTGCTTGCATGTGTACATTTGGCATCCTTGCCAGTAGGGTGTCTCATAGAGGAAAAGCTGTCTCATTTCATCTTTGGCTCCTTCTGTTAGCACTGTGCAATCTGGTTTTTTATCAATCTCATAGTTGTTCCTTAAACTTTTCCGTTTGTTGCTCGTAGTTCTTCAGATAGAGCTAAGTGCGAATGTAGAACTTTGACAATCGGTTGAAGTATATTCTGAATGAACTACACCAGCCGACGCGTGATTTTGTATTGTGCTATTATTGTTCAAGGGCTTTTTGCAATCTGTCGTAGGTTGCTGCACATGATAAGAGCCAAAAGTACAAGGAAGGGAAATTCGTTCTGGAGAGGTATCTTCCGGTTCAGATTTTCACAGGTTCACATATTTAACTGTGAAATCTTCTAATTTGCGCTCGCCACCTCTATCTACAGATGGAGGATCATGGAGGAGGTCACGGAGGATTTCAATTTGGAAGCCCACCCCGGTTCGAGTGATGTAGAGAACGCGTAGCAAGTCGTCGCATTTCTCATTCAGTAAGTAGTTGAATGCTGCCCAGAACATTGCTTGAGGGCAACTTGAAGCCTATAGTATTCTGGGTTAGAGACAGGATATTTCCCGAGGATGCAGATACATAGTCGCCAAAGTGCTAGCGCCTTTTGCGAGTAAATAAGGTGTGCTTATGGCGCGGATCGAATTAGAATTGGCGATATGAATGAGGTGAAATACGTTTCTAGGAGATTTCTGAAACAGCCGGCATTGTCCAATTGATGCCGATTTACTTCGAGTTCATGAACAGAATAGTTCGGTACGACTTTAGTCATGTCTTACAAGTTGTGCCATTATGTGTATCGTGAGAGATTATGTGAAATCAGGTATGATTCATGCATACTAACTCGTATACACTTATACAAGATCAGGGGATCAGGGAACTGTTTGACGATGCTAAGGGACGGTGGATTTAGGTCGAGAGCATCAATTTGAGATTTTTCGCGATATAAAATTTAATTTAAAAAGTTATCAATTTGAGATTTTTCGCAATATAAAATTTAATTTAAAAAGTTACCAATTTGAAATTTTAGATGGTATTAATCCTTTCATAAATTGGACTTAGTTTTTTTCTGGTCAAGTTGATTCTTGCAACAGATCTAGCCAAAATTTGCAGATTTTTTGAGGATTTTTGAAGGACAAATACGTGAGTACAATCACCTGCTGCCCGCGGGAGGTGGGTTCATGTGGATCGCCTCGGATTTACGCTGGTGTTTGATTATACGGGCAGCAGGTGAGTTCATGGGCAGCAGGTGAGTTCATGTGGATCGCTCCAGATTTACTTTGCTGGTTAGTTATACGGCAGTTCCTAAGTCACCAAAAAAACAAAATAAAAGAAAATACATGAGTACAAAAAGTTAATTAATTAATAAAAGGGAAAAGGGGGAATGGTCAAAGTCAACGGTAGAGCGCCGTGACACCTCTGCGGCCGACAGATTCGCTCGAGGGGGGAACCATTTCCATTAAAACTTCGGATTGTCCTCCGCCACCGCCACGTGGGCAGTGGGCCCCACCCCACCCCCGACCGCCGGGTTCTTCTAGGTCGGGATAATAAAAGCAAAAGCGGGACGGATAAATTTGATATCGACGTCATAAAAAAATACAGATGATAAAACATAAATAAATAATAACAATAATTGCAATATTTCAAAATATATATTTTCCATGATTAGCGGCCACGCAAATGCTAAGCTCTTTTAATTACGAGATTTTCTAGAAAAAGAAGCGAAAGCAAGGAAATGGTTTTTTTTTTCGGTTGGATAACATAAACAAACAAAAAGAGAAATTTAGGACTCATTTGATTAGCGAAAAAATCTCGATTTTTCTGCGTTTGACCGAGTTTTTTTTTAGAAATCAAATTTTTTTCCTAAATTTTTCTAGCTATAGCTAATGACATTCTAATATTTATTTTTTGCTTATGTTGGGGCATTTTCTTTTTGGTCGAAATAATTAAATTAAATTAGATTAAACGATTGGTTGGAGACCAAAGAGATGGACGGAGGGAGGGACTACTTTTGGAAGCCGTCGCGTCTCGTCCATACGTTGTCCACTTTTAGGGACAAAAGCTTTGGGGCCCACTCCCACACCCTCCTTCCCTCCCCTCCCTCTTTTGTCTTTTCTTTGCCTTTCGGCAGTTTTTGTCTCCTTCCCCTTTGCCCCCTCCCCCACCCTTTTCGCCAATTTATTATTTTCTCTCGACCAAAAAGCTAATAATAAATATATATATATATATATATATATATATTTGGAAATTTGGAATTAGAGAGGATGAAAATGAAAAAAAAAAAAAAATGCTTGCAATCCATGCATCCTCCATTATTACATGGAGAGGTGAAGATGGATGGAAAATTAGGTGGAAGTGGATTAGTAAAAACAATTGCGGATGCATGAGAGTGGATTATTAAAAAAGTGGGTGATTCCCTTTTTAAAAAAAACCCCATCATCTTTAATTATGTCTTAATTCTGCCTTGATTTTTTTTTCCCGTTTAAAGAAATTTCAATTTTTTCACTTTAGTCTCAAATTTGCTTATGCATCCAAAAAAATTTCTAATTTTTTTTTTTCATGATTATCAACATCAAGACACATTCGAGTTCGATGTGTTGCCAAATGCAGTAATTTTAAGATTAATTCTCTTTTTTGATTTCATAATCTATTTTGATTCCTTTTATTTTATTTCAATCGCCTTATTCCGATGTACCAAACAGAGTCAATATGGCCCTTTCATTTTGATTCCTTTTGAATGTTGCTTTTTTACTTGTCTCCTTGATTGAAGACGCAATTTTCGATGAAAATCAATTATCTTGAAGTCGATTTGCTTTATCAATTATCTTAAAGCCATCTTTCATTTAGAGTCACGCGTGAACTCAGGCGAGAAAATCTAAGACATTTTGAGAAATTAAATGCGTTTTTAGCCCATTAAAAACATAGATTGTGGTCATTGTTCATCGAGTTTGGCCTAATACTTTGAATGATGCCCTCATGAAATTTCTTCATCATGCCAGTATTATAAAACGTTAATAACTCAGTGTTGGTAAATAAGACAAATCAATCAAGATAGATAAGTCGGTTGGTCACCGCCTATTGTGTGTCGACAACAATAACATAAAACATTCAAAATAGAGTTGTCGTCCCATCACCACCACTATCGAGCAAGGTACAGAGTGTTTTAAAGGGCAACTAGACAAATAATGTTCTGGATTGATAATGATCTTAAAAGAAAGTACTTCAAAAGAGTGCAAATAGTAATTATAAGGGAAAGTTTAGACGCATTTAACCTTGAACTTTCAATTGTAATACAATAACAATTAAACTTTCATTTTGTTACGGCCGTTAATCCTTTATTATTTTTTTCAAATAGCATATATGCAATGCGACTTTTGTAGGTGTAAAACTCCATTTTATTTCATTTTTTTGAAAAGAAATCTCTTTTTTCCCCTGTAAAAAGTGAAAACATGGAATATGGAAAGAAAATAAATTAAAAAATGTACTAATAATAGGAAAATTTGAAAGATTAAACCATAAAAAAAAACTGTAAAAATTTAAAAACATAGCCACTTCCGGAGAACTAAATAAGATATCGTAAGTAAAACAATAAACACAAGTTGTATTAAAAGGGACAAGCCTTCGATAATGATAACGTGGAATGACAAAATCGATTGCTCATTATTGATGTCTAAAGGGTTAAGTAAGGTAAAAGATGATTGATTAATAAAAATATCCTTACAAATTACAAAAGAAAATGATGTCCTTGGCTCTTTTTTCTTTTGCTGGAAGATGTCATCGACTCGTAAAAGAAAATGGTTACTGAAATTAAGATGACCCTTTTATCTATTATTATCAATCAATCTTTTTCTTTTCTTTTTTGCGTTCATTAACCATTTAAAAATGCATAATGAACTTTTGTTATCTCATTTTTTTCTTATCACTACGGCCTTTTCTTCCCATGCTTTACATAGTTGCGTTTTTTTTTTTTTGGGGGTAAAGAGCTTTACATGGTTGTGTTTCTTTTTCTGTTTCTGAAATACGCATTACTTCCATCAATATAAATATAAAAAAACTCAGGAAGTATAATATATAATAGCTCTAAGTATTTTATGTAATTTTCTGGATTAGGAGCTTCAGTATTTTAATCCCATACACATGAACAACAAAATATAAAAATATATAAACGACAGAATCTGTGCTTTATCATTATCCAAAGCAGCCCCTCCATTAATTTGAAAAAACTCGTGAAGAAAATGCGCAGCCGAAAGAGAAGAAACGCTACAGACTACACCATCCATCTCCTCGCATAACAACGACCGACCGAAACCATTTTTTACAGCGACTTTTTTCCGCAACGAAATGTCGAAGAAGACGAAGAAGAAGAGAAGATCGAATGATGGTGGACGACAGATTAGAGAAGAAGATCTCAAAGCTCTCTGATGAGGGAAAACTCGGAACAAAAATAGATAATATTTACAGCGATATCTCTTCTTCTTCTTCTTCCTGCTGCTGCTGTTCTTACTTCACCCGCTGCCTCTGCAGATCACCAAAAAGGAAGGAAGAACTCGAAAGGAAAAAGAACAAAAAAGGGTCCTAGCTTGACTACATCCAAAACGGCGGCGGCTTGTTCAGATCAATGGGAAGCCCGCGACCCACAATCCCCAGCAACGCCGCGGTCGTCCCGTTGCTGTCGGTCTCCGGAGCAGCGCCGCCGCCAGCAGGCGCCGCAGCAGCAGCTGCAGCAGCAGCTTCCTCGCGCGCAGCCGGGCCCTCGCCGCCGGCGGGCTCGAGCCTCGCGTCCCTGAGGGCCCCGGCGTGCAAGAACTCGCCGAGGGCGACCCGGGAGTAGTGGTGCCAGGCGTCGGGGGAGGGCCGAGGGAGAGGTGGTGGAGGTGGTGGTGCGGAGGCGGGGGCGGCAAGGCGGGAGGGGGAAGTTGGTCTTGGCCTTGGAGCCGCGGAGGGAGCGGGCAGCGCCGTCGTAGGCGAGGGCGGCCTCCTCGGGGGTGTCGAAGGTGCCGAGCCAGACGCGGGTCTTCTTCCAGGGGTCGCGTATCTCCGCCGCGTAGCGGCCCCACGGCCTCTTCCGCACTCCCCTGTAGTGGATCTCCCCGCCGCCGCCGCCGCCCCCGCCGCCCGCGGTGGTCGATGACGACGACGACGACGACATTGTCTCCGTGAGCGCGAGCGAGCGTGTGTGATGAGCAGCTTAGGTGAGTCGCCCCGGAATCGGCGGCCGCTCGCCCAACATTTCGCTTATATACCAACAAAGCAACAAAAAAACAAAAGACTTTTCTTTTTTTCTCTCCTTTTTATTTATTATTATTGTTTTTTGGATAAATATATATTTTTCCTAGTATTGTGGATGTAGCCCAATTGACTCGCGAAATTGAGTATTTCACCTTTATATCGACTAGAAAGTGAAGATGAACCTCGTATAAGTTTTAGAATTTTTTCGGTACGGCTATTTCTAACCTTTGATAATTGAAAATGGATAATTAAGATTAGAACAAGAACTGTGGATACGATCATCAAGCTATCACGAAGTTGGATGCGATTAAAGCGACCTCTTCACTTATTGCACACGATACCGGAATTGATGCTTTTTAAACTTTCTCAAGTTAAGAACATCTTCTTGGAAGGCAAATAGTCGTTATCATTTTTTAAATCCTTATCCCTGTTATCATATTTTCCACTATTGGATTCATTTTATATGACAACACAACACCCATGAGAAGAGATAAGAATCATTGAATAATGGACATTATAACGACATCCAATAAGATTTAAATTGTGACTAGACAAAAATTAATGGGCTTGATTTCGAGAAGACAATCGTGGTTCTATTGATAGATAATGTATAAGGTTAATTTCATAAAAAAATCTCAAACTAGTATATATATGACAAATATATCACAAACTAATTTTTTTACTATCATTGATTTCAAACTAGTATACATGTGACCAATTTATCTAAAACTAATATTTTTTATCATAAAAAATTCAAAATTAGTACATATGTGATAAATTTATTTATGTTAGTTTTTATTAAATTAAATTAATATCATGAGAAAAAAAACCCTAAAACCGGGTACCTTATGACACATGAAGGTGAAACCTCAAACTAGTGCCTTTGTTAACTATTACATGTTATCAAATTCAACAATTTGATAGCAAAATTTAACAGAAATTAACGGATAGTGAATTTGTTAAAAATGTAATTGTTTAGAGTTTTGAAAGTCAAAAAATTAGTTTGGGATTAATTGTTTGAGATTTTTTGTAGTATTACTGCTAATGTATAAAATCCAAAAAAAAAATTGCAAGTGATTCTTTTCGAGTGTATTCTTTTTTACTCATTTAAAAATGAGAAACCTTTATGTCAATTAGCAATTTTTCAATTTTTAAAATCGGAACCCCTTTTTTAAAATTTTATTAGGAAGGGTAAAGTGGGACCCGCGAGTAGAGTAAAGAAAGAACAGGAGTGTAGAGTTAGTAGAGTAGGTAGAGAGTGCTGGCAGGGCTCGGGGAGAGCCGCCGCCGGAGTAGACGTGGGAGGCGGCGGCGGCGGCGGCGGCGGCGGCGGGGGAGCGGGATCCCGCGTGACTGCTCGCCACGGCGTCGCATCCCCTGCCGCCGCCGCCCTCCCTCCCCGATGACGCCAGCCCTATCAACTCGTACAGCGCGCTGTCCGAGCGGCGCCTGCCAATCTCTCTCCCCCAGAAAAATATTTCGAAAAAGAAAAAGAAAAGGCAGCGATCACCTTATTCGTCGCCCGCCACGCGTCGGGACACGAGTGGGCTGTCGCGCGAAGGAAGCTGCCGGGCGTACGTTACGGGAGAGGGAGAGGAGTGCCGCTGGTCCACGTGGAGGCTTTGGAGCGCATACGTGTTGTCCGACCTGCGGGAAACAGCTCAAAGCTGGGGACTTTTCGGTTTTTTCTTTTCTTTAAAAAAAAAATTGAAAGATTCTGAGCTTTTCGTGATTAGTAATTTCAGAAGTGGGTTTTTTTTTTTCTTTTTTTTTTTATGGTCGGTCAGAAGTGGGGTTGGCGTGGCGTGTTTGACTCGGTTTCCTTCCATCAGAATAATATGCTGAGCTTTAAAGGCTAGAAGTTGGGAATTTTTCGTAGAGTAATTTAAGGAAAAGCTGGAAACCATTAGAAACTTAGTTTTTTTCTTCCTTTTTTTTAAAAAAAAATTAGAAACTTAGTTAATAAATCGGATTTTAAATCAAATGTTGAGCGTTAGAGGCATTTGAAAATAACAAAATCAATGGAATCGAATGAAATTTTAAAATGGAGGGAGCATTTGTCCATGTTAGTCTTCCTACATGGTCTAATAAATCTCGTTTAAGAAAAGCTGAAAATATCAATAACTTTGGTTATAAGTTGAATCGAACTAAAATGTGAACATATGGTGTCATTCGTGAAATTCTACAAGAACATATCAAATCGAATGAAATCCAAAACAGGGGGAGTTCCTCAATGTTCCTAAAACCTCCCTTTTCACATCATAGATTTTATGTCAAATCAAATTCATCATGGCATTTAATCATGACCAAAAACGGTGCAAAACCCGAATCCAATCACATCAGTACCATTCAGTCCTAGCTCGGCCTAATTATGATTAAGCCGAATCAACCAATCCCATCACTCAAAATCTTGCAATTATTCACTAGCCTTGACTTGGCGTCCCGACCCAAGATCTTTTTCCTCAAAGTTACATATAATGGAGGGGGGAGAGGGAGGGGGTGGCTACCATAGATAGCAATAGCTCTCTGCCATGTCCTATGCTTTTTCTGCAACACTAGAAGAATCAAGAAAGACTTTCAATCTCCCCCCCAAAAGAGCCTAGGGATCTAAAGAGCCAAGTTACACAAGCAAGCTTGGCAGTGAAGGGGGTAGTCTCTGGTCTTGGCCCCCTTTACTTTCTAACCTCATGTATGATAAAGGGGGGGGATTTTTCTCATGGTGTTTGTGTTGAACTTTGTAGGAAGGGAAGGGGGGAGTGAATGTGAAAGGAGAGGAGGGCGTTGGGGAGGGAGGGGTGTCGTACAGCTGCGGATGCTGAAGGAGGGGTTGGGTAGGTGGCTGCACTCTGCAGCTACCCGACACTAAGTGTTCACGTGAAGGTATATTATGTTATTTATATATCTCTTTTAGTTTTCGTTTCTTTTCTTCTTTTTTGGCACCTTGCTAAAGCTTCAGGGCACGTGTCGTGCCGCTTGGACCATTTGTCTACCTTGAGTAAGGGCGTGCGACAGGACTAGTTCTACCTGGGAGTCGGACCACACTGCTATGAAAAATCAATTCAATCCTAAGATTCCCAATTCCAAATCTTTTGGAATCGATAGAAGTGCTTTGGTTCTTAGTTCCTAATTCTGAATTAAGAACTACTCAGAGAATCGGATCAACTAGACTGAATTTGGAATGGGTTTCAAAAACCCTAAAAACTATAATTTTTCACTCGTATCTCTTTCTCAATCATCTCCAATCTTAATCAGATAATTCACGACTCTCTCTCTCTCTCTCAAGACTCACCCTCCTTCTCACTCACTTGCGACTCGCCCTCGCTTGTTTACATTTTACTTTGAATCATTTTATTACTCACATTGTTTTGCTATATAAGATGAAACAAAAGGAATGAACAAAAGAACAACTGATTCTCGGTAGACATTGAAACCAGATTTAAAAAACAAGGTATGTTCCAAGGCATAAGAGATATGTTCCATATTTCAAACACTAGGAATCGATTCAAGGTATGTTTCATATTCCAGATCTCGAACCTACTCATGTTGAAACCGATCACTCATAATCTTAAGCACAATACACTTTTTTTATAAAAAAAAATAAAAATTATTGAGGGCGACCTCAAATCTTTAAGAGTAATTTATTGCTAACTCAGTAAGACAAGCCTACCCGATAATCTGTCTCCGATTCTTGGATTATTGACCCCTAGCCACCTTTTTTCTTTTTTTTTTTTTTTTTTTCTCTCCTCTTCTTTCTTTCACATCATTTTTACGTTCCTTTTCCAGCTGGGGAATCTGTTGATTACGTACGGACATGGATGGGCCCGGGTGCACAAACACCGACCCATAATAGAGTCAAGTAAAGAGATGGAACGGTCCGACCAAAGAAAGAAACGAAAAGGAGATGGAAAGGTCTGTTTGATATGTACATGCATACTCATTGTGAAGGGGTGCTATACTTTCAGGGTGTACAATGGAACTTGCAGGAGAAGCATAGATATCAGTGCAATTATGTCGAGCCGAAGTGTTGGAAAAGAAAGGGAACGCTTGTTTTTTAGAACTTTCAGCTGCTGCGTCCCCGCCCCGAGCCCTATGACTCGAGGGCAGCTACTGGGGACTTCAGCTTCTGTCGTATGTACGTACAGTGTTCGATATACCTTCGATGTTCAGCACTCGAGTAAACAATTTACAGTAAGGTGCGGAGATAATGTATCCTATGATCATTCATTTGCCAGTATTTTACGGACAATAGAAATGATTTACAGGCTCTTTTTTTTTTGGGTATAATGCAACCTAGCATGGGTTTGAGCGTCTACAACAGTTCCGTGGCTTCTTTTTCCCTATAATCTAAAGGGGGAAAAGGGGGGAAAACGAGAATTTCCGAAACATCAGCTCCTTTGCCTGTTAATTCTGCCGTAAAATCACTAGTAGCACAGGCAAAATCAACAGACCTTTCACACTTGGCTCGTGTCCCAGGCATTGTGTATCCAAGCAGTAAGACGACTGACTTCGACTGTATTAGGATTTGTGGAACCTGTCATGACAGCAAGCTAGGCCCGTTTTCGGTAGCAGAATGAGCATGACCATGGTTATGATGTCTTGCCAGTTGGATGTCCCGCGAAAAATGTGTCCTCTTTTTGGCATAGGGAGCTTCTCTTGCTGCAATGCAAAACAAACAAGATTGCAGCAAAGGTGGATTACCTAAAGGAAAGAAGGATCTCGATCCATTCTGACCTAATACAATTGTCAACTTGATTTTACTTTATATGTAGCATAAACCCATTCAGTTATCGCTTCTGCCCCCTAATTTTGGCCTTTCAATTCTGGTTCTACTATCACATAAAAAATCCCTGGAAAAGCATTGTGGCCACATCATTCATACATAGTAGGGTACTCTCTGAAATTTAATATATATGTCAGATTCTTCTTGAAACGTATAGCTTCACAGATTGATTTTTCATTATAGTTCTAGTATCTATTTGACATTAAATCTATCATTTCATAAGCTTACCAGCGATCTGCTGAGCCCGGAGAATGTTCTGGCGCCTCTTCCACCAACACACCGAACACATGACAAAAAGTAGCAATGCTACACAGGCACCGAAGGCGATGCCAACCTTTGCACCTGCTGAAAGGTGGGGACCACAAGTGGGAAGGCCGGGTATGCCGCAAAGACCAGCATTGTCAGTGAAACTGTAACAATTCGCAGCCAAGGAACTCATTTAGCTTTAATCAGCAAAGCTCAACCGCATGAAATAAACATAATTAAGTCAGGCATTCGCTGCTAATAGAGCCCCTAAATTAAAAAATTTCGGAGCATACTTGAAGCTTGCTCCGTGCAGAAGCCTCCCTCCTAGGGCTGCAGGGACTTTTCCTGATAAAGAATTCCCATTGAGACTCCTGCATCATGCCAATGCGGATTAGACTAGAGTCGCATCACATCATGCAAATCATTTTTCTTTCAAACTCAACCAAAAAATTTTCTTACAGTTTCTTCAAGGATGTTAACTGTCCAAGACTTTCAGGAATTGATCCATTTAAGAAATTGTAAGAGAAGTCCCTGCAATAAATCTTTTTAGAGTTAGGATTTACATTATAAAAATGTCAAACCAGGGTGCAATCAATTTCAACAAATCCATCAGTTCAAGAAAATTTAAGGACCCATCAGATCTTTAGGCAAATTTGTACATTTGAGACTGTCTTTTGAAGTAAGAGTGGAAGAGGGGGAGAGAGAAAGATCCAACAAATATGAACATGTGTATTTGGAGGTGATTATCAAGAAAAAGAAAAACCCATTAATGTTTCCTAATCCTTGTCCAACATACGGTCCGCCAATGCTACGAGTCCAAAAGGTCAATTTTCTGTTGGATGCTCCTGCTTCTTAAAAGATATCTCTCTGATATCTCCATCATCATGGTGGATATCTCTGGCTCCCTGTCAACATGTCCAAACGGAATTTTGTATCTGTGTACCATCACTTGTTTTCTCTGTGTCAGAAGTGTCATCTTGACATCTCTCATCTTGAAGGAAATGGTCTCAGCCAAAAAAAAAAAACAAAGAGGGGATTGCCCTTCTGCAACCCTAACTGCCCAACCTAAGAGAGGACTGCTGATGCATTCCACTTATTGAACCGAATTTTATGGTCAGTCTGTGACCCCTGGATAATGAAGGCATCGTTGAGGTGATCTCTGAACCGAATTTTATGGTCAGTCTGCGACCCCTGATGCTGAAGGCATCATTGAGGTGATCTCTTAGTTCCTACAAGGTGGAGATGATGGGGTTGGTCCATGGATTTCTTTCATTTTGCCACATTTTGCTCAAAGGATTGAAGGAAGATAGTGCATCAAGTTGTTCACAAGAGGCAATTTAATCCTCTTCCCCTAGGGATCCCAGATGAGGGAACCCTAAGATAGCCACTGGATCCAACTACCATCTTGTGTGAAAAATGGCGAGATGGTGCCTACGACTCCTATCCACTGGTGGACAACATCAGTAGTTCAATATCAAGAACAATTTAGTTAGACGCTGAACTGGTTTCAGGTTAACTGTGCACACAGACAATGTTGTCGGAGAGTAAGGGTGGATTGTACACAACTAAAAAAAACATCAGAGAAGTAAGATAGACAGAACAGCTCAGAAAACTGGCCGGTTGCCTTTGATTTTGCCAATACAAAAGCAACAGAAGGACCAAATTAGTCAGGCAAAATTTGCTGAAGAGCCTAAATTTGGTCATTGGAGCAGGCACCAGCCAAGAGTTCAAAATGCTTCAGGTGATCAGTGACAGAAAAGCTCTTTCAACAGCCAAACCAAGTAATAATGGAGAATTTTACTTAATATTGTCAATATTGTGACAGCTAAAAGCGTGAAAAAGCTTCAAATTCCATTAGAAATTACTCACAATGTCTCCAAGCTAGCTATTGTACCCAAAGAGGATGGAATGGGCCCTTGAATGCTGTTTCCACTCAAGTTTCTGCACGTGCCAATTGGAAATGATTCGTGTCAAACACAATAAAACATGAAGGTATGGAGATACTTTAGTCTGATGACGTCTGTCTAAATTCTCTTTTTCGTGTAGAATTATGCAGTAATACCATGGCACATGAATAACATATGTTCAAAATGAGGCCATCTCCTCCACTTACATTGTTACTATATAATTAATTAGTAAGTGTTTCGCAGTTGATGCCCTCAATAGAACATGGCATTTTAATAATCCAAAGGAAACTATTTTAGCCAAAGCTAAGCATCTCCTTTGTAGATGATACATTGTGAATAATTTGACTTGGGAAGTATCTTTAGATACTTACATGCTCAGTAGATGGTGCAATCCAGATATATTTGGCAGCAAGAACCCCCTCAAACCTTGGTTGCCCAGCCCACTGATCAAACATAGGTACAAGTAGAAAGCTTAGTCATTACATTACCTAGCTAAACCTTCCAAAGTTTTTCCGATGCAATTTATTGTCTAGAACAAGAGAAAGTCCAGTAAAGATTACTTTCAAAGTTAGTGTTTCAGCTAAATAAATGTCTAGATTAAGAAACTGTCTGTTGGAAAGTTTAATATAACTGAAATAACAAGAGTAAGACTAAGAAAATAGAATGAAGCATATTCAGTAACCCCAGCAAGCAGTTATCCAGCCAAAGATTGCAACAAAAGACAATCACGTTTTGCATTCTGTATTGCATAATTAAACTTTACACCATGCGTTTTGAAAATTAGTCACCATCCTGAGAGTAATATAGTTACTGTTTATCCTAGTTCAATTGTTAAATTACACTTCTAAAAGTTACAATGCTTGTAAATATTCATGATTGAATGCATTTCTGACTGAGAGTGAGCAGAGGAATGAAGCAAGTAATAGCTATCTGGTTGACAGAACTTCCTTTTTAGGAGAACTTAGGTTCCAATGGTTGGTTATAACAACAACCTCCAGACATGCTGCAATTCACAAAGAACATCTATAAATAATTACGATGATGTTCAAAGCTCCTAATTTGGAGGATACAAACTGTCAGTTAAATGCATGATAAGATGCAGAATACAACTTCTAAAAGCAAACAATGTGGAAGTGTATTTGTGTCCATGCTATATGACAAGGATCATTAACCTTAAGAACTATCTGACATGAATTATTCTGAGTTCCTAGAAAGCATGCTTGCAAATTCATGATTCATCATTTGCACATTCTAACTCAGAAGGCTTTAAATTTACTTCTACAAGACTGGAGCCTGTTGCGCCAATATTGACAATCTGATGGGATATGCGAAGCCAACGGGTTTCGGAATTATGGTTGCAAATCCCCTCATTCAGACAAGGAAGAACAATGGTTGCATGAAGACCAACATAAAGCATACAGTTGGGCAGTGATGGTGAGGTTTCTGGGAAAATAATTGGAATTGCTGGCTCAAAACTCAAAGAGGGGAAAAGATCTATGTATCCTGCTTCATACGCACAAGTTTGGCGCATCTAATAGGAAAGTTCAGAGCCAAACTTCAACACAGCTAGGGATCTAAGTCTTTATTTTATGACATTCGGTTGGACAATGATGAAAGAAGCTAGTTGCCAAATAACAGGAAGATTCAGAAATGACATTGAATGATTGGAGAAAGGGAGTTGAATCATTTTTTGTGCTACCTCGGTCTACCTCGTTCAGGCAGCAAGATTAGCACATGCTTTAGTAATTCTTTCTGTTTTCACAGTCTGACCAAAATAGTACTTAAACAAGCTCACAAGAGGCATGTTGACTGCCAGATTGCTGAATATAAATGCCTAAGAGACAAGCAGCGAGAGGACACAGTTGAATGGGTCTAGGACAAAGAGATGAAAGGCAAGAGCCTAGTAGCACAATGCATAGCATGATGCGTGAATGTAACATATCAATATTATTGGTCTTGAGAAGCAAGCAGCAAACTGGATGCAGTTGAATGGGTCTAGGCTGCTGAGAAATGCAACATATCAATATTATTGGTCTGAAGAAGCAAGCAGCAAACCGGATGCAGTTGGCTGAGATAGAAGCATGACATGAGAAATCAAATGGATAAATTTGGACTTGTTTATATGCAGTAATTCATATATGTCAACAGATGTGAACCAAACAATTGCATCCGTATTATCCTTCACACTTTGGTTATCAGCAAAAAGCTGGCAAACAAACTTCTTATGACAGCATACTATTTACTTTTGGATCCCTCAAACATTTCCATTAACACTACATTGCAACTCCCCAAAAGCAGTGACATCAAGGCAAAGTCCCTTTGGCACCAGAACCAAAAGATAGCATGTTGATGAAAGGTCACGTTAGCTTGTCAAATATGAGATAAAAGAAGACACGGGACAAAGGTAAGATGCATTACAGTCCATCAATGACCCAGTTGTTGCCGGTACTGTTAAATCGACAATCAATGCCACTCCATGGATGTTGCTGGGGAACACATGGATCACCATTCCACCCAAATCGAAGAGGAAGCATCAATCCGTCCTTCAGCGTCTGCAGAGCCCTAACTAGAAAATTAGAAGGCAAAAGTTAACAAAGGCTAAAAATTTCCTTTCCATATCCCTTTCTACATCTTCTGTCGCTCAGCCAAAGGGGAGACAAGAGGGGAACACTTCCAAAGGAGTATTACAGGCAAGTTATTCAAAAGTTCTGCTTAGCGGTTTCAATTTGTAAGCTACATGTCCATTATCCTAGAGGAAAGACAGGGTGCATTCACTTTCGTGCTCCTCAGCCTAATACCTTGATGCCCAAAGTGAGAAAGATGACAGAGGAACAATATAACAGCATGTTGTAGAACGTATGATAACTATGGTCAGTCACTAAACCATATCAAGAACGTCAAAAGTAACACGTCTGGTGATAAGGTGAGATACCCATGCACATGTACTACATTTCTGGTTTAAAAGAAACATCTTAAAGAAGTGCATCACAGCAAGCACACAAGCACAGTATATAGTGTAAGGTCACATTTTCAGCAAATAAAGAAGCCAATCACTGACAGAAATTATCGTGCAAATTTAAAGAATTAGGGGAGTCACCAAACTCAATTGCTAAGTCAGTAAAATATCACTTAATTCCTGAGATAGCCTTCTTTTTCATTTCATCTATGATGTGATAAACCAGAAATCAATCAAGCAGGTTGTTACCATGACAAATCAAACACAAAAGCATGCAATATCTAGCGCACATTTGCCCTCATGTGAATACAGCTGTACTATTGGGCAATCTCAATGAACTTACACCATGCATTCAATCAAAACTTGATGCCATAGCCATAAGGATTGGACCAGTTGACAAATAAGCACACGGGATTACCAGTGCGGTAAAAGCTTTTAGTCATTTAACAGAGAAAGGTTGTATTGTACCTTCATCCACTGAAGTCTTTGACTCAGCCATGACAATTTCAAAGACTTCAATAGCATTAATTATGGCAATTTTGCCTGCTTTTGGTAGAAATCTGATTGTCAAAGTCCTCCCACTAACAGCTACAGTAGTGTTCAACACTAGAGCAGCATAACGATCCCCACTCATCTTTATTATGTCTACACCTTGAAAAACGGTATCACCATTCATCAGAATGTCAAAAACTCTTTGTCCCACTCCCGTAACTGAAGTATCTATTTCAGCAAAATGTAGCCAGACTGAGTAGTTTCTGTTAGGATCCACATCCATCGTATATTCTAAATCTGGCTGCTGACTAGTGCCAATAATTGCTGTCTGATAGAGACCTTCTGGGTAATAATTTGGAGGAAGCAAAGCCTGCTTAATGCTTTCTTCTGTAGATCTCTCCCGGTCATAGCTTGAGCGGAATGTTGTAACTGAGTCCCAAAACCTGTCCCCACCCCACTGATCCCCACTATAATCTGCATCAAATTTTGCCTTCCCATTGCCACAGCTTAGTCTTTTGACTGTTCTAAGAATCGTCCCTCGACCCCAGTCAGATCCAAAATAATATGCCCTATCATCAACTTGAAGAACTTCAATGGAAACAATGGCGGGATCGCCATGGCCAGTGCTATGGAGGCAAAGAGAAGCAGTGTTATCATCGATGAATACCCTGGCTTCAGCAAATACTTGGTCATCATGGTCGGTCCACCCGGACGATAGAGAACCAATCTGAGTGCCTTCAACAGAAACGTCAAACAGGGGTTCATTGTCGAAATTAGGCTGTTTAACTAATCCAAAGAAGGTCCTCACGGAATAGTGGCCGATCGGAATGCCATCAATGCTGTAGCAATTATCGGGCCCTTCAGATAAAGGGAAGTAACGGAGGGTGTTAAGCGGAGGAGTTATAAAGCTGGGCCTCGTTGCATTATTCGGTATACCTCCTGTATATGCAAAATCCTTAAACCACAGAGTATTCGTTGGCGGCGTGTGTACATCCTCACGAGCTCCACAGCTAATGCGCAATGCAAATGGCGCTGCCATATGAGAAACAGGATAGAAATTCTTTAAAAAAAACAGTATCTTAAGGCTAAAATCTTATCTACTTGGCTCCAAACATCTTCATTAGAAGCAGTGTAGATGCTTCTATCATGGAGGAAAAGCACAATCACATTCACATATAAGTTTTTGTGTAACAATTCTAATTCCAGAGATTAACGAAGTTTGAGCCGATGCCAGGTACTTCCTGTCCGGCTGGCCAAGGAAGTTGTTATTTTCATTCTGTTGTGATTGAGGTACATTTAGCAAAACATCAAAACGAAAAAGCAAAAAAAAAAAAAAAAAGGAAAATGCTACGATTTAGTCCAAGACTCTACATTTACAATCAAAAAACAAGGAAAGAAATGGTGAAGAAACAAGAAGAAAAAATAGAGAGCTCAACATATGCGCCCTCCCACCCAAGCAGTGAATCGAAATCAAAGTAACACAGCTTTTCTCTTCAAATAAAAGAAAAGCAACTGCGTGCAAACTCGCTCGCGACTTCGCCAGCGTCCGTAGCAAGTCGCGAGGACTCGTGTGATCGGCAGTCTCTCTCATTCGAGTCAACGAATCCCGACGGAACACCGCACTCACCGTCGCCGATTCAGCTCGCCGCGTTCATCTCGATTAGACCGCTCGACACGACCGGCGCTCAACACGCGCCGCCCCGCACCACTCCAATCAGCTCACCACAACTCCAAAAAAAAAAAAAAAAGAAGCTCCAGGAGCCCAAAAAAAACTGACGAGCCAGCCAGCGAGAACCGATCCCCGCGGAGCCAACAACCTCTCGCCTCCGGCAGCTCGCCAGAGCGAGAACCGCCGGCAGGCAGTTCCGCGGGGCCGAACTCCGAATAGTCGGGAGCTGAAAAATGGAAAGGAGAGGACTCACCGGGACGAGCGAGCGAGGTCAGGGCAGAGAGAACGAGAGCGAGGAGCCACGGCAGCAGGAGCCGACGCCGCCCGAGCATCGCGACGTCCGGAGCTTCGCTTCGCAGGCAGTCGCTCTTCCCGAGATCAAACCTGCATTCCCACGCGCATTCCCGAAGAAAGAGAGAGGGTAGTGCTTGGGACGTGAATGCAAATACAGAGGAGTTTGGATGAGCGACAGAAGAGTAAATTTTTATTGTATTATGGTCTCTCTCTCTCTCTCTCTCTCTTTCTCTCTCTCTGGTTTTGACTTTTTGAGTGGAGGGAGGGAGGGAGGAGGAGAGAGAAGTGATAGGGTGCATGTGAGGCTCATGAATCCCCCGGTGCACCCTCCCCGATCTGACGGCGCACCTGCCTCATTTAGGAGTCGTTTGCCTCCTCCGCTCCATCTGACCGATCTTCGTGTTGTGGGGCCTTTCTGTTTTTTTATTGAAAGGACGAGCCGAACGGGGTCGTTTCCGTGTTTGTGGGAGCAATCACGGCAGATTAGATGGCCAAAAAGTTTGTTCCTAACCCACATTTGAAGGGAGATGTGTATGATTCCATGTCATATAAAATCCCACCGTCAAATATTTGGAATCTCTCGACACTCCATTTTTCATTTGCAAGTCGGATTAAAAATGACATATGAAATTTGATAAATATAAATAAATACGCATACCATGTGAGATAAAATTATACTTTAACATGAGCTATAAGAACATTTTGACACTTTTATTCAATTCTTCTTTGCACTTCTGATTTGATGGGCTAGGGATTGTGATATAACTGATTAGACATGTATCCAATTTTCACATATGACATAAGGTGTGACGTGATGCAAGTATTATGTTTTCGTTTCCAATTTTTTGATTGACGGGGGAGTTAGTAAAGTTGCTTTCGGCTTAGGAGTGGGGTTGACTTTGAAAGCTAGACCTTTCTGAAGGGCCTGAATGGTTGCGTGATTGCCGGAGGGGGGAGAGCTTCGGTTTTCTCACTTGACCGCTCTACGTAAGCCCGGCCGAAAAGTTTGGACCCCTTGAGCCAAATCATGGAAATCCATATCACATTTATAATAAGATGACATCAGAATTCACATGAGCCCTGCTTGATTTGGCTCGTGAGCACAAGTAATATCTACTCATTGGCAAGACCCAAGAGCAAAATTATACACCATGCCCTCTTCGGTGCAGAAAAATAAAAAAAGATGCCCTCCTAACTTATTGAAAAATGAATAGTCTTATGTAGCCTGTATACGATATACAAATTCATGCTTTTAGTGTATATTATTACATGTTGAGTCTAAATTCAAGAATCATTTGTGTCATTGATTAATCCAAAATCACCTCTCGAATGGGCTAAACCCTCGATTTGGAAGCGATGTAAATGACTTTACCTAGTATGCGTGATGGCTATAATGGCTACGGTATTGCGCCTTTAGAGGCATGCGACCTCGGATTCCATCTTTTACTCGACCTAATCCTTTTTTCTTTTCTTGGTCGGAAACCTAATCTCTTGAAAAGCTTAGAAAACAGTTATTTGCGAATCATCTTATCAGTTGCGATGTATAAAAGTCCATTTTTTAAACCGGGTCGAGAAAGTGGGTGACAATAGGCCAATCGAAACACGACGCGTGTAATCGGATCATTTGCGGCCCACTACGGAAGATTGTAAGTTTGGACCGGACGAATCCAGCCCACATCTAGAAAGAGAGATTCCTCGTACGTGGTGGGTTCGCCTGTATGGGTTCTGGTCCAGGACCGACCCTGCGCAAAATTTAAGCCTAAACATAAAGTAGCTAGATGGGCCCCAAACCATGTCATAACAATACAGTTGACCTGTAAAGCTTACTCAATAGAATGCCTAAACAAGCCCATCGATTTTAAAGATCACAAGATACATATGGCCCAGGAAATCCATAAAGGGATTGTCTGAAGACCTCGTCAATCGTGATTCTCCAATGGATAGAGCTTGACTGGAGATCATGGCACGTGGCGATGATCATTTGACCCGAAACACAAAAGGGTATTTAGGTCTGAATCAGGAAGGATCCATCGGCTAAGAGATTACTGTAGTTGAAGTATCGAGGGCAGTTATCAGGCATCTGTAAAGTAGCACGCAAGTCAATAAGTTTTAAAGATGCAGGAAGAACAAAACTCTAATGCACTTTTAAGACAAACATACAATATGAGCAGGAGATGTTTGAGATCACAAGGAGCCAATCAAATTTTGGAAATAATAATTTAAATTAGACTTTGTGTTCAGAGTCAGTCATCAAGCAACTACGACATCCAAGAATGTAACCTGTCTTTGCTGATTTAATAAATCTTTTTCATATTTTCAATCATTCATGCCCAATTATTTGTCTATGCAATGTCTAAGTAATTTGAATACTACCAAGTCTTCGAGACATATTATAATCCATTCACTTTTAATTCGAAATCAAAATACATTACTTTAACCAATCATCGATCATACTCAATGAAGCCATTGAATTTCTGACGACCATAACTTGACAAAAGCACATGGTAACAAATAGTAACAATTGTATACACTAAACTTTTAACATTTCTCAGATTAAACACCATACCTCCTCTTAAAATTCGCAGTTTTCTCTAATAAACAAGAGATGCTTACATATTTCAAGAGCATGAAGATTGCTCTCAAATTAAACTTAGATCTTTGTTTTGAGAACTAGAATGATTCTTCAAATTAAAGCTAGATCTTTCTAGGAGCTGATGCACCAAACTTGGTCATGACAATGACAACCACGTTCGATGAAAAAGAAACAGCACCGAATAAGTTCCATCGTCCTCCATCATCGGATCAATCAAGATTGCTATCGAACTGGCGGGGCCCATGTGTCACCTCCAATCGGGGAAAGGGAAGAAAAGTAGTCACTCTACCTTAGTGTGATATTTCGGATCACTAGCCAATGCATATCGGACACTATTAATAAAGGTCAATGACAAAAAAAAAAAATCAAAAAGGGTACCCATGATATATTTATCTAAAATTATTTTTGTCCCATTAAAAATGTTAAATTAATACTTAGAGCCTATTTGCTCAGAACTAATTTTCATCTCATAAGAAAAAAAAATCCTAAATTGTTACCTCTACCCAAATTCATCCTCCATAAAAGTCGAGTTGCATTGATTTACGTTGATTTTCCACATCGGCTTTCTTTATTCTCCACGTTAGATCTACTTGGGATATTGGACGAAATGCTCACGGAAAGTGGATGTGTTAATAATGCACGTGGATTTTCACTTCATATCTATTTTGCAGTTGTCTGCTACGTGTGTTGACATATTTATTTTAATAGGATATTAGACCAAATGCTAATATGTGGCAAATTCAGGTTGGGTTCTAATTCAAGTTTTTCAATGGTATAAAAGATTAATTTGGGATAAATATATCATTATCATACCGATTTAAAGTTTTCTTTTCATGATATGAAAATCAGTTCCGGATAAATATATCTCAGAAGTATCGATTTGGGACTTTGGATGGTATTAATACTAGGGAAAATACCATAAAAAATCCCAAACTTTGCCTAAAGTGATAAATTTATCCCAAACTTTTTTTTGCAACATAAAATACCATAAACTTTGCAAACCGTGACACATTTATCCAATTAAGGATATTTTTATCTTATTTTTTTCCTTTTCTTTTTATTTTTTTTCTTCTTCTCTCTTCCCTCCACCGGCCATGGCGAAGGAAAGTCGGCGTCCGACAAGGGCTGGCTAGGGTTGCCCTCGTCGACATCGGGCGAGGGTGACCCTCGACTAGGTCGAGCAAGGGCCTGGCGAGGGGTGCCCTCGCTGGCATTGGGTGAGGGTACCCTTGCTAGATCTAGCGAGGGAGGCCCTCGTTCAACGCCGACAAGGGCCTCCCACACCAGCGCTAGGGGAGGGGTGCCCTCACTAGATTTGGCGAGAGAGACCCTTGCTCGACCCAGCCGAGGGTCGCCCACGCCGGTCGGGCGAGGGTGCCCTCGCCAGATCTAGCGAGGAGGCCCTCGCTTGACGTCCGCGAGGGCGACCCTCGCCCGACACCGGCGGCGACTCTCGCCGGACGCTGGCTTCCCTTCGCCATGGCCGGCAAAGGAAGAAAGAAGAAGAAAAAAAAAAGAAAAAAAGTTTTTAAAAGTAAAAAAATCAAAATGTTTCTATAATTTAGGGTAAATGTATCACACAAATGAAAGCTTAGGGTTTTTTGGTGTCACAAAAAAAAAAATTGGAGTAAATGTGTCATAATTGGTAAACTTCGAAATTCTTCATGTCATAAAAAAAAAGTTTTGAGTAAATTTGTCAATTTAGATAAAATTTGAGATTTTTGGTAGTTTTTTTCCCTTAGTGCTATGACAAACAAAATTTACACTCAACTGAGTAGCATCTTATACACGATTTAGATATAGGCATCCACTTTTTAAAAGATTTTTAATGGTTTCATTTCAATTGCAAGGGACCATGACATATAAGAAAAAAGTAAGAAGCCATCACTAGAATATTTACATTTCGCAATCTCTAGTTCTTGTCGGGCACGAAACTTCTGTGTACTTTAAATTAGTAAACTTTCTCTTAAAGAAATAAAAGAAATGATAATGATAATAATAGTAATAATAATAATAATATTCACCCACAGGAATAGGACAAAATAGCCATGATGAATCCAACACTTGTCACCAAAGCTACCCACACCTCAGCCATCAGTACGATATAATTTTGCGGGCCCCGCGTTTTACGGAGTCCCCTCATCCTTATCCACCACTGTCGCTGTCTATTTCCACTCCCCCAATTTTTTGCTATATCCACAACTCAGTTATGATACGATCGTGCGACCATATAAATCTGAGGTTAATGCTGCTAAAAACCCTAATTTAATATATATGTAAAAAAATTACTTTTTATTAATTTCATTCAAATTGAGTTAGATGATACATTTGGAAAGTGATAGAATTTAAATTTATCATAAATATATCAGTTTGAAAGCTTTGATAGTTAAAAATTTAATTGTGGATAAATTTATGATATACATATTAGTATAAGGTTTTTTTTATAATAAAATTTAATTTAGAATGAATTTACTAAATATACATTAATTTAAGGTCTTTCCGTCATTGTAGCTTCAAATGGCTAGATGATTTTACTACTTGCAGAGCGACTATTACTACGCGCAGCAGATGCAACGTGTCCTTCGATCCATCTCCTCGGCGAGATTTTTTAGCTCTTCCCCCGCTATAAATCGAGCCCGTAACGCTACTTCAAGCCTACCCATCTAGAGATCGATAGAGAAGAAGAAAGCAAGAGAGAAAGGAAGAAGATGGTTCTTCTAGAGAAGCTGTGGGACGACGTGGTGGCGGGGCCTCAGCCCGAGCGCGGCCTCGGCCGGCTGCGCAAGCTCGCCACCAGCAAGCCCCTCGTCGTCGCAGGTCAGAACGATCTCTCTCGTGTGATCTTTCTCGATGGTCCGACATGATGAACGCGAAACAGGGTCCGTGATGTGTGTTTTGATGGTGTTCGGTGTGTTGCAGATGCCGGGGAAGGCGGCGAGAGCAGCGCCGGAGGGAAGTACCAGCGGTCGGTATCCATGCCGACGACCCCGCGGACGCCCGCCACGCCGGCGTCCCCGGCGTCGGTCCGCAAGGAGAACGTGTGGAGGAGCGTGTTCCACCCGGGGAGCAACCTCGCCACCAAGAAGATCGGCGGCGAGTACTTCGACAAGCCGCAGCCCAACTCACCCACTGTCTACGACTGGTAAGGTCCTCTGCTTCGTAAGCACGGATTTCATTCACATCATGTTTCATAATTTAGTGGATCTCTATGTTCCAAGAGCGGAAACAAATAGTGGGTCGCAACTAATTATGTGGAGAAAGATCAGGGGATTTTGGACTAGATGATACGAGTTTTTCGGCTACCCGGGTCGATAATCGATCGAATTCTCGTGTAAATTGACGCCTTTTTTGGTGAATTACGATGCGATCGCAGGCTGTACAGTGGCGAGACTAGGAGCCAGCATCGCTGAGGCGAGGGAGTGGCCGAGATCCAGGGGCGCTCGAAGCCGAGGCCCGGTGAGGTGGCCATGTAAATATATGGTGTGCCCTGCTTTGCTCTGTTTTCAGCAGGGTCTAAAAAAGCTTTGCTAAGTAGTATTTGTATGTATTTGACTTTGATGAGTGAGTGTTGCGTTTGAAGGTATGGCGATTTTGTGACAAGTGATGAAAGCGATGTAATGAGTTATGTGATATGGAATATATGAGTAGTAATGAGTACGTGAAAGAGCTGGATTCTGAAACTGCCGTGAGATGATCTCTATGTTGTGACGATGTCGATTTTCATGCGCCGATGAGGGTAAGTGTGTTCCCTGGCGGCAGCGGGCGGCGGCGGCGGCGGGAGGCTTATTCTACTTTTGTAGAATAATTGGGACGCACGAATGTCGCGAGAATTTCCCCCTCCTGTCAATTTAAGTTGGTGGGGATCGGATCCTAATTACACTCGAAATGCGAAGTTTCAAGCTGACTCTAATATTGGACAATTATCGTGCACGGACGGCGTTATTTTTACATGATAGGAGCCTCTAGGCGATTCAATTGAACTGCGCAAGTGTGTTGATTTGATCCAGCATAACGAGCGAGAGATATACGTGCCCTTGAGAATGAGAGGGTGATTCGATGTTTTGAATCTGGAATTTATTTTGTTCATCTAGAAATCGACGCAAAAAACCTATTTTACCTTAAAACCTATTCTACTTGCATGATATGGGAAATGATTTTTTTTTTTATTTTTGTAAAAAATCGATATAAGATAAATTTTAAAATAAAGCAAAAGGGTAGTTAAGTTTATTTAAGAATAATAAATTATCTTCTTCCAACTTTAAAAAAAGTTATAACCGGTTCGAGTGGGTGGGTTCGAAACTCAGAATATGAAATCTACCCTCATGGTATTGGCTCCAAAAATCTTGAATCGGGAATCAGATCCATTTCCAATGGAATCGAGAACCGGACCAGTTTTTATGGGCACTCCGATCAACTGGACTGCTTGCACAGCCGTAAGGGTGACCACGTTTAGGCGAAACTGCTGGTACGGGCCACAAGTCCATTTGCCGGAAAGAACAGAAGGAACAAAAGAGTGAGCCCATACATACGTGAGGCCCAAAGCCCGAACCAGTAGGCCCAGCCCAATGATGTGTGCTTCCATGGCCTACTCCACTTTCAGCTTCGACGCATTAGAACCCACTTCTCCCTCAAATCTGAGGTAAATCACAGTACAAACTCAGCCTAATGATCTAGCTGTCACCCGCGCACTCGATCGCCGCCCGCTGCCGGGGAGAGAATAACACAGCTCACCGGCACCGCCTACTGAGGTGGCTTGCCTCGACGTGCCGCCAACATAGTCGAAGGTGGCCAAAGAGGCTCCGCCGGCCGTGAATTGAACCTCATGCAAGATGTTGTCCAGGTCAACTTAAGACCATGGCATGATTAGTGGAAGTGGACTAGCGCAAAATTCGGAATTGGATACACTTAATTTCCGAGAGGCATCTTTCAGGGAAATTCTGCGACAGATTTTGTTGTGCACTTCACGAAACAATGAAGGCAATAAAGAAAACGAACACAATTGATGGTAGGAAGTGGAAGTATGATTGGTGCTGCTTTTGGCTGTCTTTTGGATAGGTAAGGGCCTACCCAAATTGGTTGTTGAGAGGGACACTAAACATTATTTGTTGAATCAATGGCAGAAAAATGACCCGTATTGTCACTAAAATCCCGTCCGATATGCATGTCATCCATGGACTTTTAGATTGTTCAATGTTATTCCTGAATTATCGGTAAATGTTCAATTTAGTACCTAAATTATATGAAAATGGTCAGTGTCGTCCTTCCATCGATTCAAGTTAATTGATTATGCTGATATGACTTATAACTTGTTAAGTTTGAACATTGGATAATAAAAGAAAATTTACATGTGGATTATCTATATAAGATAATTATCTTGAATGAAGATATAATAATTCATATCATCATATAATGATGGACATGTTAACACTCCTTTTTTTTTTTCTTAAGTGGATAAATAAATAAATAAAAAACGTGTCGACTCATCATTTTTAAAAATCCAACTCAACATATAATAATCTATATCATCAAACTGATTGTCGTTTTAGCAAATGGAAAGATCACGTTAGACATTGATCAATAGTTCATGGATTGCATTGAACAAATTAAATATTTAGGGATATCATTACACATTGGGTTAAAGTTGAATGACCATTTGTGTCATTCTCTCATAAGTGAATTTATAATATCTCTACTAGAATTTGCAATGAATTGGAGAGATTTTTTAAATCATCTGTCAATTAAATTGACCATTTTCATCCTTTATTAAAGTCATATTTTATCAAGCTAGAGATGATGAAATTAGGGACAAACATCCACTTGAAATTCCCACGATCTGCTTTTATGAACAACTTTCTTTAAATAATTCAAGGTTCATCTATTAGAAACTAATCGCTCTTCACCAATATATGTACGTATGCGAAAAAGAAATTGATTCCATACTTATCAAAGCATCAAATCTAATATGCGTGCCTAACCATCTTGATTGCGAGTTTTTCACAAAAAATTTGCTAGATATTCCTTGTACAAGCTGTGGAAATATTATTGAGCGTTGCTCAACAATAAATTTTATATGCTCTTTATATTCATGTAGTCTCCGTTGGTCTATTAACGTAAGTTTTTGGGTTGAAATTTCTAAGATTGTATTAGAGCCGGTGCTATTTCTTTCATGTATGTGCATCCACCCCATCGGTCAAATTCCATGCGCCACTCCTGATCTGTTTGCAACTAAGAAGAGAGTGTTGAAATATTATCAAATATCGCTTGACAACTGGTCTTATAAGTTTTTTTATATTCATATGGACTCTCTTCATATATTAATTTAAGTTTATGAGACGTGTCAAAGGTGTGATTGTGATGCTACGAAAATCTCGACATGAAGGGCTGATTAATTAGCTGTCCTTTTCAGCACATTATGCTGTTGCTGTATGTGCTTTGATTTATTGCTGTTCACATTCTCCTCCTTGACTCTATGGCTCCTAAGCTTGCCTGCAATTGCATGGTATTGGTCCTCTCTTAATCAAACCATACTTTATGTGTATTATATTATAATAGTTACGTCAACCGAATCACATTCCTTCAGCTTTATTCCACTGATTTTGCCGTTGACACAGCTAGGAAAATCAAAGCCGACATTACCGTATTCATTAATGCATTAAAGCAAAATCTTTTTTTTTCTATTGATGTGAACGCGCTTTGTAAAGGTTGAGAATATTTTACAAAAAGAAAATCTTTTTATTTTAATATTAGAAAATCTTTAAAAGAAAAACACGCCACTTATGCACGTATCTCAATAAGTCTATCATAAACCAAATCTTACGCGCATGTGGATAGAATAAATCAAAGTTCAAAAAGTTTATTATTAAAGTCTTTTTTTTTTTTTTTTTTGTTGCTTTTATGGCAAGAGAATTCGGTTTAAATAGGTTGGCATGGTTTCGTATGAGTCTGTTTAGGGGAAAAGTGTTAAAAAAAAGTCCTAAGCTTTTTACATTTGTGCTAATTTAGTCATAAACCTTTTTTTGATGTCAATTTAGTCCTAAACATTTTCACTTGGTGCTAATTTAATCTTTTCAAGTTAATTTTGGCTAGATTTTGCTGACTGGGTGTAAGTTGGTGACATAGCACGATCGGTCTTTGGCGTGAATAACTTTTAATAATATTTTAATATTTTAGAATTTTTAATTTTTCTTTTTACTTTCTTTTTTATTTTTTTCCTTCTCCCCCTCCTTTCTCTAGCCGGTTGCGAGATCTTGACAATCGGCTAGAGGTGACAGTTGGCGAGGCTTTAGCCCTCTCCAATGGCCGCGAGGGTGGCCTTGCGTCGGGCTGGCGAGGGTCAAGCCTCTCTAGCCACCGGTGAGGCTTGAGCCCTCGCTATTGGATGTGAGGGCGGCCTCGCCTAGGCAAAGTGAGGCTTGCCCTCATCGGTCCGGCAAGGGTGAGCATTGCTAGCCCGGCGTGAGGCTACCCTCACGGTAGAGCCTCACTAGCCGTCATCTTTGACCAGTCGGCGAGGTTTAGCGACCGGCTGGAGGAAGGAGGAGAAGAAGAAAAAAAGAAAAGAGAAAAGAAGATAAAAAATTTCAAAAATTTCAAAATATTATTAAAAGTTGTTCACGTTAGCGTCAATTGTGTCACGCCAGTTAGCCGGCGCTTAGTTAGCAAAATCGAACTAAAATTACCTGAAAAAGACTAAATCGGCACCAAGTAAATATGTTTAGGACTAAATTAGCACCAAAAAAGTTTATGACTAAATTGATACAAATACAAAATATTTAGGATTTTTTTTAACACTTTTCTCGTGGGTTTGGTTTGGAAAGTTCGCGATAAAAAAACCTTTCAAAATGTGGATCCACGTGAAAATTGACAAAGCATGTGAACAGCCCCTTATTGACTCTTAAATAGGAAGTGAGAATTTGACCACAAAATCAAAAGTACATAATCGCGGCTAGGCAGTGAGGCTTGCCCTCATCAGGTTCAGCAAGGGTGAGCATTGCTAGCCCAGCGTGAGGCTACCCTCACGGTAGAGCCTCACTAGCCGTCATCTCGACCAGTCGGCGAGGTTTAGTGACCGGCTTTGGAGGAAGGAGGAGAAGAAGAAAAAAAGAAAAGAGAAAAGAAGATAAAAAATTTCAAAAATTTCAAAATATTATTAAAAGTTGTTCACGTTAGCGTCAATTGTGTCATGCCGGTTAGCCGGCGCTTAGTTAGCAAAATCGAACTAAAATTACCTGAAAAAGACTAAATCGGCACCAAGTAAATATGTTTAGGACTAAATTAGCACAAAAAAAAGTTTATGACTAAATTGATACAAATACAAAATATTTAGGATTTTTTTAACACTTTTCTCGTGGGTTTGGTTTGGAAAGTTCGCGATAAAAAAACCTTTCAAAATGTCGATCCACGTGAAAATTGACAAAGCATGTGAACAGCCCCTTATTGACTCTTAAATAGGAAGTGAGAATTTGACCACAAAATCAAAAGTACATAACCCGGAGACAATCGCGGCTAGCAATGTAAAATAACACTAAATTGTAAAGACAACAGGAACATAAAATTGACCATTCTGTTTTCATTGATTGATTGGCGATGCCTACTAAGCAAATCCCCTACTTTGACAGCTATTTTCCACTCTTTCGTGCCCAACATCGACACTTACTTCTACAACTTATGGCTCCACTTCTCGATAGTAACGACGGCCTATGTTTTTCGACCTTCATAGTTAGTGGTCTCCGTGATTTATAGGTCCACCACAACACGATTATGTCGGTCTCCATAACCATGTCAATTTACCCAAGCGAATTGCATTAGAAATTATCAGACCAATTACTTTGGCAGTTACCTGCCAATCGTTGGCCAGGCAGTTATCATGATTCGTGTCGATCGTGGTCCTCTTGTTAATCAAATTGAGCTTCATTTGCCAACACTCATGTCTCAGGACTTAATAATCGCTTGTTTTTGCTGTCGACAATTACTTAGTCATCTTATCGACTGTCTATATTTATCAACTAAGAGCACATGACGCTCGCCCAAATTCCGCCATGTATTGCTCGGTCTCTCTTAGTCTGAGTCATCAGTCAGGAACTCAGGCATTTTTTCTTTTAATGTCAACAGAGTCGGAAGCCGATTGTCCCGGCGAAGACCCAACAAGGACGCCATGATAAAGCTGTCGTCACAGGATTGTATTGGAAGTCTTACCAAAATCAATTTCGTTTCCGGGGAAGAGCCAAGCAGGGAGACGACAATTCGTCCAAGGTGGGGAAATTTGTTGTAGCAGTTGAGAGGGAGTGCGTGTTCCTGTAATAATGACACCGACGTGGGTGGTGGGGAGTGCTGCTGTCCGTGTTTGACGCCTTCTCCTTCAATATTTATTCTCCTCCTACGTACGCAAAGACGAACGCACGAATCGTGAAGAGATCGAGCGATGACGACCAAGGCAAGGCAAGTTTGCGTGAGGTGTCCCCTTTCCTTTTTGCCTGCGTTCATGCCGTCAACCCCGTCCCTCTCACGCAAACCCTAGGATAAAGATTATAGAGAGGGAAATGAGTAGAGCTCGAGCTTGAGTCGATTTGTATATTTCGTGGCAATGATGATCAAGGCTAACATGATAGGACAGCATGCATAGTTTCTGAAGATTATATGGCGATGGGGTTCATAATTACATTCTAGGGTTTGGTGTGATCGAGACTTAATCGTGTACAGTGAGATAGCTAGGGCGTTTTGTCCCTTAGGAGGCTGCAGTCGAGCTAGATTAAGCTTCAACAGTTTGTTGCTACGCGATGCCAAAATTGAAAGAATGACTTGATTCTAAACTCAAATTCTTGACCTAGTACAATCTCATATATGTTTAAGCTTGAGCTCGAACTCCGCATAGTTATTGAAGAGTGCACCTCAATGTAATAGTCGACCTTGAGGCCTAATTAGAAATGTGCGAATAAATTGAAAAGATGATAATATGATACTTATCTTTATTCGACACAATGTGCATAGTATTGATTCGGTATACTCGATGAGGCTTTGCAAGTTGCTCGAGTGAAGTAGAAGGAATCTCGAGCTAGTCTTGATTTGGCATTTGATCTGTGTGAACTCGACTTGATTATCTAGTTATGCCAATTGAACTATTGCAATTAGCTAGGCTTGTTGTGACTTGAGCCCCATTTGGTATTACCAAATTCAAGCTAAAGTCATCTTGCTACCCATACCATTCCAACTTTGACAACTTGAAAGCCCAAGTGACCGGTGCTCAAGTTGAGCTTGGAGATAGCTTGTGAGAATCCTAAAATCAACGGTAGCCATAGTGGCAAATGTTACCTTATACACAACTCACCTATATGAATTTGTTGTGAGCTCTGCGTTAATTTCTTATAAGAATCAATATGTAAAATTGGTTTTCCAAGTTTTCATATGACCAACAACATTTGATCTTTTAGGATGAAATCTACAAAATAATGTACTCATAGTCACATTTAAACAGCAATGATTAGTAAGGGCAGACAAAAAAATTCAAAGTTATCAACCGGGCAAGACAATTTTGCTTTAGCCCATCATCCTTGATTAATCGATTAAACCTAGTCCGAGGTCGGGCAAAACCAAAGTGCCCTCCTTCCTTGAGAAACCAAATCACGATACTAGAATGTTACGTTCGAGTGGTCAAAACTATAATCATTTGGACTCTTGTGTAAATATAATGTCCTGACAAATTTTGAGTTCAAACGGTGGTCAAAATGATATGACTAGAATAATTTAGAAGAAAGAGAACAAATCAGATTCCAGCGCTACAATCCGTACTCATTCCAACTTCTCAGGCATTCATTGATTGCCATGCCTTTTTACCTAAAATTACAAGAATGTCTTTGTTTAGAGAGTCCCAATACCTTTTCATCTTAGGCAGATACAAGAATAGTAAAAAGTGCTGCCCCTGCCTAGAGAAAATAATGATTTGATATCGTTAAGACTCTCGCTAAGTGTGCGATGTGAGTGTAGTGTTTTGGCTCATTGTAAGAATCATGGAGGATTGAACTGATTGATGAGGCACGTGGGAGTGGGAAGGTGAGGGAGTGGGTTATGCAGACAGATCCAAAATCATGCAAACCACATTCCGAATCATGATGCAAGAGAACCCCCATTTTGAAAGTGCCAATCCGTATCATCACATCGTGCTCTCTCTTGCGAACGAGGAGTGAAGAAACAGTCATTCAAGACAGTGACATGGCATGCCCATGATGTCCCTTTGCAATGATCGAAATAGCAAAAAAGGAGCCAATCGCAGATCCAATTCGGTCCTGGAAAATTCAACTGCTTGACCGAATGATGGCCATTGATGAGTCCAACGCACCAGCCCATGGACAAACGGGATGGATTGATTGATTGATTGATGGGGGAGGGGCCTCCACTAAGTTTCCTCAAAAGAAGAGCTGGAGGAGGAGTGGGGGTCCCAATCTCACCATCATGCGGTGCTAA
This sequence comes from Eucalyptus cladocalyx, assembly GCA_017140615.1. Lineage (NCBI taxonomy): Eukaryota > Viridiplantae > Streptophyta > Magnoliopsida > Myrtales > Myrtaceae > Eucalyptus > Eucalyptus cladocalyx. The sequence goes on from CM029519.1 coordinate 11,592,189, forward strand.
AGCCAGACAATGGATTGTTCCAACACTTGTCAAGGGAAAAAGCCTTTAAGATAGCCGGATGCAAAGATCGAAGAGAATGGGATGGAGGAAAAAAAATATATTTATCTTTCTTCCTGAGATTATTCGAAGGACAAGGAGAAAGTGTTAGAAGATGAGGAGGCTCCCCATTTGAAGGAACCTCATGATTGATTTTTGGACAATGTGGAAATAGTCCATTTGCTAATTGTTGCGACTTACTAAACTGTTGTTGGGGGTACTTTCTTGTCCCTGTGTTTCACTATGCATGACTTAAGCATGTCTTTGATTTTCCACGCAATGGAGAAGTTGATTGAGGAGAAAAAGGGAAAAAAAAAGCAGAAGCTGGTTATGGTCTTGAGTATGGTAATTGTCTCTAAGTGAAGATAAATTATCTTTAAAATTAACCTAATCATCTATATGAAAAGATCATAAAATTACATTTTTGGCTTATTGTTGGAAAGTGACTATTAATTGCTCACATTTTCATTATAAAGTTTTTCATGTACTCTATATCTTGAGCCATTATGGATTTTTAAAAGTGGAAGGAATTGTTGCACCACAATGACAATTAGGTATATTCAACAAGAAAAATTTGTAATCTTCGGTACATTAATATTTGTGTTATAGTTACTCAATACTTAAAAATGAAAACATCACCTGTTAAGTATGTTAAGTATATACTTCGAAAGATGCTCATTAACAAAATTGATGTTCCTCATCACAAACGGATTATAAGTTGTTTACTTACAGTTTTTTTTTTTTTTAAACAAATAGTAGAAGCAAGAAGAGGACTATAATTTCTCATCTTGGAATAAGCAATTAAAAAGAAGAGAGAGATGTGGAATTGTTTAAAACACTATTGAAATTAGGGGTCAACATTTCTAGCTCAACTTTGGAGTAGGACGGAACCTGCCTAGCTAGTGCTTCCCAGGTTCGCATCATTGATTTTACTTGGGAACTAGTCCAACCCGACTGGTTTAGTCACCAGTTCAAAGGCTAGAATTGTTAGTTCTATCTAGGAACCGATTTAACCAATCCGATTTCCAATTTGAACCAATTTTGAACTCTCTTTGAAAAATAAATGTTGTTGCACTCATCGAGAATCGAACCATAATCTTCAAGATGAAGAAATAGGAACATAACCACTTGCCAACAATTATTTTTATATTGAAATTGTGTAACTTTTATGAACTAGATGTTCTAGAACTGACTGGTTCAAGTCCTAGTTCCAATTTTTTGGAATTGGGGGAAATAAGGTTGATAAATACCGGCCTAAAATAGAAAATTAATCCATCATAAACCGATTACCTCTAATTGAAATATCTCGTATAATGTGATTGAGTGTGAAAGTACAGCGAATCATCTGACAAAAGCGAGCCTGCTTTGAGTATTAATTTGAGTCATCCTCAAAGGTGGTCTAGTTTCGAAAGAAACTAATAACTAACCCTAACTTTGACGCTGAGAATGGTGATGTAATCTTTTCTGGAAAAAGATATCCTATATTGGCGTGATGTCCGGATTTAAAAACTAAAGTGGTTTAGTGGGTATCTCGAGACTTTTAATTAAGATGGACCAATCCTATTATTTTATGGAAGATTAGACAAGGATCTCAATGTGGCAGATCAAAGATATGCTTTTAATTACTTGGAAATCACAGCAACAACAACCCACTCCATTCATTCCATCTATGTATAAATATATATATTTCTTCAACCAATGAGCTCATTTCATGCAATATTCCTTTGTGTCCCTCCACAAAGGAGTCAAAGCTTTTCTAAGGAAAGAATTATGGGGAAGTGAGCCTCGTCTATCTTTTTTTCCTTGGTGTGCAGAAATTTAAATGTTTTCAATCTCTATATTTTATTATACTTATATATATATATATATATTAAGCTTTTACCATCATTACCTTGCTGTGAAAATTCAATTTGGTTTTAAGCTTTTCTTCTATGAAATTTATTTTGAATCTTGATTCTTGTTCTCTCTTTACTCAATTTTCCTCTGCTCTTAAAATCTTCACGAATTTTCCTTTCTAATGTATACATTTGTCATCTCACTTTCAACAAACTCTTGATGATCACATTAAGTGTTGAACTCATCGTTGCATATATTTTCTTTGGTTCTGAGCATATTCAAGTTGGTTGAAAAAAATGATACTTCACTCTCTTACTTTGCCAAATATGCAAACAATAAGGATTGATAGTATAATTTTTATCTTAAGTATGGAAACCTAAGTCGTGAATTTCTTTTTTTCTTTTTATTGTCCTTTTCGTTTTGGGCCTGTGTAAATTTTTGAATAAGCTTTTATATCAATTCATTTTTTGCATAATAATGGAAAAATACCGGAAATGTATGTAGTTCCTAATTTGTTTGACAAGCCAACAAGCATATGTGTTGCAATCTGATACTAACTTTGTCACACCCTAAATTTATATTCAGAATTTAGGGAATGACTGTCCATCCTTTATAAAATAAAGGACAACGCCTCTAACCAAAATAAACCATTTTAGACTATATATAGCTTAACAAAACTTTTCGTTGAATGAAAATTGTACCAAAATCTAATGTAACATGCATTTTCCAAAACTAGAAATTGATAAATCCCAGTTTAATAAATTTTGTTCAAACGGAATTAAAGTCCCATCTCATCACCCGAAATCGCTCTCCACATGCAACTTTTCTTGTGTTCATAACCTAAATGGGAACTAAAAGAGGGTGTGCAAATCAGAGCTCAGTAAGCGACGACCACCACTTCTATTGAATCAAGTAATGAACAATGCAGCTTTAGAAACGAATATGTATTCACATGTATCAAGACAATAACATTAATCACTTTTCCCAATTAGCAAGCATAATGCATATATTCTCATGAGCAACAAATCATAAATTATTCACCACATCATAACCATATAGTATAGCAAGCCTATATGTACCAAATTCAAAACGGTCATGTCACAAAAGCCCTACGATCACACTTCAGTAGGTAACAAGATTCCAAAATTATAATGGCTATGGTAAAGTTTCGAACATGACACAAGCTACTATTTAGTGTCTAAAATCATGTCGGCCATGATTAAGCTCCGAAACAGGACTGATCCTTGTACATATTTATGCCTTTCCCATGCCTAATCACTTAGAAATTCAATATCCAAATTCCAGCTCAGCCATCGCCACTCCAATGCTTACCACTGCCCCTATCGACTCCCAATCTCGATAGAAAGACTCGGATTTGTGGGTAATTGAGATTAGGGTTTGTAAGAGATCTGAAGCATTCCGGTTTTCTAAGAAGGCAATTAGGCTTTGAATTCCTCCCAAAGTTGCAAATCTGTACGCTCTAACACAAAAAAGTTTTAAATGATGAATTATAATAGTATAAAATGGTTTCTTATGCTCTACGACATTGATTCTTCGTACTCCAACCTAGCAGAGAAAGAAAAACAGCAATGGAGCATAACAGAAGACCTGGAAAAAAAGAAATAAAAAGAACTTTCAACTTGACTGAGAAAAAGCAAGCGAGATGAGCACATCGTAAATGATGAACAGGTCAAAATCGGTTTTTAAGGATTTTTTGGAATCGTCAGTTTCTCACATGCAAAAAAGCGGATTTGTCCATCCTCTTTTTCTCTGTTCGTGTCCATCTTACTTTTACAAAGATATATCAGCAGTCACCTCCACTAACCACGCACAGATCCTTTACTCTTGACCCGTTTTTGTTCCTTTCCCCAAGCTCCTGGTGAGTTCTTTAAACTAATAGATGGTGCTCAACCGAGAATAATCAAAACAGACTCAAATTCTGCTAACACAAATTAAAAAACCAAGCCATAAATATCCAAAGAACAAATTCTCTCCATAGTGAACATAAATCATATTCCCCCCGACTTACTTACACGAATCCATATACCAATGCCATGAAAAGAAAACCCTCCAAGACCATAATAATATTTCATACAATTCCTCATTTGTATCCCACAAAACTAAACTCAGCACCACCAGTGTATTGTATGGGAAAAATTTGACAAAGAATCTTATAACCTAAAAAGTCGTCATCGTCGTCAAGAAGCTAATTCCAAACTTTAAATTTTGAAACACAGAAGCAACTGATCATGTGAAGAAAGAGCTTATGGAGGAGGGCCAAATCCTGGAAGATGGGGCAAGTGGTGATGATCGGATGGGCGGTTAACATTCAGACCGATTCTATTACTCTCGCCGCCACCGTGACCGCTAATACCAGCGCTCGTGCTTCCACTCCACAAGTTACCATGCTGATGATGTACATGTGAAATAGTAGGGCTATTATTATTACTGCTACTACTACCGGTATTAGCATTACTGCCCATGCCGAAGCCGTGACTCCAATCGCTCTGAAGAAACTGTGCTTGTTGATGAATCTGCTGGTGGTGGTGAGAGCTGCTTAAGGAAGCCAAACCTCCAAACCCTTGGAAAAAGCCCAAATTGTTGCTGCTGTTGTTGTTACTTGTTGTAGCACCCCCAATGTTGAAGGGCTGGCTCTGGTTGATAGACTGAACTGCAGCCAAAGAGGACAAGAACCCACCTCCCGGATAGAACGAGTAACCAAGAGGCCCCTCCCCGGCCGCCCCGGCCGGCGGCGGGGCCAGGTTCCCTGCGGCAACGTCCCTGAGGCTTTGAGGCAGGACCTGCAGGGATGAGTGCGGGGTGAGGCTGTCGCCGGAGGAGGCGGAGGCGGATGTGGAGGAGGAGGAGGAGGAGGACTTGGAGCGCTTGGCCTTCCGGCAGCCGCCGCCGACGGGGACGTTCCTTAGGGTTCCGCCGTGGGTCCAGTAGCGGCGGCAGGTCTTGCAGAAGTAGCGGGGCTGGGAGAGGCTGTAGTTGTTGTAGTAGCAGAACTTGGTGTTCATGGAGTCGCAGCGAGGGCACTTCTGGGGCTGGTGGTGCGGCGGCGGCGGCTGTTGCTGTCCGTCCGGTTGGGCCGGCCTCGATGTCGGCCTCCGGTCCAGCGGCGGTGGCTTGCTCTCTTGCTCCATGCTTTTCTCGTGATCGTCTCTCTCTCTCTCTCTCTCTCTTCGATTTCTTGTTCCGGGTTGGTCTTCTGGGGTCTCCCTTTATAGCTGAAGATGAAGATAACGATCAACGTGTCAGCGGATGAAGAATTTCGCACAAAATGTCTTGCTTTTCTTCTTTAACCTTCTTGAGAGAATCTGGGTAATTCAATACACAGAATCACTCAAGCAAAAGTTCCAGATCACACCCAACAAAACCATAACCCATAAATTTCCAAAATCTGATCGCTCAATTAAGAAGAGAGAGAGAGGGAAAGGGAGAGGGAGAGAGTCACCTGGTTTTAAGGAAGAAGGTGTCTGACGTGGCCAAAGTTTCTCGCGAGGTATGTGTCTTAAAAATCAGCGAGAAGCGAGTGAATAAAAGAGTGGTTTTCAGGAGAAGAGCTCTCTCTCTCTCGACAAAAGAACGAGTGTATGAATGAACAAGCTATAAAAAAACCCTAAACACCTGACCAAAGCTAAAGACTGAGTCAAGAACAAGCGTCAAAAAGAAAGAATCCAACCGAAAATTCAACCGCTATCTCAAGGCGCACATAGAGAGAGAGAGAGAGAGAGAGAGAGAGAGAGAGAGAGAGAGAGAGAGAGAGAGAGAGGAGAAGAAGGAGAAGGAGGAGGAGGAGGAGGAGGAGGAACAAATAGAGGAGATGCCGTCGATCAGTTGTGACGAGGTACGTGTTGCAGGCGACTTGTATCGAAGATATGGACCGGGTTAAGGTGCAGGGATTGAGAAATCTCGGTGGACGAGAGGGGCTGAGGCCAAGGCGGCGTCAGGGCGGCGCGTGCGGGTGGTCTTTAACCGAGGCTGCCGGTGAAGGAGGAAGGTGGTGGCTTTGTCAGTACTCCGACCCAAGCGACCCTTCTCTTCCCTCTCTCTCTCTCTCTCTCTATCTGTCTCTCTCATTCCACTTTCATGTCTCCTTCCTCCAACAGTGAACAGTGATGAATGTCTGCGTGCCTATCTCCTCTCCTCCTCTACAGTCTCTACTGACTCCTGAGTCTTCCATACTCCATTAAATTATTGATTTTTCAGTTCGTCCTGACATCATTCGCTGCCACTTGGGGAGGTCAAGTTTCACTGCTGTTCTCGATAACCCAGGCGCCCCCCCGACCCCGATCCCTCGAAATGACGGTCGTGTCCTGGAGCTCGTGCTTGGCTTTTGATTGCCCTAGGATACCTACAGAGTTGCCGTGCGGTATGTATTACCGGTTTTCTAAAGTTTCTATCCGAGGTTGGTTTCCTCTTCTAAAAGGTGGCGAGTAGGAGTGCTTTTTGGAATGTTTTCATAAAGAATAACTTATATTAATGGTGATGTGATGAGCATCATTTGTAAGGTTAGATAAGAAAGATGACGGGTCCATCCAAAATTCCTCCACAACGAGAGACACGATCAAATAGTTGAAATGACCCTTAGAGCGCTCTATGTACATTGAAATGGGCGACCAATCAAATGACCTAATCGCAAAAGTACTTAAATAGTATGAGACATAAGCTTGTCAATGTTGTTTTACACACTTGGGACATTTCTCTTGGTTTGAATTTGCCTTACTAAACTTATACCAAATCTTTTCCCTAAATGATTACCCTAAATAATTAGGCTCGCTTTTATTGGATTCTCATATGAGGACTTCACCTATTCTCAAATCATAAAATTATCGGATTGAGTTGTTTTTCAATTTCAATTTGTGTCAGAAAATCTATCGAATTGAATCGTATTTCAATTCGTGGCTAACCAATCTCATTTATGTCAACTTAAACCTCTCAAATGGTCGAGTCTCAAATGTGATCAGCTGTATGCTTAATTCACAAGCTCCTCTTTCCTCTCACGATGTGGTTGGTTGGGGGTATCAGTAACTACGTGATAGGCAAACCTAATGCGACAAAAAAAGGACGAAAGGTGGTACGAGAGTGCTTTGACCGGTTGACCCCACCTAGAGCAGAATGGGCGCTATCGTCTTTTCACGAGGTGCTAGGCTTTGGGGTGAGGAGTTGTTGCAACTCCCCGCAAATTCAACGTCACTCACTCATTCCCGACCAAGAATTCTGATAAATTCCCCATTAGACAGTTTCCTCGGTGTCCTGGTTACCTAAAAGAACGTGGATTAGAGCAAACTGGTATGGAAGACTTCTGCCATAGCGGATAAGAGTCTTGAACTGAAAATGCGAGTCAACGTTCGAACTCGGCACTCGAAGGTAGGGTCGAAACAGCACCGAGCGCACTGAGGCAAGGGATCCAACCCCTTTCGCCTCCCCGACCCCGGTCGGATCCTGACTACTGGGCTGAGAATACAAATTCATCCGATCCCGTCATTGGATTCTCCTCTTCCGGTGCTCGATTGAGGATCTCCGTTCGAAGTGGATTTAGACCATCCGGAACATTCGTGGGGATGAGATTGCTCAACAAGCTCAATTGAGCCTCTTCGGGTACAAGCCCATCCTTTTCCAACCCACGAGCAGTATGGGCTCAAATATCCCTCATCCTCATTTCTTGTAATTTCTAACTAAATCAACAATTTATTTCTACGGTATAAGAAGAAAAAAATAAAATTTAATACTTGCTCTTCCTCCCTTCATGTTCATCTTGGTAAGGGCATCTATGCTAAATTTACAGTTACCCAAATCAACTTATAAATGGAAAATTGCGAACTATTTGTCCCATTACATTCAAATTATAGGCTATAGATGGAAAATTGCTAATATACTGTTATCGCATTTTAAGTAAACCGGTGACAATTGTCGAAGTATCGAATTTCATTTTCTCCAAAACAGATAGTAATGACAAAAGCACACTCTTAAACATAATTTACCAAGTTGGAAAATGGATGATGGGTCGACACTTATTCACTCACCCCAAGAGGTTCATCCTACGTCTCTCCAAAAACAACAGAAGATCGAATTCATCATCTCATAATACAGGAGGATTAGGGTTACCACTTCCTTAATACTTCTTCTTATCATCGCTATCTCCGACCTTCCTCACTCTGATAACACCCTCGTCCACCTTCGTCCCTCTCTTGAAGTCGTCGTCCTCGTCGTCCGAGGAGGTCCCGACGACCGTGTCCTTGATCTTCTGGGTCGTCTCCTTCGCTTTACCCCACGCCCCCTGCGCCGTCTCCTTCGCCTTCTCCCCTATGTTCTGCACCACCTCCGCCGCCTTCGCGCCCCCTTGCTTCGCCTTCTCCATCACAGTCTCTGCCGCGCCTTCTGTCCTATCCGCTGCTTCCCATGCCGTCTCCTTCACCTTCTCCTTCCCTTCCCTTGCAGTCTCCTTCACCTTCTCCTTCCCTTCCCTTGCCTTCTCTGCGGCCTTCTCTGCAGCGTCCTCTGTCTTCTCCTTGGTCTCGTGCGTGTACTCCTTGGCCTTCTCCTTGGCGCTCTGGGCCTTCTCCTTGGCGCTCTGAGCCGTCTCCCTTGCCTTCTCGGCGGCCATCTCCGCAGCGGACTTGGTCTTCTCCTTGGCGCTGTGCGCGGTCTCCTTGGCGCTCTCAGCCACCGACTCCGCGGTCCCCTTGGTCTTGTCCTTCATGGCTTGCGCCGACTCCTTGGTCTTCTCCTTCATCTGCTCAGCTTTCTCCTTCGCCTCTTTCATGGCTTTATCTGCCTCCTCAGGGAGCGGTTCATCGGTCTCGTTCATAGATTCCTTGGACCGGTACGCCATGTCGGCCCTCGAGTCTCTCGGCGGGTCTCGGTTCTTATCAACCTAATACCAATACGAAGGAAGAAAACAGAAAAAAATAAATAAATAACCAATGATAAATTCTTATGCAAGTACCAAGAGAGTAACATACAATATCCACTTGATTACCTCATCGGAGTACTTGGAAGCATGAGAACTGAAGGAGATCCTGGAGAGCTTGCGAGAGGACCCGAGAGAGGCTAAGGATGGAGACTGAGGGAACGCTCTCGCGAGGTTGAAGATTGCAGTTCTGGCTATGGACATCGCGGCCATTGCTAGGGTTTCGTTTCTTTTGCTCTCTCTCTCTCTCTCTCTCTCCCTGTGTTCCGTGCGTTTTTCTGCTCGATATTTGCTCTCTTGGCTGACACAGGAGTCATCGTCCGTGGCCACATGCCAGGTTATATGGAGGAGGTTGACGCAGTGGCTTCGGTGTCTGATCGACACGTTGGCTGTTCTAAGGACAGGTGTAAGAAGGTGTTCTTCTCGGTGCAAGTATTTTCCTTTATAATATGTCTAAATTTTTCTTTATATTTGGAATTATCCAAGAGTAGGAAAGGGGGGAGGGTTACCGATTCCGGCACCGGCTACGGTGGCCAGAAGGGGCGAAGAACAAAGTTGGCCCGGAGTACTCAGCGTTGACTCGACTATGCAGCTTGAGAGCCCTTCGATTATTTAATTTGTTGAAGTCAAGGTTGTCAATGCTTAACTTGATGGGCTCGCGAGCTTAATCCAGCTTTTATTTTAATATGAGCAAAATTTGACAAAAAAGATATTAAAACAACAACATACCTAACATACCAATAACATGGGTAAATATTCGATTCAAGCTTTTCAAGATTGTGCTCGAAGGTTAATTCAGTCATAAAGCGACTGCAGTCCGATTAAGTCTGAGTGTATGCCAAATTTCTTTTAGTGAAGAACTTCAATATTGATGTCCAAACTGGTAAACACCTCAATCAAGATACAACAAGGAAAATAAGGCTTCCATCACCGAGTTTTTCTTTGAGGATCCCGTGCTGAACTACATGTATAATTCCTATCACCGTGCCCGATACTTTATAAACAGAAGAAAATGGAAGAAACAAAATCTCAATTCGGGAAATTGCCTGAAAACGGAAGAAACAATTTAACGTCGAAAGATGAATTGGTGCTTCTTTCCGCTACTCTTGCTGGTGAAAATGAGGGACACTACCGATGACATTGCTCGACAAGGTCTCGTTCTAGAACTCCGACGATGACAGCAAATTGCTCGGCAATCTCCTCAATGATGTGTTAAAAGAGAGAAGTTGGAGAAAAGTTCACGTGAAAAAATCAAGAGGAATCGAATTCAGGTTACTCTAGAAAAACCAACGACTTAGCGTATTGATTTGTTTCGCCCTACACTATTGTGAGTTGTTGATGTGACTAGCACGAATTACCTAAAAGGAGTAAATATGTGATTTTATAAAATCTTGACAAAATAATGCGGAATCGAACGAGTCAAGATTAAAATCTAAATAAAGATAAGATTTTGGAATAGGGTTCATAATCTGTTAAGCAGTGGAATAGATTTTAGAAGCAATAGCGAGTGTGCAAATGGACTATGCATACATTTGGTTCAACTTTCTCAAGGAGCTTTCAACCTCTAAAGCCTTTTGGGAAATTATTGGGGCGTTTGGCAAGCCTGTCAAAGGGACTTTCAATTAAATATTGGTCTTAGAAAAGCTGAAAGCCCAATGCTGATAAGCATTAGCTTTGAGTTTTCAACATCTGGTCAAATTTTGAAATTTTTTTTTTTTATACTCCAAAACTATTATCATAATTTTTTTAGTTTTTCGGTTTTACCTCTCATTGTTCCGATACTACCCTTACCTTCACTAGAGTTGGCAAATAGTTTAATATTTTTTTAATAAAAGATAAAAATGAAATCCAAAAGCCCTTTATAAAAAAACAGATTTGTCAAATACCCTTTACGCCAAAATAGTTTTGTAAATAATTTTTTACGGACAAAGTACAGTCCAAGTGTCAAAACTTGGCACGGAGGAACACTTAAGTGCCAAAATTGGAGCAAAATAGATCACTTAAGTGCCAATCCGGTCAAAATACGGCTAATTTCTGACGCGGCAATTTTTCAGCGAAATAAGTATAAAATGGCATCATTCTGCATGCTAACGTGACTAAAAAATGCAAAAACGATGTCGTTTTGTCTCTGCTGTGGTAATAATTAATATAAAAATTAATTTAATTAAATTTAAAACTAAATTTATTTAAAATATTTAAAAATTAAAAAATTAAAAACTTAAAATTAAAAAAAAAAACAAAAGAAAATGGGGGGGGGGGGGGGAAGGGGAAGGGAGGCGGGCGAGGGCCGAGCTCTTGCCGCCGCTGCCGTTGAGAAGGGCCGTGATGGAGGGGGAGGGTCGGCCAAGGTCGGCCGGCGATCGGCGGTGAGGGCCTTGACCGTCGCCCTAAATCCGGGCGAGGACTTACGGGCCCTCACCGCCTCCCCGCCGTCGCTGGGAAGGGCTGGCGACGGTGGGGGGAGTGTCGATCGAGGCCAAGGCCCAGTGACGTCAGTCGACTGATGGCGAGGGCCTGCGAGTCCTCGCCCAAATCTGGGGTGAGGGTCGCAGCCCTCACCCAGATCCGGTGAGGGTTTGCAGCCCTTGCCCGGTCGGGCCAAGGGTCGCCGCCGCTAGGGCAACCCCTCGGTGGGCGGCGATTCTTGGCTTGGTCGAGCGAGGGTCACCAACCCTTGCCGCCCGTAGGTCGGCTAGGGGCCGGTGACCTTGGTCGACCTTCCCCCTCCATCGCCGGCCCTTCCTAGCGGTGGCGGGGAGGTGGCGGTAGCGCGAGGAGGTGACGACGGCGAGGGCTCGGCCTTCAACCCTTTCGCACCCCCCCTTTATTTTATTTTATATTTTTTAAAATAAATTTAATTTAATTAATTTTCATATTAATTATTATCACATCAGAGACAAAATGACGTCATTTTTGCATTTTTTAGCTACGTTAGCTTGCAAAACGATGCCGTTTTATACTTACTTCACTAGAAAATTGCCACTTCAACAATTTGGCCGGATTTTGGCTGAATCGATACTTAAGTGATCTATTTTGCTACGATTTTAACACTTAAGTGTCACTTTTTAAACTTTTGATACTTAAGTGTCCATTCGTGCCAAGTTTTGGCACTCCAGGTATCTCTATCTCAATTTGTTACCAAACACAATTTGCATTTTCCCAAAACCCTTTAGGCCAAAGATATTTGTATTTTTCCAAGGCCCATTCTCAAAGCTGAACCAAATGTAGCCTATAATAAAAGACAACAAGAGATTAGAGTATAAAGAAATTGTACACAAGGTTTATAGTTGTTTGGCTTAGGTCAAGCCTACGTCTACTCTCCCATGCTAACAGTTTACTAGTTGGATTCCACTATATAATCAACAAGAGATTAAATTTTGAATACAAATATTCGGTGGAAGATCACACTATCATACTAAATCACTCTTTTTGTATTTTTCTTACTATCACAAAAGTTTAAGTTCTCAAAAGACAAGTGTATGATTGAAGTACGCTCGGACTTTGGAATTTAGATTTTACTCATCATCTCTTGCAAGCTCCTCAGTACCTTGATCTTTTTATATACTTCTACAGTTCCAAACTAGCCGTTGGACAATCTCCAGAGAATCATCTTCCATTTTGGTTGATGGACAGAACTTTATTAAGAAGATTTGGTTAACATTGAGTGATAGGAGGTGAATTCCACATGATTCTAATTGCCCATACAATCAAACAATCAAAGTCTCGATTTCCATAAGAAGAGCCTCTCCATTTAGTAAGAACTTATCTTCATTGAGTGATAGGAGGTGAATTCCACATGATTCTAATTGCCCATACAATCAAACAATCAAAGTCTCGATTTCCATAAGAAGAGCCTCTCCATTTAGTAAGAACTTATCTTCAGGATTGATTTCTCAATCAATTTGATCGAATCAATCTTCCGTATTGGTGTGAAATCCAAACCGGATTACTAGCCATTGTAGAATCTGTAATAAACTCGTTTTGGACCTATTTCCTTCTAAATAAGTGCTAGGTTTAGCATTTGTTTTGTTCACATGTTGAACTCGTTATGTTCTAAGCATGTCAAAATAGGAACAAGAAATGTTCTTCTGACAACTTGAGAATAAGTTTGAGTAGGTTCAAGTTCGGTCTAAATACTATATGAGGCATTTCTATTTCTCAAACATATACTTGAATCAACATTCTTCAAGACAATTAACATAGTCAATATAATTTATTGGATAATTTTGTCAACTTCAAAATCTATTAACAGTTTTCTCCAACATATGTTTCCTCTCCATTGTAAATTTAAGTACCTAATTTGTTAGGATATAGGCGTGAATTGTGTTAGAGAAGTCCTCCATCAAAGAATTGATGTGGTGCAAAGGAGTTAAGATATCATAGTTGGCTCATAATTCATTAGTTTAAGCTTTTAATTATGATATAGCTAGTACAAGTACCTAGAGGGGGGTGAATAGGTATATAAAAGATTTTTCTTGATGATTGCACAAAACTTAGACCGTTAAAGGATTTGCAACAATTAATAATCAATCGTAAGACTGAGTAAAGGAAAGAGAGAATTTAACACGCGGTTTATAGTGGTTCGACTTAATTCAAGCCTACGTCCACTCTTTCGCACCGACAGCCTATTATTTGGATTCCACTATGAACAAAGAGATGTTACGAGTTGATCTTCCTTGATTTCTAGGTGTAGATGATCTACCACACTTGCTCAAGGTAACAAGTATAAACACTCTCTGTGTGTATGCAATTTCGCTCAAACCGTATCGACTAATAATCAAGGTTCTTCGACTACGGAATTTCTCTATCGATCACACTTCTCTAAAAACAACTAGAACGTCTTCCTTTTATACTCCTTTATGCCATCATAGCCGTTGGCACTTACCAAAGGAATTCCTCCAATCTACCCGTTGGACGGAATCAATCAAGAAGATCATTCGAGCTATTTGAGAAATCTGACGATAGCCCATCAATCCTGTTCGCCCATACAATCAGGATCTTGATTTCCAAGAATAGAACATTCCAAGAATATTTCGTCGACCATCGGATCTTCAATCGATCTAGATAAGAATAAAAGAATCCATTATTTTTATCCAACCAAGGGATCTACTCCGGAGGATAGGATCGAATCCTCAACCATATACTTGATTTACGGATTTCCTTCGTCTTTGGATTAGAAAAGGCGTCGGTGAGAATAGTCTTGAGTCTTGAGTCTTGAGTCGGTGATCATAAAGTCTTGAGACTTTAAACCGTCGATTTGTAAATATCTAGACTAGGCGATAGAAACGTTTTGTCGGCTTCAAAATATTCGGAAAGATTTCTCCAACAATCTCCCCCTTTTTGATGGTGACAAAACTTTCTTGTAGATTTGAACAACTTTGACCTACAACAATATTTCTCAAGTAATATGGCTATCTCATAAAGATTAATAAATCAACCAGACTCTGCATCCACAGAAAATTGGTTAGTCTTTTATGAGTAATACCATACAACAACACTTGATATAAATGCAAACAGTCAAGCATCAAAGTCTAAATCTACACCAAATTCAGTCAAATTCAAGTTCAAGTTCACACCCATGTTCACTCAAGTCAAACAAACATATTCAACCACAAATTTAAAGTCAAAGTTTAAAGTTCAAATTGCAATTCTCCCCCTTTTTGTCATCATTTAAAAGGTGAGAAAAGAGTCGGGTCTTCTTGGGAATGCGCACAATCGGAAGTCTCCCATCGATCGTACGATCCCTTCCAGCCTCTTCAAGTCTTCCCGTAGATGAGCTACCTCTTCTCCTTTGGCATTGGCTTGAATTTGAAGAGCGAGGTCTTTCAATTGATCCACTAGGGTAACAGAAGATGCTTATCCAACATTCTTCATGACTTGAAGTTCACAGTCCAGAGTATAGATTTGTCCATTCATTTCCAGAAGAACATCAAGGATACGACGAAAATCTGCTGTATTGTCCGTCTGTGTACTCGCATTTGCTTTCTCAGATGGAATGAATGCAGACGATGGTGCTTCTGTATAATCTTGCAGATTTGGAGTTGATGTATCGTGTCCTTCTTCGGTGCAATTGCGAAACCCGAACTTCTTCCGGGTCTTCTTGAGATTCTCTTATACCTTCACTATCGGCGGCATGAGGTGTAGACCTTTCTTGCTCGCCAACTCCCCCTGTCTCTAGGACATCAAAAGGGGAAGAGTGATGATCATGCTCTTCGTATCTTGATTTCCTTTTTCTCCAGATTCATTTGTAGACTTTTCTTTCTCTCCTTCTCTTTCTTCTTGACTTCTTTCTCCTTCTCTTTCGCTCTTCTTCTTCTCTGTTCTTGGCTTGCTCCTCTTCTTCTCTCTGTTTTTTCGAAGTTACGTCGGTTGAGGCACGAACGTCGGTTCTTGTTAATGCATGGATAGTGGGATCTTCATCCTCTTCATCTTCATCCTCCGAATGAGAATTCTTTTCTTCTTTTTCGATGGGGCTCCAATGGCCTCCTTTCCTTTTCTCTTTGAAGCGAGACTGAGGCGGAGTCTTAACTTTGAATCTCTCCATTGCCTTGGAAAGTTCTTGAAGACGCATCTTCGTCGGTATTTTCAGACCTATCACCATCTTATCGCACGGTCGAACACAAAGAGTGTGTGGAGGTTCAATGTTCAAGTGTCTAAAGATCTTGGTCACCGGACTGGATAAGGCAATTGTCCCTTGTCTTTCAACATTGCTTTGTACATGTGGAAGAAAATGGTGTGAGGGAGAGAGAACTTCCGTCCGAGTTGATCGCGAACATCAATTTTGCTTGAGAATTAGACACGGTAGTCTTTGATGTAGACTTGATGCGAGACAGTTGATCACAATTTTATGAAGCACGATGTTGATGGCATTCATCCTTGAGTAGGTAATTTTCTTCTCTGTATCCCTATCTTTTACAAGCTCCAGAAGTACGAGCAATTGAGACTTTGATTGGATGATAACGTCCTCGTTCAACTCCAATTATGTCTGCCAACATGTCCACGTCTACCACGTAGACTCGGTCTCGAACACTGAATGAAATTCTATTCGCATCTAAAAAGCTGAGATTTGAATAGAAATACGCGGTCAGTTGTGCATAACCATCCGTGGTGTCGGAGCAAAATTTTTCAAGTTGAAGCAAATTGAACTTTTCTCTTAAGTTCATGTTGATGGCATCTAAGAAGTCAAAATCAACACTTCTAGGGTTTATCACCCCTCTTTTCAACGATCGAAATACACATTCTCCGATCCTTTGATTTGAACAAATCCATCCGATTTCCTTTTACCTTTGCTGCCACACCCATTCTAGGTTTGAATTCAAGGAACATTCGTCATCATTGTTCCCTTCAATCAGATTTTGTCTGGTAAACGAGGATCACTTAGAATATTCGCAAGTGCGTCCTCGCTTTTCCTTTCGGAGCAACTCCCAATTCCTCCATTTTCCGCAGAAAAAGATACTCATTCCCATAATTTTTGTCCTTAAGGAATTCATCTATATAGTTCAATGGAGTACCGGTGCTTTTCAACGCACGATAAAGCTTATAGATAAAGGAGGGTTTTTGGACTCTTACAGGGTCGGCGTCCTCGATTATCTCTTCCTCCAAATGTTGACTTGCACCTTGTGGGGTAGAAGGCGATGAATGACGTGGATGAGAGTGAATCGGGCTTTGTCGCTGACTTGATAAGTCTTCTTCCTCAGTGAGATCGAAATGTGTCGGTCCCTTCTCCATTCTTTGTGGTCCCCCTTGCGATTCTTGATGATTTCCTCGAAGAAGACATCTTTCTTTGTCGTTTGGAAGATTCCTTCACTTGCTTTCCCAAGAAAAGATGACCACTTTCTCGAAGATGAACAAGTTAGTAAAAACAGGATCGGGAGGAGAGTGCCTTTTAGGGTTTTGAAGATTTAGAAAGAAGAAAAACTGTATATATATATAACTCAGTTTTGAAAAGGGAAGTTCAATCGGCACGAGGAAAGTGTACGAACACTTCCTTTTTAAAATCAATAACTGCCAAAATTAATTCTTTTGAAAAGACAAGTGTACGGAGACTACAAAATAATCTTAAACGAAAGTTCATACCTTTTCGAGTTTAGATAAAATAACAACTTATAGTCTATAGCCATGAATGTACGAGTCGAGGTTTTAGAGTCGAGAGATTAGAGTACGAGAGTTGGTGAGTCTCTAGACTTTAACTTCTTCAAGCTTCAAAATGTTGAGTGCGGAACGGATAAAGTCGAATTGATTTTTCTCCAAAAGCTTTGTGAATATATCCGCTAGTTGACTCTTTGAATCAACAAATTGAATCAAGATTTCTCCATTTTGAATATGATCTCTAATGAAGTGATGTCGAATCTCTATATGCTTTGCTCTTGAATGAAGGATTGGATTTTTGGTGAGATTGATCGCTTATTTGGTGTTGTCACATCGATCTACGTGCATGAGTCTTCAATCCCAAAGTCTTGTAGCTGTTGTTTTATCCATAGAATTTGCAAACAAGCAGCTTCCAAGAGCTACATACTCGAACACCGTTGTTGAGAGAGCCACGGTGCTTTGCTTCCTTGAAAACCAAGATACATCTGTTTCCAAGCAAGCGGCAAGTTCCCGAAGTGCTTTTTCTATCGATTACGCAACCAGCCGGATCTGCGTCGAGTATCCTATAAGATTAAAGTCTCCCTTCTTAGGATACCAAAGACCGATGCTTGAAGATGAGGCAACGTATTTGATAATACGTTTTGCAGCAACGAGATGAGATTCTCTAGGATCGATTGAAACCTAGCATGAGATGCAAACACTCAACAAAATGTCGGGTCTAGAAGCGGTAAGATAAAGAAGTGATCCGATGATGCTCTTGTACAGCTTTTGATCAACTTTCTTCCCTTCTTCATCTTTGTCTATCTTCAAAGAACATGACATTCGTATGTCGGTCTTTTTGCACTTTTCCAGTCCAAACCTTTTGACAAGATCATTAGCATATTTTTCTTGATAAATAAAAATTCCTTCCTTCAATTGTTTTATTTGAAGACCAAGAAAGAACGTTAACTCTCCCATCATACTCATTTCAAACTCATCTGCATAGACTTTGAAAATTTCTTGCCTGAGACTTTCATTAGAGGATCCAAAAATAATATCGTCCACATATATTTGAACAAGTAAAAGGCTTTTGTTTTCATTTTTGATAAATAAGGTAGTATCTACTTTACCTTTGACAAAACCATTATGTATTAAAAACTTACTTAGTCTGTCATACCAAGCTCGAGGTGCTTGCTTTAAACCATACAAGGCCCTTTTCAGTCTGAAGACTGAGTCTAGCTTCTTTGGGTCTTCAAACCCAGGTGGTTGTTCCACATAAACTTCCTCATGGATAAACCCATTTAGGAACGCACTTTTGACGTCCATTTGGAATAACCTGAAATTTTTATAACAAGCAAACGCAAGTAATAGACGAATAGCTTCTAACCTTGCTCTTTGGTGCGTAAGTCTCGTCATAGTCTATTCTTTCTTCTTGCGTATATCCTTTGGCCACGAGTCTTGCTTTGTTTCGTACGACTTTTCCTTTCTCATTCATCTTGTTCACGAATACCCATTTGGCTCCAATAACAGTTTTACCTTTTGGTTTAGATGTCAATTCCCGGACATCATTAATGTTGAACTGCCCGAGCTCTTCTTGCATAGCTTCAATCCAGCTTTCATCGAGATAAAGCTTCCTCTATGTTTTTTGGTTCAATTTCAGAAATGAGAGCCCATGACACTAGATTCTTCACGCCTTTTTGATCTGGTGCGGATTCCTTCATTGATTTCGCCGATAATGAGATCTTTAGGATATTTGGACTTATATGCTTCCGATTCTTGGTTGATTTGTCGGTTGATGATCTCTTTCTTTATTTGAATCTTCATGAACATCTTGATGCTGGTTTTCAGTCGAGATACTTCTTGAGTTGTAAGCCTTGGAAGGTGCGGTTGGACTCTTCATCTTGAATCATTTGGATTCATCTTGCGTTGAGTCTTGGAATTTGACATTCATTGATTCCTCCCGAAGCCCGACTCTTCTTGTTATAGACTCGTAGGTTTTGCTTGATGTAGAATATCCAAGGAAGATGCCTTCATCGATCTTTCTTCAAACTTACCAACTCGATCATTTGCATTTTTCAAAATAAAGCATTTGCAACCGAATACATGAAAGTATGAAATAATAGGCTTCTTACCTTTGAATAACTCGTAAGGGTTTTCTCTAGAATAGGTCTTAGGAAGACTCTTGTTGATGATATAGCATCTTTGTTGAAACGACTTGCCCAAAATCGTGAAGAAATTTTACTTTCAATTAAAAGAGTTATGGCCATTTCTTGAAGGGATCTATTCTTTCTTTCCACAACTCCATTTTGTTTTGGAGTGTATGGAGAAGAAAACTCATGATTAAAGCCAGATTTATCACAAAATCTTGTAAAATCTTGATTTTCAAATTCACTTCCATGATCTGTTCTTATACTCGAGATAACACACCCTTTTTCATTTTGAACCTTTTTAGCAAATTTTTCAAAGTACGAAAAAGGTTTCGATTTACTTGCAAGAAAATATACCAGGTAAAACGAGAGTAATCATCCACAATTACTAGACAATATTTCTTACCTCCAATGCTCTGGGTTCTTGTTGGTCCAAAGAGATCCATATGCAGCAACTGTAGTACATGATTAGTAAAGACATGATTTATTGGCTTAAATGAATTTCTTACCCGTTTTCCCAGAATACATGGAGTGCATGAATCGGACTTTTGGTATGGTAATTTTGGTAGACCTTGAACAAGCTGCTTTGATGAGATTTTGGCTAATTGCTTCATGTTGACATGACCAAGCTTTCTGTGCCATAAGCTTGCTTCGTCTTGAATTGAGATTAGGCATTGCGATTCATTTGGTTTCACATCCAAGAGATTGATGTTTCCATGCCTTCGACCCATGAAAGATTGAGTAGAGTCTTTACTAGTTCCAGAACATATTCCTTCTTGAAAGAAGATCTTAAAACCAGTATCACACAATTGATGATCTTTGAGAAGATTGTAATTGAGTCCTTTCACTAAGGAAACATTACTTATTGTGAGATTTCCAATTTTCACAGTTCCAAATCCCACAATGCTTCCTTTCTTTGTTTCCTCCAAATGAAACTTTTCCACCATTTACTTGAATAAGTTTTATGAAGCAATTTGAGTCTCTGTCATGTGTCTTGAACATCCATTGTCAAGATACCACTTTACCTTCTTTTTGACGAGAGACTGCATTCAAAAGAGAGTCTCAAGCTTTCTTTGGTACCCAAATTTTATTAGGTCCTTTGGCGTTAGTAGGATAAGCATTATTAGGCCATATTTTCTTAACGGGCTTCCAAACCATAGGACACTCTTTTTCAAAGTGATCCTGTGTTACACTTTGAACACCTTAGAGCATTTCGACCTACAGATTTTACAAAAACTTTCTTGAAATGATTTTTATGATCCTCTCTCGACGGTCTTTTCTTAATTCTTTCTTTTACTTTCGGAAAATCAATTAAGGGGATTGTTTCTGCTGTCATACCTAGACCAGACTTATTAAAGTAAGGTCTTTGAATTGAAAGGACTTTTTCAAATTTTTCGGACCCTATTGAAAATTTCTTCGAAATATTTGATAGGTCAGTTTTTAAAAGAGCATTTTCTTTCAAAAGACTATTTTCATTTTCTTTAAGAGTGGAAACATTCAAGTCTAAACTTTTAACTCTTTCTTCTAAAACGTTTTCCTTTTGTTTTAGAGCTGAGTTTTCCTTTTTAAGTTCGGAAATTTTTTTGAGAGATGTCTTAAGACTAAAGCACGGTTCATCAATGTATTTAGAGACTTTGTGGAATTTTAAAATCACTTACCTCAAATTCACTTTGTCTAAGTCGATCCAGTCGAGTTTGATTGTGCCATCGAGACATAGGTTGGCATATTCCTAATCACTTTCTTCACACTCTGTATCACTCCAGGTTTCGGCTTTAAGAGCTTTTCGAGACTTTTCAGCTTTTCCTCTTTCAGATACTGATGCAGCAGTAGGAGTGATTCCTCTTTCCACAACGTCCCATTCCAGAGGATCCTTTGACCGTAGGAAAGCTTTCATCTTGTTCTTCCAGATGTTGTAATCCTTTCCATCAAAGTAGGGTGGTCTGGTATTGCTTTGCCCTTCCACCAGCCCTGGTGCTAGCATACTAGCCATGGATCTTTTACTCTGAAGTAAAACACTTCAAATAAAGTAAGAACACGAGCTCTGATACCAATTGATATAGCTAGTACAAGTACCTAGAGAGGGGGTGAATAGGTATATAAAATATTTTTCTTGATGATTGCACAAAACTTAGACCGTTAAAGGATTTGCAACAATTAATAATCAATCGTAAGACTGAGTAAAGGAAAGAGAGAATTTAACACGCGGTTTATAGTGGTTCGGCTTGATTCAAGCCTACGTCCACTCTTAACGCGACGGCTTATTGGCTGGATTCCACTATGAACAAAGAGATGTTACAGAGTTGACCTTCCTTGATTTCTAGGTGTAGATGATCTACCACACTTGCTCAAGGTAACAAGTATAAACACTCTCTGTGTATGCAATTTTGCTCAAACTGTATCGACTAATAATCAAGGTTCTTGGACTACTGGAATTTCTCTATCGATCACACTTCTCTAAAAACAACTAGAACGTCTTCCTTTTATACTCCTTTATGCCATCATAGCCGTTGGCACTTACCAAAGGAATTCCTCCAATCTACCCGTTGGACGGAATCAATCAAGAAGATCATTCGAGCTATTTAAGGAATCTGACGATAGCCCATCAATCCTGTTCGCCCATACAATCAGGATCTTGGTTTCCAAGAATAGAACATTCCAAGAATATTTCGTCGACCATCGGATCTTCAATCGATCTAGATAAGAATAAAAGAATCCGTTATTTTTATCCAACCAAGGGATCTACTCCAGAGGATAGGATCAATCCTCAACCATATACTTCGGTTCTGGATTTCCTTCGTCCTTTGGATTAGAAAGGCATCGGTGAGAATAGTCTTGAGTCTTGAGTCTTGAGTCGGTGATCATAAAGTCTTCGGACTTTAAACTGTCGATTTGCAAATATCCGGACTAGGCGATAGAAACGTTTTGTCAGCTTCAAAATATTCTGGAAAGATTTCTCCAACAAATTAAATGTGGGTCCAATTGGATATATTGACAGGCTCAAACTTGGACTCCCTCTTAATGTTTTTCCCTGGTTAAGGTATTGGACTCCTAATGTGTATTATCATTTGGTAAATATCTCAAGGAGGAATCCGGTGACTAACGTGGGTGTCCCACCCCAAATGTCTATCCACGTTTGATGAATATCTCAATGATGAATTTGGTGACCAACACCGGTGTCCTACTCCTAATGTGTATTAGTGTTTGGTGAATATCTCAAGGAGGAATCTGGTGACCAACACAATTTCCATCTATGACCAATGCGGGTGCTTCACTTCCAATGTGTATCAGTGTTTGGTGAATATCTCAAGGACGAATCTAGTGACCAATGTGATTTCCGGACAGGTAAGCGTTTTGACGTAACACTGCAGGTCCAATGACAAACTTCATAGTTTGGTTTGGAAAAAGTGACCAAGGATGAAGTTGGGTGTTGGAGATTCAAGTTGAGATAAGTTAATGCATGATGCCCGAATTAAAGTGGAGCAAACTTAACACCGAAGCTCACTCTTGAGAATGAGATTGTTAGAATACACATGTGAGTTGTATTTGAGAAGTCTCATATCAAAGAATTGATATGGTGTGAATGAATTAAAATATCCCAGTTGACTCATAACTCATTGTTTTAAGCTTTTGAGTATATGTGTGTCTAATTATATATATTGACAGACTCAGACTTGGGCTTTCTCTTAGTAATCTTCCGGAGTAAATGTATTGGAATTCTACTATGCACTTCCAACATAATTTGATCTCGATTCCTTGGTCGAGGAACATGACAAAATTGGGTTTGAAGAAGACACCCAATTCGTTAATTGGTGGCATATAACACACATAAACAACATCGTTTGACACTAATATTGCTAGCTTCACTTTGCAAGTGAGCCACATCGGAATTTTCAACTACACGACGATAGCATTGAAGTGATCGTGTTTTTAAAAAAGTGGCACTCAAGTGATGAATCAAAAAAATTTGACACTAAAATGAGGGTTGTATGAAAGTTATGACATATTGAATGTCATTTTTTCCATTAAAAAAGTGTAGAGTTGGAGAGGTGACCAAGTAGTGGTAACCCATTGCCTATCACCTACCACATTCAACGGCTCTAGCAAAGACTAAGGACCATCTCCTATTGTTTGAGAGGGCAGCCCTCTTTGGAGGCGGATGAGGTTGGTCAAGGGTTTCAACCTTGTTGGAGTTGGTCATCATTACTCTTTTTTTTTTTTTTGTTAATATCATGAAAAATCACATGTTATCACATCCATGAAAAATTTATTCCAAACTAATTTTTTAATTATAAAACACTCCAAACGAGTGTAACTATGACAAATTTATCGAAAACTAATTTTTTAACAATAAAATATCTCAAACTAGTGCGTTTGTGATAAATTTACTTTTCATTAGTTTTTGTTAAATTGAACTAATACCACAAAAATCATAAATTGATACACTTATAATAAGCAGAGAGTAAAATATCAAACTAGTAAACTCGTCAACCATCATGTGTCATTTAACTCATAAGTTTAAGGGAAAAGACCACCAAAAACCTCAAATTTTGGCCAAAGTGACAAATTTATTCCAAACTTTGCAGACTGTGACACATTTACCCAATTAAAGGTATTTTCGTCTTATTTTTTCTGTTTTTTTTTCTTCTTCTCTCCGCTGGCCCCGGCGGAGAGAAGCCGGCATCGGCGAGGGTCACCTGATGCCGGTGAGGGCCTCCATCGCTAGACCCTCGCCAGATCTGGCGAGGGGTGCCCTCGCCGGATGCGGCTTCCCCCGCCATGGTCGGCAGAGGGAAGAAAGAAGAAGAAGGAAAAAAAGAAAAAAAATAAAGTAAAAAGACTAAAATGCCCCTATGATTTAGGGTAAATGTGTCACACAAATGAAAGTTCGGGGTTTTTTGTGTCACCAAAAAAGTTTGGGGTAAATGTGTCACGCTTAGCAAACTTCGGGATATTTCATGTCACAAAAAAAAGTAGGGGGTAAATTTGTCACTTTGGGCAAAATTTAGGGTTTTTGGTGGTTTTTTTCCCTAAATTTAACTATAACAGAAATTAACGAAAGGTAAATTTATTACATGTCTACCAATTTAAGATTTTTTGTGATCAAAAAATTATTTTGAGTATATTTATTAGAGGTGTACACTGATTGGATTTTTTGTGCCATTAATCCTTTTTTTTAGTTCAAAGCCATTTCTTCTTTTCTAATTTAATTATCTTTTTTTTTTTTTTTGGCTATTTTTAGTGTGTTGGTCGATCATTATCTAGTTTGATTGATCCATTTTTGTCACTATTACACTGACGAAAAGTAAATATTACTTGGAAATAAAATGTTTTATTGCCATGAGTATTTTTACCACCCATGAAATAATTTACAATTATTAAGCGTTGTAATGGATATGCTTAATGGTTCATTTTTTAACCTACTGATTTAGCTTGCCATTTGCTCCCAATAAAAGCTTTTTAAACTTATTCGTTTGTTTCACGAAAAATAAATAATTTAAGAAATATTATTTTTAAAAATGATTGCTTGTATCGCTCACAAAAATAAATTAATGAAAAATGATTTTAACAATCATGAAATTATTTAGATATAAATTGTTATGGATAATAAAAACATATTTTATTGATTAATTATTTCAAACTATATAAGTAATTATTTTTTGAATAATATTTTTTCAAATCATTCAGTTTTTACTAAACAAATAGAACCAATGGTTTATAGAAGCCTACTCTAGTTGAATGATCTAGTAGTTAGCTCAAGAAAAATTGTCCAAAAAATCATAAACCTACTGTATAACGGTAATTCAATTAGAAACTTTTCAATTTTGCCAATTCAGTCTTAAACCTTTTGACAACTTATCAATTCAGTTATAAATCCTTTAATTATGCTAATTTAGTCATAATCTTTTTAACTATTTGTCAAACTAGTCATATACCTTTTAACGAATTGACAATTTAGTCTTTTTTGGCTACTTTCGGTCAGCTATTAGTAATGTGACATTTTAGTCAATACCAATCATCTTACGTAACAAGGCCGACCAAGATGTGGATAATTTTTAAATTAATTTTTTTTCTTTTCTTTTCATCTTATTTACCAAAAAAAAAATCAAAATACAAGGTTAGGGAGATCACCGGCCACCAGTTGAGGTGGTGACCTCCGTTGGCCATTGAGCAAGGGTTGGCAACCCCATTGGCCATTAGGTGAGGCCTGACAACCCTCGCTGGCCCTAAGGCGAGGGCATTGCAAGCCCTCATGAGCCACAATGAGGGTGTCATGACCCTCAATGTGGGGGTTTAGGAAAGAGTTGCAACGTCCTCACCTTGCCAAATCTAATGAGGGCGTCACGGTCCTTACTTGCTCTCACCGTGGTCAGAGAGGGCTACAACACCCTCACTTGCCAATAGTGAGGGCTTCTATGTTTTGTTTTTGGTAAAAAAGATGAAAGGAAAAGAAAAAGAAAGTAATACAAAATTTGAAAATGATAAAAAAAATTTTAAAAAAATTCATACCAACGTTGACCCTACCTTGTAGGATGGACCTTACCTTGTAGGATGGCCAATATTGATTGAACTATCATGTTGGTGATATTTGGCCAAAATTAGTTGGAAGGACTAAGGCTTTGTTCTTCTCATGGAATATGAGACATTTTCAGAAATTATTTTCTAGAAAACCATTTTTTCAAGGATATAATCATATTTTTGGTGTTCGGTAAGGAAAAACCTTTTCCTTTATGGACTCATTTTCAATAATTTTTTATAATTTTTAATTGATTTTAAAATTTTAAAATTTATTTATTTTTTCTTTCTTTTTTTCTTCTTCTTCCTTAGCCTTGGCTAGCAATCGGCAATAAGCAAGCTCCAACCTCTCCATAGGCCAACGAGCTAGGCAAGGCTCGAGCCTAGTCTGAGGTCGCTAGAGGTTGGCAAGGCTCGAGTCTTGTCGACTAGTGGTGAGGCTCTTGCCTAAGGTTGGTCGCTGGTCGTTGCCATGGTCGGCAACCGGCCAAGCCAAAGAAGAAGAAATAAAAAAGAAAAGTAAAAAGTAAAAAAAAAATTAAAAACTCAATTATTTTATAAGAATAAAAAGAAAATAAAATATAAAAATAAAAGAAAAATGTAGTTGAGAAATAAAGTGAGGTAAAAGAAGAAATGGAAAATGTTTTCCCTTATTTTAAAAGTGGAAAACATTTTTTCTTATTTTAGAAGACTTTTTTTCCATTATTGACCAATTCATTTTTCATAAAACGAATATTGGAAAATCTAAAAAGTTTTGTGTGAAACAAATGTAGTCTAAATTGACAATTATTTCGAAGGTTCATGGCTAGTTTGACGAATTATTAAAATATTTAAAATTAAATTTGTATAATTGAAATGTTGACAGTGAATTGATAAGTTGTCAAAAGATTTATGATTGTATTGAATATAAATTGAACGCTTTTCGGACAATTTTCCTGCTGGCTCATCGCACACGTCAGCAGAAGCACGCCAGCGTGGCGTCCACGTCACCGGCACCCATTTTCCTCCTCATCTCCTTCCTCCCCTTTCGAACCGGTGGGAAAATAGGATAAGCCTTCGCCCTCCCCTCTCCTCTTCAATCCCTCACTTCCCCGTTCACTCTCCAATGGCGACGACGTCGACCCTCGCCGCGACCCATCTCTCTTCCCTCCCCTCCCGCCACCGCCACGACCACCGCAGCCCCCGCCTCTTCCTCTTCTTGAAACCCTCGAAGCCCTCCTCGGGTTCCCCCAGATTCGCTCTCCTCAGCTCCTCCTCCGCTTCCAGACCCGCCGCCGCCGTCGTAAGGGCCGGCGACATCGACACCTCCTTCTTCGACGCCGTCAACCCCGACGCCGACGTCGCCTTCGACCCGCCCGCCCCGCCCGAGGGCTTTGTCCCGCCGCCGTCCTTCGACGACGGGCCCCTCGAGGGCGAGGACGAGATCGCCACCGCGTACGAGGAGCTCTACGGGCCCGCGTACAGCGGGGTCAGCCTGCTGGGCAACGACGTGTCCGTGATGGACTCGAGGGTGAAGAAGACGACCGGGTTCGGGAAGGTGAAGAGGGAGAAGGTGAAGGACGGGTTCGAGGAGCGGGTGATCCAGGTGCGGAGGGTCACCAAGGTGGTGAAGGGAGGGAAGCAGCTGCACTTCCGGGCGATCGTGGTCGTCGGCGACAAGAAGGGCCAGGTCGGCGTCGGGGTGGGGAAGGCGAAGGAGGTCATCGGCGCCGTTCAGAAATCCGCCGTCAACGCGCGGCGCAACATCATCACCGTGCCCATGACCAAGTACCTCACTTTTCCTCACAGGTAAATGGGGGACTGTTCTTGTGCCCTTTCCTCTCTTTTTGTTTTTAATTATGCAGGTTTTTTTGTGTGTTCTGTGGTAATGTAGCTTAGATGAGTATTGGATGATGTGTTTGTGGTGGCTGTGGGATGAATGTGGGTGATTGAATGAGTGTTGAGCTTGAGTTTGTGTTGTGGTAGAAATTTTACTGTTCCAATGAATGTTGGGAATTTTGGATAATCGAAAGAGAAAAAGGCGGGGTGAGATGATGTAGTTAGCAGGATGTTTTAGGGTGAATTCTGGAAGAACATCTGTTAAAATGCTCTTGCTTGATCGAAATTGGACTTTTTGAAACTCAGCCTTAGACGTGTGAGTGGAGGCTAATATGGGTCGTCTTCTGCATCTAGCCATCGCATCTGCTAATAAAGACTATTGTATAGAACTCAAAGATTCTAGTTCTGTGTAAGGAAATCTATTCTGATGTTGATTCTCGACGTGCTCTAAAGTTGTTTTTCCCTGGAAAGCAGCTGGAGGCATCTTCCAACATGGCGCTGGTTTTGTGAGAATGTGTTATTCTAAATCTGTTCTTTTCTAGTTTGTCGATTCTCTGGTAAATGTGAAGAAGCGGTAGTTGCTATGCTTTGGAGGTTACAGTTAGCCATCATGTAATAGTTAGTGTCAGTGATGTGGCTTGGATGCTTGTGCATTTCTATCCATTTTATTGTGCTTACGAAGACGTGACCATCGAGTATAATTGTTTATCAAGAATGTCCACGTGGACATATTCCCCTTTTCAAAGCTACCTGTTCTCTTCCCTGAAGTTAGATGCTTGTGTCATCTAACTTCTCTAGGTGGTTATTAAGTAGATATGACTTACTTTATGCTTGAGTTTGATATTGATTATGGGATCTTTTTGCTGCGGTGTGTGCCATTACAAATGCTTTTGAAGGTGGATACTTTCAATGATCACAAGATATTGTGCATACAGTGTCGGTATAAATATCTAGTCTCATTTGATGGCTTGTTGTTTGGAGGCTTCATTGGTTAAACTGGGAATTGTATTATGTAGCTTCAGAAAATCAGTGAATAATTTAGGCAGTGGATTCCAAAACCATGTCTTTTGTCAGAATAAAACTTTATATGGGCAAATAGAGTTTGTGGTGTTTTTGTTTTTACAGTTGAATTTACATTAGGCAGATTACAGTCTCTCTCAGATTAGCCATAGATAATTCATATGCAAGTGCTAATGGTATTAATCTCTAATGGACTGAACAATTGCATCTCTACCTTGTCTACCTTCATATATTGAAGCTTTGATTCTCGAAAGCTGGTGGGCGATGGTTTGGCATTTTAGTTTTACGGGGAAAACATTAGGATGAGGTTTTCCAGGCAAGTGGTGTGAAGTTAACTGTTCAGCTTGATCAATGGTAGCCAGATCTCGAAACACACCCCTTCACCCCAAGAATTTTGCGTCCTTAAATTTTGGAATGTCTGCTGACTTTCCTGCTAGAAGAATGTCGAGTTCCGTCTTTGAATTATTAAGAAAATGCTGTCCACTGGGTTTTCCCTATCAGAAGTATGTTCAGTATTTACTAAGTAAAGGAGTCAAAGTGTGATACTGGTAAAATATTTGCTTTCCACTAATGCCTTTGATGATAGTTCTTTTGTTATTATCAGTAGTTGAATTTCACCAGCTAGTGCACTTTCGGGTGCATATGTGGTGTGGGTAAACCTAAACATGATTGTTTCTATAACAAGTTATGATTTATGCCAGGTCGGAGGGAGATTATGGGGCGGCAAAAGTGATGTTAAGACCTGCTTCTCCTGGTACCGGGGTTATTGCCGGAGGAGCTGTGAGGATAGTTCTAGAAATGGCCGGTGTTGAGAATGCTTTGGGGAAGCAGCTCGGGAGCAAGAACGCCCTCAACAATGCGAGAGCGACCGTCGTCGCGGTGCAGATGATGAGGCAGTTCCGCGACGTTGCCCTTGAGCGTGGAATTCCCATGGAAGAATTGTGGAAGTGATAGAGCCGGCGTGATGAATTTGTATTAGCATGGATTCTTCTCCATAAGGCCTTCTCACTAGTCTTTTTTTATTTGGATTTTGTAAGAGATGATACTTTGTTCCTTTTGGGGGTTGCAATTCATTGTCATCTCTCTCATGGTCGGCCCTCTTTTAGTTAATAGCAACTTGGTTATGAATCAAAGTGTCCCAGAGGGTTTGCCACCGCGAGAAGGAAAGCAAAAGGGGGTGTCGCCTTTATCCTATTCCATCCCTACTAAACATAAGTTATCTTAGGAACATTGAAAAATTGGTCTGGAAAGTGGAAGGAAAGACAGGTACCTAGTTGACGTGACATAAGAATTGCCAAGAATGGTTTGAGCATCTCCTTTTCTGTAAGAAGAGCATCTAGAGAGAGAGAGAGAGAGAGTGCTCTATATAATTGGTTAGGCTTCATGACCAAGTTGAGCTATAAGTTATCATACGAAGGAAATGAATTGCTTGTTTCAGCTGCCATGCTGCTCCTGTTTTTGCTTCCTCAGGCCTAAAAAGAGCAAGCCCAACAAGGAGAAAGTGGCCAGTGCGAAGTAATGCAGCCGAAGAGGGACCACCCCCACATCCAACCACGAATGAATCTCTCTCTCACTCATGGGAATGGCAATAAATGGATTAAGAGCTCCAGAGAAATTGGCACTGTTCTTGTTTTTCTCCTTCTCTGAAGTTCTGTACTTTTTCTATTTTCTGAAGCGAATGGTGCAATTATGAAAAGCTAATTTACACTCGGCTTTGCTAAAAGAGCAAATGGGGCTTTTGGGTTTGGTCGCTTTCTCTCTCCCTCCCTCCCTCTCGATTCCACAGTAAGGAATCAGAAAAATGGGCTGATGGGTAGTGCCTGCTTAAGAAGCTGAATGACCTCTCGTTGCTTCAGTGCTCCTATGTCTCAAATTATAACTCTATCAAGCCCGCAGCAAAGAAGTCTCAGGCAGAAAAGTAGTTTGTTGTTTAATCACACATTTCAAAATCACCCTTTAAGCTAAACTCTTGTATTTGATCTAAGGTAATATCTATTTTTCCCGCGGAAGATTTTTTGTTTGATCTTTTAGTAAATTTTGTGGGGGTGAGGGTACCCACGGCCTATTTCCCTAAAAATTCCCTAATTCATTTTTCGATTTTTTTTTTTTTTTGTCTAAACAACCCTTTAACTTTAGGTTCACTTCAAACTTGTCCCCGAACATTTTGTTTTGTCTTGAAAAAAATCTTTCAACTAATCCCAAATCTGCCCTCAGCTTTGTTTGTCTAACAAAAAACATCAACTTTAACTTCATTGTCGAATTTGCTTTCGTTAACCCTCTGTCAAAAAATAGTCCTAATTGCCCTAATTTTCCATATTAAAAAATGGTTTCATTTTGCAAACAATTTTCTACATCACTTGGGTGATGTGGATTTATTACGACGTGGAAATGCCAAGTCAAACAACTAATCGCATTTTTGGGTGAAGGGTTAACGAGGGCAGATTTGAGACTAGATTGGAAGTTGTTAATATTATTTTAGACAAAAAAAGTTCGGAGCAAATTTGAGATTTGACCTAAAATTGTGAGTTTTTTTAGACAAAAATAGGTTTGGACAAAATTAGTATTTTTCCTAAAGTTGGGAGTTTTTTTAGGAAATTAGGACAGATACCCGCAAAGTAAAGTGAGGTGGGAATGGGGCTGGAAAGTTTACTCCGCATGGGAGCAAGGCAGGGCTTGGTACGTGCCAGGCACCATTGTCATCTCTAGACGATCTCTAAACATCAATTTCCTTTGTCCATATATACCCTATCATCTCATCATATAGTACATAACACATTGAAGCCACCTCGTGCATATGCCTAATAACATGCATAGATGCATTCCTTGCTCCGGGTACACTACAGAGACAACCTTTCTAAGAAGTTTAATAACAATAATTGTTCCAAATCAAAGCCTGATCCAATCGCATGGATTGAACCGTTAGAGGTGGAAGATGGCCTTGGAACAACAACAACGACAACAACATGAGATTTGCCAATTATAGCACGGTTTTCAGCCAAGTCCCAAACGGTTGAGGAAACCTCAAGAAAAACAAGGAGCAAGAAACGGTGGAACCCCCCAAAAATCACGTTGGATCACAGGATTAGGAAACCAACTGATTGTAACCCTCCGAAATCGAATTCTAAACAAGGCATCGCTCTCCCTTATCATCTCTCACCAATTCCCCCTTCAATACCCATCTCTTCCCTCCTCCATCAGGAAGGGTTAGAGACCCCAAAAGAAGATCCAGCGCTTTCCCTTTTGCAAGAAGCCTTTTTAGCTGCGGAAATGGGACTCAAGTTTTGGGCCGTGTTCCTGCTCCTGTCCTTGGCCATGGTGGCCGAGTCGTCGCCCTACTCCTTCGGCTTCGTCGGGGCCGGCGACCTAAGCATGTCGGTGGGTGACTCCATCGGCTCGTTCAATGAGATGATGCTGGACTCCGAGATCAACAGGCGACAGCTCGCGGGGCGCGGCAAGCACGTCAGCTACAACGCCCTCAATAAGAACAATGTCCCGTGCAGCCGGCGTGGCCAGTCCTACTACAACTGCAACAAGATGAAGAAGGCTAACCCATACAAACGCGGCTGCAGTAACATCACGCGTTGTAAGAGGGCTACGGGCTAAAAAGCCGAACCGAACCAAGAGGGGGATTAATTTCACATGAAAGAGAGAAATGTGAAGGCTTTAATTGTTTGCTTTGCTTAATGACATTGATTTCCTCCGTTAAGATTTGTTTAACACTGATGAACTGATGAATCTTTATTCATTTTTGTGATTTGTATGAAACCGGGTATGTGCTCGAAATATGGTCGGTTTATCGTGGCTTTTGCATCGTTCACATCGAGTCGATCTTTGCATCATCCTAGAATGATTTGGCTAGGAAATGCTGCTGTCACTTTGCCACAAACTGATAATGTAAAACATAACATTCCCATTTGCTTGCTGTGTTGAATTCTTCAACATCAGTTTTGAGATCAGAAATTTATGGAGCTGACAGATTTGACCGAGAGAGAAGACATCAACAAGAAAGAACGACAAATACAACGTGCGACGAATGCGAAAGAACGCCTCCACCTATGCTTCTGTTTTGAGAGAGACATTCTCTTCTTTGATCTCTTAACGAAGTCGTCTCAATTTGGTTATTTCTGTCATTTGGCACTTGAGATATGAAAATGGGGCATTGATAGCTACTCTCCACTAGCTAAATATAGTTGGACAACCGTAGCGTAAAAAGTGAACATTTTATACAATTGCATCCTCCTAACGAGGGAATTGTTTGTCCTTTGTAAGTTCAATATGCATTGGCGGTTCAATCTTACATAAATAATGCACGTAAAGAACATCGGAGCTCATATTTATTACAAGGTTATCAATTGTCGATGAAAAATAAATCATTTTTCGCGAATAAGATGATGCCAGTACAATTAAAATCACCTTGTTTTAGGAGGGTAAAGGCACATGTGGTCCTTGAATATTTGCAAAATATTCAATCGAGTCTCCTAATCTTTTCTTGCAATTGGGTCCTTGACATACACATTTTCCTTTTATTGTTTAAGTTGGTTGTCCTATTAAATATGCAAACCGGAATGCCAACGTAAAATGTCACGTCGACACCACTTCGGCAGGGACTAGAATAAATAAGGAAATGGCCGCATCGTCAAGGCGTCGCAAGGCCGCCCAAGAACCATAGTCGAGACAGATCCCGTGAGGGGTCACGTTGTTTATCTATTAATTCTTTGTAACTGGCATAACGACGACCCTGAACCAAAAGGTACATAGTACAGAGATTCAATTGTAAAAAAAATAATATAAACTTTGAGAGACCTGATTCGATAATTCAGAATAATATTTCAAGGACCTCATATATTAATCTCTATTTTTCTAGAAAAAAACAAATTAGTTCCTATACTTCGAGTTGGATTCCCATCTTTAGTCAGTGGGAATCAAAGACGAGTGCCATCCTTCTGATAGGCGCCGTAGCTTTCAGGGTTATGTGTCTTTATGATGCAATTTAATAAGTACATCTTTCGATTTCCACTTGCTAAGAGCTTTTTCAATCAAGCATAGGTTCAACACCCATCGCCATCACCTAAGGTACCATTGGTTTATTTATTTATTTATTTATTTATTATAAACTATTTAGATTCACTGAATGCCCGAGCACTCGTTATATAAACAAATAAAAAAAGTTTTGTTATCAAAAGATTTAACTTTATTGGTGATGTGTGCAATGACGCCTTCATTATTAAAGTTCTAACAAAATGACACGAATAAATTTTAGCTTAATGTATAATAGTTTTTCTTAATTTTTAATTCGATATAGTCCATAAGCTTTAGTCTAATATGCATTATCGTTCTTGAACTTTTAATTTGTTTAATTTGGTTCTTGGACTTTTGGTCTCCAAACTATGTGAAGATATTCAATGTTATCTTTCCATCGGTTCAAGTTAAGAGAGAGAGGTTCTAGGTTCCATATAGATTCATCTATTCGTCAGAACATGTTTCTCATTTACATATTATGAAACTTGAAACCCATCCCGTTACAGGTCCTAGGGTCTACTCGCGTTCCATTTGTATTTTTGATTGAACAATTGTGATGAATTACTGCCTTTAATGATCATCACTTGTTGTTACAATTGACTAACCATTATATATATTTAAACACACAAAAAATATGAAATATTAACAAAGTAAAGTTTTTAGTCATAAAATGGAAACTTAAATTAGTGGTTCAGGATTATACACTCATCATCAAAATGCCATGGAATATCATAGAATTGCGTGAAGACAAAAACCAAGAAAAACACAAAAACTTATGTTTCAAGTTCCACCACAAGTTTCCCAATTTTTTAAACTCTAAATTTATCCTACATACCTTGAAACCACCGGACAGGTTTTCATCGATCCGATTCTCAAGTCCTAGGTTTTATCCTAGAACCATGCTCATCCCTAATTTAAGTTATGGAATTTGCTAGTTTGGCTTCCAATCTTGTATATTTCAATGGCACAAAAATAAAATAAATAAAATGATGTTGCACGTCGATTGTTCATGTAAGATATTTAAGTCAAATAAGGATATAATTCACTTGAACTACACACACATTAACATAGTGCAAGTTATTTCTATGAACGTATTGGTTTATTTGTCTTTTGTGTGAGATTACGTCATTCTCAAAGTATTATGAATAGAAGAGCAAAATAATTACAAGACCTTGCAGGGATTCAACTATTCGAGCCTTCGTACCATAGTAGTTAATATGATAGAACTTTCTATCCATACACGACCCATCTTCTCATTTACTTATTAATGATCTTGTGAACGAATGACTTGTGCCCCTTAGCATCGGGCATTGCATGCTCAAGTTGGCTAGTGCACCGCCCATGGCTAAGGATATTACATGCCTGCACGGACCTTGAGCTGGGGCCACAGGTCCAGCAGACCGTGACCTCGAGGCACTCCTTAACCAGACCATCCATTTCCATCATAGTAGTTTCTGGGGGGGAGGATCAAGACCCGTTGGATCAGGAGGGAAAGACACAACGAAAAAAAGAAGATGGCAGGGACACAGAACACAGTCCACAAAAGTTGTCAAACCTCATTGATGACCCACCAACCATCCGTTGCTTCAGAGTCTACAAAGTCATACATTTCCACAGAGAAAACCAACGAGACAAGCAAAAACAAAAGACCACAAAGGGGAATGAGTGACATCCCACCACCATGTTCTCTCTTTCTCTCTCTCTCTCTCTCTCGTTCTTTTCCTTTGTTCTCATCATCACAAGCCCCACCTTCACTTTCTCATGTCTCCATTCAATATTTTCAGATGGGGTCTCCTTCTTTATGGAGTCAAAAAGGCAAGGTGTCCCAAGAGAAAATGGAGCTAAAAGATTCAAAGACGGATGAACCCCACTTTTGCATGATTGCTTTTGCAACCAAATTCAAAGGCTAGACACATCAAAGGGTCTCCCTAACTCAGGAAAAAAACTGAAAATGAGTCACTTGCCTTTCCCTTTCCACCACTCCATTGCATGTGGGTCATTCAATAGGCAAAAGCTTCCTTTATTTTTTTCCCTTTTTATATCACCGGACTCGAAGATGGACCGCCGTGTACCAGACACGCTCGTCCAATAGCCTCGAT
Organism: Eucalyptus cladocalyx; assembly: GCA_017140615.1. Lineage (NCBI taxonomy): Eukaryota > Viridiplantae > Streptophyta > Magnoliopsida > Myrtales > Myrtaceae > Eucalyptus > Eucalyptus cladocalyx. The sequence continues at coordinate 11,627,663 of CM029519.1, forward strand.
GGTCCCCCGGTCTAGCAGGTCCGAGCCGAGTATTTCTCCTTTGAAGGGGTCCCGTTTGAAAAGGGATCTTATGTGGCTAATTTTGGTATCGACCTAGTCCTCATATCACTACTAGGTCTATGGCCTTCTTTTTCCAAGGACCCCATTACTCGACACTGCCCGTGATTGCAGGCAAGTCAGCAATAAAATCATGATATAGGTGTGCATAACGGTCCATTTTTGTTTTCAAGATTGAACGCGTGAGATAGTCCCATCCCTGAAGAGGCCAGTTGCTTAGCAAACAGGTGGAGAATCACTGCAGAGAGTTCATCAAATCCGAACGCTGCCAACATTTGACACTACTCTCTCTCTGGCATGAGTCAATCGGACGGGGAAGTAGTGTCTCTCAATCGGGAGTACAAGACTGGCAAGTTGGTACTTGGTAGTATACCCCTTATGCCACGATGAGTGAAAAGAACATATATTTCTCTCGAGTATGGTTGATCATTTGCTTGGCGTGTAATTTGAAGCAAAAAGCATGAATTACTTAAAATATTATCCCACTTCCGGAAAGATATCCAAAACTTATCAATTTTGAGAATTTCGACTTTTACTTAATAAGAGAAAGGTCGAAAAGATTGGAACTATGTAAAAAAAAAAGTGAAAAAAAAAATGGAAACTTATGCAGAATAGCAGCAGCAGTTTCTCTAGAAGGGTAAGTTACTTGTTACCGATAAATTCCGCTATGCTCAACGCAATTTTCCAAAGGTACAAAAGTTTCAAAAGGCTTCTATTTACAGAGCCCCACCCAATTAGTTGAAATAGGGAAATATCGCTTTCCTTAGACAAAAAAAAAATAAAAAATCATTATCATCCAAAACGAAGCCGGCTTGTCCAATCACAGCCCACTTTTCAGCTTTTAATCTCTCTTTTGACCCTTTTGGCCCAAAAAAAAAAAAAACAAAAAACACCCACCTTTCAGCATTTCCGGACCTCTCGACTAGACCCTACATCCTAATTAATATTGAATTAACAGCAATTGGAAAAAAAAAAAAAAAGGGTGGAAAAGAGAGGGAGAAAAAAAACCAAAAATGAAATTTTGGAAATTCTCAAAGGGAGGAAAACGCTTGCAACACAAGCAGCAATCACAAGGAGAATTCCCTCCCGTCCTCTACCCCCATCCCATCCCCACCACTTAATAAAAAGCCAACCGAAGGGTCAAGATTCCTTGCCCCTCCCGTCTACTCTTGCTTTGACAGCTAGCCCCCAAAAAAAGTTTCCCCCCCCTCAACCCCTTTATTTTACTCTAATTACCAGTCCCAATTATGGTCCCAAAAAAGTTAATTTTTTTTAATCCCGAATCTAATTATGTTCCAAAAAGGTTTAATTTTTTCACCCCACCAAAATCTAATTATGTTCCAAAAAAGTTAGTTTTTTTTCACCCCCACTCCGTAATCATCTCCTCCTCCCTCCCCTCTTCTCCCCTGTTCAGTTCCCCACTAAGACTTCCTCCTTTCCTCGCAGTTACCACTCATCGAATGCGCAGTAAAAAAAAAAGGGTGCGGAAACCCGACTGGAATCTTGCAGCTCGCAGTGAATTATCGTTCAAGCGGTCGAAATTGAGAAAACCCTTGTGAATTCTCTTGTCCTGGAAAAAGTTTTAAGTGTAAAAATCGTAGGATTCATCAGCTTCTTCTTCCCAAGCATCAAGATTGCATTTTCAGTACCCAAAAGGAGCCATGGAAAAAGGAGGAGGACAAGAAGGAAGGAAGGGAAGGGAAGGGAGAAATGGGGAGATCAGAGATATGCACAGTCGAAGCAAGAATTCTTCTCAATTTCTCTTCCAAACAATCTGGTTACAAATTTCAGCATCCTCATCCTCATCCTCTTCCTCACAGCTAATTTACCACCAAAAGCATATAACAATTCTTACACAAAATTTAAAAATCTTTTTTCATTTTTAACCCACCCGGATTGTTTCTCACTTCGCACGAGCTCGTTTCAATGAGAAGAGGAACCTGAGACCCTCGGCGAGGAGACCGGGAACAGCGGCAGCAGCCGCGGCTCGGCCTCGCGGGGCGTCGTGGCCGGCGACGGGTGCAGGAAGAAACCCTTCTCCCGAATCGCCCGCTCCTCCGCCTGGGGATCCAGGCTGGGGCTCTCGGTCCTCTCGTCGGGGGCGCAATTCGCCGCCGCCGCCGCCGCCGCCGCCGACGATCGGTTGAACGGGTCGTGGGTCAGCGGGGTCACCGGGCTGAGGACGAGGGACGGGAAGTCGAGAATGCTCGGGGAGAGGATCTCGGGCTTCCGCGGCGAGAACCCGGGGCCGGCCTGGCCCGAGAAGGGGACCAGCGGGTTGATCTTGAAGTTCTTGAGGGAGTTCCGGCGCTCGTAGAGCTTGAACCCGGATCCGGAGCTCGACTTCTTGGGCATCGACTTTATGGGGGGGATGTTGTGGATCTTGGAGGCGGAGGGCGGCGACGGGTCGGGCTTGGAGGCGGCGGCGGCGGCGGCGGAGGCGGAGGCGGAGGAGGCGGTGATGGGGGATCCGGTGAGCATCTGGACGACCTGCTTGAAGGAGGAGGTGTCGGCCTGGACGAAGGTGGTCGGGTAGGGGTTGGCGGGTTCGGATCGGGTCAGGGGCTTGGGCGAGGGCTGCGGCGGCGGGTGGTGGTGGTGGTGGTTGTGGTGGTGGTGGTGGTGATGGGGGTGGGGGCTAGGCCGCTAGGGTGGGCGACGGTTCTTGGGCTGTTGGTGTTGGAGCTGCTGCTGCTGGTGGTGGTGACGCTGTGGCTGGTCGGCGACGGGAGGAGCGACGGCGGGCTCGAGCTCTCCTGGTGGTTCGGCGACGACTCCATCTCCCGGGTCGGGTCGGGTCGAGCTTCGATGAGCTCTTAAAAATCCAAACTTTAAGCAGGAATAGAGAGAGAGATAGAGAGAGAGAGGAAGCACCAGAGGAGTTTGAAGTGCTGTAGAGAGAGAGAGAGAGATGAGGTGAGAGAGAGAGAGGGAGAGGGAGAGGGAGAGAGAGATGAGAGGTGAGAGAAAGAGGGCCGGGGGGGAAGAGAGAGAGGGATTGGTTTTGTTTTGTTTTGTTTTGGTTTGGTGGTAAGAAAGTGTTGGTGGGGGAGACTTTTTCGTTTCTTGGTCTTCGCGTGGGGGACGGCGGCGGCCGCGGCGGTTGCGCGCGACGCGCCGCCGGGGCGAGGTTGTGAGTTCCACTCGGGGGCCGACAGAAGACGGCGACCTGACGAGTTCAACCTTTTGACCGAGCTTGGACTTGGGTCAAAAAGGAAAAACAGATGCAACTTTGGACAAAGCCAGCCAATTGGGCCACGGACACTAATTTTAGAGCCCTAGTGATATTCCTATTCCACCCCCTCCATCTCTCTCTCCGGGAAATTCAATTTGGGAAATTCAAAATCCACCTCATTCATGCCATACTTGAATTTTCTTCTCGAGAGGAATTTTCCCATTTTTAGCTTTTTATCCAAATTTCGGCTTCCATACAATTTGATTATTCTTTAGTGCAAAGTGACTCAACCTTTTAAAGTATATATAAATATGGAAAATTTCCAAATAAAAAACTTAAATATTCTCAGGACTTAAAGTTGAAATAAATCTCGCATTAGCTGACTTAGTTCTTTGCTTGTATGAATTTTTTTTGAAATGTTTTTTTTTTTAATTTCACTATTTTAGAGGGAAATCATCAAGTAAGGCATACTAATTTTGTTCGAAATGAATATCTTTTTTTTCTTCTTTTTTTTTGTTAGATAAAGGTGAGGAGCTAGCATCTTCTTTGTGCGCTATTACAAGAATTTTACGCTTGTTATGAAATATTCAAATTGAGTGACTACTTCACACTGCCCACAACTTGAATGTGTAGAGTTGGCGAGTCCTTCATCAAAACCCCACCAATATCCTAACAATTCATAATATCTCAAAACTAGGTAGCGTAACATGAGTATCTTATAGAATCAGGTCACTGGAAATCGAGAGGACACCATTAACTCAAGATTTTTCGATTTTCAATTCACCCTTTTTCAGGTTATCCTTAGGGGAGTTTGGTGGGACACGTTGCTAGCTTCTATAGCTTTTTAGGGCTTTGAATGGGGGGAGGGTCACTATTCAAAGCAAATGTTTAGCAACACCTTTCTCTCACTGAGGTCACGAAAGCTGCCGTTTGACTTTTCCCACCTTCATTTTCGGACAGGTAGATGGCCGCAGATGACGTTGGTGGTACGTTTGATCGGTTCCTTTGACTTTTGTATACCGCATCCAAGGATTTGACCATAATAATTTGACGGCCATTTCTAAGAGGTTGCTGAGCATCCAAGAATAAGACTTATTTGTGTAAAGCGTGATAGAATGCATCGAGAAACGGCGCTCTAAAAATGACGAATTAGTCTCTTGAGAGACATCATAAAGATCTCTTAATTTATTTACAACTGAAATAAGCAATTCCGATTCTTGTTTTTTTCAATGGAAATGATGGAATCATTGTTGATTTTATAATCATTTCTCTGACAAATTTATGAGAGCTATGAAATGAAATATAAAATGGTTGGATATTATGTTTGAATATGCTCTCTATGTATTTCTTAAATAATAATCAAGGAATTATGCTTGTGGTTTAAAAAATTGCTCAAGGAAGCTTAGCACGATTTTATAGAAAAAGGAAAATTATTCCTTAGGTTATTTTCTTTTTTGGTCAGATAATCCTTAGCTAGATTGCTTAGCAAACAATGAGAAAAAAGAAGAAGAATTTCCTCATCCAACTTTGGTCCTTTCATTATTCTCTTCTAATTTCAAATTGATATGATTTAGGAATTAATTAATTTAATTATATTCTTCGTTAACTATATGCTGAGTGAGATAATGTTGTAATTAATTAAAATTGGTTATTGAAAATGAAATCTACAACCGTGACACCCGAAGAAGAAGAAGAGGGAAAGAAAAGTGGTAAATTCGACTTGAACGTAAGGGCACTTTGGGAATTTGATATTTCGACCACGCAATTCTTGATCCAGGCTTTCTTCTCAATTTGAGGACGACGCTTTCTTGGCGGGGCCCACTCATTTGATTTATCCCCCGAATCTTCACTTTTATTCCTATAGGCCCTTCCAAACATGGGTATTTGAACTTCTCTCCCCGCTAATTCTCTTTGACTCCTCATTCTTTCCCCAAACCTTTTTGCCTTTCCAAACATAGGGTCAGATATATAGGGTAGAAGTGTTTCCAGATTAACCCCTATGTATTTCTAGGATTAGTCATCACCCCTATCAGGTGTTTTTTATCCCGATGTTTGTCAATAAGTTACATGATAGCAAAATAATAACAATAATATGAACAAGTTTCCCCACTCAATGCGTGATGACTACGTTGTGCAAGGACCTCACTTCTTGATAGTGGGATTATCGTCCCACATTAGGATTCTCCCTCTCATTGATGCCGGTAATAACGTGGCGCAATTTTGAGGTTCGCGCTCTTGTTAGGTGCGTTGATCCCGGCACCTTTCATTAGGATATTTGGTCAAATCTTATATATGTGCGAAAACGAATTTAAAAGAAGAAGAAGAAGAAGAGTTCAACTTGCTAAAGTGTCGATGAGTTGTACACCATCTTTCAAAGACTCTTATTTCGTCAAAACTTCACTTTTAGATTCTTCTGTTCTTACCGTCGTAATTTTAGTTTTTTGTTCAATATGAAACACCTCAAACGGTTTAACACATATAGATAGTAATATGCATATTTGTATATAATTTCTACATTTTTTTAGCCATAATTACTCTCTTAATTTTGGAGGCAAGATTTGACTTTATTTCTCCCAACTACAACCAAACAAGATAACCTTTTCAAAGGAATCTTGAGTAATTCAACGTTTGAGCAGGAAATATTCAACAACAAAAAAAAAAAAATCTACAATTATTTTCGATCCAGCGCATCAATTGATTTAATCCCCCAAAGAGAAAAAAGAAAAGAAAAATTCAGACATATAATTATTTGAGTCGTTCGTGACTTGACTTAAAAAAAGTCGTCGGTTGACTTGTTAAACTTTTTTTGCAAAGTGGTTTGTATAGTTTAACGTGTTGAAGACTTTGCCGGGACATAGTGGAGTCGTTGGCCTTTTTCTTCACAAGTTATTTGGGATGAAATCTATTGGACAAAGTGGAAGAAAATGGATCTAGAACGTGTTGAATCCGGTGCATCTAGAGGAAATATCAGCAATTTTATATTGATTTAAGCTGAAAAGAAAATAATGAAAAAGGGGTTAGAAACGCCCTAGTCATTTCTCTCACTTGACTTTACAAGCATGTTTAATGAAATAATCTTTATATGAAATAAGAAAAAAGGCAAATAAAGTGTCAAACTTAACGGCTTAGGGAAAGAAAAAGGTTGCTGGCCTTTTTTCACTAGCTCAAGGGATCTATTATAAAGTAGGGGTTGACCCTAGAGCGGCCTAACTCGTTGGTCCTGATCCAGTTCTCAAGATGATTTAATTGGCCCTTAGTTCTGAGACCCTTGAACTCTATAATATGTAGGTTGGTTTTTGATTTTGGGAGTTTATGGTTGGTCTAACCCGAATCAACCCTATAGATATTATATATTTAATATGTTATATATAATATTCTTTTACCTATTCTGTAGTATGAAGCCCTAACTTAATGTTAATCGCGTTAACGAGTTGTCCTCTTCAGAATTCTGTTTTGTCCTCTTCTTTTTCTTTTTTTTTTAATCTTTGCCAAGTAAATCAGAAAGAACACAGCCCTAATTAGAAATTTAGAAACCCTCTTCGTGAGCAACTCTCAATGCTTGCCCAGCTCTCGACTTACCGCTTGCCCCTCACCTCGCAACTTGCCACTCGCTCCTGGCCAAGGTGGGACCGGTCCAACCCGGATCATGCTTACCTCTAATTAATAAGATGTGAAGTTATATACTCATGGTTTATACTAAGTATTTTGAACTTCTTATGGTTTAATTATATTCCACTACTACATCTCACCTGAACTATGGCCCAGAATTCTCTTCTCTTAAACTTCCCATCTCATCCCATTTCCCCAGTAGAAAAAAATTCAAAGACAAATCAAAAGCAAGGGAATTATAGTATGCTCTAGCAATGGAAACACTTTATTTCCATAAAGCAGTCTTGATTGTTTTTATGTTTTGTTATTTTTAGTAATCATGAAATTTCTATTGTTATTATATAACACTGGTTGATTAATGGTGCATTTTGATGGATATGCAATTTTAAATAGTAGACTTGTCTTTTCAAAGAATACAAAAAGTAGAAAAAAATTATTGATTGGTCCGAATTGACCTTGGACTCTTCGGATTGATAGACTCAACATGGTTGGTTCTTGATCCGAAAAATTGGAGGATTAATACTGTGCGAGTTGTTCTTTTGGTAGGTGTTGGATTGATCTGACTCAGATCATGCTCACCCCTGTGTAAAAGGATAAATCCTAATCTATTGCCTAATTAACTCTAAAGTATGTCCAATACAATACCAATATCCCAAAAAATTTATGCTTGGAGTTTGGTGACACAAAGAAAAAATGTTTTGGATATTAATATCGCAGTGAACAAACCTTTTTGTGTGATCAAATATCATTTATCATAATATTTTTTTGGGTTGCTAGAATTCCTAAATTATATCTATTGTAATGTTAATGCCACAAATTTTTGCATGCTCTAAATGTTTGAGGTATTTTTTTTTTTTTTTTGGTCTCAAAATGTTTGAGGTATTGGCGACACGAAAAAAATCGAGGTATTGATGACAAAGTGGATGAAGTTCTCAAGTATGTTAAGATAGACAGATAGTATTTTAGCCATGACAGTGCAAAATTAGAGATTTTGGCTGCAAAAAAAAAAAAAAAAAGATTCGGGATATTTTTGTGACAGAGAAATGCACGACTTAAAAGATTTTTCGTGATGTTCCCGGTCAAAGTTACGAATGATTAGAAACGTGAGGACAAATATGCAAATCTTTTTTCTTTTTCTTTTTTTAAATAGAGGGGTATTTTGGCATCCCCAAGCACAGCACTCCATCCACGCAAGTCGAGCGGTGTAGCTGCAAACAAAAGAAAGATAAACCGGGGGAGCCGCACGCGCCAGGCGGCGGCGCGTGGGGAGGCGCAGTTAAGGGGGTGCAAACGGCCCGAACGTCGCGACGCGCGGCCGGGCCGGCGAGCTCGAAAAATCTCGCACAACTCCGGGGGCCGGACGGGGGCCCCACCGAACTGAAGCTAGAGAGAGAGAGAGAGAGAGAGAGAGAGAGAGGGAGTCAAAGAAACGTAAGCGCGTCGTCATTTGACTTGCGGCCATTGCCTTGCTCTGTCGTCTTCTCTCTCTCTATCTCTATATCTGTCTGTCTGTACTGTACTGTGCTGACCGCGGTTATATCGCATCCTCTGCACGCTTTGAGCAGGAAGGGAAAGATGCCTCCTTCATTATTATCGATCGAATCCCCGCACGAGAGAAAGAGGGAGGAGAAAATAGAGAAATGAGAATAAGAAAAATGAAACTTTTATGATTTATTATTGTTTATTTATTTATTATAAGGGATTGGTTGGGTCTTTTAGCGGAACGAAAAGCACAAAGCTGAGAAAGCCCCCACACAGTCGGCCGACCCACCGCCCACGTTGGCGATGCAAAGGCGGTGTGGTGTTTGGGATTTGACTCCTTACATCAATGTCGCCACCCGTTTTGGTTGACGGCTATTAAGTGAATTAGCGTTGCAATTCCCATCCCTTCTCTTGGGTTGCCCATGATCCCTTCTTCTTGCCCTAGCGCCGGCGCCGTGATCCGGCGCTCGGCCTATTCCTTCCCGGGCACTGCTGATCCGCCTGCTGCCACATGCCCTTATGATTATTGGAACACGTAGATTGATGTTGCGACAAATAGACCATATTGAGGCTTGCGATTTTATCATTCGACATACAGGTAAAAACATTCTCAAGAAGTTAGCCATCCTGATAGTGCTTCTACTTCTACTTAGACATGCTTAATGTTATAGTTCCAAGAGTAAAAGTTAAATGAGCGTTCAAATGTTAAAATTATTGTCATGTCAAAAGATGTCTCTTGTAAGTTAATTTTAGTATCTCACACACACATCCCAAGAACACTATTCCCCTTTTGATGAGCAATTCAATTCATTCTCGCTTATGTCATCGTCTTAGAAACTTGCAAGAAGCCACTTCTTTTCGAGATCCTTTGGCCTCAGTAAGCACTCCCTACCCCTATACAGATATTCTCAAGCAAGGTTTCCATCTGAATCAAGCTTAATCCAGATCCTTTTAGTCCCAACGATCACTCCCGCCCTTATCAGACTAGGTTGTTACTGATATTATGGGTGGTGGCTCCACTGTAAGGCAAGTCTCTAAGCTAGAGAATTGCAAACTATTCTATGCTAAGTTTTGATCTTGTGACCTCATAAAAGAGGCAGCATGCATCTTCTCTGTTGAACTAACACGCTTGGTGTTTTGGTCCATCGGCTCTATTCTATTATATCAATTGTGGCACTTGTCTATCGACTTGCAATTGCGAAATCCTTTATATCGTAGAGCGCCAGTCTATTCAATGTTTAGTAGGAGAAAAATATTTGAAGAGTGCGAGGTAATGGCTTGACCAATAGAGAGGAGATTTAGATGCCTTCTCCCTTGACTAAGCACTGCCCTCGTCGGCACAAGCACATCGCTCCAAATCCTCCACGAAGACAACAAATGACCCGTTACATCAACCCTTACAAAATATCAAGGATTCAGCCTGTTGCCATCACGAAAATGTATGTAATTCTCTTTCCCTTTTTGATGGAATGGAATGGTGGGATGTTATTTACTTTTCTTTGCAAATTGATGGTCATCCATGAATATTATATCTATATTTTTATTATATCGCGAATTTACTATCACATCATCTACAATCTTACTTTAATTTATGGAAAATTGAGCCAGACATCGCTAGTGTGCTTTATTAATGTTTTGTAGTGGAAGACTTTTTGGGAGTCTCAAATTGTGAAGTCGTCAAAAATGGAAAACTACTCACTATTTATTCAAAGACCAACCACTATTTGAAAAAAGATAATTCAAGTTCACTAATGAAAACGCATGGAGAAAACTCATAGGGCATGTTGGTTCTAACATATACAAAGCGAAAGAATCAAGATTTCGAGAGTGTTAAATTCCCACCGCATGATAGTGGGGAGATTAAACTCTAGCTCTTTCACGAGATGCACAAAAAGCTAATGCCCCCTATGTGAATTTCATTTTCTTTTAGAAGTAAATCCTAGAGTTGAGAAGTTTTTTGAGAAAAATACAAAAAAGAAAAAGAGAGAGATGCAGGACGAGGGAGAAGTTCGGGCTAGGGTTTGCAAGTCGTTTTGCAGGGCCATGGTAGCTTGGGAAGGAAAAAAAAAATGACGATTTGTGTACATATGCGAGGTTGTCGGGCGGCGAGTTGATACGAAGCGACGAAACTCAAGATGGAAATTGCAAGTTTCTAGCGTCGACATAATATTCAATCTGTATAGGTGACTTCCTTGCAACTATTCCTGTAATCGCATCTCATGATTTTTGATGGAGGAGTGGCTTTGAAGCTAGGCCGCCTTCTCCAATCAAATCTATTTCTTCACAGGATAATCCCGACAATTAAAGCAAGTTGAGGCTTGGCAGGAACATCAATTAGGACCAGAAAACTTTCAAGTGATGTAACGTGATCACATTGATGTGATCCTATTAGGGATAATTATCGTGTTTGTTCCTTAATTTGGATTAATTATGCTAGGCTGACGTTGCTGAGCTTTGCCTCGGCATCTTTCCATCTCTTTTCCTACACCTTTTATCTAGGGATGGCAAATGGATTTGACCTAGTATGACCCGCCGGTTCAATTAATGGGCCATGCTGGCCGATCCATTTTGACTGGATCTGATCTCTTTTGTGCCACGCAACCTCGTTAACTGAAGCGGGGCAACCATGCTTGTGCCCGAGCCGGTTAGAAAGACAATAAAAATTGGGAATTTTGTCCAGAATCAATTGGAAAAGTCTCACCATGAATGAGTATTACGATCTTGGATTTAACTCCCAATAATAGATGGGTTTCATGACGTCACAAAGCCATACCATGAATGAACTTCTAGCCTGCACACGCTTGCTAGAAGAGACATTTGCCAGCTCATGTGAAGAGACATTATAAATTATGCACATTGGTGAGACTACTGTAAAAATGATTGTATGATTATGGGTAGGTTAACTAACCACGCTTCAAATAGAACCTTTCGTGATTGATATAAGATCCCATTGTGGCCGCAATGCTTAAAGCACAAGGGCTCCAAACTTCCGGTCCTTAAAACTTATTTTGTTCAAGTAATTTTATGTTAATACTTTTTTTTTCTATAATTGCATGTTTTAATGTTGAAATGAGATAAATGAGGAATTTTTCAAAAGAGATCGAAATTCCGAACCTAAGCCCAAATCGACCTTGACTAGACTAAATTACGTCGGTCCAAGGCCAATTATTGTCCATTTTGGGAGGACCGAATGCCTGTCTCGTCCGCAATTTCCTCCTTGAAAGTTTTGGCGACTATCCAGATCTCTATACTACTCCAAATGTCGAAATCTTAAATTTGGGTCAAGAAACTTTTCAAAGCTAACACCAATCCAACGAATAAAATCACAAGAAGTCCCACAAAAAAAAAGTGCTTTTTTTGGTGCGACGGAAGTGCGTTCATCTAAATGCTTTTGACTGTGGTTGGCTGGTCCGCTTAGAAGATCGAATTTATGTTTCCATCGTCCTTCAGCGGATCTCCTTTTGCTGAACGGTTATGATTTCTTTATTTCGATCCAATAGTGAAAAGTCAAAAAGACGCGAGCACTATAAAGCGCGTATAATAACTATTTTGTCCCAAAAATAAATTCTGACCATTATTCTTTGAACAAATTTCTCGGGAGAGATACATAATTTCTATTTTTGAAACATGAATTTGTTTGATAGACCTTCTTAAATATCTCCCTCCGACAGCAATGGCCGACGAGGGGCAGAGAGAGGTGGGGGTAGGCAGCAAGGGTTTAGCAACGAGAATATTTTTTATTTTCACTTATATTCCAAAGATAAAAAAGTAGAAATTTTTTACTTCTCATTTTTATTTCACACTTAACACAGGGCTAATTTTTTTTTTTCAAAAAATAGAATAATTAAATTGCATTTCTAAACGAATTTATATTCCAAACATACTTCCAAAAACAGAAAAATAGAGAAATAAAGAAACGGAATAGTTATCATTTACACCCTTTAGGACTCCCTTTTGTACAAGGTTGGGACTATGAATGATTACGATGGATCCAATCTATTATAAACTGGATTTAGACAAGTATATTTCTGTTCACAAATAGTATAAATAAACAAAGTTTTGTGTGACAACCTTAGGTTTTTACAACCATACAAGCTGTTCAAAATGAACTTTTACGGCTCATTACCAAACAATAAATGAATATATAGCTTTAGTAGCAGTCTAGATAATGATAAAATTGTTCTTTCTAAAGTTAGATTCAAAACTTCTTGATTACCAGATTTAAGTTCAACTTTTCCCACGCTAGATCAAAATCTTCGACATCGTTTCCCCCCTTCACTTATTTAATAAGTCGAATATTAGTACTGCCTTTTTTTTTGGGTGGCTAAAACAAACCTTCCATTGCATCAAAATAATTCAACTATTACAAGGATAAACTAAAGCATAAATTAAGATGATAAATTAAAGAAGACTCCTCACCCTAAATTTTTAACTCTAGAAGGGAGATCATTAAAACTGAAAGAAGACGCAGTTATTAACCGATGAAAAGCCTATTTTTCAAGCTCATGAGTAGCTCCAATACTAGTTCTATGATCCACTTCAAACTCCATCCTGGGTTGTTGCTAAGTAGTAAATGGGAGTCTGACCACGAAAGGATGAATATAACAAGGGCAAAGGCCTTTTTTTTAATAGCATTAATTAACACCTTACAACCACTTTCAAACACCACCTTGTGGATGTCGGGGACTGAGCAACTTTGCATGTGAGAAGAAGAGATGTGGCTTCCACTTCTACTGGTGAGTTCCATCTTCCTCGTCTTGTCCACACTTGGACAGTTGAGCCTTGATCCGATCATGCAATAATACCTATGGCCCCTTTATTATCTTTCCACGCGACATCTACATTAAATTTCAATTTTTCATTTGACGGAGAAATCCAAGAGTTTGTCCTTACCCCAAAAGAATCCAATTCCTTGCTTAACTTAACTTTGTTCTCTCTCTCTTGAACATATTTGAATATTCCAAGAGATCTTGTATGACCATTTGAATTGCTTGGGGAGGAACTGGAGTTGTATGCTCACGTAACTTTGTATTCCTATAACGCCACATTCTAGTGCAGAGAATTGCCGCATAAAGGGTGAAGAGATTGCAGTCCAATCCCATTCTATGTGCTATTTTTCCTAGATCAAGAAAAGGTAGTTCACCATCTCTTTTGACTTGAAGTTCCAAGTAGACGAGATAACATGGGCTCCATAAAATTTGGGCTAGAGGACATGATGTAAAAATGTACCAAATTCTCCTCCGAAGCTCTACACAACGCGCAAGAAGGGTTTGGGATGTTGATCAATCGAAACAAGTTAGCTCGACAAGGTAAGACATCAACCGCTATCCTCCACAACATCATTTTATGCCGCTCATGAGCTCTAGCTTTCCAGATTTTGTTCCAAATCATGCGGTTTTTGCCATTTTCAGTTCGTGACTTTATGAGGATGTAAGCAGATTTAACAGAAAAATATTCCATTGATAGCTAAATGCCAAATCGGTTTGTCCACGCAAATGGAGTTTGGCACATGGATATGAAGAATGGCTTGGACTGAGGTTGGGTAAAAAGTCTGATTTAGACTTAATATATCCCAAGTTTTTGTCCTTGGGATAAAGAAGCTTTCTATTTTTATTTGCTTCAAGACAGGGTCTAGATCAATAAAAGAAAGTAGATGAGATTTAACATTAAGAATCCAAAGGGTGATTTCCTACCTCGATTGATTTTCCATCCCTTGTTTGATAAAAAGTTCCCAATTTGAGTATTTCTGGCAGCCAAGATCTTCTTCCACAAAGGAGAGGCTGATGCTGTTGCGATGGGGCGAGCGATCGAACAAAATATAGACGGAAGAAGAAAAATCAGACACCGGATTTACGTGGTTCAGTCATAAAGACCTACGTCCACGGGAGAGCAAGATCGAATTTTACTATAGATCAAGCGATACAAGGAGATTACACACTCAAGTCACTCAAACACTCTCTCGGTGTTTCCCAAGCCCCAATTACACCCAATAACGCACCCAGTGTTTAGCCTCGAAATTCCTCGAAAATAATCTCTCAATCTCTCAAAGGAATTACACGCAAATCTTACCTCAAGATTTAATCGACTACAAACACTAAACTTCTTGGATGTAATTGCACGAACGAACCCACTTTCAAGCACTCGATATTTGGTGCTTCAAGTTTGCTTGCATCAACAACGGCGGAACAAGCACTCATGCGGCGCTTCAATATGTGGCTTCGCTGAAGAGAGTCTCACGAGCAAAAGTTATATATATATAACCGCCGAGAGAATTGCATGCATGGAAGAAAACCGAATAATCCAAGATTCGGTCAACAAAGAAGAAAGATTGACTTTCCTCTTTGGTTGCAAGCGGCAGAGTTGGATGCTGCTTCCTTCGTAGCCTTTTTTTTTTTTCCAACTTTATTTCCTCTTCAGTAATTCCTTCGCGAGTCCACCAAATTTCGCGTTTTAGCAAACGCTCAAACTCGAGTCATATTTAACAATCTCCACATTGGCTCGACGTTTGAGTCAAATTACAATCGATTCGTAAAAAATTCAAATTCTGCTGCTACTTTCCCATAGCCCCCGATGGGCTCAACCACCACAGATATTATTCAAGTCCAAGCCTTGCTTGAACTTCGCCATAACTGAGGACCTCATCAGAATACCAACTCCACATGCACCTTTAATCGCTTCGCAAGGATTTTACGACATAACCTCCTTAATCGCAGATAAAGCAAAACCATTGTTGCATCCATATACGTCGGGAGATCAAATACGTACCTTGTTAATTTCAGCATCACAGCAGAATCATGTTGGCTCTATAAGCTCCACCTCGCTACAAACACCATCTCGTGTCGATTACTTTGCTAGTACTGTACTCGCTACCTCAAGAGTTTCGGTTGCAACTCCACCTCAAGCTGAACACCGTCCGGATCCGTATTAACATTGCTATAATCACTCCTAGCGGAAGTACTTGAGACTCATCAAGGGTAACTTCTCTGCTGTTAACAGGTGAATTTATATTTGGGCACCACAACTGATCACCCCGCTCACCTTGTGCATAGCCATGAAATATGCATCTTGCCCTCCTATCGAGCTTACCATCACTCACTCGAAGATAATGTGGGCAACCAAACATTCTAATAATAGAATAATTAGCAATGTTACATGACAACACTTCTTTAGGAGTCTGCCATTCAATAGCAGTTGATGGGGATCTATTCACCAGGTAGCTTATCGTACTTAGCATATCAGCTAGGATTCTCCTAGCAATACCAGCACTAGAGATAATTTTTCGGGCCATCTCTAGTAATGTTCTACTCATCAATTCTGCAAATTGTTGTGATTTACTGGCACTAGTGCGGTGTTTCACTATGCCCTCTTTCATGCAGAATTTATTTGCCAGCTCTGAGCAGAACTCCATGCTATTGTCAGTTTGCACATGCTTGATCGACTTACCAGTCTCCGTCTCGATCAAAGCTTTTGACTGCGAGATCCTGACACCAGCATCAAACTTGTGCCTTGGCACAAACACCCGAGTCTTCCTCGAGCAGTCAATAGACTCTCGAACAGATGCATCCGACGTCTTCGCAGTGAAATTTATCACTGTCTCACCTTGAAGTTTATACAAGCCATCGTGCTTGATTCCTTTCATTATCACCAGGGCACCTCAAACAATCTTCAGAACTCCACCTTTTGAAGAATACCTACAACCAGCTGAATCTAGGGCACCCAAGGAAATTAAGTTCTTTTTCAATTCTGGAACATGCCTCACTCCAGTCAATGTCCTCACGATACCATCATGCGTTCTGATTTTAACATCACCAACACCCATAACATCGCACTCAGCGTTGTTCCCTAACTGGACTTTATCACTACCCGTGCACTGATAAGTGATAAACTAGTTTATATTTGGTGTAACATGAAAAGAACAACCAGAATCCATAACCCATCCATCAAACGATGAATAATCAAAGTGATGACAAGACATAATCAGCATTATACGCTCACTAGCTGCAACATTATCTACGAGAATCAACCATAATTCCCTTACCCTTCTCATTCTTCAGCTTAAGGCAATCCCTTCTAAGATGCCCCCTCTTGCCACAGCTCCAACAGACAACATTAGCAATCCTAGATTGACTACGCACTGTTCATATTAGTACTACCATTACCCATACGTGTTACGAGATCTTCCTCTATTTTCACCTACTAGAGCAAAGATACAGATGATTCGCCAGATTCTCTTCTACGAATGTCCTCGCTCGAGAATCAAATCTCGAACCCCATCAAACGTCAAACTTGTTGACCCGGAGGAATTACTAACGGCGATAAAGAACGGTAGTATTCCAACTATCGTGCAATGAGGATAATAGAATCAAAGCACGTACGTCATCTTCAAAATCAATATCAACCGAACTCAATTGACTAACAATCACATTAAATTCATTGATATGATCTGCAACTGACGCACCTTCTTTCATCTTCAAGTTAAACAGACGTCGCATCAAACAGACCTTGTTGATCGCAGAGGGCTTCTCGTACATATCCGACAAGGCTTGCATCAAATTAGCAGTGGTCTTCTCCTTTAGGATGTTAAACGCGACGTTACGAGCCAACGTCAGCCGAATAACACCCATAGCTCGTCTATCCAGCAAATCCCAATCGGCTTGCTTCATCGTCTCTGGTTTCTCCCCAAATAAAGGCAAGTGCGAGATTCATCCGGTAAAGATAATCTTCAATCTGCATCTTCCAAAAACTAAAATCCTTCCCATCAAATCTTGTTGATTTTCACTTTTAATTCTTCGTCGCCATCGATTCGCTTCAACTTAGCCAAGCCGGCTCGATACCACTTGTTGCGATGGGGCGAGTGATCGAACAAAATATAGACGGAAGAAGAAATATCAGACACCGGATTTACGTGGTTCAGTCGTAAAGACCTACGTCCACGGGGAGAGCAGTAGCGAATTTTACTATAGATCAAGCGATACAAGGAGATTACACACTCAAGTCACTCAAACACTCTCTCGGTGTTTCCCAAGCCCCAATTACACCCAATAACACACCTAGTGTTTAGCCTCGAAATTCCTCGAAAATAATCTCTCAATCTCTCGAAGGAATTACACGCAAATCTTACCTCAAGATTTAATCGACTACAAACACTAAACTTCTTGGATGTAATTGCACGAACGAACCCACTTTCAAGCACTCGATATTTGGTGCTTCAAGTTTGCTTGCATCAACAACGGCGGAACAAGCACTCATGCGGCGCTTCAATATGTGGCTTCATTTGAAGAGAGTCCCACGAGCAAAAGTTATATATATATAACCGCCAGAGAATTGCATGCATGGAAGAAAACCGAATAATCCAAGATTCGGTCAACAAAGAAGAAAGATTGACTTTCCTCTTTGGTTGCAAGCGGCAGAGTTGGATGCTGCTTCCTTCATAGCCTTTTTTTTTTTTTTCAACTTTATTTCCTCTTCAGTAATTCTTTCGCGAGTCCACCAAATTTCGCGTTTTAGCAAACGCTCAAACTTGAGTCATATTTAACAGATGCCTCGACCTCATGATTCCAAAAATTGGAGCTCCGGAAATACTTCCCTTCAAGAACTCGAACCCATAGCTTGCCTCTATCTTGGATCATTACCTAGCCGAGTTTCACAAGCAAAGCGTTGTTGAAATCCCTATTCTGCCGAAAACCCATTCCTCCACCCTTTTAGTCTCTACATAGTGAATCCCGACATTTAGGTGTGAAGTGTACGTATTGGCACACTCCACCAAAATTTTCTTGTAGAGGCGTCGAGTCTATCACAGGTGCTACGAGGTAGTCGATCAAATTGCATAGCATAGATTAGTGTGCTCTAAACAACTGATCGAATATGTATTACTCTATCCTCCCAAGATAGTGTCTTCCTTTTTCAGGAGCAAAGTTTGTTATCAACCTTCTGTTCAAGGAATTAATATTTTGCCCTACCTTTCCTTGGTTGAAGAAGGGATCCCCAAGGTACAGCGCTTCGAGATCTGTCTTTCGCCTGTGGAGATCATCCATACAAAACTTTTTCACGGCCACAGAAGTATTTTTTTATTAAAAAAAAAAGACAGACAGCTTCTGATGATTCAAGCTTTGACCTGACCATGAGCAATAAATTTCAATGCATCCCTTCAGGCCTCTCACTTGATGCTTAGTGGCTTCGACAAATAACAAGAGGTCATCAGCATGAGTTAAAGGCGGACTCTTTTGCCTTACTCTTATACTTGCAATAATCTTAAAATCCTCTGCTCTAGATAGAATTCTAGAAAGAAGTTCATAATAAATCACAAACGGATGTGATGAGATAGGGTCACTTTTTTGGAGTCCCTTTTGAGATTTAAAACTTCCCGTGGGTCTACCATTGATGAGAAAAAAATAATGAACCGACGAAATACGTATTTTTATGAGTTTGCAAAAAAGGACGAAGAATCCCAGGCTATGGAGCATTGCATAAGTATATTCCAGTCAATTCTATCATGAGCTTGTGACATATCCACCTTGACTCCCATGAATGAACGCCCCCTTCTTTTCTTTCTCATGGAGTGTACAATCTCCTGTGCAATCACAGAATTTTCCTGTATGCTTCTACCTGAAACAAAGGCCAATTGCTGAGGTGAGATAATATGACTGAGGAACCCATTTAGTCTATTTGCCAACGTCTTAGAGATAAGTTAAAGCTCACATTGCATAGACTTGTGGGCCAAGACTGGTTATAGGTGTGTGCATTCTGAGTTTTTGGGATGAGTACTATAAAAGTATGATTGAGAAGATGGGGCAATTGACTAGCGTTAAAGAAGTGCTGCACATATTGTACAATTTCGTCCTTCACCACTTCCCAACATTTCGTGTAGAAAATGGCATGGAATCTGTTTGGGCCAGGTGATTTAAGAGGGGCCAGGTGATTTAAGAGGGGCCATCTCTTTCATGAGGTCGGTGATGCATTTCATCGGTTCCTTTGACTTTTGTATACCACAACCGCATCCAAGGATTTGACCATTAAAATTCAATGGCCATTTTTAAGAGGTTGGTGAGCATCCAAGAATGGGACCTATGTGTGTAAAGCACAATAAAATGCATCGAGAAATAACGCTCTAGAAATGATGACCTGGTCTTTCAATAGATCATAAAGAATGATTCTTGTTTCGATCGAAATGACGGAATCATTGCTGAATATACAACCCTTTATTTGACGAATCTATGAGAGCTATGAAATGAAATGGAAATTGTTGGGTACTATGTTTGAAAATCCTCTTTTGTGTATATCTTAAATTGTAATAGGAATTACGCTAGTAGTTTAAAAGATGCTGAAGGAACCTTAACACGATTTTATAGGGGGAAGAAAAAAGAAAAGAAGAATATTAGTCCTTAACTAGATTGCTCAACAAATAATGAGATACCCCTAGAAAAAGAGAATTTCCACATTTAACAATGGTCCTTTCATTATTCTCTTCTATTTTGAAATTAATTTGATTTAGGAATTGATTAATTTAATTGTATTCTTTGTTAACTATATGCTGAGTGAGATAATGTTATATTTAATTAACTTGGTCATAGAAAATGAAATTCATGACCGTGATACCTGAAGAAGAAAAAGAAGAGGCAAAGAGAAGAGGTAAATTCGACTTGAACGCAAGGGCACTTTGGGAATTTTGGTGTCGGCCGCGCAACTCTTTATAGGGGCTTTCTTCTCAATTTGAGGGCGACGGCTTCTTGGTGGGCCCCACTCGTTTTATTCACCCCCCCAAATCCTAACTTATCTTTCCTAGATGCCCTTCCAAACATGGGTATTTGAACTTCTTTCCCCCCTAACTCTCTTTCACTCCTCATTCTTTCCCTAAACTTTTTTGCCTTTCCCAACATAGGCTTAGAAATCCAAAAAAAAAAAAAAAATAGGCTTAATTCAACACCTTGTCTGGTGTTTTTATCCCAGCGTTTGTCAGTAGGCTACTTAATAAAAAAATAAAGACAAAATGTACAAGTTCCCCCTCGAGATGCGTGATGACTTGGCTGTGCAAAAACCTTGCTTCCTAAAGGAGGGATCATGGTCCCACATTAGGATTGTCCCTCCTTAACGCAGATTATGATGGAACACAGTTATAAAATTTGTTCAAACTCATGTTTGGTGCTTTAATCCCAATACCTGTTATTAGTTACTTGGTAAAATCTTATATGTGTGAAAAATAATTTTGAACAAAAGAGTCCAACTTGTTGATGCATCGATGAGTTGTACACCATCTTTCAAAGATTTGTTCGGTCAAAACTTCATTTTTAGATTATTTCTTTCTAACAGTTGTCGTAATTTTAGTTTTCCGTTGAATATGAAATGCCTCAAACGGTTTAACACGTATAAATACTCATATGCATATTCATATATAATTTCTACACAATTTTTCAGACATAATTACTCTCTCTGCCCCCCCCCCAAAAAAAAAAAAAAAAAAAAAAAGAAGGCAACCGAACAAGATAACCTAAGGGAATCTTGAGTAATTCATCGAAAAAAATGTTCGGCCTCTATAAATATATGAGTCTTTCGTAACTTGACTTGAAGAAAGTCGTCGGTTGACTTGTTACACCTTTTTGGCGAAGTGGTTTGTACATTTTTAAAGGGTCGAAAACTTTCACAAGATAGGGATGAAAGTGGGGAGTCGTTGGCCTTCCTTTCTTCAGAAGTTATCTGGGAAGAAATCTACTGTACAGAACGGAGAAATTAGATCTAGAATGTGTTGAACCTGGTGCATCTTGAGGAAATATAAGCAATTTCATAATGATTTGAGCCAAAAAAAATAATAATAATGAAAAGGGGGTTAGAAACAACCCACTCATTCTCTCACTCGACCTTACAAGCATGTCTAATAAAATCATTTTTGTATGAAATGAGAAAGAAGCAAATAAAGTAGGTCAAACTTAACGGCTAGGGAAAGAAAAAGGTTGTTGGCCTTTTTTCACTTGGCTCTAGGGATCTATTATAAAAGGATTGGTGCTGCTCAAAATCCTAACCTACTGCCTAATTTGTTTTTTGGTCCAAAAAACCTATAAAGTATGTCCACTACAATATCCCCAAAAATTTTCGCAACGCATACGTTTGAAGTGTTGGTGATACGAAGGAAACAGTTTTGGATATTGGTATCACAGTGGTCAAACCTTTTTGCGTCATCAAATACCCTTAATCATAAAGTTTGTGTTGCTTGAATTCCTATATCCATCGTGACATTAATGCCACAAATTTTTGCACACTCTACATGTTTGGGATATTTGGCAACACAAAAAGAAAAATTCGAGATATGGGTGATAAAGTGGCTGAAGTTTTAAAGTATTTTGAGGTCGATAGACGTTATTTTACCTATAATGGTACAAAATGAGAGGTCTTGGCTGCATAAAAGAAAGGTTCGGGATATTTTCATGTCTAAGCAAGGTATGACTTAAAAGATTTTCCGTGATATTTCCCGGTCAAAGTTACGAATGATTGGAAACACCGAGGACAAATACGCAAATCTTAAAGAAGAAAAAAGAGGCAGAGCGGTATTTTGGAATCCCCAAGCACAACCCTCCATCCACGCAAGACGTGCGGTACAGCTGCAAACAAAAGAGAGATAACCGGGGGAGGCGCACGCGCCAGGCGGCGGCGCGTGGGGGGCGGAGCTCCCGGGGGCAAACCGCCCAAGCATCGCGACGTGGTGCCGGGCCGGCGAGTTCGAAATGTCGGACAACTTGGAGGTGCACGTGAGGGTCAACCGAATCGAACCGAGAGGGAGAGGGAGGGGGAGTCAAAGAAACGTACGCGGGTCGTCATTTGACTTGCGGCCATTGCCTTGCGCTGTCCTCTTCTTCCCCTCTCTCTGTATCTGTCTGTCTGTCTGTCTGTACTGTGCTGACCGCGGTTGCATCGCATCCTCGCCACGCTTGAGCAGGAAGAGAAAGATGCCGTCTTCATTATTGGTCGAATCCCCCGCGCACGAGGGAAAGAGAGAGAGAGAGAGAGAGAGGAGAAAATAGAGAAGTGAGAATAAAAAACGAAACTTTTATTATTTATTAAATAGGGATTGGTTGGGGGTCTTTTTGCGGAACGAAAAGCAAAAAGCTGAGAAACCCCCCCCACACAGCCGGCCGCCCCACCTCCCACGTTGGTGATGCGAAGGTGGTGGGGATGGGGGTTTTGACTCCTCACGTCAATGTCGCCACCCGCTTTATCGACGGCTATTAAGGGAATTCGTGTTGCAATTTGCATCCTTTCTCTTAGGGGTTGCTCACATATGATTTCCCAGACCTTTTTTCTGTTTTTGCGCCCGGCTGATCTTTACTGGATGTTGTGAATCCGCCCGTCATCACATCCCTCGATCATCATCGGAACGCACATATTTCTGTGATATTCCTAGATTAACACATTCGAGATATAGTTTGCTTTGATTAATCTGCAAGGTATTATCCGCCCTGACCAATCTTATACCAAGTTTTGCGATTTTATCATTTGACATATAGGTAGGTAAATTTCCAATATGTCATCCATCCTAATAGTGCCCCTACTAGAGTAGGAATCCCATGCTAAATTTGCCGTCACATCAAAAGATACCTCTCTTGAATTAAATTTAGTTTCACATGCACACATATATCTTTGGACCGCTTTTACCCTATCAATATGCAATTCGGTTTATTTCCAACCCCACTTCGCCATTTTGGAAATTTCCTAAAGAGTCGTTCCTTGTCTAGATCCTCCGATCCCCGTGGGCACTCCCCACCCTCATTGAACTAAGTCATTATGGATATTCTCAAGTGTGGCTTCTACCTAAGTCAAGCTTAATCCAGACCTTCTGGATCCAATGAGTACTCCATGCTCTCATCGAATATATATTCTCGAGGGTGGCTCCTGCCTAAGCCAAGCTTAATCTAGACCCTTTAGTCCTTGCAAGCATTCCAAGCCCTCGTCAAACTAGGTCATTATAGATATTCTTGAGCGTAACTCCTACCTAAATCGAGACTTTAAGCTAGAGAGAACTGCAAGCTAGTCCACACTAAGGTTCAATCTCGTGACCTCATAAAAAGGCAGCACTAATCTTCTCCGCTGAACTAACACGCTTGGCGATTCAATCCATCAACTCTATTCTATTATGTTAGATGGGGCACTTGTCTATTGACTTGCAATTACGGAATTCTTTATATCATAGAGCGGCCTTTTATTCCATGTCTAGTAGGAGAAAAATATTTGAACAGTAGGAGGCAATGCTTTGACCAATAGATGGGAGATTCAGATGCCTTCTCCCCCCACTAAGCACTGCCCTCGTCGGCACTAGCACATCACTCCAAATCTGCCGTTAAGAAAACAAATGACCCGTTACATCAACCCTTACAAAATATCAAGGATTCGGCTCGTTGCCATCACAAAAAAATTTATGTAATTTTCTTTCGCTTTTCAGTGAAATGGAATGGTGGGTTATCGTTTACTTTTCTTGCAAATTGATGATCGCTCATGAAATATTATATGTTTTTTTTTTTTTTTTTTTTGTCTTTGGAAGAAAGAACTTTGCATTGTACGACAACCGCGCGTCAAAAACCCCTGCCGTAATGACACTTAAGCAGGATGGACCCACTCCTCTCGAAGTACACTTAATACAGTATCTCGCAGGTTTTGAACCATTCACCCTTCTTCGTTAAGGATCAATGAGTCTTATCAGGTGGAGCCACCGCTGACGGTGGTATGAAATATTATATGTTTTGTTTTTTTTTTTTTTTTGGTGGCCGGGAACCCCGTATATAGGTGCGGGAGAGTAAAGCTACGGGGAGCACGCAGAAACCACCACCCACGCACCCCGGGCAAGGCACCATCTTACTTTAATTTATAGAAAAGTAGGCCATACATTGCCGGTGTGCTTTATTAATGTTTCGTATCATAAGACTTTTTGGAAGGCTCGAATTGTGAAATAATTCAAAAACAGGAAATAGTCACTACTAATTCAAAGACCAACCGCTATATAAAAAAAGATAATTCAAATTCACTTATGAAATGTATGGAGAGAACTTGTAGGGTGCGTTGGTTCTAGTGTATACATAGTGAAAGAGTCAAGATCTCAAGAGTATTAAATTCCCACCACATGATAGGAGGGAGACCGAACTCTGGCTCTTTCGTGAGATGTGCAAAAGCTAGTGCCCCACTATGTGAGGGAAAAGTACCAAAAAAAAAGTCATAAATTATTACATTTGTACCAATTCAATTTTAAACATTTGATTCAACCAATTTAATCATAAACATTTTCACGGCTTAATTTAGTTCGACTGACGCTAACGTTGCAATTTTTCATTTTTTTTATTAATTCTATTTCTTTTCTTTTTTCCTTTTCTTTTCTCTCTTCCTAGGAACTTTTCGTAGTGGCCCAAGCCATTGGGTGAGGGCTGCAACCCACGCCGGAGGCTCGCTGGCCACTATGAGGAAAGTCCAAGGGGGAAGAAGAGAGAAAAGAAAGGAAAAAAGAAAAGAAAAATAATAAAAAATAATAAAAATTTTGAAAAAAAATAAAATCATTTAAAAATTACCAAGTCAGTGTTCGACCACCAGCCGACATTTACGTCAGCATTAGCTTGCCAAAATTGATTATATGGATTGAATTGATACCGATGTGAAAATGTTCGAGACTAAATTGATTCAATTGAAAAGTTTATGACTAAATTGATATCATTACAATAGGTTTATGACTTTTTTGGTACTTTTCTCCACTATGTAAATTTCGTTTTTTTTTTTTTTAGAAGTAAATCATAGTGTCGAGTAGCTTTTAGAGAAAAATACAAAAAAAGTTTACCCCACTTTTGACTGGTCCGTCCGACAGTTAGGAACCGCGGAGGGGCTTAGGCTGGTGGTGGCTGCCAATCGGTGACGGGATAGGAGAGAGATGCCGGACGAGCGAGATGTCTGGATTAGGGTTTGCGGGTTGTTTTGCGGGGCGACGGTAGCTTGGGGAGAAAGGAACAACGATTTGTGGACTTGTGTGGGTTGCTATCAAGCGGCGAGTCGATACCAATCGGCGATACTCAAGATGTAAGTTGTAAGTTTCAAGCGTTGAGATAATATTCAATTCGCATGTGGCCGCACCCGAGGTGACTTTCTTGCGACTATTCCTGAATCCCATCTCAAGACTGTTGATGAAGGAGTGGCTTTGAAGCTAGGCCTTCTCCTCCAATCAAATCTATTTCTTCAAGGGATAATCCCGACAATTAACGCAAGTTGAGGCTTGGCAGGAACATCGATTAGGACCAGAAAACTTTCAAATGATGTAACGTGATCACATCGATATGATCCTATTACGCATAATTATTGCGTTCGTTCCTTAATTTGCATTAATTTATGCTAGGCTGACGCAAGAATTGTGTTGATTTTTTCGACATTAATGGGCTAACGTTGCTGAGCTTTGCCTCCGCATCCTTTCCATCGCTTTTCTTACATCTTTTATCTAGGAATGGCAAATGGATTTGGCCTAGCATGACCCGCCGGTTCAATTAACGGGTCATGCTGGCCGATCCATTTTGATTGGATCTGATCTCCTTTGCGCCACGCCGCTCCGTTAACAGAAGTAGGGCAGCCATGCTTGTGCCCGAGCTGGTTACAAAGACAAAAAAATTTGGGAATTTTGTCCAGAATTGATTGGAAAAGTCCCACGATGAATGAGTATTACAATCTTGGACTAAATCCCGGTAATAGATAAACTTCATGACGCCACAAGTTCGAGCCATATCGCGAATGAACTTCTAGCTCCCATTCGCTTGCTAGAAGAGACATTTGCCAGCTCATGTGAAGAGACATTATGGATTTTGCACATTGGTGGAACTATAATAAGAAGGATCGTATGATTATGGGTAGGCTAACTAACTATAACTTAAATCAAACCTTCCGTAATTGGTATAGGATCCTCATGGTAATGCCTAGTCTAGGTAGCTACGCTGGTCATTCGTTCCCACTTTTTAACAAAAGAGAAGAACTTCTCCATCATGACTAATAGTTGATCGTGGTGGGGTTTTACGGAACATATATAGGCTAAATAAACATAAAGGTAGTGGAAGCAAAGATAAAATCCTACTACGCATGTATCTTCAAAGGTATTGTTTGTGCATTTTAATCAAAAATGAAAATATCAAAGGGGGTTATATGGATATCCTCTCAAAGCACGCTTTAAACAACTTGATTTAGATGTTCTTCAGTTCGAGTTCCACAAACATTAGGCCTCTAGTTTAGACACACCACCAACGCACCTCGAACGAAAAATAGCTCGTGGGTAATTGCCACTATGATTGTGCTAGCAATCTCATGGAGACAATCCTTTGCACGTGGTTAGCAACCATTTGTTAACTATGTAGTCCTCTCTCTCTCTCTTTCTTAATAACCCACTCATCCTCTCTCTGCTCTATATATAATGTCCGGTGAAGTCAACATTTAACTTCCTTCGGAAGCCGGTCTTTAACATTTCAAAGAAATTATTGACTACTTCTTCCAAAAGTTGGTTTTTAACTTCTCAAGTAAGTTATTGGCTAATTCCTCCAGAAGCTGGGTGAGCAAGAGAACAACTCTTGTGAGTGGGCTGTGTTCAATTGAATGAATTGGTTATGGTGTGTGACATCCCTAAATTCATCACTGAGCTAGTAGTAAGACTTGCACTATACTCCCAAGAGAATTGATTGTCTCGATCAATCTCTAGGTCCTACAAGTCATGATTAACATATAGTAATATGTCATGGCTACCTAGATAGTGTGAATGCTTTAAGAAGATAATGAACGTATTAGCTCTGGTTACAGTGTAATTCAATCATTTTGTCTTACTATGTCTCGATCGAATAAAAACTATGGAATATTTGTCAAGTCACCAATTTGATTATACGCACAAACCTAATTGATCTACATTTTATATGAGACATAAACAATTTATTCTCAGTTACAACCTCGGCCGATAATTTCAATGCAGTGTCACAATTAGATTACATAGGACATTGCATGTAATAAGGAGACAAATTCCATATTGCGCACATGTGTAACTTCGTATGTGAACGAGTTATGACCATCAGGTACATAGATGGATCAATGAGCTGCCAATATGCGTACCCGTGAACCATAGCCGTCCAACATACAAGTTAACATTGTGCCTCAGGTCTAAGGATTATTTACATAAGACCAGAGCATGTTCGATTAGTCATTGACCCCACTAAAAACTTCCATATTGCCAATCGTTCTATATGTGTCACGTTAAGTGAACTTGTCTGTTACAAGCACCTGTGTTCTAACTCGGGCATTATAATACCCAATGACTCATAACTCGTCATTATCTTAAGCATCCAATACTTAATTGTGAAGTTAAGAATACACCGGTCTCAACAGGATCATTAATATCCACTCAATGATCCATTAACCGAGAACGGTTTAAAGATTCAGTCTAACTGTGAACTCGTCATGCATATTCTTAACATCTCAAGAATAAGTCCCGTCACAATTGATCTTATGGAAACATTCATATAGATAATTAGACAAATGAATGAATACGTCTTTGCCATTAATTTGATAATACAACTGAAATCCCTAACATGTAATTATTACATGGTTGCTTTAGGGCATATAACTAACAGATTGTCCTTGTTACACAGTGCTTTGATTGTTGTCCTTGGTTGATTTCAGGGTAAAGCTATGAGTAGGTGGTTGTATATTGTAGATTGAAATTAAATCCCTAATAATTCGAAATGTTCATAGGAAATTTGGGTAGGAAAAAAGAACAAACAATAAAAGTGTCGATATTATTACCCTTACCATTGAAATTAAATCCCTAATAATTCGAAATGTTCA
Source organism: Eucalyptus cladocalyx (assembly GCA_017140615.1). Taxonomy (NCBI): domain Eukaryota; kingdom Viridiplantae; phylum Streptophyta; class Magnoliopsida; order Myrtales; family Myrtaceae; genus Eucalyptus; species Eucalyptus cladocalyx. Next base: position 11,655,807 of record CM029519.1, read on the forward strand.
TAGGAAATTTGGGTAGGAAAAAAGAACAAACAATAAAAGTGTCGATATTATTACCCTTACCAAAAAAAAAAAAAAAAAAACAATAAAAGTGTCGAGGGTTGAAACTGAAAGAAGTGGCCACAATCCTTAAAGCACAAGCGCTCTAGACGAGCTTTCTGAATAATAGTTCCGGTCCTTACAACTATATTTTGATCCAGGTAATTTTATGTTAATAATTTTAAGTTATCTATAATTGCACGTTTTAATCTCGAAATGAGATTAATGAGAAATTTTCGAAAAGAGATTGAAATTCTAAACCTAAGTCCAAATTGGCTCGGACTGGACCAAATTACATTAGTCCAAGGCCAATTATTCTCCATTCGGGGCGGACCGAATGCCTCTCTAGTCTGCAATTTTCTCCTTAACGGTTTTGGCGACTATCCAGATCTCTAGACTGCTCTATATGTCGAAATCTTAAATTTGGGTAAAGAAACTTTTCAAAGCTAACAACAATCCGATGAATAAAATCACAAGAAGTCCAACAAAAAATAAAAATAAAAAAATGCTTTTTTTGGTGCAATAGAGATGCACTCCTTTTAAATGCTTTTGACTGTGGTTGATTGGTCCACTTTGAAGATCGAATTTATGTTCCCATCGTCCTTCAGTGATTCTACTTCTTTTGAACAGTTATGATAGGCCTAATGATAATTATTCTGTCCCGAAAATAATTTCTGACAAGATATTTTATTTTTATATTTTGGACAAGTTTATTAATGGAGGTATGTGTTTAATAACAACATAATTTCTATTCTTGAAACATAAATTCATTTGATAGGCATTCTTCAATATCTCCCTCCGGTAGTAGTAGTTGGCAAGGGGAAACGAGAGGTGAGGGTAGATAGCAAGGGTTAGTGATGAGAAATTTTTTTATTTTTATTTCTATTCCTAAAATAGAAAAGTAGAAATTTTTTATTTCTCATTTTTGTTTCAAACTTATTTCTAGAAATAGAAAAATAGAGAAACAGAGAAACATAATGGTTATCATTCACACCCTTTAAAATCTGACTTCCCCTTTGTACAAGGTTGGGAGTATAAGCGTTTATGATGGATCTAATCTATTATAAACTGGATTCAAACAAGTATATTTCTTTTTACAAATAGTATTGATAAACAAAGTTTTGTATGACAATCTCAGATTTTTACAACCATACTAGTCATTCAAAATAAATTTTTACCGCTCATTACCAAACAATAAATGAATATGTAGCTATAGTAGTAGTTCAGATGATAACAAAATTGTTCTTTTCAAATTTAGATTCAAAACTCCTTGATTAAGATTTAAGTTCAACTTTTCCCAAGCCATATCAAAATCTTCGACATCGTTTTCCCCTCTTCACTTATTTAATGAGTTGAAGATTACTAGTGCCTTTTTTTTTGTGTGTGTGTGTGGCTAAAACAAACTTTCCATTGCATCAAAATAATTTAGATATTGTGAGGATAAACTAGAGCATAAATCAAGATGATAAATTAAAGAAGACTCCTAATCCTAAATTTTTAACTCTAGAAGGGAGATCATTAAAAACGAAAGAAGATGCGATTCCTAATTGATGAAAAGCCCATTTTTCAAACTTATGAGCAGCTTCATTACTAGTTTTACCAATTCACTTCAAACTTTATCATGGATTGTTGCTAAGCAGTAAATGGGAGTCCAAAATGAAAGGATGAATATACCAAGGGCAAAGGCCCTTTTGTTGAATAGCACTTTCAAACACCACCTTGTGGATGCCGAGGGACTGAGCAGCTTTGCACTTGAGAAGAAGAGCTACAGCTTCCACTTCCACTGGTGAGTTCCATCTTCCTTGTCTTGTCCATGCTTGGACAATTGAGCCTCAATTTGATCGTGCAATAATACCTATAGCCCATTTATGTCTTTCCACACAACATCTACATTAAATTTCAACTCTTCATTTGATGGAGGAATCCAAGAGTTTGTCCTTACCCCAAAATAATCCAACTCCTCGCTTAACTTAACTTTGTTCTCTCTCTTGAACATATTTGAATATTCCAAGAAATCTTGTATGACCATCTGAATCACTTTGGGAGAAACTGGAGTTGTATGATCATCTAACTTTGTATTCCTATAGCACCACATTCTAGTGCAGAGAATTGCTGCGTAAATGGTGAAGAGTTTGCAATCTAATCCCATTCTATATACTATTTTTCCTAGATTAAGAAAGTGGTTCACCATCTTTTCCAAAGACTTGAAGTTCCAAGCAAATGAGACAATACCCCATGGGCTCTGTCTCCACAAAATTTGGGCTAGAGGACATGATGTAAAAATGTACCGAATTCTCCTCTGAAGCTCCACACAACGAGCAAGAAGGGTATGGGATATGGATCAATCGAAACAAGTTAGCTTGACAAGGTAAGACATCGGTCGCTATCCTCCACAACATCATTTTGTGCCGCTCATGAGCTCTAGCTTTCTAGATTTTGTTCCAAATCACGCAGTTCTTGCCATTTTTAGTTCGTGACTTTATGAGTTTGTAAGAAAATTTAACATAAAATAATCCATTGATAGTTGGATGCCAAATTGATTTGTCGACCCAAATGGAGTTTGGCACATGGATCTGAAGAATGGGTTGGACTAAGGTTGGGCAAAAAGTCTGATTTAGACTTAATATATCCCAGGTTTTCGTCCCTAGGATAAAGAAGCTTTCTATCTTTCTTTGCTTCAAGACAGGGTCCGGATCGATAAAAGAAGGCAGATGAGATGAAACATTAGGAGTCCAAAGGGTGATTTCCTACCTCAATTGATTTTCCATCCCCTACTTGATAAAAAGTTCCCAGTTTGAGTATTTCCATGTGTTGGAGAAATCTTTCCAGAATATTTTGAAGATGACAAAACGTTTCTATCAGTCTAGTTTGGATATTTGCAAACCGATAGTTTAAAGTCGAAGACTTTATGATCACCGACTCAAGACTCAAGACTCAAGACTCAAGACTATTCTCACCGATCTTTCTAATCCAAGTGATGAAGGAAATCCGAGCCGAAATATATAGTTGGGGATTCGATCCTATCCTCTCGGAGTAGATTCCTTGGTTGGATAAAAATAACGGATTCTTTTATTCGTATCTAGATCGATTGAAGATCCGATGGTCGACGAAATATTCTTGGAATGTTCTATTCTTGGAAACCAAGATCCCGATTGTATGGGCGAACATGATTGATGGGCTATCATCGATTCCTTAAATAGCTCGAATGATCTTCTTGATTGATTCCGTCCAACGGGTAGATTGGAGGAATTCCTTTGGTAAGTGCCAATGGCTATGATGGCATAAAGGAGTATAAAAGGAAGACGTTCTAGTTGTTTTTAAGAGAGTGTGATCGATAGAGAAATTCCAGAGTCTGAAGAACCTTGAATATTAGTTGATACAGTTTGAGCAAAATTGTATACACAGAGAGTGTTTATACTTGTTACCTTGAGCGAGTGTGGTAGATCATCTACACCTAGAAATCAAGGAAGATCAACATTGTAACATCTCTTTGTTCATAGTGGAATCCAGCCAATAGGCTGTCAGTGCAGAAGAGTGGACGTAGGCTTGAATCAAGTCGAACCACTATAAAACCGCGTGTTCAATTCTCTCTTTCCTTTACTCAGTCTTATGATTGATTATTAATTGTTGCAAATCCTTTAACTATCTAAGTATTGTGCAATCATCAAGAAAAATCTTTTATATACCTATTCACCCCCCTCTAGGTACTCGTACTAGCAATATCAATTGGTATCAGAGCTCGTGTTCTTACTTTATTTGAAGTGTTTTACTTCAGAGTAAAAGATCCATGGCTAGTATGCTAGCACCAGGGCTGGTGGAAGGGCAAAGTAATACCGAGACCACCCTACTTTGATGGAAAAGATTACAACATCCGGAAGAACAAGATGAAAGCTTTCCTACGGTCAAAGGATCCTCTCGGAATGGGACGTTGTGGAAAGAGGAATCACTCCTCGCCGCATCGATCCGAAAGAGGGAAAGAAACCGTTGAGACCAGCGGAATGTCTCAAGAAGAGATAAACAAGAGACAAGCACTCGATGCAAAAGCAATTTACTCTTTATATTGTGCTTTGTCACCAACTGAATATAACAGAATATCTTCTTGTGTTACAACAAAAGAAGTCTGGGATAGATTACATATCACCTATGAAGGGACAGACAGAGTGAAGGAGACCAGAATTAACATTCTCCTTGGTCAATATGAAGCCTTCAAAATGAAACCAGGAGAATCTATAATTGACATGTTTAGCCGTTTTACAGATATTGTCAATGGTCTTGAGAATCAAGGACAAAAAATTTCTGATCCCATGAAGGTGAACAAGCTACTGCGTGGACTCTCCAAGGATTAGAATCATATAAAGACTTTAATAAGAGAGACGCAAAGAATTATGCCACTATCGTCGACGAGCTGATTGGAACTCTTCGATCTTACGAAGTGGAACGAATCAATGAAGACGAAGATCCAAGAGGTAAGAAATCCATTGCATTAAAATTTAATGATGATTACGATGACACGTATTCTCGAAGAAGATCGGACGATGAGGAGCTTGCTCTTATGATAAGAAGATTCGTAAAGCTGAATAGAAAAGGAAGAAGGTTCAACTCAAAGAAACAAAGTTTTCGAAACAGCAAACCAAGTTTGTTGATAAAGAGGAACCAAACAAAGATGTAGTCGCTTCGAATGTAAGAAAAAAGGGACACATCGATCTAACCGTCCTCTTCGAAGAAGAAGAGAGGAAAAGCTGAAAAGTCTTGAAAAGCTCTCAAAGTCGAAACCTGGAGCGATACAGAGTGTGAAGAAAGTGATGAGGAATATGCCAACCTGTGTCTGATGGCACAATCAGACTTAGACTCTGGATCAGACTCAGACAGTGAATTTGAGGTAAGTGATTTTAAAATCCCTGTCAAAGTCTCTAAATACATTGATGAACCGTGTTTTAGTCTTAAGATTTCTCTCAAAAAAATTTCCGAACTTAAAAAGGAAAACTCAGCTTTAAAACAAAAGGAAAACATTTTAGAAGAAAGAGTGAAAAGTTTAGACTTAAATGTTTCTACTCTTAAAGAGAATGAAGATAATCTTTCGAAAGAAAATGCTCTCTTAAAAACTGACTTATCAAATATTTCAAAGAAATTCTCAATAGGGTCTCGAAAAACTTGAAAAAGTTCTTTCGGTTTAAAGACCTTACTTCAATAAGTCTGGTCTAGGTATGACAGCAGAAACAATCCCCTTGATTGATTTTCCGAAAGTAAAAGAAAGAATTAAGAAAAGACCGTCGAGAGAGGCTTACAAAAATCATTTCAAGAAAGTTTTTGTAAAGTCTGTAGGTCGAAATGCCCTCAAGTGTTCAAAGTGTAACAAGAAGAAGGATCACTTTGAAAAAGAGTGTCCTATGGTTTGGAAGCTGTTAAGAAAATATGGCCTAATAATGCTTATCCTACTAATGCCAAAGGACCCAAGAAAATTTGGGTACCAAAGAAAGCTTGAGACTCTCTTTTGAATGCAGGTCTCTGTCAAAAAGAAGATAAAATGGTATCTTGACAGCGGATGTTCAAGACACATGCCATGAGACTCAAATTGCTTCATAAAGCTTATTCAAGTAAATGGTGGAAAAGTTTCATTTGGAGGAAACATCAAAGGAAGCATTGTGGGATTTGGAACTGTGAAAATTGGAAATCTCACAATAAGTAATGTTTCTTTAGTGGAAGGACTCAACTACAATCTTCTCAGCATTAGCCAATTGTGTGATACTGGTTTTAAGATCTCCTTTCAAGAAGGCATATGTTCTGGAATTAGTAAAAACTCGACTCAGTCTTTCATGGGTCGAAGGCATGGAAATATCTACCTCCTTGATGTAAAACCAAATGAAACACAATGCCTAATCTCAATTCAAGATGAAGCGGTCTTATGGCACAAAAAGCTTGGCCATGTCAACATGAAGCAATTAGGCAAAATCTCATCAAAGAAGCTTGTTCGAGGACTACCTAAATTGCCATACCAAAAGTCTGATTCATGCACTCCATGTATTCTCGGGAAAACAGGTAAGAAATTCATTTAAGCCAATAAATCATGTCTCTACTAATCATGTACTACGATTCTTTGCATATGGATCTCTTCGGACCAACAAGAACCCAGAGCATTGGAGGTAAGAAATATTGTTTAGTAATTGTGGATAATTACTCTCGTTTTACTTGGGTATATTTCCTTGCAAGTAAGTCCGAAACCTTCTCGTATTTTGAAAAATTTGCTAAAAAGGTTCAAAATGAAAAAAATGGTGTGTTATCTCAAGTATAAGAACAGATCATGGAAGTGAATTTGAAAATCAAGATTTTACAAAATTTTGTGATAAATCTGGATTTAATCATGTGTTCTCTTCTCCATACACTCTAGAACAAAATTGAGTTGTGGAAAGAAAGAATAGATCTCTTCAAGAAATGGCTAACTTTTTAATTGAAAGTACGATTTCTTCACGATTTTTAAAGTCGTTTCAACAAAGATGCTATATCATCAATAGAGTCTTCCTAAGACCTATTCTAGAGAAAACCCCTATGAATTGTACAAAGGTAAGATGCCTATTGTTTCATACTTTCATGTGTTCGGTTGCAAATGCTTTATTTTGAAAAATGCAAATGATCGAGTTGGTAAGTTTGAAGAAAGATCAGATGAAGGCATCTTCCTTGGATATTTTACATCAAGCAAAGCCTACAGAGTCTATAACAAGAAGAGTCAGTCTGTGGAGGAATCAACGAATGTCAAATTCCAAGACTCAACGCAAGATGAATCCAGTCAGACTCAGTATGAAGAGTTTGAACCTGCTCCAGACCTTCTAAGGCTAACAACTCAAGAAGCATCTCAGACTTTGGAAGTCCAGCATCAAGATGTTCATGAAGATTCAAATAAAGAAAGAGATCATCAACCAGACAAATCAACCAGTAACTGGAAGCATAAGTCCAGTCATCCCAAAGATCTCATTATCGGTGAAATCAATGAAGGAATCCGCACCAGATCAAAAAGGCATGAAGAATCTAGTGCTGTGGCTCTCATTTATGAAATTGAACCAAAAAGCATAGAAGAAGCTTTATCTGATGAAAGTTGGATCGAAGCTATGCAAGAAGAACTCGACAGTTCAACATCAATGATGTCTGGGAATTGACATCTAAACCAAAAGGTAAAACTGTTATTGGAGCCAAATGGGTATTCAGGAACAAGATGAATGAGAAAGGAAAAGTTGTACGAAACAAAGCAAGACTCGTGGCCAAAGGATATTACGCAAGAAGAAGGAATAGACTATGACGAGACTTACGCACCGAGCAAGGTTATAAGCTATTCGACTATTACTTGCGTTTGCTTGTTATAAAAATTTCAGGTTATTCCAAATGGACGTCAAAAGTGCGTTCCTAAATGGATTTATCCATGAGGAAGTTTATGTGGAACAACCACCGGGTTTGAAGACCCAAAGAAGCCGACTCGTCTTCGATCGAAAAAGGCCTTGTATGGTTTAAAGCAAGCACCTCGAGCTTGGTACGATGAGTAAGTAAGTTTTTAATACATAATGGTTTTGTCAAAGGTAAAGTAGATACTACATTATTTATCAAAAAGAAAAACAAAAGCCTTTTACTTGTTCAAATATATGTGGACGATATTATTTTTGGATCCTCTAATGAAAGTCTCAGTGCAAGAAATTTTCAAAGTCTATGCGGGATGAATTTGAAATGAGTATGATGGGAGAATTAACGTTCTTTCTTGGTCTTCAAATAAAACAATTGAAGGAATGAACTTTTATTTATCAAGAAAAATATGCTAATGATCTTGTCAAAAGGTTTGGACTGGAAAAGTGCAAAAAGACCGACATACCAATGTCATGTTCTTTGAAGATAGACAAAGATGAAGAAGGGAAGAAAGTTGATCAAAAGCTGACAGAGCATCATCGGATCACTTCTTTATCTTACCGCTTCTAGACCCGACATTTTGTTGAGTGTTTGCATCTGTGCTAGGTTTCAATCAGATCCTAGAGAATCTCATCTCGTTTCGCGAAACGAATTATCAAATACGTTGCCTCATCTTCAAGCACCGGTCTTTGGTATCCTAAGAAGGAAGACTTTAATCTTATAGGACACTCAGATGCAGATCTGGCCGGTTGCGTAGTCGATAGAAAGAGCACTTCGGGAACTTGCTAGTTGCTTGGAAACGGGATGAGTGTCTTGGTTTTCAAGAAAACAAAGCACCGTGGCTCTATCAACAAAGAAGCTGAGTATGTAGCTCTTGGAAGTTGCTGTTCGCAAATTCTATGGATAAAACAACAGCTACAAGACTTTGAAATTGAAAACTCATGCACAGAGATTAGATGTGACAACACTAGCGCAATCAATCTCACTAAGAATCCAATCCTTCATTCAAGAGCAAAGCATATAGAGATTCGACATCACTTCATTAGAGATCATATTCAAAATGGAGAAATCTCGATTCAATTTGTTGATTCAAAGAGTCAACTAGCGGATATATTCACAAAGCCTTTGGAGAAAAATCAATTCGACTTTATCTGTTCCGAGACTCAACATTTTGACGCTTGAAGAAGTTAAAGTCTAGAGACTCACCAACTCTCGAGACTCTAATCTCTCGACTCTAAATCCTCAGACTCAGACATTGATGGCAGTAGACTGTAAGTTGCTATTTTATCTAAACTCGAAAAGGTATGAACTTTCGTTCAGATTATTTTGTAGTCTCCGTACACTTGTCTTTTCAAAAGAATTAATTTTGGCAGTTATTGATTTTAAAAAGAAGTGTTCGTACACTTTCCTCGTGCCGATTGAACTTCCCTTTTCAAAACTGAGTTATATATATACAGTTTTTCTTTTTCCCAATCTTCAAAACCCTAAAAGGCACTCTCCTCCCGATCCTGTTTTTACTTCTTGTTCATCTTCGAGAAAGTGGTCATCTTTTCTTGGGAAAGCAAGTGAAGGAATCTTCCAAACGACAAAGAAAGATGTCTTCTTCGAGGAAATCATCAAGAATCGCAAGCGGGGACCACAAAGAATGGAGAAGGGACCGACACATTTCGATCTCACCGAGGAGGAAGACTTATCAAGTTAGCGACAAAGCCCGATTCATTCTCATCCACGTCATTCATCGCCTTCTACCTCACAAGGTGCAAGTCAACATCTGGAGGAAGAGATAATCGAGGACGCTGACCCTGTAAGAGTTCAAAAACCCTCCTTTATCTATAAGCTTTATCGTGCGTTGAAAAGCACCGGTACTCCATTGAACTATATAGATGAATTCCTTAAGGACAAAAATTATGGGAATGAGTATATTTTTCTGCGGAAAATGGAGGAATTGGGAGTTGCTCCAAAAGGAAAGGCAGAGGACACACTTGTGAATATTCCAAGTGATCCTCGTGTACCAAGACAAAATCTGATTGAGGGGAACGATGATGATAGAATGTTCATTGAATTCAAACCTAGAATGGGTGTGGCAGCAAAGGTGAAAGGAAATCGGATGGATTTGTTCAAATCAAAGGATCGGAGAATGTGTATTTCGATTGTTGAAAAGAGGGATGATAAACCCTAGAAGTGTCGATTTTGACTTCTTGGATGCCATCAACATGAACTTAAGAGAAAAGTTCAATTTACTTCAACTTGAGAAATTTTGCTCTGACACCACGAACGGTTATGCACAACTGACCGCATATTTCTATTCGAATCTCAGCTTTTTAGATGTGAATAGAATTTCATTCAGTGTTCGAGACCAAGTCTACGTGGTAGATGTGGACATGATGGCGGACATAGTTGGAGTTGAACGAGGACGTTATCATCCGATCAAAGTCTCAACTGCTCGTACTTCTCTGGAGCTTGTCAAAGATAGGGATACAGAGAAAAAAATTACCTACTCAAGGATGAATGCCATCAACATCGTGCTTCATAAAATTGTGATCAACTGTCTCAGACCGAAGTCTACATCAAAGACTGCCGTGTCTAATTCTGAAGCAAAATTGATGTTCGCGATCAACTCAGGATGGAAGTTCTCTCTCCCTCACATCATTTTCTTCCACATGTACAGAGCAATGTTGAAAGACAAGGGACAATTGCCTTATCCAGGTCTGGTGACCAAGATCTTCAGACACATGAATATTGAACCGCCACATACACTTTGTGTTCGACCATGCGATAAGATGGTGATAGGTTTGAAGATGTTAACGAAGATGCGTCTTCAAGAACTTTCCAAGGCAATGGAGAAATTCAGAGTTAAGTCTCTAGTTCCGTCTGCTTCAAAGAGAAAAGGAAAGGAGGCCATTGGAGCCCCATCGAAAAAGAAGAAAAGAACTCTCAACCTGGAGGATGAAGATGAAGAGGATGAAGATCCCACTATCCGTGCATTGACAAGAACCAGATGTTCTCGTGCCTCAACCGACGTAACTTCGAAGAAACAGAGAGAAGAAGAGGAGCAAGCCAAGAACGGGGAAGAAGAAGAGCAGAAGAGAAGGAGAAAGAAGCTGAAGAAGAAAGAGAAGGAGAAAAAGAAAAGTCTGCTGAATGAACTGAGAAAAAGGAAATCAAGATACGTAAGAGCATGATCATCACTCTTCCCCTTTTGATGTCCTAGAGACAGGGGGAGTTGGCGAGCAAGAAATGTCCATATCTCATGCTGCCGATAGTAAAGGTCTAAGACAATCTCCAGCAGACCCAGAAGAGTTTCAGGCTTCTCAATTGCCTGAAGAAGGACACGATACGTCAACACCAAATCTGCAAGATTATACAGAAGCACCATCGTCTGCATTCACTCCATCTGATAAAGCAAATGCAAGTACACAGACGAACAATTCTGCAGATTTTCGTCGTATTCTTGATGTTCTTCTAGAAATGAAGGGTCAAATTTATGCTATGGACTGTGAAATTCAAACCATGAAGAAAGCTGGACAAGAATCTTCAGTTACCCTGGAGGACAAAATGAAAGATCTCGCTCTACAACTTCAAGCCAATGCTAAAGGAGATGAGGTAGCTCAACTAAGGGAAGACTTGAAGAGGCTAGAAGGCATAGTCCAGTCTATGGGAGATTTCCATATCGTACGCATTCCCAAGCAGACCTGACTCATTTCTCATCCTTTTTAATGATGACAAAAAGGGGAGAACCAATTTGAACCAACAACCAACAACTTTTAAACTTTGACTTTAAATTTGATTTGTGGTTATGTTTGTTTTTGAGTGAACTTGGGTGTGAATTTAAATTTGACTGAATTGGTGTGGATTTAGATACTTGACTGGTTGCATTTATATCAAGTGTTGTTATATGGTATTACTCATGAAAGACTAACCAATTTTCTGTGGATGCAGAGTTTGGTTGTTTTATTAATCTTTATGAGTTAGCCATATTGCTTGAGAAATGTTTTTGCAGGTCAAAGTTGTTCAAATCTACAAGAAAGTTTTGTCACCATCAAAAAGGGGGAGATTGTTGGAGAAATCTTTCCAGAATATTTTGAAGATGACAAAACGTTTTATCGATCTAGTCTGGATATTTGCAAACCGATAGTTTAAAGTCCGAAGACTTTATGATCACCAGACTTAAGACTCAAGACTCAAGACTCAAGACTATTCTCACCGACGTCTTTCTAATCCAAGTGACGAAGGAAATCAGAGCCGAAATATATGGTTGAGGACTCGATCCTATCCTCTCGGAGTAGATTCCTTGGTTGGATAAAAATAACGGATTCTTTTATTCGTATCTAGATCGATTGAAGATCCGATGGTCGATTTAAATATTCTTGGAATGTTCTACTCTTGGAAACCAAGATCCCGATTGTATGGGCGAACATGATTGATGGGCTATCGTCAGATTCCTTAAATAGCTCGAATGATCTTCTTGATTGATTCCGTTCAACGGGTAGATTGGAGGAATTCCTTTGGTAAGTGCCAACGGCTATGATGGCATAAATGTGTATAAAAGGAAGACGTTCTAGTTGTTTTTAAGAGAGTGTGATCGATAGAGAAATTCCGAGTCTGAAGAACCTTGAATATTAGTTGATCTGGTTTGAGCGAAATTGTATACACAGAGAGTGTTTATACTTGTTACCTTGAGCGAGTGTGGTAGATCATCTACACCTAGAAATCAAGGAAGATCAACACTATAACATCTCTTTGTTCATAGTGGAATCCAGCCAATAGGTTGTCAAGTGTAAGAGTGGACGTAGGCTTGAATCAAGCCGAACCACTATAAAACCGCGTGTTCAATTCTCTCTTTCCTTTACTCAGTCTTATGATTGATTATTAATTGTTGCAAATCCTTTAACTGTCTAAGTATTGTGCAATCATCAAGAAAAATCTTTTATATACCTATTCACCCCCCTTCTAGGTACTCGTACTAGCAATATCACCATGGCATCCAAGATTGCCTTCCACAAAGGAGAGGCTGATGCCTTGACCTCATGACTCCAGGAATTGAAGCTTCGGAGATACTTCCCTCCAAGAACTCTAACTAATAGCTTGCTTCTATCTTGGACCATTCCCCAACCGAGCTTTAAAAGCACAACATTGTTGAAATCCCTATTCTGCTGAAAACTCATTCCTCCACTCTTCTTGTTTCTACATAGTGAATCCCAACATTTATGTGTAAAGTATATGTTTTTCTCTGTTGGCACACCCCACTAGAATTTTCTTATAGAGGTGTCAAGTCTATCACAAATGCTACAAGGCAGTTGACCATATTGCATAGCATAGATTGGTGCATTTTGAACAATCGACCAAATGTTTGTTGCTCTACTCGCCCAAGATAGTGCCTTCATTTTTCAGGTGCTAAGTTTGTTTTCAACCTTCTGTTCAAGGAATTGATATTTTACCCTACCTTTTCTTGGTTGAAGAAGGAATTTCCAAGATACAATGCTTCAAGATCCGCTTTCACATGTGGAACTCATCCATACAAAACTTTTTCACACCCACAAAAGTATCTTTAGAGAAAAGACATATGGCTTTTGATGATTTAAGCTTTGACTTGACCACGAGCAATAAATTTCAATGTATTGGAGAAAACTCATTTATTATTTTGAAGATTGACAAAACCTTTCCAAAGTCTAGTCTGAAGACTTCCAAACTTTAGTGTTAAAGTTTGAAGACCGCCAGACTTTAGGTTCAAAGTCTACCCACACTGACAGTTTGCAGACTAAAGAATGAAGACTTATCTAAATGCGAGATTATCTTTATTTCTTTAAGGATTCGATTCATATGGTTTATGGATAACTTTATGACTGGTTTTAGCACCTACATGATTGATTATCCTTATTGGAATCAATTTCGATATTCAAATCTTTTGGAAGGCGAGTAAATTTGGAAGGTTCTACTTATGGAAATGAAGAGCCTGATTGTATAGGCGAACATGATTGACGGGCTTTCATTACAAATCATCAAACGACTCGAGATCTCCTTGATTGATTTTGTCCAACGGGTAGATTGGAAGAATTCCTTTGAAAAGTGCCAATGGTCGAGAAGGCATGAAGGAGTATTTAAGGCAGACTCTTTAGTTGTTCGAGAGTGTGCGTGAAATTTTTTTTTTAAAGTCTGAAACTTCCTAATTCCTTGTTATTTCATTTACTAAGCTCAAAGTTGTATACAAAAGAGAGAAACTTATAGTGAGACTTTGTGAGAGACTAGTAGAGACTCTTCACGAGAAGTCAAGTTCATCAAGTTGTACAATCTCTTTTGATTCTTAGTGGAATCCAGCCAGTGAGTTATCAGCACGGGAGAGTGGACGTAAGCTTGATCTAAGCCAAACCACTATAAACCTTGTGTTCTTATTCTCTTCCTTAAACTCCTTTATTTTGATTTGGAGCTCTAATTAATTGCTTAAGTTTAAACTTCTTTCGGTCCGTTTGGTTTGGCTTTGGGCAAATGTCATTGGGAAAATGCAAATACCTTTGAGCTAAAGGGGATTATGAAAATGCAAATAGCATTTGGTAAATTATAGTTTTAAAGTGCATTGTGAAATGACTTTAGCTTAAACACAATTTAGTAAAAACTACATTTTGTAAAGGACTTTTGCTAAGTTTTATATATAAAGAAAATTTTTAATTTTTTTTAATGTAGCCACTGGCGGCCAATGTTTGGCAGCTAGATCTGGCCACCAGATAGCCTCCCCCGAGGTCGTTGGACCTCAGGCGACGCTTGGGGTCGCAACCTAAGTGGTCGTTTGGGTCGGCGACCTTAGGCGGTGGTCGCCTGGGTTTGCGCGATTCAGGCAACGGTCGCCTGTTGCTGTTGGACCTCAAGCGATACGGGGTTTGCGACCTGTGTCGTTGTCACCCGGATCATGATCCCCGGCGCGCCGCCCCCGGGTTGCGCGGCCGTCACTTGGGTCACGTGACCCAGGCATCGCCTGAGGTCCGACGACCTCAAGCCACTGTCTCCTGGGTCACGCGAACTCGAGCGACCATGACTTGAGGTCGCATAACCTCAGGCGATGGTCATTGGGTGGCCACAACCCCCAAGCGACGGTCGCCGGGGTTGGGTGACGCCTCAGTGATGATCGCTAACACCGTTAACTCCTTGGCTAGCGGTCGTCGGCCTCCATTCGTTTCTCCAAAGAAGATGAACAGTATTGTGGGACTTGCATTCCGAAGATGCAACTTCCCAAAGTACCTCCAGAGCTTACATTGGGTTAAAGACTCTTAGAGCCATTTGGAGATGCAATTGCATCTTGCCAAAGTCATCCAAAAAATTAAACCAAACCTGTTTGCATTTGGCCAAACCCTTTTAAAGCCCAAAAGTCCATTCCAAATGCCGAACCAAACGGGGCCTTTATTTTATTTAAACTTTTATCTAATCGTTAAAGTCTGAATTTGTCTATGATTTTCTAAAGGCAAATTATCTCTACTGAACTTTGCAAATATTTTTGTTCATATCTATTCACCCCCCTCTAGGTGTTATCACTAGCCCTTTCACAATGTATTCCTACAATCCTCTCACTTGATGCTCAATGGTTTCGACAAATAACAAGAGATCATCAGCATACATAAGGTGAGTTAAAGGCAAACGCTCTTGCCCTATTCTTATACCTGCAATAATCTTCAAATTCTCTGCTCTAAATAGGATTCTAGAAAGAAGTCCAGTATAAATCATAAATAGGTACAGTGAGATAGGGTCACTTTGTCGAAGTCCCTTTTGAGATTTAAAACTTCCCGTAGGTTTATCATTGATGAGAAGAGAATAATGAATTGATGAATACATAATTTTATGAGCCTGCAAAAAAGGACCTAGAACCCTAGGCTACAAAAGCATTCCTGTCAACTCTATCATAAGCTTGTGACATATCCACCTTAACTCTCATGAATGGATGCCCCTTTCTTTTCTTTCTCATGGAGTGTACAATTTCCTATGCAATTACAGAATTTTCTTGTATGCTTCTACCCAGAAGATAATATGACTGAGGAACCCTCAGTCTATTTGCCAACATCTTAGAGATAAGTTTAGAGCGCACATTGCATAGACTTA
This sequence comes from Eucalyptus cladocalyx, assembly GCA_017140615.1. Classification (NCBI taxonomy): domain Eukaryota; kingdom Viridiplantae; phylum Streptophyta; class Magnoliopsida; order Myrtales; family Myrtaceae; genus Eucalyptus; species Eucalyptus cladocalyx. The sequence goes on from CM029519.1 coordinate 11,671,308, forward strand.
TGGGCCAAAACTGGTTATAGGTGCGTGCATTCTGAGTTTTTGGGATGAGTGCTATGAAGCATGATTGAGAAGATAGGGCAATTGACTTGTGTTAAAAGAAATGCTACACAAATTGTACAATCTGGGCCTCACCACTTCCCAACATTTCATGTAGAAAATGGTGTGGAATCCGTCTGGGCCAAGTGATTGAAGAGGGGCCATCTCCTTGATGATGTCGGCGACACATTTGATCAATTCCTTTGACTTTTGCATACCGCAACCGCATCCAAGGATTTGACCATTAAAATTCGATGGCCATTTCTAAGAGGTTGCTGAGCATCCAAGAATAGGACCTATGTGTGTAAAGCATGATAAGATGCATCGAGAAATGATGAATTGGTCTCTTGAGAGACCAGAAACAATTCTTAATTTATTTGCGACTAAAACGAGCAATCTGATTTTTGTTTTTTCAATCAAAATGACGGAATCGTTGCTGAATATACAATTCTTTGTTTGACGACTCTACGAGAACTATGAAATGAAATGGAAGTTGTTGGGTACTATGTTTGAATATCCTCCTTTTGTGTATATCTTAAATTGTAATTGAGGAATTATGCTAGTTGTTTAAAAGATGCTGAAGGAACATTTGCACGATTTTATAGAAGAAGAAGAAGATTAGTCCTTAACTAGATTGCTTGGCAAACAATGAGACACCACCCCCTCCCCCCCCCCCCCTCCCCCCAAAAAAAGAATTTCCACATTTAACTATGGTCCTTTCATTATTCTCTTCTAATTTCAAATTAATTTGATTTAGGAATTGATTAAATTAATTGTATTCTTCATTAACTATATGCTGAGTGAGATAACGTCATATTTAATTAAGTTGGTCATAGAAAATGAAATTCATAACCGTGATACCCGAAGAAGAAAAAGAAGAGGCAAAGAGAAGCGGTAAATTCAAGTTGAATGCAAGGGTATTTTGGGAATTTTATATTTCGGCCACGCAGTTCTTGATCGAGGCTTTCTTCTCAATTTGAGGGCGACGGCCTCTTGGCGGGCCCCACTCGTTTTATTCACCCCCCAAATCTTAACTTATCTTTCCTATAGGCCCTTCCAAATATGGGTAGTTGAACTTCTCTCCCCCCTAATTCTCTTTCACTCCTCATTCTTTCCCCAAACTTTTTGACCTTTCCAAACATAGGCTTAGAAATCCAAAGAAAAAAAACATAGGCTTAGATATATAGAGTAGAAGTGTTTTCAAATTAACCCAGATGCAATTATGAGATTAATCAACACCCTTGTCGAGTGTTTTTATCCTAGTGTTTGTTAGTAGGCTACTCAATAGTAAATAAAAAAAATGAACACAAAATGTACAAGTTCCCCCTCTTGATACGTGCTAACTTTGCCGTGCAAAAACCTCGATTCCTAGAGGTGGGATCTTGGTCCTACGTTAGGATTCTCCCTCCCCTTGATGCAGATTATAATAGAACGCAATTCTGAGATTCTTTCAAACTCGTGTTAGGTGCTTTAATCCCAATACCTATTATTAGTTACTTGGTCAAATCTTATATATACGTGAAAAATAATTTCAAACAAAAGAGTTCAACTTGTACACCATCTGTCAAAGACTTGTTTGGTCAAAACTTCACTTTGAGATTCTTCCTTTTTTACAATTGTCGTAATTTTAGTTTTCTGTTGAATGTGAAATGCCTCAAACGGTTTAACACATGTAAATACTGATATGCATATTCATATATAATTTCTACATAATTTTTTAGACATAATTACTCTCTTAATTTTGGAGGCAAGATTTGACTTTGTCCCGCCAAACGGCAACTGAACAAGATAACCTTTTAGAGGGAATCTTGAGTAGTTCATCGTTTGAGCAGGAAATATCAAACAAAATAAAAATAAAATCCACTATTCGTTTTGATCCAGCGCATCAATTGATTTAATCCCCCAAAAAAAAGGAAAAGAAAAATGTTGGGCTCTATAAATATACTAGTAGTTTGAGACTTAACTTAAAGAAAGTCGTCGGTTCACTTGTTAAACTTTTTCTGCAAAGTGGTTTGTATATTTTTTATGCGTCGAAAACTTTAACGGGACAAGGATGAGATTGGGGAGTCGTTGGCCTTCTTTTTCTTCACGAGCTATCTAGGAAGAAATCTATTGGACAGGATGGAGAAATTAGATCTAGAACGTGTTGAATCCAGTGCATCTAGAGGAAATATTACCTATTTCATATTGATTTGAGCCAAAAAAAAAAAAAAAAAAACAAAAAAAGGGGTTAGAAACAACCTAGTCATTCTCTCACTTGACCTTACAAGCATGTATAATGAAATAATCTTTGTATGAAATGAGAAAAAAAACAAATAAAGTGTGTCGAGTTTAACGGCTTGAGGAAAGAAAAAGGTCATTGGCCTTTTTTCACTGGCTTAAGGGATCTATTATAAAACTTAAAAGGATTGGTACCACTCAAAATCTTAAACTACTGTCTAATACACTCTAAAGTATGTCCAATACAATACCAGAATCCCAAAAATTTTCACACCACTTATGCTTGGGATTTGGTGACACAGAACAGGAAAGAAGTTTTGGATATTGATATTGCAGTGGTAAAATCTTTTTACGTCATGAAATACTCTTAATCATAATTTTTTTCTATCGCAATACTCTTAATCATAATTTTTTTCTATCGCTAGAATTCCTATATTATATCTACTATGATATTAACGCCACAACTTTTTGCATACTCTACATGTTTGGGGTATTCGCGACACGAGAAAAATTGCGAGACGTTGGTGATAAAGTGGCTGAAGGTTTTTAAGTATTTTGAAGTAGATAGACGGTATTTTAGCCATAATGGTATAAAATTAGAAGTTTTGGCTGCAAAAAAAAAAAAAAAAAAAGGGTTCGAGATATTTTGGTGCGACAGCCAGGCATGACTTAAAAAAAAAAGAAGAAGATTTTTCGTGATATTTCCCGGTCAAAGTTACGAATGATTACAAACACTGAGGACAAATATGCGAATTTTAAAAAATAAAAAAATAGAGGGGCATTTTGGCATCCCTGATCACAACCCTCCATCCACGCAAGTCGTGCGGTGTATAGCTGCAAACCCATTTTAAAAAAAGAAAAAAAAATGGAACTTTTATTATTATTGTTTATCATTAAATTGCAGAGGGTTCATTAATCGAAAGCAACCAGTTCAGTTCATTCAGAGGAATTGGTTGGGAGTCCTTTTGCGGTACGAAAAGCAAAAGCTGAGAAAGCCCCACACGGCCAGCCATAGGTGTGCCTACACTGGACCGCTAAAATTCGAGAATCACCTTAATCGAATCGAATCAGACCAATCGATTTGGTCCTATTCTCGGAGAGAATGGTCCGATTCCCGATACTATAAAAATGGAATCGGTAATTATCAGTCTGATTTTCGATTTCGGAAGAAAACCGAACCGGACCGGACCGACTCTTTTTTTTTTTAATCTATAAATATTTTTAAATTTCTTTAAAATAACAATAAACCCTAAAAATAGTAATAACTCTAGTATTTTTTTAGTTTTTTTTATAATTTTTTTAAGTAATTGGTTCCATAGCACTAGAGTGAATCGGACTGGATTGATCGGTTCGGTCTGGTCCTTGGTCCTAGGACTATTCGGTCCAGTCCCTAGTTCCAAAAATTAGGAATCAATTCTCCTAATCCGATTCTTAGTTCGTAGGTGGAACCAGATTAGACTTGAAACCGATCATCCCTAACCAGTTGGCCCACCTCTACACCCATCCTAATTGAATGTTAGTATTGTAATTAGTGTTGCAATTTGCATTCCCTCCTCGGGTGCTCATGATCCTTTCTTCTTGCTCTAGCATCCAATGATTTCCAATACCTTTTCTTTTCTCTTTTCTTTTTTCTTTTTTCTTTTTTTCCTTTTGCGTTCGGCTAATCCTTACCGAACGTTGTGGATCCACTTGTCGTCACATGCCTTGAAGATTATTGAAATGTGCATATTGATATCATGACATTCTTGCTGTCCATTTTGGCGATCCTATACCGAGCCTTGCAAGTCCTTTGACATAGGGGTGGGTCATATTTCCAAGAGGTCACCCACCCTGATAGTACTGCCACTTGAGCATGCTTAATATAGTAGTTCCAATTCTAAACTTGCCGTCATATCAAAGCACCTTTCGTGAGTTAATTTCAATTTTACACACACACACATCCCTAGAACACCCTTCTTCATCTTAGAAGCTTGCCAGGAACTGCTTCTTACCCAGTCCCTTTGACTCCAATGAGCACTCTATGACTGCTATAGATATTCTCAAGTATGGCTCTTTCCTAAATGGAGCTTAATCCAAACCCTCTGGTCATTATAGATATTCTCAAGTGTATCTTCTACCTAAGTCGAGACTTTAACCTAGAGAACCAGACACACTTTCCACATATATGCTCGCATGGCTAAAATAATTGATATTGAGAAATGCAGTATTCACCATACTTCTTCAAGACTCATAAACCAGTCTATGTCAAAGTTGCAATTTTTTTTTGCAAAAAATTTAATATTTGACTTTAAATTTTTAGAGAGGCGTGACCTCATAGAAAAGGGCAAGCATCCAAACTAACATGCTTGGTGGTTTGATCCATCGATTTCATTCTATTATATCAAATGTGGCACTTGTCTATCGGCTTGCTATTGCGGAATTCTTTGTATCATAGAGCGCCGTTCCATTCTATGTCGAGTAGGAGAAAAATATCTGAAGAAAAGGTGGTAATGCTTTGACCAATAGAGGAGAGGCTTGGATGCCTTCTTCCCCCCACTAAACAATGGTCTCGTCGGCAAGCACATCGCTCCAAATCCGCCACTAAGACAACAAACGACACGTCACATCAACCCTTCAAAATATCAAGGATTCAACATGTTGCCATCATGAAAATTTATGTATTTTCTTTCCCTTTTCCAAGAAATGGAACGGTGGGTTGTCTTTTACTTTTCTTGCAAATTGATGATCATCCATAAAATATTATGTGCGTAGCTTCATTATCTTGCGAATTTACCACCGCATTATCTACGATCTTACTTTAATTTATGGAAAATTAAGCCATACATCATCAGTGTACTTATTGATGCTTCATAATTGAAAGACTTTTTGGAAGATTCAAGTTGTGAAATAGTCAAAAGCAGGAACTTATTCGCTACTAATTCAAAGACCAACCACTATATAAAAAAGGATAATTCAAATTTATTTACAGAAGGCATGGGGAGGGGAGCTCGTGCGGCACATCGGTTCTAAGGTATATGTAGCGAAAGAGTCAAGATCTCGAGAGTGTCAAAAGTCCCATCACGTGATGGTAGGGAGATCGAACTCTAGCTCTTTACGAGATGAACAAAAGCTAATGCCCCACCATGTGAATTTTGTTTTCTTTTAGAAGTAAAATCCTAGTGTCCTGTAGCTTTTTGAGAAAATACCAAAAAACGTATGTCACACTTTCGATAGATCCGCGCGACCGTTAGGAACCACGGAGGGGCTAGGCTAGAGGGGTGGCTGCCAATTGGCGACGTAATAGGAAAGAGATGGCGGACGAGAGAGAAGTCTGGGTTGAGGTTTGCCGGTCGTTTTGAAAGGCAACAGTAGCTTGGGAAGGAAAAAAAAATGATGATTCGCGTACATTTTCGCTACTATTCGTGTATCCCATCTCAGGACTGTTGATGGAGGAGTGGCTTTGAAGCTAGGCCTCCTCCTCCTCCAATCAAATCTATTTCTTCAGAGGATAATGCGGACAATTAAAGCAACTTGAAGCTTGGCAGGAACATCAATTAGGACCGAAAAACTTTCAATTGATGTTACGTGATCACATTGATGTGATATTGTTAAGCATAATCTATTGTGTTTGCTCTTTAATTTGGATTTAATTTATGCTAGGCGGAGACGAGAATCGTGTTGAGTTTTTCGACATTGATGGGCCGACGTTGCTGAAGTTTTGCTTGACATCTTTTCTTTCCTCTTTATCTAGTGGTGGCAAATGGGTTTCGACCTATCATGACCCGCACGAAACGGGCTACGCTAGCAAATCCATTTTGTGCCATGGGCCGGTCCGCCTTGCTTGGGCCCCTACTCATTAAAAACCGAAATTTGGGAAAATTTCTGTTCAAAATTGATTGGAAAAACCCTTCTTTCTCATATGTTTACTCGATGAACGATACGAGTATTCCAATTTGGGATGAATTTCCGATAATGAATGGGTTTTAGGAGGTCAGGCGTTCGAGCCATACTGTTACAAGAGATGGTTCCTACCTCATGTGAAGAGACATTCCGAATTCCAGCGTGCCGGCGGAATTGCAGCTGCCTATAGGTAGACTAAGTAGTTATGATTCCTCATGGGTATGAGAAAATATTGCGTACCTTAAAAGTGCCACACAATTTTTGCTCTGAACCATTTAGAGAGTGACACGTGTCTCGTGTCAGTCCACGTTGGCCCACTTCTATAGGATCCTTATGGTAACCCTTAGTCTAGTTATCTCCCCACTCTTTTACCGATATAGGGAGAAGAACTTCTCCATTATGACTGGCAGACGGGCATCCCAATTCTAACGATCCCACCGCAAAGGTTTGATTGCCATCCTTGGTCGACCTTAGTTAAAGCCATGAGCAGGTGATCGTGGATTGCGGTTCGAAAAGAAATCCGATTAATTCGAAATGGTCATCGAAAAGTCAGGTTAGAGAGAAATGGAACATACAATTAAAGTGTAGAGGGTTTAAACGAGCTTTCCGAATAGTACTTCCAGCCTTTAAAACTCCACATCAATTGAAATGGTCGGTTTTCGATGGGTCCGTGAAATTCACGTCTTTGAACAAATCTATATTTTGTTCAAGTGATTTTATGCTAATAATTTTTTATTAATAATTTGCATATTTTGATATCAAAATGAGGTAAATGAGAAATTTTCAAAAAAAGATTGAAATGCCGAACCTAAGCCCAAATTGGCCCGGATTGGACCAAAATTACATCGGTCCAAGGCCACCATTCAGGGTGGACCGAATGTCTCTCTCGTTTGCAATTTCCTCTATAACAGTTTTAGTGATTACTCAGATCTTTGGACTACTCTACATGTTGAAATCTTAAATTTAGGTCAAGAAAGTTTTCAAAGCTAACACCAATCCGATGAATAAAATCAAAAGAAGTCCAACCAAAAACATACTTTTTTTTGTGCGAGAGAAGCGTATTCTTTCATTTAAATCCGACTCCCCCTTTAAGACTAGACTTCCCCTTTGCAAAAGGTTGGAACTATGAACCATTACGATGGATCCAATTTATTATAAACCAGATCCAAACAAGTACATTTCTTTTAACAAAATAGTGTTGATAAACAAAATTTTGTGCGGCAACCTCAGGTTTTTACAACCATACTAGTTCAAAATGAACTTTTACCACTCATTACCAAATAATAAATGAATATGTAGCTTTAGTAGCAGTTCAGATAGTTATTGAAATTGTTCTTTCTAAAGTTAGATTAAAAAATCCTTGATTACCAGATTTAACTTCAACTTTTCTTTGACATCGTTTTCCCTCTTCACTTATTTAATGTCTTCATGATCTTCACCCAAGCAGCCAAAACATCCAACAAGCTCGCCCTCTGAGGATCGAAACACATGATTTGCCTCATCGACGCCTTGCACCTTTTCGCCATCTTGAAAGGAAGCTTGGATATGGCGATCCTCTGCTCCTTGGTAGCACGAGGCCCCACCTCGACCCACTTGAAACTGGGCTCACCCTCTTCAGGGTTCTCAGCTGTTGCGGCATTTCCGCCGCCGGCCGGCGAAGAAAACAGAGGCGAAGCAAGAGAGCGAGCGCCCTTGTCACGATGAGTTTTGTGATAGCCTCCTCTCTTGTTTCACATCGCCTAGGGAGGGAGGTCTTGGTTAGCTTATAAGGCTTGGGTCCCTCTAATCTATGTAACGCGTTTTAAAGTCGTGAGGGAAAAGACCATGGCTGGGATGGCTGTTCATCCCCGCCAGGGCGGGTGATCCAAAGCGGACAATATTACACAGTGGGGCCCAGAATGTTACAAGTGGTATCAAAGCCGACTCCCGATCGCGTGTGGGACCACAGCTTGAATGCTATTCTGACATTCGTGGGGTCACAGCGAGGACGCTCTTCTGTTAAGAGGTGGAGAGTGTGATAGCCTCCTCTCTTGTCTCACATCGCCTAGGGAGGGAGGTCTTGGTTAGCTTATAAGGCTTGGGTCCCTCTAATCTGTGTAATGTGTTTTAAAGCCGTGAGGGAAAAGACCGTGGTTGAGATGGCGGTTCGTCCGTGCCAGGGCAGGTGACCTAAAGCGAACAATATTACACAATGGGGCCCAGGATGTTACAAGTGGTATCAGAGCCGACTCCCGACCACGTGTGGGACCACAGCTTGAATGTTGTTCTGACGCTCGTGGGGCCACAGCTAGGACGCTGTTATGTTAAGAGGTGGAGAGTGTGACAACCTCCTCTCTTGTCCCATATCGCCTAGGGAGGGAGGTTGTTGGGATATAATACACGGAAACGACAGGATCTTGCAAATTACGTCAACGCGAAATCACCAGAGAAATAAACGAGAAAATCAGGATACCAGAAATTTACGTGGTTCGGTCCGAGTATCGGTACCTATGTCCACGGGGAGAGCCAGCAGCAAATAATCCACTAAAATTAGAGAATTAGAGTTTACAATTGCTCAATCGCTCAAGTGTTTCCCGTACCTAGATTTAACCCCAAACCCTAAGTGTATAAATAATAACTCGCTTGGGTATAAACTCACGGCACTAATTACCGTGCGACGAAACTCTCTACGTACGGCTTCGCGAGGCTTCAAGATCTTGGGATCTTCTTCAAGCAGCGTGGACGTGCACGGCTTCTCACGTATGTAGGGCTTCGGCAGCAATATCACCTCGGCGGCTATTTTGGCGAAGAAGGAACGAAGACGCCTTTTATAGGTATGTGTGGGTGTGCGCCCTAAAAGTCAAAGCTTTGACTTTTGGGCCCCACCTTCTCTTATGTGTGCAGAAGGAATCACGTGCAGAAGAAGACCAAAAATAAGGAATTCAGCAATGTAGGCCTGGGCCCACTTTAATCATCCACGTCCAGAGGCTTCACGGCTTCATTCTTCTTCTTCAATTCGAATTCCGCAACAGCAAAAGAAGAAAGTTTCCCTTCAAATATTTTATTTTTATATTTCTTCTTTTCCAGTGAAAAACTCAAGACATAATTTTAATAATTCTCCACCTTGGCTCGATGTTTAAAGCCAAGTTATAATGCTCATCATCCATACTGCTCTCCCAACGCCCCGACGGGCGCTCACTCTTCACAGACGCCAATAGAGCTCAAGCAAAGCTTGAGCTTCGTCACAGGAATAGACTTAGTCATCATGTCTGTTGGGTTATCTGCTGTAGCAACCTTTTTAATAATAACAATACCCTTAGCTAAGACATCTCGGATGAAGTGGTACCTGATGTTGATATGCTTTGTTCGCTCGTGATAAACTGGATTATACGCAAAATATATCGCACCTTGGTTATCACAGTGTATATCCACACTTTTCTGTTCTAACCCAAAGTCCAAGAGCAAACTTTGTAGCCATATCGTCTCTTTCGCTACAAAGGTTAGTGCCATGTACTCTGCCTCAGTTGAAGACAAGGCAATGTGATCCTGTAAGGACGCTTTCCAACTAACTGCACCACCCGCTAGCAGAAACACGTACCCTGCTGAAGATTGGCAATCATCCAAGTCACCGGCGTGATCCGAATCCACATAACCAGTGGTCTCACTGCCATTGCTGTCCCTCTGGTATACTATACCCACATATGTTGTCCTCTTCAAATATCTGAGGATCCACTTCATAGCTTCCCAATGAGCTTTACCAGGACGCTTCATATAGCGACTAACCACGCTCACAGCTTGTGAAATATCTGGCCTAGTGTACACCATAGCATACATAATACTACCCACGACACTAGAATAAGGAACACGAGACATATGCTCCTCCTCCTCCTCAGTCTGCGGTGATAATTTATCTGAAAGTTTAAATTGTTTCGCTAAAGGTGTACTTACAGATTTCGCCGACTGCATGTTAAAACGTGCCACAATCTTCTCAATGTATTTCTTTTGAGACAAACGTAAAACTCCTGTAGTCCTGTCACGCAAAATCTCCATACCCAAAATTTTCTTTGCAGCACCTAAATCTTTCATCTCAAATTCAGCATTCAACTGCCTCTTCAGCACATCAATATCAGACATATCCTTAGCTGCTATCAGCATATCATCAACATATAAGAGTAGATAAATCAAAAAACCATTCTCCAATCTCCTAAAGTAAATGCAGCTATCCATCTGACTTTTCGAATAGTTTTGACTAGCCATAAAAGCATCAAAACGTTTATACCACTACCTAGGAGACTGTTTTAGCCCATACAAAGATTTCTTTAACAAGCAAACATGATCTTCCTTACCCGGAATAGCAAATCCCTCTAGTTGTCTCATGTAAATTTGCTCCTCCAACTCACTGTGAAGAAACGCAGTTTTCACATCTAATTACTCTAACTTGAGATTTTGCGAAGCAACTAAGGCAAGTAAAACACGAATAGAAGCATGCCTTATCACAGGAGAGAACACCTCATTGTAGTCAATGCCTTCACGTTGTGTATACCATTTTGCCACAAGTCTCGCCTTATACCTCGCTGCCTCGACACCAGGAATGCCCTCTTTCCGTTTGAAGACCCATTTACTTCCGACAATCTTTTGGCTCTTGGGTACTTTGACTAGCTCCCATGTCTGATTTCGATGGAGTGATTCCATCTCTTCACTCATAGCCCCTAGCCACTGTGACGACTCCGGACTAGCCATCGCCTTAGAGTAAGATGAGCCTCATCATCACCTATAGTCAATGCATAAGCAATATCTGTATAACCATAACGTACTGGTGGTTTAATTTGCATTCTCTCTTTATTTGCGGCTATAGTCTGCTGCGGCTTTGCTAATTGTTCACTATCACTGACTTCAGGAATTGCAGCTTCGTCTGCAGTCTCAACCTTTGTTACCTTCGAGATCTCCGGAGTCTCCATCTGAGGCTCCACCTCACTTATGACACCATGATCTATCTTCTCTGCTAGTTGTGTCTCAGAACTCCTCTATTGAAGCATTGCAGTCTTGTCGAAGATCACATCTTTGTTGATTAGAAAACCAAGTGATCTGGGATCAGTGCACCACAGCCGGTAGCCTTTCACCCTATGTGCATAACCCAGAAATATGCACTTCTTTGCCTTCGGCTCAAGCTTACCATCACTCGCATGAGCATACGCAGAACATCCGAATATACGTAATCTGGAATAATCAACATGTTTCCTTGACCATACTTCCTCAGGAGTCTTCCACTCAATAGCAGACGATGGAGATCGATTTACCAGGTAACATGACATATTCACAGCTTCAGCCCAAAATTCCTTGCCAAGTCCTGCATGCGAAAGCATGCATCGAGCTTGCTCAAGCAAGATTCTGTTCTTCCGTTCTGCCACGCCATTCTGCTGTGGTGTCCTAGGTACTGTGCGGTGTCTTACAATACATTCTTTCTCGCAGAACTCAGTAAAATCTTTACCACAGAACTCCATGCCATTATCGGTTCTTAGGCACTTGATCTGCTTATTTGAATGTTTCTCAATCAATGCCTTAAATTTCTTGAACCAATCAAACACGTCATATTTTTGCTTCAGAAAGTATACCCATACCTTCCTCGAATAATCGTCGATAAAAGTCAGCATATATCGGGCACCTCCTTTCGAAGGAACCGAAGACAGGCCCCGGACATTTGAATGAATATATTCAACAGGTCGTTTGGTCGAATGAATAGCTGTAGTAAACTTAACTCTATGCTGCTTCCCATAGATGCAGTGCTCACATAAGTCCAGCTTCCTTATTTTCTGACCACTCAACAACCCCCTTTCACTCAGCATCGTCATACTTGCCTCACTCATGTGCCCTAAACTGATATGCCATAACTGAGTCAAGTTAGAGTCTGACTCACCTGATGAAACTGCAGCGGTTCCGGTCATGGTCTCTCCCAGCAGATGATAGAGAGTATTCACTTTCTTCCCTTTCATCACTGTCATGGCACCTCGAGAGATCTTCAGTACTCCACCTTCAGCGGTGTACCTACACCCGATGTCATCGAGTGTCCCCAGAGAAATAAGGTTCTTCTTGAGCTCCGGTACATGCCTCACATTTGTCAATGTGCGAACCACCCCATCGTGCTTCTGGATCCGAATTGTCCCTATCCCCATAGCCTTACAGACTGCACTATTCCCCAAAAGAACCCTACCACAATCTGTAGCTTGGCAAGTAGTAAACTAGTTCTTATGAGACGTCATGTGATAAGAAAACCCCGAATCTAGCACCCATTCGTCTCCTGACGAAGTAGCAGTCACACATAAGACAACTTCTGCATCCCTATTGCTCCCTTCAGCAACGTTTGCCACACTGGTTGTAGCATTTTGCTTATCAACTTTATTCCTCCGCTTTGGACAATCTCTCTTGATATGTCCCTCCTCGTGACACTCAAAGCACTTCACGCGTCCTTTGGACTTTCTATTGCGTGATTTCGATCTACTTTTACCTCTGCTGCTACTAGGCTCTCGATGTTGTTCTCTACCTCGAATCGTCAGTGCTTGTGCTGCTCATTTCGCCAGACCGTCATCTCGCAACTTTCTCTACCACTCCTTAGAGAATAAGGCGGACTTTACCTCCTCTGAGGTAATAGTAGTACGCCCCTGTAACAGCGAATCAGTAAAGTGCTCCCATGACTATGGTAAAGAGGCTAACAATATCATGCCTTGTTCTTCATCATCAAGTATCTTATCGACGTTCTTCAGATCCAACATGAGTTTATTAAATTCATCTAGGTGGGTTCTGATAGACGTACCTTCAGTATATCTAAACTGAAACATCTTCTTCAGCATATACAAGCGATTGTTCAAACCTTTCTTCACATAGAGTGCTTGAAGTTTTGTCCATAATGCTGCGGCATCCACCTCCTCAATAACCTATAGTAAGATCTCATCCGACAAATTTAACAGGATTATGCTCTTTGCTTTTTGCATAAGCTCTACCCTCTCTGAGGCTTTCATTATAATCGGCAACTCATCTTCGCCATCTAGTGCCTTGACCAAACCTTGTGTTGTCAATAAAGCCCGCATCTTGATGCTCCATAACACAAAGTTATTTCTCTCATCAAACTTCTCAATCTCAGATTTCCTCTCAGACATAATTGCAATAATAGAATTTCTAGATAATAATCAGATAAGCAAAAGCCCCAAATCACAATCAAGAAATCCAACCACAAGCTCTGATACCAATTGTTGGGATATAATACGCGGAAACGACAGAATCTTGCAAATTACGTCAACGCGAAATCACCAGAGAAATAAACGAGAAAATCAGGACACCGGAAATTTACGTGGTTCGGTTCGAGTATCGGTACCTACATCCACGGGGAGAGCCAGCAGCAAATAATCCACTAAAATCAGAGAATCAGAGTTTACAATAGTTCAATCGCTCAAGTGTTTCCTGCACCTAGATTTAACCCCAAACCCTAAGTGTATAAATAATAACTTGCTTGGGTATAAACTCACGGCACAAATTACGGTGCGACGAAACTCTCTACGTACGGCTTCGCGAGGCTTCAAGATCTTGGGATCTTCTTGAAGCGGCATGGACGTGCATGGCTTCTCACGTACATAGGGCTTCGGCGGCAATATCACTTCGGCGGCTATTTTGGCGAAGAAGGAACGAAGATGCCTTTTATACGTATGTGTGGGTGTGCGCCCTAAAAGTCAAAGCTTGACTTTTGGGGCCCACCTTCTCTTATGCGTGTAGAAGGAATCACGTGCAGAAGAAGACCAAAAATAAGGAATTCAGCAATGCAGGCCTGGGCCCACTTTAATCATCCATGTCCAGAGGCTTCACAGCTTCATTCTTCTTCTTTAGAGGTCTTGGTTAGCTTATAAGGCTTGGGTCTCTCTAATCTGTGTAACGTGTTTTAAAGCCGTGAGGGAAAAGACCGTGGCTGGGATGGCGGTTCGTTCACGCCAGGGCGGGTGACCCAAAGCGGACATTATTACATAGTGGGGCCTAGGATGTTACAAGTGGTATCAGAGTCGACTCCCAACCGCGTGTGGGACCACAACTTGAATGCTGTTCTGATGCCCGTGGGGCCACAGCGAGGACGCTCTTCTGTTAAGAGGTGGAGAGTGTGACAGCCTCCTCTCTTGTCCCACATCACCTAGGGAGGGAGGTCTTGGCTAGCTTATAAGGCTTGAGTCCCTCTAATCTGTGTAACGCGTTTTAAAGCCGTGAGGGAAAAGACCGTGGCTGGGATGTCGGTTCGTTCGCGCCAAGGCGGGTGACCCAAAGTGGACAATATTACGCGGTGGGGCTCAGGATGTTACAAGTTTGAACAAGAATGTGAACTGAAGATGGCGAGTTTCGCCGCCGGACGATTGTGGGCCACCGCCATTGAAAACGAATGCTCTTCCGTTAGCCTTGCGGACGGTCACCCGCACGCCACACATTCCTTTTCCACGCTCTCAGGCGTGCCGTGCGCAAGAATGGAAGAGGGGCTGGGCTTCCTTCTTCTATTTCTTGGGCTCAACGAAGGGAAATAATGGAAATTGAGTTAGAAGGGAGGGATTTTTGGGGGAGGGCCAAAAGTTATGCCGAGGGTCGGGCGTCCAGCCCACTCGATTTTTTTTATTTCATTTTTTCATTTTTGTTATCTTGTTATCAATTTTTATTTGGAAAATAAATGGATATTTAAAATTTCGACAAAAATTCAGGTGTCAACACTAATGCTAAAAGCTGGAAACATGAAGTACGATTATTGTATCTTGGATACAATGAGCTTTCCGAAGGTTTATGATTTAGTCACGGAAGTTATTGGATAGCACTGTCCGACTTTGATTCTGTTTTCTTGTGCTGCCACCTCTCTATTGATCTTCTTTAAAGTAGGTTTAGTCTTGACGACCGCTTGCTCGGAATGGTTGGTTAAGTAGAGAAACTTAGAAAGATGGTAATTTTGGCGAACTTACAGTCGGTCGACATCTTAGACTTGACTCGGCAAAACAAAAAACATCATAGATTTGTCAAGATGTCACTTTGCTCATCTACAGAGGGCAACGAAAGAGGAAAATAGAAGGAAATGTCATTGCGGCTTCTTCCCTTTGGTAACATTAACCGTGCACATTGACACCGCCTTTTAGGCACACTTGCCTTTCATGATCATAACCTATGGACCATTAGGTTAAACATGCTTTTTGTAGACTAACTTCAACTAAGGCTCTGTTCATTTTACAAAAAAATGTGACGTCTCTTAAAAATATTTTCTAGAAAGCCATTTCCTAGAAAAATATAATTATTTTCTAGTGTTCGGGTGAAACTTGAAGATAAAGTGAAAAATATTTTTCACTGTTTGGTAAGGAAAATATTTTCCTCCAAACACTCTTTTCCATTTATTTCCTTTTCAAAATAGATTTTTCATTATTTTTTTATTTTTTAAAATGGATTTTTAGTTTTTTTAAATCAATTATTAAATTCTTTTTTTCTTTTTCCTTTTTTTTTGTTTCCTCTTCTTCTTCTTGGCCAATCGCTGGCACACAGCGAGCCTTGAGCTCGTTGGCGAGCTTATGAGATTTAAAGTCAATAAAGATAGAAGTTTCCAACGACTATGCCATTAAACGAAGAATATAAGCATCAATGTATAATTTATGACATGAATGCAAGTCTAGTAAATAGGAAAACTTACCTGCCTACTTACGTAGGGAATGATTTGACCAAAAAAAAAAAAAAAATCATAACTCTTAGTTTATACTTTCGTTTTCTATGACATCCTCAATAAAGTCATTAGTTTCCAAGAAAGCAGCCATGCATTATTACCACAATCTCATGATTGAACCATTCATGTAAAAAAACAATGCAAGTTGCTCAAGCCACAACATACAATAATCTGTTGTTAATTTGATGAGAGATTAGTAAATCGGGCGAAACTTGGTTGAAACCACTTGATTACAATTTTATCTCCTTTTGTTCAATCTAGACTTTACCAGATATGTACTTTCTAATGAAAGAAAAATTACTAGCTCGCATTTCAAGTTTGCATGTCATAATTGGCTTTGGTATGGTGTCATTAGAAAACACCGTACTTTGTTAATTATGATGTAAAACCTATGCATATTAAGTTTGTGTCAACCGTGTTACTTTTTTTTTAAAAATAAAACAAAGTACAAGACCAAAATTGTAACTTTATTTTATAGAAACGTGCGCATAGGTGTTACGTTCGACTCGACATATTCTGTCTAAATTTGGGGGGAAATTGAATTTAGTCCTTAATCGCAAATGGAGGCGCTTGATTTTTTTTTCCTTTTCTGTTTCCAATTCTCCTGGGTTTGTGATTTGATTCTCTTGAGTTTGTGGGTGTATGCTCTTAAGAAAATCCTTTCTTCACCTGTCTTTACATCTCCTTCCATGGATGTTTCAGTTGGTGTGCACACACACTCATCACCTCAAATATGGGAGGATTACCAAAAGATTCAATGTAGAAAGGCTCAATCGAAAACAAATTCCTAAAACGTATGGCATCTACTTGAAAAATGAAAAAAAAATAAGGGCTCGGCTAACATAGAACAAAAATTTAGGGGCCATGTTGAAAAAATTTCCTTAATCATATGGAACTTTTTTATTCACTTGTAAGGAATTTATCTTTCTAATTTAGACCCAAGCATTGCAGGATCATACCAATGATCTCATGCACATATGGCGTTTATAGTTCTATAATTGGTACAAGGGTATATTGATTTAATATATATGTATATTTATATTTATATATAAAGTTATTTCATCTTTCTTGCAAAATCTTAAAATTTAAAATGAAAGTGAAACTTATAAATAGCGCTTTCTAGTTCTAAAGTGTCAAATTACTGCGATTTGAGTAATTCACTTAACTTCGTTAATTCAAGTGACATCTTTTTAGTATTTCTGGAAGCCACACGGTGCCGGTGCACTCACAAGCATTGAGAAAATTTTCTTCAAGGGCTAAATTGGGAAAGAAAGAAACCATGTGGAGTTAAAAAAATTTAGAGGAGGCTGGTCTCGATTCTCAAATTAGCCCCAAAACAAAAGAAAATTTTCATCTCCTTCCGTTCGGTATTTTCATTTTCCATTCCCACCGGAGCCGGAGCTGCGTAGCTTCCGTGTCTGCTGCAGCAGCTCCAAGTCCTTTGCTCAATCTGGTGTCAAGCCTCCACCTGCAAGAATGGCGACCCGCAAGCATCCGGCGGCGACACTCTCCATCTTCAATTCACGTTCTTGTTGCGCCTCGTCGTAACAAGGGCACTCGTCCTCTGTTTTCTTCCCCAGCCGGTTGTGGAAATGCTGCAAAGGCTGAGGACCTTGAAGAGGGTAGGTCCGGTTTAAAGTGGGTCGAGGCGGGGCCTCATGCTGCTGCGGTGCTACCGAGGAGCAGAGGATTGCCATGTCCAATCTTCCTTTTAAGATGGTGAAAAGGTGCAAGGCGCTGATGAGGCAAATCGTTTGTTTCGATCCTCATAGGGCGAGCTTGTCGGATGTTTTGGCTGCTTGGGTGAAAATTATGAAGCCCAGTAGAGCCGACTGTCTCCCGGTTCCGAAAGAATTGAAGAAGCTTTATCATCCTGCTCATCTCGAGGGACCTACCCTCGTTTGATTTCATCGGTTGTTTGTTCGCTGTTTAAGCCATGATGCAGCGTCTCTGTCCGTTTGAAGAGCATGAGTTGAAAAAAGATTTTCATGTTTAGTTCTTCCTCTGAGACAAAGACCTAATATATTATGCATAAACCTACTCTACGGTGCATGGATTTGCATGCGGGAAGTGATGACGACGGTCTGCTTTCTTTTTATACTCCAACTGATGATCAGATTATTTCCTTCTTTCGCCTTCCTCGATCTTTTCTAATCCAATTTCCTGCTCGCAAAATTTCCTTTCAAAAACCTAAGCCCGTTCTCTATTTTAGTCTATTGCTTTATCGCTAATTTCACATTCTACAACTTCACGCTAAATCTTATATCCGCTTATGATTGTGTTTGAAAAATAATGAACTAATTGAATCGATCTTGAAAACCACTGGGGGTTCGCCCCAGTGGCCACCCTTTCAACATGGAATGGGGAGGTGAGAGGTTCAAATCCCCATCTCCTCAGGGGGGGGGATGGGGGTAAGAACGCGTAAGTTTCGAGAGTGGGTTGCGACTCCCACGCCCTGCAAGAGGCAGGGCACAAGTCTGCACGTGAGTGTAGAGTAGGAATAGAGTAGGACTGACAAAAAAAAAAAAAAAATCGATCTTGAATTATTCTTGAATTCTAATCTTATCTGAACCAATCTTGACTCAAATCTTGACCAATTTCGAATTGACAAAACAAATTAGGAAAAAATTCTGACAATTAGCACCTTTATCATGTGATTTGGTGACATAAGAATGTGTCCTCTGTATAAGAAATGTGTTATTGGCTGACATAGCGTCCCGCGATCTGTACAACAATTTTAGTAAACTATTGCTAGTTTATAACAAGATTAGTAAATTCATATGAGAATATTAACCAATACCGGGATTAGTATAAAACTCCCTTTATGCTTTAATATTACAACAATACCCGTATTTTTCTCAAGCTTGCTATAAACTAAGTAAACAAGAAAAGGTTACGTTGCGATTTGGTTAAAAAATAGTTAATTTGCAATTTTCCTAATATGTATATAGATATGCCCAATGACGTTGAGGCCATTTAGCGTCCACATTTAATACCATATTATTTTTTTCCTGTAAATTACTATTAGAAGCTCTGTTTTGCGATGCTAGATAATGTGATCTTTTTGGGACAAACAGGGCGAGGAAAGTTTTGACAAATTTTTATTTTGGAAAATCTTAAATCTTTATGAGATTTTTTTTTTTTGGACGAAAAGATGTCACGGTCTATTCTCACTTAATAGGAGTCTTACAATGCGAAATAGGACTAATGTCCGAACATAAAATATTCCATAAAGGCAATGGAGGAGTAATCCACCAGTTAAGAGGAAGCTTGTTTACTCGGTAATTTCGTGCTATCCAGTCTGCGGCACAATTTTCTTCTCGGGTGCAACAACTAACCTTGACATTATCGCATTGATCCAATTCGTGTCTGCAACGGAGGATAGTTTCTTTTAAATTCCACTGAATTTCGGCCCGGCCCAAGACCTATTCAATAGCAAGGGAACAATCGCTTTCGCATATCCAGCGAAGTGGTTGACTCCGGAAGTCTCCCACGTGCTGCTTCTGTAGTTCCTTGATATAAAAGAGTCCGTATAAGATGGCTTCGACTTCGGCCTCTTGCGATGAAGAAACCCTAGATGTACAGGCGAAGCCCTTGAGCACTTGCCCTGACGAATCCCTCATGACACCAGCAACAGAGCACAGAAACTCGCATGGTATCCAAGAAGCATCAACGTTCATCTTCAATTCACTTCGATCTGGAGGTTTCCATCTCCCAGGTATATTTCGATTAGGGTTTAATCGATTCTGGATCTTCTGTCCTCGGGTAAAGGTGAGGTGCTGATCTTGTGCAATTCGCAGGAGATCTGCAGAATTCGGGGCTTTTGCTCGAAAAATCTATCCGTTTCTTGCCTTTCAGATATGCTAGAGAACCAGGCCAGTATATTCTCGTTCAGGTATGTCTGTGTTCATTCGGAATGCTTCCATGATCCACTGTTCCGTCCATCTGATTTTACTTGTGGGACTAAGGCCTCCGCAAGTTGGATCTTCCCATATGCCTTTTGTCCATTTACATAAAAAGAACAGGTGTTCTGTTGTTTCGACCTTCGTATGACAGATTTGGCATAATGGGTCATGAACAATTTTTTGTTTATGTAGGTTTTCTCTCATGGGAAGGGCGTTTTGACAGAGAGCCCAAAGGAAAATTTTGATTTTTGGTGGCATAGCAAGGCTCCAGATTTTGGTCCATAAGGTGCATGGTGATCGAAACGAACAGGAGGCCGTATTGTGGTTTTGATTTGTAGTTACTGAAATTGCTCTGTTGTAGCCACTCTTGACAGAATATTTCCCAGAATTATTACCTGTCCAGATTAGGTAATCTTATTGTGATTGTGGGCTCAGTGGGATAGCTAAAATTTCATTGACGATACCTGCATTATAGAACTGTTGAATCTTCTGTACATTCCACTCTTTGGATTCTGCATGTATTAGCTTAGATACCATCAGAGGTTCTGTTGGATTAATTTGTCCTCCAATTACCCCTTGCATTAACCACTTATCTTCTTGAATGCGAATAGATTGACCATCCCCAACTGACCATTTGATGTTTTCTTTGATTGTGTCTCGGCCAATTAACAAACTCCTCCATCCCCATGAGGGGCGTTGGCCTGTGCATGCTGTCTAGAGATCCCTTGTAGGAAAGTAGATTCCTTTCAACACTCTACTCCACAGGGCAGAAGGAGACGTTGAGAGCCTCCAGACTTGCTTACCCAACATGGCATAATTAAAGGTAATCAAATCTTTGAAACCCATTCCTCCTTCATCCTTTTGAGTTTTCATTACCTCCCATTTTTTCCAATGAATTCCCCTCTTATGATCACCTTTTTTCCACCAAAATGATGCAATTCGTTGTTTTATTACTTTGCAGATAGAGACTGGCAGCTTGAAGATGGACATAGCATGCATAGGTATGGATTGAACAACACTTTTGATCAACACCTCATTCCCTGCCTTAGTAAGTAGTTTCTCTTTCCACCCTTCTAGTTTTGTATTAACCCTGGCCAATATCCATGCAAACGGTTCTTTTTTTGATTGACCCCAGTTTGTGGGAATGCCCAAATACTTCCCTGTTTTTTCAAACATAAGGACCCTTAATTCTGTGGCCATATTTCTCTTCAAAGGTAAGGGACAATTTGCACCAAAATACACCCCTGATTTGTTTAAATTGATTGCTTGTCCCGAAGCATAGCAGTACTGTTTAAGTATCAGTGCTAGATTTTGACATTCCATAATAGTACCATCCATAAAAAATATAGCATCGTCTGCAAACAACAAATGTGAGAGTTTAGGACAAAACCCGTTTATCTGTATGCCTTGGATACTGCCATTTGTGATCGCTTTGTTCATCAGCCAAGTTACAACATTTGAAATCAAGATAAATAAATAGGGTGAGAGGGGATCGCCTTTTCTGATTCCTCGCGAAGGATGGAAGAAAGGGGTAGGTTCTCCATTTATCTTCACACTGAAATACACTGTAGACACACACTGCATTATAAGTGTTACCCACTTTTCACAAAACCCCATGTGCAACATGCAATCCCTCAAAAAATCCCATTTGATTCTGTCATATGCTTTCTGCATATCTAATTTAAGTATGGCCTAATGTTTTTCCTCTTTTTTGTGATGCGTAGTTGATGCAATACTTCCTGCACAATTAAGATATTGTCTTGTATCTGTCTGACTTGAACAAATGCACACTACTTCGGTTCAATAATAGATGGCAGCCACTTCTTTAGTCTATTTGCTAGAAGTTTTGAGATTACTTTATAACTGAAATTGCATAAACTGATAGGTCTGTATTGGCCGATGTTCTCAGGGTTCTTCACTTTAGGGATTAAGGAAAGATGAGTCTGGTTGAGAAGGGGATCCAAAATACCTGTCTGAAAAAAATTATGAACTAACAGTAACAGGTCAGTTTTCACAGTATCCCATGAATGTTGATAAAAAATGCCACTGAAGCCATCTAGGCCAGGTGCTTTGAGTGCTCCCATCTGAAAAATAGCATCCTGAATTTCCTCCATCAAAGGTACAGCCACCGGATCTTCATTAATGTGTTGTGTTATAGGTGATGGACACTAGATGAGGACAGGTTGGTACTGCCTTGGGCCCTCTGATTTATATTGCTCTTTGTAAAAGGATAGAATATGATTGCGCAGCATCATAGGGTCTCTACAACAGTTTGAATTTTGTAATTGTAACATAGTTATTCTATTTCGCTGCCTCCTTTGTATAGTTGATGCATGAAAAAAGCTAATATTCTTATCTCCCCATTGCATCCACTTAATGCGTGACCTCATACCCCAGAATTATTCCTCCTATCTTCGCAGTTTCTCTATCTGGTAAATAATGCTCTATTTTTGCTTTTTGTTGGTGTGCTGGTCAAACTGATTAGTAAGCTTTGTTATGGCCATAGTTAGCTCTTTTATCTGCAACCTTGTATTGGCAAACTTCTCTTTGCTCCATTGTGCCAACACTTTTGATGTCTACTTTAATTTTTCTGAAAGAGTACGTGGTTGGATATGTTTAGATTTCCATGTTTGTTGGATAACTTCATAATACTCTTCATGCTCTGTCCAGAAAACCTCCATTTTGAAAGATCTACTTGTCTTTTTCTTCCCAGGATAGAGCCGAAGAACCAGAGGACTGTGGTCTGAGCCAATAGCTAGAAAGGCTTGGACTTCAGTTTCAGGAAAGGTAATTCTCCACTCCAAGGTACATAATACCCGATCTAGTCGTTTCTTAACGAGCTCCTCCCCATCTCTGTTATTTGCCCATGTATATGCACACCCATGACTGTCCATATCCATTAAAGAAAGCTCATTGATTATGTTTCTGAATGCTGCTATACAACTGTTGTCAGCTTCTTTTTTCCAAACTTTCTCCCATACATACAAAATCTCATTAAAATCTCCCATGCAAATCCACGAGCAGGAATTGTGGGGTTTAAGGTGTCCCAACATTTTCCATAAGGTCAGTCTCTCTCCAAAATTGGTAGATGCATGAATAAAATTAATTTACATATTTTGCCTGCTGTCTGGATCAATACAATCCACATCAATATAGTGCTTTGAACTGGTTTTCACCTTTACAGATACTTCCTCATTCCACAGAAGGGCTAAACCCCCCGCTATGCCTGATGGATTCACTAGAAAAACATTATGGAATTGTAATTTTTTGCAAACTTTTTCCACCATTGCTTCTTTATTCTTAGTCTCCATAAGAAAGAGTAAACAGAGCCTTTCTCTAGCCGTTAAGGCTTTTAGTTCTTGGATTGTCAGGGGGTTGCCCAGCCCCTGACAATTCCAACTAACGATTTTCATGGCGTCACTGATGGCTTATTAGGGCTAGCCACCAAAGCCCATGCTTGTCCTTTTTCAATCAATTTCACAGGGGTATCTAGAAGTTCAGTATCATCAATCAAGAGAGGGGTTTTCTCAGGTATACACTTATGTTTTTTAGCCTTCTGAATCTTCATATTCTTCTTACTGCATTTCCCAACTTTTGATAGAACTTTTTATGGTTTTCAGAGCATTGCACCTGTTTGCCATAGTCTCTTACTGTATTAGCAGACCCTTCATTTGCTTGGGCTATCTCTTTGCCAGGAGAGCTGTCTATTCTTCGTTTGTTGCAAGTTCCTAGCTGCATATTATGAGTTGCCTCTTGAGCTATAATATCCATGCCACTAGATGGGGAAGGTGTAACAGGTACTGTCTCTTCCACAAGAATTTCTTCTTCAATTTTGCCATAAAATGTTTCCCAATAAGGGCTGTGCTCACTTGCTTTTGCCTTCAGCCAGGGCCCATATAGTCCTACTTTGTTGTTTCCCCAAGGTGATTGTGCATAAGGAATTTCAGTACAATCAAAAGCATAGTGCCCTATTCTCCCACAAGAATAACAATAATGAGGGAGGCGCTCATACTTGAATTCCACCCAAAGCCATTTGGATCCAATATCTAGGATTGCCCCCGATTTCAGTGGAACATTCAGGTCAACTTCTATTCTCACTCTTCCTCCTTTCTGTTGATGGTTACCTATTGTATCAAGGTGAACTTCCATAACTCGACCGAGTCTACTTCCCAGATCTTTGAAGACTTGCTCTACTCTCTAGCCATGGGGTATACCGCCAATACACACCCAGAAAGCAGCTTTAGTAAACTCATAACAGTGCTCTGGCACTTCCGGCTCACACTGTCTTAACACTAGCAAGTTGCTAGAATAAGACTAAGGTGATGACTTCATAATCCTCTCTTTTTCCTCCTCCGTTTGAAAAACAAAAGTAAATAGTCCATGTTCTTTTTGTGAACAGGTTACAGTTTCAGTTTTCCATGCTTTTTTCATTGTGGATAAAAATGCTAGGTAATTGACATTGGGTTTGGAATAGAGCTTGCCAAGGAGTGTACGTTTACATTCCTCCTTTTTGTGCGGTGAGATTTCAGTGGATACTTCTACAATATCCTCCTCAGACCAAAGGTAACCCAGACGTTTGCATAGTGCTGCCACTCGTGGTTCATTTTCTTCTTTACTCTCCATGGATACTAACTTGAGATATGACTAGATCAATCTACCAGCTCTGAAGAATCGAGAATGCTCATCTTCCTCAAAAACACAAATGCAGACATTCAATACTCCTCCAACTACTGCTAGGGTTAGAAAGCTTAGACGATCAACCAGAGACGGAGCACAAATACTCACATCCACTACTCCACCACCGCTAGGGCCAGAAAAGTTAAGCAATCAACCATAGACGGAAGATCCAACAAATCGACTAGTATCCCAAACACCCAAAGTGAAATCAAAGGCAAAGCTGCGAAATCCAAACCTATTCAAACATCGATGGCTAGATCGGCGCAACCCATTGTTCGATTAGCTACTCAAAGTTTGACACAGCAACATCGGGAGATTTTGTTTGGTCTCTTTTTCTTTTTTTTTTCTTTTTCGTATGGATACTTAAAGGAGAAAAGCAAGAAAAAGGGGGATGGTTATGGAAAAGCAGGAGGATCTTAGGGTTTGGAAAAAGGAAGCGCTACCATGGCGGTAGAGAAACGCTCGCATAGACGAGAGAGAACTTTTGCAAAGAATGTCTAAGGGGTTGAAAAGGAGAAAAATTATCTTATTCGGAATTCGAAGATCTTTATGAGATTTTAAAATATGGAAAAGTCACAAAAAAAACCCAAAATTTTACTTGTCGTCACACATTTAGTATAATTTATTTTTTGTTATATCAAAAACTCCAAACTTGTACCCATGTGACGCATTTATTTTAAACTTTTTTCTATGATACCAAAAACCCCAAAATCATACATGTGATGCATTTACCCCAATATTTTTTGTGAGATAAAAAACCCAAAACTTTTTTGTATAATTCTAAATTTTTTTGGGTGAATGTGGCACATGGATGCAAGTTAGGAATTTTTGATGTCACAAGTGTCACACTTGTACAAATCAAAGTGGCTTTTATTCTTTAATGTAAGAGGCATTATCTGTCAGACATGATTAGAACAAAAATGCATTCACCAAAACAATAAGCAATTAAGGCTATTATGAAATGCATACTTCAAAATCTACATAAGCTTTTTCAAGGTTCATGCATAATGACTTTTGTATCACCCAAATTTCCACTAGAGAGAATTATCGTTCAAGACAATTTTCACTCATGACATGGATTTCTTAAGAATACTAAATGAGAGGCTTTCGGTTAGAAAGGACTTTCGCTCACTTTCATTTAGAATGGCTATTTTGTGCGAATCACTCAATGTCATCATATCGACATGGGTTCGAGTATTCTCGCAAGCGGTACGATCTTACCAATTTGAGAGGTTTTTAACAGGGACCATAATGTGGGCTTAATCAACGGCTTAACAAATGGACTCTTTGAGTCAAGGCTATTGAATGAACAGTCTTGTAATGATCTCCGGGTTTACAAGTCAAGAACCCTGCAAAAAGAAATAATCTTGCTCGCACTTTTTCGAGCGATGCTTATAAACATGTGAACTCCTATGTTAATTCAAGTAACTTAATCTAAAGAGACTTTGTAAGGGACGTAACGTAGGTTGGGTTCATGGGTTGAGAAATAAAAGGATCATTAGGCTCAAAATGTGTGTAAAAGGTGTGAGTTAATGATCATCTTGACATTGCCACCAGTTTTCTTTTTCACCATCGAGGATTGTCTTCATGAAGTCCCCCATTGATTGTAGAAACTCGGCATTTGAGTTCTTTGAGTATTGCTCCATTGGGATTCAATTCTTGTAATTGACAGTCACCTATCTTAACTTTCATTTATCATCTATGGGCATTGGCCTTGCTTTTACTAGGCACATCGCTTTTTCATACCCCTAGCTTCCATGCATTTTTTCTTCACTTCTTTCATGGGCATCGGCCTTGCTTTTACCAAGTACACTGCTTTTTCATGCCCCTTAATTCTATTTTGAATTCAATTCTTGCGCATAATGCATGCGTCAAGCAATTACACTTTGAATGACACTCGAACTTTCAAAGGTTCTCATCTGCCTTTTGCCTTGTCCCAGTGTGGGAGATGATCATCAATTGGGTTTAAAGAAATGAAATTGCTAGCTCAAGTGGGCTATGCAAAGGATATAAGTGTATGGGATAAATAAAGAAATGATCTTCATCATCCTAAGGCACTTAAATTAACACATGAATTCAATGTAATAGCATGACTTGAAGATTGATGCAAGTGAGAGCAAGAAAATTTCAATTCATTTTCCCTACCTCATGATGCCATTTGATCTCTTAGTTGCCCCGATGTGGGGTGATTCTTGACATGGGTGATTTGAAAAAAATATCCACAAGTGTATGGGCTCAAAATGGTTAAGCAATGAATCACCTGTAGTGTTTGGGATAGAGAAATAAATTGTCTCTCATCATTTCGGTTGTCGTACCTCTTGCGAGAGAACTCTTTACCTTATGGATATGAACCTTCCTACACTCATCTCACAAGTGTATGAATATAGGACTGTGTATAGGATAGGGTTTGCCTTTCATCATCCCGACTCGTCTCATTTAGCATGCTCAATCAATTCCACATCATTCATTAAATTAGTCAATCTTGATGTTCTTTAGTGGAATTGGTGGATAAAACATGTAAAAGTCATCATGCAAAACTCTTTTTAAAAAAAAAACTCAACAGCTTTAACACATCAACTTCAAACAGTTTTCTATACTGCAAAATGGTTTTAAGCATTTGTTCAAGGATTCCTCTACAATGGGAATTGCCTCAGCAGTTGCTGTCTTTGGATTGTCTCTATCATTCAGGACTGAAAACCCGTTTTTGCCCATGCACAAGAGAACGTGCATCAATATGATACTATGCAACATCAAAGTAAATTCAAATTGTACATCCATTTTGGCTCGAGTCGAGACGTTATTCTAGTCGGGTCACTACCAAAACCTGTCATGCCCCCAATTGGTCATCTCTTCCACCAGGGAATGATGGTTCTCTTTTACTTGCCCCAAATCTATCTTTTCACTACGAGTGCGCTCTAAGCCCGTTGATCACAAGTCAAGTTTATGATCATTGAAACTTGATACGCTATTTTCAGATGTCCCTTGTCATAACAAGTGATAGAATTATGCTCTGAGGCAAGAAGCAAATGAGTTAGACAAACAAACAGGTTTAATCTGCAATAAGCTTTGGGAATTTTTTTTGACAATGAAATGCTTTTTGTTTTCGAAAAATTTTTTAGGAGGAAACATGAGAAAGTCCAGCCCTCAAGATTTCTCCAGGAATGATATTGTTTCTTTTTCATGATTGGATATCGTCATTGGACTGGTTTGGTATACTCCATAATGTCCTCAAAATTGGAAATAAAATTGTAATTTCATTGAATAGAAACAAATGAATTACATTATTGGAATGGAAATTGTGATTCCTAAACCCCTAAAAAGAGAAAAAAAAAATCAAAAATGATTCCTAAAAAGCAAAAACCAATCCTAAAAAGTGATAAAAATTCCTAAAAAGAGATAAAAATTCCCGCGCAGGGGAATGTGCAACAGTAACAAGTTACTCTTGCAGGCTAACGTCCATGTCTTCCGAAGGTCCTTCGTCATTGGCTCTTATGAAGAGGTCATCGAACAGACATGTGATTCCTTCCAGGGCGTCATCAGAGTTTTCTATCTTTGGAGACGTCATTTCGTCCATGTCATCCCATCCACTTGGAACTATGTTGCGGGAGTCAAAGTAAAAGCTGGGAGGAGCCGAATACTTCACCAGGTAATTAAACTTGCCATTAGGCTGCCCCAGAGTGTCCATCACTTCCACTTCATCTTGCTTTGTCTTAGGGACATTGTCAAGCTTGGCAATGACTAGTGGGTTATCTTCCAATTCAGGCATGTCGCTATTGCTAATTTGGGTCTTGTATTCCTGCTTCGAAACTACTACCTCAGGGAAAGCAGGTGCAGGAGTCAATTCCGCTCGGAGGGATTGGATTTGGGCTATCATGAGTTGCATAGAGGTGAGCAACTGTTGGAGTTGGTATTCCATAGCGGAGATACGATCATGCATCTTAGTTTGGTCGGCCATTTTAGCTCTTGATTGCGTAATGATAGGCGAACGTGAGGGATCCATTATCACCTAATTCAAATGAATGAAAATATATAAGTATGAGGTGCAAATAAAGAATCAATCCATGACAATGATTTATCAACTTTTTCTTTCATCATTTTTTTCATGAAAAGCTCTTACAAGGAGGGAATTTCCTAAAGAGAGCTAGAAAAATAGATACCTTAGTAAGATCAAATTTCCTAGATATGAATTGAAAACAAATTCGCCAAAGTTTTTCATTTTTCCAAATGATTTATTGCATGGCAATTTTCTCATTTCATTTCTAAAATGAATTAGATCAAATGACTATACTAGATTGTCATGGACAGACCAAAAGTATGACAAAATAAATTGCATGGTATAGAGATAGAAAACTTACTTTACCAAGAAAAATCGACAGCAATCACATAGACATGCGCATGGTAAGTGGCTCGATTTCTATCTAGACGGCTTAACAAAGTGGAGCTAAGAGGATGATCTGACCATTGCAATCTCGCATTAACGTGTCAGGTCCCCCTAACTCCGGCTCAGTCGAATGGAATACTCAATAATTACGCAGTCTCGCGGATATGGACAAACACATTTGACACCATGAAAGAAATTTCGGAGAAGAGAATGTCAACCTCTACATAGCAGTCTTACTTTGGAGGAAGTATCATTCTCAACACCATCCTAGAAATCCTATCGTAGCCCAGGTTCGACCGCAAGTTGTGTGTGCAATAGTGTAGTGCTAAAGTAATAAAGCATGCACAACATTTTAAATGCAAACAACACTTCCATAATTTTAAATCAAACATTCATTCCTAACTCCAACCTGCAAGACAGGGGTTAGCAAAGACTACTCCCCTTATACCTCACATCTACAAGAACATTTAACACTTAAATTAGGGACGTATCTGGGATCCTCGCTGCCAAACAAAAACATTTAAAAAAGAAAAAGAAAATTGACCTAAGTCTACTAAGTGCTTTAACACAAGTCCCCAGCGGAGTCGCCAAGCTGTTGCGACCAAATTTTTCGGGTTCACCACCTAAAACTAGGTTAATGGATTACTAAGTCTTTAAGCTTAACTCGGGCTCTCCCAAGCCCATACCAATTCGCGACTTAAGTTTGAATTCTTAACATGCAAATGATTTTCAACTAGGAGTCGCCACTAATCTATTTTTAGTGGGTCGATTAGAAACCCAAGTAAAGTAACGGGAGATTTACTTTACTCCTACGAACTAGAGATTCATGAGTTCGGGACTTGGTTACACCGACTATCCTAGTGCCCTTTCGGTACATTTTTTATTTCATTTTCAAAAAAAATATTTGACAATTGAATTGATTTTAATTTAACTTCTTAACATGTGAGGTGATCATACGTGTGCGCATACCACCAATTTAACACTCAAGAAAGCACTTAAATAATGCAGGACTTACCTCAAAGCAACGAAAGCATGCATCTGCATTGTTAAATTAAAATCCATATCAACAATCCTAGATATGATTTCTAATTAACACGCAATTACCCAATTTTTGTTTTCGCTTTTCCTAATGAAAATCATGCGATGCATGCTAATAATCTAATATGACATGGCAACATGACCTAAACTATATGACACGAAGAAATGCAATAATTAAATGCAATCTAAATGACCGAATTCTAATGACATGCAATGCGATGCAATGACATACAAAATTATTTAAACTAAAATGACACGCAACATACAATTTAGTATGCAGGTTATATGTCATGTGACATTTATTAAATGACTTAGTCTAATGACGATGAAGTTCTAATTAAATGAACCTAATAAAAACTAAATGACGTTTTTATTTTCTTAACAAAACATGCAATTTATCTAGGAGAGATTATCTACCTATAATTGATAAGCATGCAATTCTAACATGCAATGACGTGCAAAGAATGCCCTAATTCAACATGATATATGCATGATGATTTTTTGTGTTTTCATGTAATTCAAATAATGATAAAACTAACAACCTAAATGAATGCATTTTTTTTTTTATTTTATATCTTTCTAAATTCGGAATAAAATCCATATTCTAGATATGCAAGATGACAAGAAATATTCCAAAACAAACTGAATCCTAATTCAAATATTTTTTATTGAAAAAATAACATGTTATCTCACAGTCAAATTAACGATTATCCTAACCCTAATTATCACGACAAAGAGTTCAAAATAATTAAAAATCTTATCCGAATTCTTACGGATCAAATTAATAATTATATTGATTCAATACATAAAATACTATCGACAAACCCCCAAAAATTAATATAATTAAAAAAATGATCCGATATCTTACGGATCAAATTAGTAATTACAATAATTATGGGGAAGACCCTGCGGATAATGCCTACAAAATTCATGAAATGAAGATCACTTCAAATTTACACAATAACAACTAAACTTAAAAGAAATAAATAAAATAAAGTAAATATAAAAAGAAAATAAAACTACCTAATTTCTTTTTCTTTTTCTTTGTTTGTTTTTTCCTTTCTTCTTTTTCTTCCCAAACACGGCTTGCTCGTGCGGCTGATCTCCGGGTAGCGGGTTCCGATCGTCGGAGGGCGCCGAGGTTGGAGCTCCGGCGAAGGTCCGGCGAGGGGAATCGGCGGCGGCGCCCGGCGGGTAGAGGCGTCACGATCGAAGCCGGGGTAGAGGAGCAGGCTGTCGGGTGGAGATGCGAGCACGGTTGGTCATCACTCGAGCGTGTGGGAGCTCGGATCTGGGCCTAGCGTCGCAGGTCAGCAGCAAGCCAGGGGGTGAGATCAGTGCTCAGGTGGGTAGATCAGGCCCCGAGCGGGTGCGGGGACTGAGTAGAGGGTGGTGATGGCGCAGTGTGGTGTCCGGTGGGGAGGTGATCTACTGTGATCGTTGATGCAGGGCTTTGGGGACAAGCTGAGGCGCAGCGGAGCTTTGCGGGTCGTCGGGTTAAGCGACGAGGCATCCGATTCCGATCCAGTTGTCTGCGCTTCCGCGTGCTCTGGGGTGGCATTGGGCGAATCAGCGTCGCGAGTCCTCTTGGCTTGCGATCCAGGTCACTTGATCGGAGGCGGGGAGGAATAGACACAGACCGGTGCTCGGCGGGAGGCAGACGCGGGGTCGTCGACAGCAAACAGGAGGCGGAATCGAGTCTGGCAGATGGAGGGCAAAGCAAAGCGGCGAGTGTGAGGGAGACGATGAACAGTAAACGTCCCCTTAGCTCTGCTATTTACTTTCACCTTTCTCTCTCTCTCTCTCTCTCTCTCTTGTCACTCTCCTGCTAACTTTTCCTTTTCTCTCAGTTTTTTTTAGGAAAAGAAAAGAGAAAAAGCTCTCTTTTGACTGAAGATGGACGAGGAAGAAAGCCTTTTTCTCTCCTTTTTACTTCGACCCAGAGAAAAACTCTAGAAAAAGCCCCCCTTTTATAGAGCAAGAACCAATCAACCTGTTCTACCAACGAAGATTTCATATACTGACTCAATGATTGAAGATAATCTAAAAATTTTTGTGAAGATTCACTCAAGATAAAGCTCCATTATCCAACTTTAAAATCTTTCGAAATCTCCATCCGCAACAAAATATTTTAGATTATTCCTTATCCTCCTTAATATCCCCGACGATTTTACCACCAAAAGACTAAAGATAAGATTGCAATATGATTTTTTTTAAATGTAAAAAACCACCGTAATATCGCATCAAATCTCAATTATCCATGAAATAATTTTCAACTAATTTGAACCCATCCGCACCGATCCAATAGATAAAATGCAAATTAAAATAAAATGCACTTAAATCTATATGCTATGCAATTAATATATATATTTTAGGGATCCTAATTTTTAATGCGATAAATGACTAAATGGGCCATCAAAATTTAGGTGTCAACAGCTGCCCCTCTTTAAAGGTGAGCTCGAAGAGGTTGCTTTCAAAGACAAATTCAAACCTAAATTTTGATCATGCACATATACTGAATGATTTTTGTCGGGAAATTTATCCCATTTTTTTATATATAAAAAAATGCAATGCATATGGTGCATGGAAATGCTAATGCAAATGCATTATGTCAAAGGAAAGAATGTACCTACAATTACTTACCAGTCAGTGCGGTAAAGCATCTTGAGGTACATGATAAATCCATATTTACTCCACAAGTACCCAACTCTCACTCAGGTTCCTTGAAAAGCGTAACGGGTAAGAACATTCACATCCAAAGTGAAATGTTCAACGGAAAAAATTGAGACATCCAGATCCAGACTGAAATGTCAAGATTTTTGAAAAACTCGAAATACCTAGATCCATACTAAGGTATAACGGAGAAGCTTAAAAAACATTCACATCCAAAGTGAAATATTTAACAACAAAAATTAAGACATCCAGATCCAAACTGTAATGTCAAGATTTTATGCTCGAAATTCCTAGATCCAAACTAAGGAATAATGAGAAGGATTGACAAATATTCACATCCGGAGTAAAATGTTTGAATAAAAATAATCAAGACATCTAGGTCCAGACTGAGATGTCAAGATTTTGAACTCGAAATACCTAGATCCAAACTAAGTTATAACGAGAAAAGTCGAAAAAACATTCACATCCAGAGTGAAATGTTTAGACCAAATAAATTAAGACATCCAAATCCAGACTGAAATGTCGAAATTTTGGAACTTGAAATACCTAGATCCATACTAGGTATAACGAGGAAGATTGAAGAACATTCACATCCAGAGTGAAATGTTCAACAAAAAGAATGGAGACATCCAGATCCAGACTGAGATGTCTAATTTTTGGAAAATAGTAAAAAAAACTTACTTGGAATATCTTACCTTCAAGGAGGGTAGAGTGATTCAAGGTAATTGGTGTTACATATCTAGGACCCGTACCATTCTACGGTCGCCTAGAATAGTAACATGGCTTTGTAAAGAGACTGCTTTCCCAGGACTCGTACCATTCTACAGTCGCCCAATATGGCAGTGTTTGATTGTGTCTAGGACCCGTACCATTTTACAGTCGCCTAAACAGGGATTTACCTTCCAGGACCCGTACCATTCTACGGTCACCTGAATAAGGAAATAGGTTTTGTTTAGGACCCGTACCATTCTACGGTTGCCTGAATAAGGAAATAGGTTTTGTCTAGGACCCGTACCATTCTACGATCGCTTGAATAGGGAAATAGATGTTGTCTAGGACCCGTACCACTCTACGGTCACCTAAACGAGGATTTACCTTCCAGGACCCGTACCATTCTACGATCGCCTGAATAGGGAAATAGGTTTTGTCTAGGACCCGTATCATTCTACGGTCGCCTAAACGGGGATTTACCTTCCAGGGCCCGTACCATTCTACAGTCGCCTGAATAGGGAAATAGATGTTGTCAAGGACCCATACCATTCTACGGTCGCCTGAATGGGGAAATTTCTTTTTTAGGATTCGTACCATTCTACGGTCGCCTGTTAGAGCAATAAATGCTGTTTAACACATGTACTTTTCTACGGTCGCGTAAACTGAGGTTTTGCTTGGCTAGGACCCGAACTATTCTTCGGTCGCCCAGCCTTGCAATGGAGGTCAACTGACCAGGACTCGAACTGTTCTTCGGTCGCCTTAATCAGATTGAATCTGGAGGAAAATTTTTGGGAGACAACTCAGTCGAATGTCAATTAAAGGGGACTCTGGGCTACAAAAAGCACGCTAGGTCGATAAAAGAAATCCAGGCTACGGAAGCACGCCGGTTCGGTAAAATGGACTCTAGGCTACGAAAGTATGCCAGGTCAATTATAGGGAACATCGAGCTACAAAAGCACGCCGAGTGGATGAAATGGGGCCCTAAGCTACGAAAGCACACCAAGTAAATATAAATGGACATCGGGCTACGAAAGCACGCCGAGTCGATAAAGATGGGCCCTAGGCTACGAAAGCACGCTAGGTCAATATAAAGGACACCGGGTTACAAAAGCACGCCGGGTCAATATAAAGGGACAGCTTGATCGAGTCAAGTGTCGAGAATGGGTAGAGATATACTTACCTGATAATATCTCTGATTCTTGGGGATATGTCTTCTAGAACTTAGATATCCAGTGGAGGCCTCTCATCTCCCGGTAGAAATAAATTTTGGAACATCAAGGATGCACCTTGAATGTTCATAATGGTTTTTCATCTCCTAATATCATGAGGTATTTTGAAAGGAACATGAATGTCAGTAGCTCTTGGGTCTTTTGAGAAAACATTATCTGTCAGACATGATTAGAACAAAAATGCATTCACCAAAACAATAAGCAATTAAGGCTATTCTGGAATGCATACTTCAAAATCTACAGAAGCTTTTTCAAGGTTCATGCATAATGACTTTTGCATCACCCAAATTTCCACTAGAGAGAATTATCGTTCAAGACAATTTTCACTCATGACATGGATTTCTTAAGAATACTAAATGAGAGACTTTCGGTTAGAAAGGATTTTCGCTCACTCTCATTTAGAATGGCTATTTTATGCGAATCACTCAATTTCATCATATCGACATGGGTCCGAGTATTCTCACAAGCGGTACGATCTTACCAATCTGAGAGGTCTTTAACAGAGACCATAATGTGGGCTTAATCAACGGCTTAACAAATGGACTCTTTGAACCACTAATGTGTAAAAGTGATTATGACGAGAGAGGACAAGAGAATGAAGGGTTTTTTCGAGGGTGGAGGAGGGGGTTTGGCAATGGAAACTAGATTGTCCTGGTACAATTGTGGAAGATTATGCAGCTAAATAACCCACGAGAGCTATCAGGCTCAGTACAGTGGACATAGATTTTTGGTACAATGGATAATGGAAAGAGCAAGGGCGTGGTACAACATATATTTGAATAGAAAAAACAAATTAATTGGAAAAGCAACAAATTAGTGGGCTTGCACTATATATCAACATGCACCTGATTCTGGGCTATTTCCATCTTGAGCTCATGATGGCGTTCCTTGATGTGTTCACATTGCTTAGGTTGGTGTTAGTGAGATTAATTTTTGATTGGTTTGGTCATTGTTGGACAATTGTGATTGCGGGTGCCATATTTTTCGTCGAGCTCCTCATTTTGGGCTTCACCCTAGGTTATGTCATCTTCCTAGTTGGTTGCTCCTTGGCCAACCTCGGCGCCAACTTCGCCCTAACGTTTGGCCTAGTCTACACCACTGAGATCTCCATTGCCTTCTCTCTTGGCATCTTGATCTCCATACCTGAGGTAGTCATTTATTTTTGTTTCCTTTTTCCCCCCAAATTTTGTGGCATCTTTTTCAATTTTTGTCTGCATGGTTTAGGTGTGTATTAGCATTGGCATCATATTCGGCAATCTATCCAATTATATTCTCTCCAATCTCCACCTCAACCATGCGTGGCGTTGGATGGTTATTGCGGGAGCAATCCCCTCAGCCGTACATGTGCTAGCTTTCATATTTCTCCACATGCTAGAATCACCTGAGTGGCTTATCATGCGGGGCTGCCTAGGCCTCGCCAAGCCCATCCTCAACAAGACCTCCAAAGTTGAGGAGGAGGCTGTACTTTGGCTTGTCCAAATCAAGAAGGATGCTGGCGTACCCGAGGAGTGCGACAATGACATTGTGAACACCAACCAGAACATTGGTGTGTGGGGGGACATCTTCTATCCAACTTAATGCGTCCATCACATGCTATTGTGGGCTGTTGTGTTCTAGTTTGTCCAACATGCATGTAAAATAGACACCACGATGCTCTTTGCCCCTCACTTTTTCGAGAAGCATAGATATAGCGACACACAGACCTTCGATTTAGATTCTGCATCAGGTGGGTCTATCTGTTCAAGCATTTGATTTCGACATATCTCTGCCCGTTTCCAACTCATTTTATTGACTAGTCCAAACACATCTTCCCCATCATTTTCTTCGAGGAAGTATATCGCATGTACGTTGCACATTTATTACACGTACATTGCACGTGTATTTGGTCTGATTTTTAAAAATTTGTTATCCCAACACTTTTTTCGAAAATCGAAACAACTAACCTGTCAAAATGATCTTGGCGGGAGTAGGCAACAGAATG
Organism: Eucalyptus cladocalyx; assembly: GCA_017140615.1. Classification (NCBI taxonomy): domain Eukaryota; kingdom Viridiplantae; phylum Streptophyta; class Magnoliopsida; order Myrtales; family Myrtaceae; genus Eucalyptus; species Eucalyptus cladocalyx. The sequence goes on from CM029519.1 coordinate 11,707,732, forward strand.
AAGGGTTTTTTTTTTTTTTTTTTTTTGGGCTATGGAACCTAGCTTGTCCTGGTGTAATGCGGAAGACTACACGGCCTATTTGAGAAGTGCCGATTCTTCAAAGCAGAGACTTCTTTTGTTTGTGAGATCTATGTTTAGTTTTGGGACGTCGTGCTCATCCTTTGTTTTAATCTTGCCTGATCTTACCTTGAATAGCTTCATTTGAGAAGAGTCGATCCTTAAAACTATCTTTTCCTCTATTTTCATGTGTATTATGTATAGTTATTCATATCCTATGTCCATACTTATTTGAGAAGAATCGATCCACTTGTTCTACCACCCCGAGTCTATGGAACCATCCAGCAAGTCTTTCAGATGCTTCTTTTCCAATTACAATACCATCTCTCTCCAAATCTATCAGAAAGTCCAGTGCTTTGTTTATTTTGTTCTCTCTTTCATACGAGTGCAGAACAAGGGCCACACATTTATCACTAAGTTCAATACCAGCCTTCCTCATATTCTCAAAGGCAAAGAGGGCCTTGTCACTTTGTCCTGTAGCCGCACAGGCATTTATAAGTAGCCCGCCTAGCCTCGCGTCTGGAATAATCCCTGCAAATTGAGTAGCATCAAAAACCCTCTGAGCTCCTTCGGCATTGCCAATCATGGAATACGCTCTCACATAAACTTCACTTCCATTACGCTAAGAATGATTATAAAAAAAAAAAAAATCCGGGGACACTGGGCAAAAAGTATTAACTCTTCAATGTTGTCATAATTGACTAAGAGCTTTAACAGCTCATCTCCGCATCCTAATGTAGGAATATTCCTTGCGATTAGGTATTTGTCAAAAACATGAAGGAAACAAAGAAGGACCAAATTAAACCTGCCCCTAACACAAAGCAAAGGACCCAATCAACTATGTTGGAAGAATCAAATGAAAAGCATCTGACTTCTTTATAGCAATGGCCAATCAAGTTAAGAACAATAAAAGAAAAGATTTGAGGGATCAACATGAACCTTGATTCATCACAGACCGTGTACACGCGAACTGCGGGAGGCTTATCATAGCTCCGTTGGAGTAAATCGTTGGCGGCAATTGGAGCTTCCATCGAATGAAGTAGCTTAACACAGCACGCAGAGTTGCTACACAATTTGGAACCATGGCAAGAGAGTTCAAGCCAAAGACGTCTTGGTACATGGAATCTCGATCGGATTCCGTGGTTGGAGTGTGTCGAGACTCCCGAGGGCATCTTGCATTAGTTTTGCCAAGAAAATCCATGCTTCCCTCAGCCCTTCATAGTGGAAATCCTAGCAATTAGAGAGGGTTTGTCGAGCTTGGAGCGGACGGCCAAGTGGGAGTACTTGGGTGCTACACTTTCGCCAAGAAGAAAGAGCTTCTGCACATTAGTGGGGAGTTCAGCAACCTTCTTTGCAGTTGTAAAATACATTGTGGGCCTTGAGGAGAGTCCATGGACCATAGATCGAGAATAGGCGCTATAACCAAAGGCACATTCAACTAATTCACAAGACCTATCGTTTCATACGATAAGCATGTATGGACTTACTGCACTAACCTCAGTGGACGAATGTTATGGTACAGCATATTTATAGCAATCCATAAAAAAAACCAGCAAGTATTTCAATGTATAAACAAAAAAGAGAAATCATATTTATACCACCGAACACCACATTATGGCTAAAATTCAACTCACCTAATTTCAATTTCTTAGTTCCATTTTGCAAGTTCTCAAAATAACATCGGGTCACAGGCCAGTCTTTCATGGGACGCTGGCCATGGGCACCTCACTCCAAGGGATATCGGATCCAGGGGTCCCTGGTCTTAAGATTTTAAACCGAGACATCCCAGACACACAGTAAGGGCATCCCCACTCCTTGAGGGTATTGTTTACCGGTCGACAATGAGATCTCTTTAAGATGTTATTTTCCCATTCATTCTCTCACAACTCTTTCTCGGTTCCTTTTTATTGCAAACACAACTTTAGCCACAATTCACAACAACTTACAGAATCACTTGGCATAAGATACATGCTCAAATAGTAACACAATTCAAGCAAAAGAAGCACAATCGATTCATTCATAGCTCAGCTGTCCACCATCTAAATTTCATCACAACGTAAGCAATTTACATAATCATTATTGCACACGTACCTTCCAGCACCCATTCAGCAGAAATAGCGCTTAACGATAAGAGAAAATTAGCAAGAGCAATCATTCGCAAATATTCGAAAACTCGATATAAAATGCATATACCTTTTCCATAGGTATTAACTAAGTACTGTGTATATTTGTATTCATATCTGGGGAAATTTTACAACTATTTCATCAACTATTAGACTGTGTACCTTCACTTCCAAACTACGTACATCCTTTAACGACTCCCTTCCTTTTTTTTTAACCCACGACTTCCATGCTAACGATATATGTTACCCTCATCTTCACACTTGCCAATCTACAATAGTCATTAATCCACCATTTATCATTTTTTCCCTAATTTAGAACTTCCTCGAGCCATACACTTCGCATTGCCTCGCCCAAACCCACGAATTTCCCCCTCGCCATGGCTTGACTAATCTGTACCTATGCTCCCGCATTAGCTAGCCAAGAAACACACTATTTCTCTTACACGAAGTGGCTTGTCTACAAGCCTTTTGGTCAAGCAAACTGATCTTCAAATTACAAAAGATAGCATTGCATCAATATATACCCCATAACAACTACCAACCCTTGCTTTTGCCTAACACAACGGGTCAACCATTCGTAACTCTTCAATCGCACTTAAAACCATCCATAACCACACCACATGTGAACGACCAACAACACAGAACATCAAGAGTAATATTTTAGTAGCTCACGACCCTAAAACTCAATTAAAAGCACCCCTCTCATCTCCCGAACCTAGCTCAGCCACTAGTCGCATCATGCACAAGCATTTCAAGCATCATCCCGTCACCACGAGTCCTTCCGACGCTATGTCTAAGCTAACCAAACGTCTCGAGCTTCAAGAGATTTCGAGCACTCTAAAATGTGATAATTTCCCCTATCTTGAAGGCATGGAATGCCCTCCCTCCTTGGCTTGGCCTCACCGAAAATTTTCTGAGCTCTCTTGTCTTCACACGAATAGGAAATGGCAAGAAGATGAAGTGTGCTTGTTGCCGTGAGAAAAAGAGAAAGATGAGTGGGTTCGGGAGAGAAAACGTGAGGAAGATGAAGAAGATAAAGGGAAAAATGGATCTTTGGAGTTTTGAGGGGAATTTTTATGCAAATGATCATTTCCTCAATGCCCATGATAGCAGTGACCGAGAAGAAGGGCGGAGGGGAGGAGGGTGGCCTCTTCCCCCTCTTAACTTAATAACTTATTCTAGTTAAATAAAAGATCCTCTAGAACTAGGTGTAGAAGCAAAAAGACCAACGTAGATGTGTCCTCCCATGCACGTTGCCAAAGTCTTCAAAGTAGTTGCGCAAACATTTACGTCGACAAGTTACTACGATGCTTAATAGACAAAAGACACCTTATACCTTCGCAATATATGAGACCGCTCGCGGCCTAAAATCCCATACTTCATGGTATCCATAAGGCTAAAAAGGGGTTCTCTCTTAAACTAATCGAACAATTAAAGTCCCCTATCATCTCAGGTGAGCCTAAATGGCGCTAAAATAAAGCCCGTATCGTCTTGAACAGCCCTGATCTCTTGTTAACAAAATCAGGCTTTCACGGCTGTACGAACTTAATTCAAGCCTGTTCTCGTGGCCCAAACTTGACTAGTGAGCCCAACTTGACTTCATTTCATCAGGCGGCCCACTAATAAAATCTCAAGGCCCAATTCTACAAGTCAGCCTAAATCATGACTCAATTCGGCCCACTTCAACTTTGCGAATTTTCTATTTATTCATCTAATGATTTTTTAAAGTCGAAAATAAAGTCAAGGGCCTAAACTTGACTAGTGAGCCCAACTTGACTTTCTTTCATCGAGCAGCCCACTAATAAAATCCCAAGGCCCAATTCTATAAGTCAGCCCAAATCATGGCTCAATTCGGCTCACTTCGACTTTTTGAACTTTCTATTTATTCACCTAATGATTTCCAAAGTCAGAAAATTCGAGGTATCATAGATGATCTTGGCTGAGTATCAGCTCGAAGGAAATGTCGAATATTGGTAACAAGCATTGAAAAATACTGTGTTCATCCCAAAATCAAGCATTTGACCCAAAATGAGCCAAATATTCTTATATAGAAAGCTCTTCCTTTAGAATGATGTTTTGATCTCAACCCTTGCTATAATCTTTCTCAAGTGCTAATAATATCTAAGTAAACATAATTATGATTAAGTTAGATGATTTGCAAGCTCGTAAAATTCCAACATTAAGTATTTGACCCAAAATGTGCTAAACATCTTAGAATGGGAAGTTCTTCCATTGGAATGTTCTTATAGCTCTTAATCTTTGCTATAAATTTTCATAAGTGCTAATAGCATATAAATAACCAAAATTTGAGTGAGTTAGATGGTTCGCAAGCTTGTAAAACTTCAAGATAAAGCATTTGATGCAAAATGAGCAAAATATTCTTAGAATGGGAAGTTATTCCATTAGAATGATGTTATGACACTGATGTGGACATCGAGTCATATCGAGGAGGAGGTGCTAGGGACCCATTGTCTATTCCTACTGGTTCGATTACTCGAGCGCGGGCAAAACAATTCAAGCAAGCTGTTGGCGTCATGGTTCGTGATTTTGGCGTGAAGATGACCTTGGATCAAATCTTGAAGAATCTTGGAAATCTTGGTGCAATTTAATTATCTTGTCACCAAATAATTGACCAAGTCAATTTATATATATATTCTTGTTTAAGAATATTCTAAAATAGGAATATTTTAGAATATAACGCATTAGATTTTTAGGGTTGGTTTTTAGGGTTTGTGTGGCAGCCTATATAAAGGATTTGCCAAATTTCTTTGAAGACACGAGAGATATTTTATTTTTTTGAGGAAAAGAATTGAGAGGTTCTCTTTTTACTGTTCTTTTGAGGACTTGACCTAATCAAGATTCTCTTCGACTTATCGAGCGAGATAGCGAATTCTTTTGCTCGTGGCGTCTATAACGTTGGTTGGTTGACACGTGTTCGTCAACGGAGTCACGTTCATACCGAGGTTGCCAATCACGGGTTTGATTGGAGGTCGAGGTTTGCAATTCGCATCATCTGGGCCTTCGTAGAACGATCCTTCCGCAACTATTCACATCAGTTTGGTATCAGAGCTTGCTTCTACAAGGTCTATTTATCTTTAATTTTCTGTTGATATTTAGTAATTTGAGATTTATTGAGTTAGGGTTTCGGTTCTAGCTAAGTTAAGGATCCGATTGCTTTTGTGCTTCCATACGTAGTTGTTTGCTGTTAGTTTTAAATTTTTTTCTTTTCTAGCATCTTAAATTGTATCGAGTTCGTCAAAAAAAAAACAAAAAAAAAGTAAAAAAAAAAAGAGAAAGAAAACGCACAAAAAAAAAGTGTGCAAGAGAAAAAAAAAAACAGATTCGGCAAAAAAAAAAATTAGCCGAATGAAAAAAAAAAAAAAAAAAAAAGAAAGAAGGCGACTCGTTTGTTAGTAGACCAAATTGAAACAAAATCAGTAGTGATTTGCGTTTCAATTGGAAGTTCGAAAGTTGTACTTGTTGGTTTGAAATTGTTACTTGCTGAAACAAAATCAATAGTGATCTAATCTTGTTTGATTAGTTTGATTGATTGTCGTGAGGGGTTGAGAGACAGGTTTTGAGTCCAATAAAGAGCTTGTGAAAAGAGAATACGAGAGGAAAAAGGCAAGAGTGTGTAAGCTTAATTGAGGGTGGAAAAAGCCTAGACTTGAGTTAAACACGAGAGGAGTGACAAATACCTTGAGAGAAACACATGAGGGAGCGATTGGTGAGGATTTTTTTTTTTTTTTTGTAACTAACGTTTACTCGCAGGTCTAAAATATGTCGCGCGAAGAAAGCGTGAATCAAAGGGAGGTTAACTCCATATGAAGGGATGAAGCGCTCGTGCAAAGCATCCAGCAATTGAGGGTTGTAGTGGAGGAGCTTAGTAGCCGAATGATGGGGAATTGCATGAGGGTTAATGGTGATCGAGAGATACCACGAGGAAGGCCACAACATCAGCGAGATGCCTCTAGAACACAACATAGAAGGCAACGACAATATGATGATGATGAGGCCGACATGGAGGATGATCGAGATGCTCGATTTGAAAGGTGGAATGGAGGCCGAAGGTTTAGACACCGAGGAGATGATGAACTTGGCAACATCAAGATGAAGATTCCTTCCTTCCAAGGGAAGAATGATCCCGATGCGTATCTAGAGTGGGAGAAACGCATGGAGATGGTATTTGATTGCCAACGATACTCGAGCTCAAAAATGTAAAAATTGCAGCTGTTGAATTTACTGATTATGCTATAATTTGGTGGGATCAACTTGTGACTAGTAGGAGCGCAATGGTGAAAGACCGATAGAGACGTGGGATGAGATGAAAGCGGTGATGAGAAGACGTTTTGTACCTAGTCATTACCACCGAGATTTGTTTCAAAAGTTACAAAATCTCACACAAGGCAATAAGAGCGTGGAAGAGTATCACAAGGAGATGGAGATTGCCATGATCCGTGCTAATGTGATGGAGGATCGTGAGGCCACAATGTCAAGATTTTTGAGTGGTTTGAGTCGAGACATAGCAAGGGTGGTAGAGCTGCAACACTATGTTGAATTGGAGGAATTGGTGGACAAAGCCATCAAAGTTGAGCGGCAATTGAAGTTGGACCGAAATCACAAGAGTGGAGGAGGTTCAAGTCAGAATTGGAGATCCAATTGGAAGAGAGATGAGAAGCCAAGTTGGAGAGGAAACAACACTAAAACCGAAACCTCAAAGGAGAAGGAGAGGGACGGTAAAGTTGGAACGAATCCGGTTTCAGGTAAAACCGAAAATCCTAATACTAGAACTCGTGAAATTAAATGTTTTAAGTGTTTGGGCAGGGGTCATATGGCGAATCAATGCCCTAATAGGAGGGTGATGATCATGACTGGACATGGTGTTATTGAGTCCGAAAGTGAAAGGGAAGAAGATGATGATGAGATGCCACCATTGGAGGATTGTAGTGATGGAGAAGTGGCTATAAAAGGAGACTTATTGGTGGTTAGGCGTTCTCACGAGTGTGCAAGTAAAGGAGGAGGAGCATCACCAACAAAGAGATAATTTGTTTCATACAAGGTGTGTGGTGAATGGTAAGATCTGTAGTATGATAATTGATGGAGGTAGTTGTGCGAATGTGGCAAGTTGTATTATGGTGGATAAGTTGGGCTTGAAGACAACAAAGCACCCTAGGCCTTATAGACTTCAATGGTTAAATGATAGTGGTGAGGTGAAAGTATCGAAGCAAGTTCGAATTCCATTTGAGATAGGGAGATATAAGGACGAGGTAGAGTGTGATGTTGTACCTATGCAAGCGGGTCATATCTTGTTTGGAAGACCATGGCAATATGATCGAAAGGTACATCATGATGGATATACTAATCGTTATTCATTGGTGATGAATCAAAAGACTTATACCTTGGTACCAATGACACCTAGTGAGGTGTATCAAGATCAATTAAAGTTACAACGAGAAGCCGAGAGAGAGAGAAAAGGTGAGAAATCCGAGGGCTTGCGTGGTGTGTCTGAGACGCAAGGAAAAGGAGAGGCCGAGAGAAAGATTATGGTAAAAACTGAGGGAAAAGAAGAGAGGAAAGAAAAGAGGCAAAATAATTTTTATGCAAAATCAAGTGAAGTGAGGAGAGCCTTAGTTCTAGATCGACCAATACTTGTACTTGTGTACAAGGAGGTTTTGTTTTCTACTAACGATCTTGACCCAAGTTTGCCTAGTCCTATTGTGTCTTTATTGCAGGAATTTGAAGATGTCTTTCCGATGAACTTCCTGGAGGGATACCACCTATTCGAGGCATAGAACATCAAATTGACTTGATTCCTGGTGCGCCAATACCTAATCGACCCGCATATCGAAGCAATCCCGAGGAGACAAAGGAACTTCAGCGACAAGTTAGTGAATTATTAGAACGAGGGCATGTGAGAGAGAGTCTTAGCCCATGCGCCGTCCCTGTTTTGTTAGTGCCAAAGAATGATGGAACTTGGCGAATGTGTGTTGATTGCCGAGCAATCAATAATATTACGGTAAAGTATCGACATCCTATTCCTAGATTAGATGACATGATGGATGAGTTGGTTCTTGTATTTTCACTAAGATCGATTTGAAAAGTGGTTATCATCAAATTAGGATGAAAGAAGGTGATGAATGGAAAACTGCATTTAAGACCAAGTATGGATTATATGAGTGGTTAGTAATGCCATTTGGATTAACTAATGCACCGAGCACATTTATGCGACTTATAAATCATGTTTTGCGTGCTTTTATTGGTCGATTTGTGGTTGTCTATTTTGATGACATCTTGATTTATAGCCGAAGTCCTGATGACCATATTAAGCATGTGCGAGCTGTCTTGCAGGTTTTAAGGGCCGAGCAATTATACGCTAATCTAAAGAAGTGCTCTTTTGTTACCAACAAATTAGTATTTCTAGGATTTGTTGTTAGTGCTAATGGTATACAAGTTGATGAAGAAAAGGTTAAAGCAATCCGTGAATGGCCAACGCCTAAGACCATAGGAGAGGTGCGTAGCTTTCATGGATTGGCGAGTTTTTATCGACGATTTGTGAGAAATTTCAGCACCATTGCCGCACCTTTAACTGAGGTTATCAAGAAGCACGTGGGTTTCACGTGGGGAGAAGAGCAAGAGAAAGCCTTTAATCTGCTAAAAGATAAGTTAACTAATGCTCCTTTGTTATCTTTGCCGAATTTCAGTGCTACTTTTGAGATAGAGTGCGATGCTTCGGCACAGGAATTGGAGCCGTGTTGATGCAAGGAGGGCGTCCCATAGCTTATTTCAGCGAAAAATTGAGTGGAGCAACATTGAATTATCCTACCTATGATAAGGAGATGTATGCTTTAGTGCGAGCTTTGGAGACTTGGCAACATTATTTATGGCCAAAGGAGTTTGTGATCCACACCGACCATGAGACCTTGAAGTACTTGAAAGGACAGCAAAAGTTGAATAAAAGACATGCCAAATGGATGGAGTTCATTGAGACTTTTCCATATGTGATCAAGTACAAGAAAGGTAAGGAAAATGTGGTAGCCGATGCACTTTCTCGAAGGTATGCGATTCTAACTATTTTAGAAGCAAAGTGTCTAGGTTTTGAGCATATCAAGGGCTTATATATTGATGATGATGACTTTGGGAGAGTCTATGAAGCATGTGAACACGCTGCATTTGATAAATTTTATAGGCATGAAGGTTATCTTTTTTCGTGAAAACAAACTATGTTTGCCTAAGTGTTCTTTGCGTGAATTATTGGTGCGAGAAGCTCATAGTGGTGGTTTAATGGGGCATTTTGGCATTAATAAGACTTATGAAGCGTTGTATGAACATTTTTATTGGCCACATATGAAGAGAGATGTCACACGTGTTTGTGAGAGATGTATTGCTTGTAAGCAATCGAAGTCAACAACTAAACCGCATGGCTTGTATACACCATTACCTATTCCAACGCATCCTTGGATTGATATTTCTATGGATTTTGTGTTAGGATTGCCTAGGTCTAAGTATGGTAGAGATTCTATTTATGTAGTTGTTGATCGGTTTTCAAAAATGGCTCATTTTATACCTTGTCATAAAACTGATGATGCATCCCATATTGCTAATTTGTTCTTTAAGGAGGTTGTACGTTTGCATGGCATGCCTAGATCGATTGTTTCAGATCGAGATTCTAAATTTCTTAGTTACTTTTGGAAAACATTGTGGAAAAAACTAGGAACACGGTTGTTATTTTCTACTACTTGTCATCCACAGACCGATGGTCAAACCGAGGTAGTTAATAGAACTTTAGGGGCATTGTTGCGTGCTATTATTAAAAAGAACATAAAATCTTGGGAAGATTGTCTGCCACATGTTGAATTTGCATATAATAGGAGCATGCATTCTGCTACTAAATTTACACCATTTGAGGTTGTCTATGGTTTTAATCCATTAACTCCGTTAGATTTAACCCCTTTACCTGTTGATAAGCGTGTGGATTTAGATGGAGCAAAGAAAGCTGAATTTTTCAAGTCGTTGCATGAGAAGACGCGCACAAATATTGAGCGCAAGACTGAGCAATATGCAAGGCAAGCTAACAAAGGGCGCAAGGAAGTGGTGTTTGAACCTGGCGATTGGGTTTGGGTTCATATGCGCAAAGAGAGATTTCCTGAGCAGCGACATTCTAAGTTATTACCGCGAGGGATGGACCATTCATGGTTTTGGAAAGAGTTAACAATAATGCTTACAAGCTTGATCTTCCAGGTAAGTATGACGTTAGTGCCACATTTAATGTTTGACTTGACTCTTTTTGATGCCAGTGATGATTTGAGGACAAATCCTTTGCACGGGGAGGGAATGATGTGGACATCGAGTCATATCGAGGAGGAGGTGCTAGGGACCCATTGTCTATTCCTACTGGTTCGATTACTCGAGCGCGGGCAAAACAATTCAAGCAAGCTGTTGGCGTCATGGTTCGTGATTTTTGGCGTGAAGATGACCTTGGATCAAATCTTGAAGAATCTTGGAAATCTTGGTGCAATTTAATTATCTTGTCACCAAATAATTGACCAAGTCAATTTATATATATATTCTTGTTTAAGAATATTCTAAAATAGGAATATTTTAGAATATAACGCATTAGATTTTTAGGGTTGGTTTTTAGGGTTTGTGTGGCAGCCTATATAAAGGATTTGCCAAATTTCTTTGAAGACACGAGAGATATTTTATTTTTTTGAGGAAAAGAATTGAGAGGTTCTCTTTTACTGTTCTTTTGAGGACTTGACCTAATCAAGATTCTCTTCGACTTATCGAGCGAGATAGCGAATTCTTTTGCTCGTGGCGTCTATAACGTTGGTTGGTTGACACGTGTTCGTCAACAGTCACGTTCATACCGAGGTTGCCAATCACGGGTTTGATTGGAGGTCGAGGTTTGCAATTCGCATCATCCGGGCCTTCGTAGAACGATCCTTCCGCAACTATTCACATCAGACACTCAACCTTTCCTACAATTTTTTCCAAGTACTAATAGCGTCTAAATGAACACAATTATAAATTAATCACATGATTTGCAAGTTATGATAACCACAAGATCTAGCAATTGATCCAAAAGAAGCCAAATATTTTTACGAATGCAAGTTCTTCCACTAGAATGATGTTATGACTATCAATCTAATCATAATCAAGAATAGTATCATCTAAGTGGGCATAATTACAAGTTAACTAGATGATTTGCAAGCTATGACAACCGCAAGATCAATGAATTGACCGAAAAGGAATGAAACATTATTACAATGGGAAGTTTTTCCATTAGAATGATGTTACGGCTCTCAATCTTACCTATAATCTTTCCTAGGTGCTAATAACGTATAAATAAACACAATTATGAGTGAGATAGATGTTTTGCAAGCTCGTAAAACTCCAAGATCAATAGTTAATGCGACATTCCTTACCATTAATTCCAGTCCCGTTTCCCTTACTTGAAAGTAATCATCGTCATCAGATAGAATGTGACCATCATCACTCCTGACTAATGCATTAATCTCATCATCACCACTCTCACAATCATCACTCTAAAAAATAAAGGCCATCATCACTCTCACTATCTTCACTTTAGTTGGCACCCCATATTCAAGCTCAACCCTAACTGTAACCCCAAGTTTAATCCTACCTTAAGTAGCACGGACACACGACACAACATGACACGACATGACACGCCGACACGTCAATTCTCAAAAATAGAAAATTTTGACACATTGAGACACGTTATATATATTAAATGAATATTTTTATTTTTTATTAATTTGATTCATATTTACAAATAAATAAATAAATAAGCTTATAATGACTTTACACTAATAATATTAATAAATCTATTCATAAGAAATTCGAATGACATATTCATAATTAATGCGTATCCATGTTTGGGGACACGTTTCTAATTTTAACAAAAAATTATAAAACTAATGATTAACAAGATATTAGAATCAACTTATTTAAATAAATCTATGATTTTCTATAATAATCAAAATTTATCATTATTTTATATTTAATGCTTTCATTTTTCGAAATTACTTTTTGACCTCACTTATTTATTTTTCTGACCAAAAAAAAGAAAGCCCTGCCCACCCCCCAACCCTATTACCCCAAAAATTATTTCCCTCTGGTTTCTTTCCCTCTATAATTTGTCACTTCATTTCTTGAAAAGTGGAGTCATCCTCCACCTATGCCAAGTCCAATCAATCAGAATCCCAACTTTTTTATTTATTTATCTACTCTTCTTCTTCTTGTTGCTAGAATTGAAAGAGGAGGAAACTCAAACCCTAATCGCGAGCCGCAACCTCCTCTTCATTCTTCTCATGTGATCCTCTTCCTCTTGATCTCTACTCTCTCTCGTTGCTCACCTCCAACTGTCCCTCCTTCGCAATCGCAACCTCACCTCCAGCCTTTCATTGCAGCATCATAGTCGCAACCCTCGGGGTCACCTCAATCTCTTGTCTTCCTCTAACCCTCCTTGCAATCGCGGCCTCACCATTGCTCGTGGCCTCGCCTTTGCTCCCTCGCTCTCGCCTCCACACTCCGTCGCCTTCTCCAACGATTCTCTCTCCCTTCACAGTTGCAGATCTGCCTGAGAAACCACCATGCCTCTTGCAATTCCAGACACGCATGTCGAAGCCTGTCGGAAAGAGTTGACCATATATCGGATTTTTAAACACATATTTACCGCGTGTCGGACACGTGTTGGGGTGTTCGACACAATACATAAACTTCTAGAATGTGTTTGTGCTTCATAGATCCTACCTTCATCTCCTACTTTAACACCATATTTAACTTCACCTTGGTTAGCAACCCCAACCCCAAACTCAACTTCGAATAACCTCAAACATATCATGTTGGCCAACAACACTATTTTGTGAGGAATTTGCATTAGTTAAAGACTTTACCTACCAACACTCCTAGAGGTTGCAATATCTTTGGATCTTCCAGCTGCATGAGCAAACATGGCATGTATTTGTCATAAGAAAACCTATGCCTAGATCAAAATCAGGATTGTACTCTTAATTGTAAAATTTTACTATTCAATCGAGCAAAAACTTTCTTTCTCCTAATTTTAATTTTTCTCTTGTATCAGAGAGACTCTCAAAATGGAGAGCATATTAAACTTGCAGTCTATTCCTAGAAAAGGCATACTCAGCCAATATTTTTTGCAAACCCATCACAGAAGGTGGAACAAGGTTTTAAAATTAAGAATGCTAGAGCCATTTTACATTATGAATAAATAAACTTCATGACAAATGTGAAGACAATTGGAACTCTGCACTTGAAGAAGCAAATCCAATCACTTAACATTTTAGTCCAGACGAAACTTGATCCAATAGACATCTGTGTACGGCTCACAATCTTCATTATCCATTGGTTTACATTTAAAGAATCAAACACATGTCAAATCTAGGAATATCTCCAGGAATGTCGATTAAAACTCGAAATTAGAGAGTATCAAACTATCTATGATCATCATTTCTAAATCTTTACTCAAATTCCTATTACTAAAAAAGATTAAAAAAAAATCTGAGGACACGATGAGAAAATACTAACTCTTCAACATTGCCATAAGTGACAGAGTTTCAATAGCTTATCTTCACATCCTAACGCAAGAATATTCCTCGTGATAAGGTATCTATTGAAAAACACAAAGAAAACAAAGAAGAATCAAATCAAACCCGCCTCTAACAAAAAGCAAACAACCTATGTCGGAAGAATCAATTGAAAAGCATCTAACTCGTCTATCACAACGGCCAATCAAATAAGGAACCATGATGAAAAGAATTATGGGAGGCTCATCTTTATACTGAGGCATGCACTGTTATTGCTTCCTCGGAATAGGAAGCAAAGTAATTTTTCATTGGCAAGAGCCCGATGATTAGTGTCGTTGGAGTAAGTTGTCGATGGTGATTGGATCTTCTATCGAGTAAAGTAGCTTAACGTAGCACACACAATTACTATGTGATTCGAAACCACGACAAGAGAATTCAAACTAAAGATGCCTTAGTGCAATGAATCTCAAGTAGGTTCCATGGTTGAGGTGTGCCGTGACTCCCAATGGCATCTTACATAAAATTCATGCTCCTTGAGCCCTTATATTAGCTAGTAACAGCAATTGGGGAGGATTTGTTGATATTGCAGGGGAACAACCTTCCTTGCAATTGTAAAAGTACATTGTGGGCCTTGAGGAAAGTCGATAAACCGTAGAGACCAGGTGGCGAAGGCCCATCATAATGATTCTCTTAACCCATATTGACTTTCTAAAACCCCTTTCTCTACTTTGGGTTTTTATTATTATTATTATTATTATTATTTTATGATGCTGAATGTTCTTATGCTTATATTTAGATTAAGAGAAATATATAAATTGAGTGAAACTAAAAAAAAAAAGTTATATTCAATAATGAAAGTAATTTTTCTTTTGACCAAAAAAAAAAAAAAAGTAGAGGGACTGTTTGGGCCCTTGAGTTGGGTTGGGCCAATTTTGGACCAAGTCCACAAAAGTATTCCTCTACGTGCTGAACTAGTGATGGTGGACTCATTTGATTTGCTCAAATCCAAAAGAACCTCTGGCTTTAACTGGCTAGGATCACTATTCATGCAAAGTACAACTATATCAAAAAAATATTGGATGCCCCTCTTGCTCCAACACAGCAAATAAGAAGGCGTTGAGAAGGCGACACGTGTCCTCTCATGGGACCAACAAGTTGAGCCAAAATTTTGATAATTTTGGTGCGTACTATAATTGAGAAAGTAAGGTTTCTCGTCTCAGGTCGATGGATCGTCTCGATTGGAAGATCCCCTATATGGATAATACACATTCCAGTTGACCGAGCCTAATTCTAATTGTTTTGTTCCAAAGCAAAGATATCCACGGAACGGTTCGTACTATTCAGATATTCACGACCAAGAAGTAATGTAGTCTCTTTCGGATAGGCCCTGAAAGGAGAAGGAAGGTTGGAATGCCTGCTGTAAGAAGGTGTTGAGAAGGCGACACGTGTCCTCTCATGGGACTAACAAGTTGAGCCAAAATTTTGATAATTTTGGTGCGTACTATAATTGATAAAGTAAGGTTTCTCCTTCTGCAAAGATTGTTCACCCCTCTATCTCTCTCTTCGCGTCTCTCTCTACCCTCCTTCTTTCCAACCGGCAAATCATTGTGCTCGACGAATAAGCTACTACGCTGCCATTCTAACTTTGGATCTGGCCCTAACTTGTCCATCCCTCGCTTTTTATCTCTTTTCGCGTCTCTCTCTCGGGCTGATGAACTTGCATGTCCAACCAATGAACCATCTGGCCCCAGCTCATTCTTCCCTCGCTCTTTCTCTCTCTTTGAATCTCTCTTTGCCCTTCCTCTCTCCAATCGGTGAACCACTACGCAATTGTCAAACCATCGCGTCGGCCCTCTTGCTCTGGATCCAACCCCGGCTCATCCTGTACGTTGGAATGTTCACGCCCAACCCCTTCTCTCTCACCAGTTTGTCAATCTCTAGGTCTGCTAGCATCACGATCTTGTTAGGGCTCAGCCCAACCTCCTTCCTCAAGTCCCAAGTCCTTCTCTCCAATTTCAATGTCATTTCTCGCTTTCGCTTTTTTCCATCCTCCCAATTTGCTGTGTGGATTCAAGTGTGCAGTGCTCTGTGTTTTAGGGCCTCTTTCCTTTCTCAAACGGCGTGACGGAAGTGGGGTTCAGTTCTTTTTGTTCTTTTCTTGGATTCCTCTTGTATTTTCTTTACTTTATACTACTCAAAATTCTCCCCACTCTTTGTCAAAAGAATGTAATGCAATTTGCTAAAAAAAAACAATTGCAAGGGTTGGATTTTTTAATCATTTCCTTATTATGGAGATAGATTTCAGGATAAACCCATAATTTTGTAATTGTGAAGTTTGACCACATTGTTTTTGGTCGGGGGATGGTATCTCTGCCTATTGACAAATCAAACATATCCAAGATTTGGACACTGAGAAAATATTAGGGAAATGGGGCTTTGAGAGTATAGACACGATTTTATCACTTATTGACTCCTAGGCTAGTTTTAAGAGTATAGACATGAGTTGTCATCTACCAATATTGAAGGTTCATTCTTTTTGTACAAAGTTGTTGTAAACTTTATGGTTGAAATCAAGAGGCTAGTTTAACTAGTTGGACAGGAAATCAATTCATAATCGAGTCTGGTTTTGTCTACTTAACCATTCCTAACTAATACCATATCAAACTAAAAATCAACCCAGTTCAACTGATTTAATGGGGACGATTGGAATGGGATGACTAAAGGCTAAGTCGTTACTTTTTATTTGAAACATGTGATGGGTATATAGATTATTGAAGTGATTTAAATCTAGATATTTCTTATTCATAGGAGTTTTTGGCCTGTTTGTGAGATCCAGATTAAAGCTAATCTTTCCACATATGAATTCTAACCCTTTCTTTGGCTGGTATAAGACTTCTATGTAATTATCCATTTATTTACTTGCATGTTACAACACTTGGGAACATGCATTTGAGTTTGGAAGGGGCCTAGAATATCTTGGTCCAAATGCATGTTCTTTTATTTGTATGCAGTAATACTGTAGATGGTGACACCAGTTTTTATTAGCCGATACTATCTTGTTTGTTTCTACATATGATGATATTTGTTTCAATTAGCTTAGTTATATGTTTGATTCCTTGTTGGTTCACTTAAGTGTAAAAAGTGATGTGGATTCGTATGTTCCTAAGAAACTGATCTCCAATGCGTTCCTGGTCAATTTGAGTCTGTAGAAAAGTACATAAGAGTATTTGAGTCTTTGCTTTTTTAGGAATGCCGTGCACAGCTTTATAATACATGAAGGAGTTAACTAAAACAATTTCGAGAGATGCACATGTAACAGTTCGAGTGCAAAATATCTAAATGAGGGAAAGATGCAATAATACTTTTGCCAAATTAGAGGCGTTTTCTTTTTTAGAAATTTAGAACTTATGTAGCATAAATTTTAGGACATTTTACATATTTATTATTTCCATACCAGTCTTTTCGAGTACAACCTCATTTTATAGCCAACATTTTGAAATGGTTATATTCGAAAATGAATTACATTATGGTAAGGCATGCTATGCATTTACTACGGTAGTGGTGTGCTTGTTATTTTAAGTAAGACTCTGTAATTGTTTGAATTAAATAATAACTGAAAAAGAGAAGATCTATCCATGACTAATTGCATGTTGTACCTCTTTAACAAGTCACGCATTTGGTGTTTCATTTTAATCCCAGTTTGGATGCGAAATCGCATGTGTAAATTTATCAGATGGTTGAATCATAGATAATTCTTTACTCGTAATGTTTGAAACATATATTTTTTTCTTAAGTAATAGATGAAATAATTATATTTTGTTCTTTTAATTGCAACTTGAAACTTCCCATCTTGTACATGTAATGCGTGATATGGAAAAAGATTTTGAGTTTGCAATATGAACGATTTTTTCAAATGAATTTAAAACATATAATAAGTATGTGACCTATGTAATTAGTAAAGGATTTTGAGTGAGGAATGGTAATTTGGTTAGAAATACTAAAAGAAAAATAACCCAACTGACTTTTATGTGTAATTGTGAGGGGTATTCTGTCAGCTCATCTGATCAAGAAAAGAAATTTGAGAGTTTTAAAGTTAGGTGTGGTTGTCTTGATCATATTAAGTTTAAGGTTAACAATGGTATCTATGAAGTTATAAAGTATATTTTTGAGCATTATCACACATTTATTTAAGAAAACCAAAGGCATTTGATTAGATGTGGAAGAATCACATCTGAAACTTGCAATGATGTTTTAGTTGACATGATGAAAGCTGGCATTGGGAAACTACAGCATATAAGTTTTTAGCAAATGAAGTAGGAGGAATCAAAAACTTAGATTTTAACCTGCATAATTGTCAAAATTATTTGTAGACAATAAGATCCAATAGTATAGATGTAGGAGATTGTCAAAATCTTTTGAATCATTTTCATAACATGGAACATCAAAACCTAATGTTTTCCTAAACTATACAAGTAGATCAAGATAGTAGATAAACATATATATTTGGAGAGGCAACTTGTCCAAATTTGATTATGACTGTTTTGGTGATATGTTGGTGTTTGATATCATTATTGTATCAACAAATATAGTATGATATGTGCACTTTTTGTTGGGGTTAATCACCATTAGAAGAATGTTTTGTTTAGTTCTGCACTTTTATTGGACAAGACTGTAGAATTATTTATTTAGTTATTTGAGACATTTTTGAAGTCTATGGGAAATGAGGCTCCAAAAACCATGTTTACTTATCAAGACCAAGCCATAGCAAAAGCCATCAGAACGGTATTTCCGAATACATAACATCTTTTATGCACTTGGCACATCATGACAAATGACAATTAAAACATTTCACATCTTTACCACAAGCTTAGTTTTAGGGATAAATATTTCTTATTTCTTATATATAGATGCAAATCGAAGAACAAATTTGAATCTACTTGAAGAGAAATGGAAGAGAATTGAGGTATTGAAAATAACACTTGGCTTCAGAGATTATACGACTTTAGACATAAGTGAAGTTTAGTTTTTGGTCATGATATTTTTACATATGGTATAAGATCAAATCAAAGGAATGAGAGCACCAATAATGCCTTCCAACGAATATCGAGCAAGACATTGATCCTTATAAAATTTATCCACTACTATGGAGAACAAATGAAGCATATGAGAGAAATTGAAAGTCAAGATAATTACAATTATCTTGGAACGCCCAAATTGATGGTTTCACATGACATCTTAGTGCATGTTGCTTTAATGTATACCTATACCATTATTATAAGATTTAATGATAAACTTTTGCAAAGTCTTTTCGAAATATTGCAAGTAGTACATTTGATGGACTGATTTGACATGAACATGTTGTTAGATTTGAGTGTAAGGGGTTTAACATGAACATGTTGTCAAATTTGATCCCACAACTCTTCAGTTTCTTGTGAATGTAAATTATTTAAATCAAAATAATGGTTGTGTTGTCATGCATTGAAAGTGTTAATTGAGAACATATCGATTACATGCATTTCATCTACCTATGTTTTGAAAAAATGGACTAAGGGTGCAAAACAAAGGATTGTAAATGATGAATTTCATCAAATGTCACCGAATTCATCTAAGTTTAATCAGCTTTCAATATTAATGCAACAATTTTTTGAATTGATGAATTTGGGAGCCGAAGATAACAATACTATGAGAATAATAAGAAAAAACACGCAAAAAGCTAAGGTTGAAATTTCATCATACAAATTAAATGTGGTTACGACTGATGATACTAGTAATGAATATAATAAAGCTTCTTCGTGCAACATTTTGAGTTCAAATAAATATAAAAAAATCTAAGAAAAAGACACCCTAATGCCAATAGAAATTCGAGTTGAGTGATATATTGTTGTAATTAAAATGAATAGTTAATTTTTTATGTGATGTAATGTTTGGATGATTAGTTTCATCTTTTTTTTTAAATATTCACGTTAACTCATTCTGTGTTTTACATTTATTAAGATGTTTAGTGTTTACTACCACATTTTTAGTCACTGTTACAGCCAAGACGCGACAAACAGAATTTATCGAATAATAATCTCATAGAAGCATTGTGCCCGAGCTAGAGTGATGCTTGACGTATGGGCAGGCTGATCAACTAAGCCATATGCCTCGAGTGAGATTGGTTATAACAGACGATCACCAAGTAGTGAAAGGATTTGCCTGTAAGAAGTTGACTTTCTTCTTATTGTTACTTTTATCTATTATATTTCTTTAAGCAAACTAATATGTAGGCTTGTCATATAATAGAAACTGCATACTTGATAGATAAGTCCATCTCTATTGGATTTGATTAGAAAAGAGAGGTCAAAGATTCATTTGATTTTCTTGATCTACCATATTGGTTTTGATTTAGGACAAAGCCATGAAAACATAAGCGAAGCTAAAAAATTAAAACCACTCTAATGCCGTGAAACCGAAACTTTAAATCCTTCATTATTTTATTCAACCAAATTTTGTCCCAATTAATTTATGTTTGTTAATTAATTATTTTTTTTTTCCTGATTTATAAATTATGTAATGGCTTTTCTGCATTTTTATCCAATTTGGGAAGTAGCAAGCCTGTGAATGATGAAAATTTCTCATTTTTGGCTTAACTTCCTGAGCGTCTTTTTCTCATTTTGTTAGTCCAACAACTCGCTGAAAGAGATAATAAGAAAGCCTCGCTATTATCCGTAAAATGGGGAGATTTTTTTGCGGGGATATATCGATGATTCACCCTATCGCAATTGTTGTATGTACAACACTCAGGAGTTGATCACTCTGCCAGAGATTCAATAGACCTCTAAGCTCTGGACGTTTTTAATACCTAGGTTATATGGCATTCCCATGAAGGCAAGGGTCGTTGGTGAATTCACTAAAGTGTTAACTCGAATACTTGACTAGTTAGCATTAAGTAATTTGAAGTAATTTGAGTTTTTAAAGTAATTTGAGTTTTAGGTACATTCAATTGATCAATTGTTTATTTTCTTACCTCAATGAGGTCAAAGCTTACGATTTTGTTTTTTAAATTGAGGCTTCCTCGAGAATAAATAACTAAATTTCTTTGTGATTTATGAGAAAAATTAACTATTGACATATTTGCTCGATTTTTCTTCCACCATATCCCTCACTTGGAAAAATTCGAAATGAAACTTTTCAATATTTAATTAGATTTCAAGTTTTTTTCTCGGTGAATTAAATCCTTCACGTGTAGCTTTTTTTATTTTTTAGGCTTCCTCGAGAATAAATAACTAAATTTTTTTGTGATTTATGAGAAAAATTAACTATTGACATATTTGCTCGATTTTTCTTCCACCATATCCCTCACTTGAAAAAATTCAAAACGAAACTTTTCAATATTTAATTAGATTTAAGGTTTTTTTCTCAGTCAATTAAATCATTACGTGTAGCTTTTTGATTTTTTATATTCCACGAGAACCGTCAGCACTATGATTGGGGTGAATTGGCGATTGATGATGGCTGTGGTGATGCTAGTGAGAAGGAGGCCCACTTGATACTAGAGTGAAGATTATCCTTATACAAGTACTAACGCGAGTACTTTTATGCACCATATAGAAGCATTGCATATTACGTGCAAGGAAGAGAGTGGCCCTATGTGGTTGAAATTTTACTACTGGACGAAATGAGTAGACATGGAAAGATTTTCAATCGGATGAGAATTATGGAAACACTTGCTGTAATGTTTGGGCGGTTAGTTCCATTTTTTTTTTCAATATTCACGTTAACTCATTTTGTATCTTGCATTTGTTAAGATGTTTATTGTTTACTGCCACATTTTCTGTCACTGTTACAGCCGAGAGGTGACAAATAGGATTTATCAACTAATAACCTCAGAGGAGTATTGTGCTCGAGTTGAAGTGATGCTGACGCATAGGCAAGCTGATCAATTAAGCTGTATGCCTCGAGTGAGATTGGTTATCCCAAACAATTGCTAAGTAGTGAAAGGATTTGCCTGTAAGAAGTTGACTTTCTTCTTATTGTTACTTTTATCTATTATATCTCTTAAAACAAAATAATATGTAGACTTGTCATATAATAGAAACTGTAGACTTGATAGATAAATCCATATCTATTGGATTTGATTAGAAGAGAGAGGTTGGAGATTCATTTGATTTTCTTGATCTACCACATTGGTTTCGATTTAAGACAAAGCCACGAAAATATAAAAGAAGCTAAGTATTAAAACCATACTCTGAAACTAAAACTTCAAATCCTCCATTCTTTTATTTAGCCAAATTTTGTCCCAACCGATTTATGTTTGTTAATTAATTATTTGTTTTTCCTGATTTATAAATTATGTAATAGCTCTTCTATATTTTTATCCAATTTGGGAAGTAGCAAGGCGATGAATGATAGATATTTGTGATTTTTGGCTTAACTTCCCGAATGTCTTTTTCTTATTTTATTAATCCAACAGCTCGCAGAAAGAGATAATGAGAAAGCCTCGCTATTATCCACAAAAGGGAGATATTTTTTTGCGGAATATATCGGTGATTCACCCTAATGCAATCGATGTCTATATAACACTCATAAGTTGATCACTTTCCTAGAAATTCAACAGACCTCTAGGCTCTGGACGTTTTTAATGCTTAAGTTATACAGCCTTCCCATGAAGGAAAGAGCTGTTGATGGGTTCACTAAAGTGTTGACTTGAATACTTGACTGGTTAGCATTAAGTAATTTGAAATAATTTGAGTTTTTTAAGTAATTTAAAGTAATTTGAATTTTAGTTACGTTCAATTGTTCAATTGTTTATTTTGCTATCTCAACGACGTCGAAGCTTATGATTTTTTTTTTTTAAATTAAGACTTTTTCGAGAATAAATAACTAAATTTCTTTGTGATTTATAAGAAAAATTAACTATTGACATATTTACTCGATTTTTCTTCCACTATATCCCTCACTTGGAAAAATTCAAAATGAAACTTTTCAATATTTAATTAGATTTAAGGTTTTTTTCTCGGTCAATTAAATCCTTCACATGTAGCTTTTTGATTTTTTAGGCTTCCTCAAGAATAAATAACTAAATTTCTTTGACCACCGCCTGCGGTGGCCCAGTTGGATAAGGCTCTCCTATGAAACTAACGAAAGTGGAGGGGGTCGAATCCCGCTAGTCGCACGGGATCTTAAGCGCGACGTCGGGGTGGTGGGTCCTCCGCTAGCGTCGCTCCAGGGTTTACCCGCCGGCTACCAACTGTACGGGGTTCCCTGGGTATAAAAAAAAAAACTAAATTTCTTTATGGTTTATAAGAAAAATTAATAATTGACATATTCGCTCGATTATTCTTCCACCATATTCCTCACTTGGAAAAATTCAAAACGAAACTTTTCAATATTTAATTAGATTTAAGATTTTTTTCTCGATTAATTAAATCCTTGTAACTTTTTGATTTTTTTATGTTCCACGAGTACCGTTAGCACTATGATTGGGGTGAATTGGTGATCGATGGTGGCTGTGGTGATGCTAGTGAGAAGGAGGCCCGCTTGATGCTGGAGTGAAGACTGCCCTTGTACAAGTACTAACGTGACTACTTCTATGCACCACATAGAAGTATTGCATATTACGTGCAAGGAAGGGAGTCGCCGGTCAAAATTTTACCACCGAACGAGATGAATAGATATGGAAAGATTTTCAATCGGAGGGGAATTGTGAAAACACCTGCTGTAATATTTGGGCGGTTAGTTTCATTTTTTATTTTCAATATTCACATTAACTCATTCCGTATCTTATATTTGTTAAGATGTTTAGTGTTTACTGCCACATTTTCTGTCATTGTTACAGCCGAGACGCGACAAACAAGATTTATCAAGTAATAACCTCAGAGGAGCATTGTGCTCGAGCTAGAGTGATGCTGACGCATAGACAGGCTGATCAACTAAGCCATATGCCTCGAGTGAGATTAGTTATCCCAGATAATCGCCAAGTGGTAAAAGGATTTGCTTGTAGAAAGTTGACTTTCTTCTTATTGTTACTTTTATCTGTTATATCTCCTTAAACAAACTAATATGTAGACTTGTGATATAATGAAACTACCGACTTGATAGATAAGCCATCTCTATTAGATTTTATTAGAAGAGGGAGGTTGGAGATTCACTTGATTTTCTTCATCTACCATATTAGTTTCGATTTAGGACAAAGCCACTAAAACGAGAAGCTAACAAATTAAAACCACACTCCAATGCCATGAAACTGAAACTTCAAATTCTCCATTATTTTATTCAGCCAAATTTTGTCACAACCAATTTATGTTTGTTTATTAATTATTTATTTTTCCTGATTTATAAATTATATAATGGCTATTATACATTTTTCTCCAATTTAGGAAGTAGCAAGGCCATGAATGATGAATATTTTTGGTTTTTGGCTTAACTTCCCAAACATCTTTTTCTCATTTTATTAGTCCAACAGCTCGCAGAAAGAAATAATGAGAAAGCCTTACTATTATCCACAAAAGAGGCAGATTTTTTTGTGAGGATATATCGGTGATTCACCCTATTGCAATCGTTGTCTGTATAACACTCAGGAGTTAATCACTCTGCTAGAAATTCGATAGACCTCTAGGCTCTTGATGTTTTTAATACCTAAGTTATACGGCATTCCCATGAAGGAAATAGCTGTTAATGGGTTCACTAAAGTGTTGACTCGAATACTTAACCGGCTAGCATTAAGTAATTTGAAATAATTTGACGTTTTTAAGTAATTTGAAGTAATTTAAATTTTAGTTATGTTCCATTGTTCAATTGTTTATTTTGCTATCTCAGTGAGGTCAAAGCTTACGATTTTTTTTTTTTTTTTAAATTGAAGCTTCCGAATAAATAACTAAATTTCTTTGTGATTTATGAGAAAAATTAACTATTGACATATTTACTCGATTTTTCTTCCACCATATCCCTCACTTAGAAAAATTCAAAATGAAACTTTTCAATATTTAATTAGATTTAACGTTTTTTCTCGGTCAATTAAATCCTTCACGTGTAGCTTTTTAATTTTTTAGGCTTACTCAAGAATAAACAACTAAATTTCTTTGTCATTTATGAGAAAAATTAATAATTGACATCTTTGCTCGATTTTTCTTCCACCATATCCTTCACTTGGAAAAATTCAAAACGAAAATTTTCAATATTTAATTAGATTTAAGGTTTTTTTCTCAATTAATTAAATCCTTCACGTGTAGCTTTTTGATTTTTTTTATGTTCCACGAGGACCGTGAGCACTATGATTGAGGTGAATTGGCGATCGATGGTGGCTGTGGTGATGCTGGTGAAAAGGAGGCCCGCTCGATGCTGGAGTGAAGACTGCCCTTGTACAAGTACTAACGTGAGTACTTCTATGCACCACATAGAAGTATTGCATATTACGTGCAAGGAAGAGAGTCGCCCTATGCGGTCGAAATTTTACCACCGAACGAGATGAGTAGATATGGAAAGATTTTCAATTGGAGGGGAATTATGGAAACGCTTGCTGTAATGTTTGGGCAGTTAGTTCCAGTTTTTTCAATATTCACGTTAACGCATTCTATGTCTTACATTTGTTAAGATGTTTAGTATTTACTGCCACATTTTCTGTCACCGTTACAGCCGAGACGCAACAAACAGGATTTATCAAGTAATAATCTCATAGGAGCATTGTGCTCAAGCTAGAGTGGGAGGCTAATCAACTAAGCCGCATGCCTCGAGTGAGATTGATTATCCCAGACAATCATCAAGTAGTGAAAGAATTTCTCTGTAAGAAGTTGACTTTCTTCTTATCGTTACTTTTATATATTATATCTCTGTAAACAAACTAATATGTAGACTTGTGATATAATGAAATTGCAGACTTGATAGATAAGTTCATCTTTATGGGATTTGATTAAAAGAGAGAGGTCGGAGATTCACTTGATTTTCTTAATCTAACATATTGGTTTCGATTTAGGACAAAACCACGAAAACATAAGAGAAGCTAAAAAATTAAAACCACACTCTAATGCCATGAAACTGAAACTTCAAATCATCCATTCTTTTATTCAGCCAAATTTTGTCCCAACCGATTAATGCTTGTTTATTAATTATTATTTTTTCCTAATTTATAAATTATGTAATTGAATGATTTCATAGGAACACAAATAAATCATCCGAAGTAATGATATAGGAGTCTTATCTATTGCATTGTGATGCTTCTTGTGGTAAGATCAGCATTGTCGATGTTGGAAGTGACATCAAGCTTCTTGGTCTGGTCTTAGCAATTGTAAAGCCCGGTATGTTGTCAATTCATATTTGATGTGGCTTTTGTTCACTTTTTGGGATGTGGGGGGACATTTTGATTCTTGTTATAAATCCACATAAATGGGGTCGTAATTTGTTCAAGATGCAAGAGGAAGTGTTATTGCTATAACTACCTTGAAAAGTGGTATAATATATCAAGTTATTCTATTCAAACAAAGAGTAGCTGCATGTATTAAGTAAATCAAAATTAGCAAGCTTCTTTTGAAATTTTTTAAATTGATTTGTATTGTCTTAAGTTTATGTCAAGGGAATAATCATTTTATTATTGAATAGGTATGCGGGGAAAAGTAAACAAGACATGGAGACGGAATGCCCATTTTGCCATGGCCATTGCAATTGTACAAGATGCCTCAGGTTGGTTTACTAGCAGTAATTGCCTATATTTGCCAAAATGCTTAGCCCACCAAAGCATAAGCCCACCCCAAGCCCGCCTGAGTTCAGTTACAGCCCGTCGAAGAGTCTCAAGCCCTGTGCGCTCAAGCTCACCCCAACCCGCCCCTCTACTCACCCCCCATCAGGCACCTGTTGGTGCCGCCTAAGGCCCACGTCTACGCGGTCTAGCACGTGGCCGAGCCGACAGTACTGGACTCGATAATCCAGGTGACCATGGACTATGGGTGCGGGGCAAGTGCTAGCTGCAAACCCATCCAGCCCAACGACATCTGTTACAAGCTAGACACTCTGCTGGTGGACGCCTCCTACACCTTCAACAGCTACTGGTAGAAGAGGAAGGAGTCTGGAGAGACGTGTGACTTTGGAGGAACGGCGATGCTAGTCACTGTGGATTCAAGTAAGTGCATTACCACCATCATTTGCTATATTACAAAGCAAAAACCTCAACATGAATATGAGATAATGTCCGAAATTTGAGTTTTCTTTCTATCTCATGGTTCATATACATTGTTTTTGTGGCAGGTTACAATGGATGTCACTTTGATATCATCTAAAATCCTTTCCTGCTGAAGGCCTTGTAATATATAAAGCTCAGTCCCCCTCATTCTCTTGCCATAAAGAATTTTGTAATTAGCTACACATGGCTTTTGCCTGGAAATTATGCATAGACATGGTTTACATCTAATTATGAAATGAAAATGGGGCTTATACATGAGCCGGTACATAATATATCTGAAACTCTTTTAATATCGAAAGAAATTCCCGTCTTTTGAAAGGGGACCTCATTTCCAAATATTGTCAATATAATACAGAGACATTCTTATACGTTGCATGATGAATTGCAACCTAAATCCATCCTCATCAACGCATCGCTATACAACTCGAATGAGGTGAAGAACTCAGAAGTTAGTGATTTAAAAACCAATGAGTTCCAGGCGTTTCGAATAAATTGAGAAAAGTATTTTGTGTATTGAACATGACAGTCATACTTAAAAGAAATAAATTACTAATAACTAAGAAAATATTCAAAATTCAAACATGAAATTGGTCAAATGCCTGTCACTCAAGTAATATCATTAATCAATAATAACACATTGATGTACAAATTTTTATATTTTCAGAGAAAAAATAAGAAACCTAAAATAGTTAAAGCAAGAATTTGTTCAAAATTTCAAGAAGTGGGGGAGGCTGACGGAATTTTTTATCGAAATTTCAAGAATTTGGCCATTGTCGTGCCGATTATGCCGTGGCCATTGAAAACTAGCTCGTTGCCCAAATAGCTAGAACTCAGCTATATTCAAAGAAGCAAAAGGTTGGTTTACTAGCGGTGATGATGATTAGCAATAATCTCATTTTCATGTAAATAAATCAAAATTTTAGCGGCAGAAATTACTGTTTCAATACCGCCAAATGAACAACTTGCAGTTGAAAAAATGTCCATATTTAGCAACATCTTTTCTTTTCAGTGGCATTGGAAAATGTGCAATAGCAAAATAAATTTAGTGATATGCCAACATAAAGGCTCACATCATTCATCCCGCAAACAAAATGCACATATATTTACAAAACATATTAAACTCATAAACAACTTAACCAACATCTTCAAATTTGCCAAATCTCAAAAGATGTCAAGTTTTAAAGCTAAAATTATCATAAATAACAACACAACCAACATTTTCAATCTTTCTTTAGATTTGCCAAATCTTGTTTCAATTTTGCATTGAGAGCCTTGCCTTCAACATCCATTGAACAAACCCCATCCTCATTGTGGGTTGACATTTGTTTTTGTTCGACATTGCTTGGACAAAAAATTTTGGATACACTCCTTGCCGATTGATTGATTTCCTTATCAACCCAAATAACAAAAATTACAACTTTCTCCTCTATTGTAGTGGGTGTATTTTGGGTGGTTGTAGTATATTTTCCCTTGATTGTCCTTCGACCTTGACATTTGTAAAAGATATTGTAGGCCACAATAGCAAAATACGAATGTATCGTTGTTGATTAGAGGAGTTGACATCATTGATTGTGATGAATATTCTGCAAAAAAATGAGAATAGCATAAGATTCAAGAGAATCCAAAGGAACACTTTGCAGGAATCCATTGATTAAAGTTCATAATTAGAAAATGTTCATTAATTATTAAAACTTATACATGAAGAAGTACATGAAAGTACTTTTTCTAAAGTCATGATATTGCTATAGAATATGGAGTTTGGTTTAGGAAGTATTCAGCGAAATATATTCTAATATTTTTTTTTAACAATAGTCACTAAGCTAACTAAAGCCTTACCAAATGAACAGCCATATTCAAAGCTTAAAACATAAGTCACATAGCTGAACTATCTTCAAGTTCTGAATGACAAATGCAAATAAGGAGTCTTCAA
The DNA here is from genome assembly GCA_017140615.1 of Eucalyptus cladocalyx. Taxonomy (NCBI): domain Eukaryota; kingdom Viridiplantae; phylum Streptophyta; class Magnoliopsida; order Myrtales; family Myrtaceae; genus Eucalyptus; species Eucalyptus cladocalyx. Next base: position 11,736,559 of record CM029519.1, read on the forward strand.
CATTTCTACCACCTTTTAGGAGCTTCCTCAAAGAGCCATCAACCTGGAGATCAACAATTAAAACAATATTGCATCTTATTATAATCTTCTAGGAAAAATATCCATTCTTTAACCCAAAGAGAAATTAAATAGGATGCATTCCCTTCGCAAATCATCAAACAGCTAAAAGTACTAACATGTATCTTGGTAATAGTCACAAAGATGACAAGTTCCTAAAAATACTTATAGTGGATTTTTGCCACTTAAAATGCATTATGACAAGAATTCAAGCATAAATCTCACTAATGTAAGATGATGTTTTAATAAAGTTAAAAATTTGATGGTACTATGAATAATCTTCCAGTAGACAAAGCTTTATCTAACGTTAACAATAACAAGGGATATGTCTCCTTGAACATAAATTTGCTCCTTGTCAGTCAGTCCTTAAAATAACCACTATTTAATAAGTCATTCAGAGATTCAAAATGAATAAATAGAAGCATTGAAGTGTCAATTCGTGCAATTTCACTTACCTTAACAACTTAGGCTTTGGTTGCAAACTTCTTTCCTAACTTTTTCAAAGCATCACTAAGTTTGATGCCAAAGATGAGACACCTAGTAAATTGACTTACAAACTTAACCTTAATGATGAATTACGAGCCACCAACAATGAATGTAAAATGAGGAAAATCATATTATTAAAAGTACCGTCAAATGAACAATTTACAACATATTTTTCCCCTCAAAGAAAAACATTAATCAACCAATTCACCCGTCAAGTGCCAAGCTACCAAAGTAGCACCCAACCTTCGCGTAGTCTTGTGCCAGTATATGTACCCACCTAGGAGTCAATAAGTGATAAAATCATGTTTATGCTCTTAAAACCCTATTCCCTCAATATTTTCTCAATGTCTAAGTCTTGGATCTGTTCAATTTGTTAGCAAGCGGAGACAATTTCATCTCAACCCATCCCCTAACCAAAAACAATGCGATCAAATTTTACAATTACACAATTCCGGGTTTATCTTGAAAATCCATCTCCATAATTAGGAGGGGATTAAAAAATCCAGCCCTTGCAAAAAGTATTATTACCCATTTCCCTCCTTTCAATATTCCGCACTCGAACTGTTACATGTATATCTCTCGAAAATCTTTCGAATAACTCCTCCCATGTATTGTAAAGCTGTGCACAGCATTCCTCAAAAAGCAAAGGCTCAAATATTCAGATGTACTCTTCTACAAACTCAAATCGATCAAGAACATATTGTACATCAATCTCCCCCGGAACATAAGAAGCCACATCACCTTTTACACATAAGTGAACCAGCAATGAATCAAACACATAACTAAGCTACTTGAAAGAAATATCATCACCTGTAGAAATAGACAAGACAGTATAGGCTAATAAAAATTGATATCACCATCTACAGTACGACTAAATACCAATAAAAGAACATACATTTAGACCAAGATATTCCAAGCCCCTTCCAAACTCAAATCCATGTTCTCAAGGGCTACAATATGTAAGTAAATGAATGGATAATCATACAGAAGTCTCAAGCTAACCAAAGAAAGGGTTGGAATTTATATGTGGAAAGATTAACTCTAATCTAAATATCACAAATATGCCAAAAACTCCCGTGAATAGGAAATATCTAGATCTAAATCACTTCAATAATATATGAAATCCTAACATCCAACTGACTCTTATACTCATTACATGTTTCAAATTACAAGTAACGACTTGGCCTTTAGCCACCCCATTCCAATCGTCTCTATTAAACCAATTGAACCAAGTTGATTTCGGTTTGACACACTATTGGTCACAGATGGTTAAGTAGGCAAAGCCAGACTTGACTATGAACTAATTTTCTACCCGACGGCCAAACTAGCCCCTTGATTTCAACTGTAAACTTTACAGCAACTTTGCACAAAAAAAAATGAACCTTCAATATTGAAAAAGGACGACTCATGTCTATACTCTTAAAATCCCATTCCCCCAATATTTTATCGGTGTCTAGATCTTGGATCTATCCGATCTGTTAGCAGGCAGAGACAATTTCACCTCAACCCATCCCCCAACCAAAAACAACGCGGTCAAATTTCACAATTACACAATTTTGGGTTTATCCCAAAAATCTATATCCATAATCAGGAGGGGATTAAAAAATTCAGTCATTGCAATTGTTTTTGTTAGCAAATTGCATTATGTTCTTTTTAGAGAGAGGGGGAGAATTCTAAGAAGTATAAAGCAAAGAAACTACAAGAAGAATCCAAGAAAAGAAACAAACAAAAAAAAACTGAAACCCCCCTTTTATGTCACACTGTCAGAGAGAGAGAGAAAGAGAGAAGAACGGCCCAAAGCACAAAGCATTGCATGCTCAAATCCACATAACAAATTAGGAGGAGGGAGAAAAGCAAAAGCGAGAAATGACCTTATCGTTGGAGAGGAGGATTGGGGACTTGAGGAAGGAGGTTGACCTGAGCCCCGGTGAGATCATGATACCAGTGGACTATGAGATCATTAGGCCAATGGAAGAGAGGGGTTAGGCACGAACGTTCCAATGTGCATAACGAGTTAGGGCCAGATCAGGAGCCGAAGGAGCGGCATAGTGGTTTACCAGTCGGAGAGGAGAAGAGTAAAGAGACATGCGAAGAGAGAGAAAGAGCAACGGACGGACAAGCCGGGCCTAGATCCGAAGCTATAGGGGCAGTGCGATGGTTCGCTAATCATGTGCAGTGGTTCGCTGGTCAAAGAGAGGGAGGGCAAAGAAAGACGCGAAGAGAGAGAAAGAGCAACGCCCAATCTCTACAAAAGAAGAAATCCTACTTTTTTAGTTATAGCATGCACCAAAATTTTCAAAATTTTAATTCAACTTGTGGGTCCCACGAAAGGACACATCTTGCCTTCTTAGCGCCTTGCTATTTGCCACGCTAGAACATTAGATGTATGCAATATTTTCCCCAATGACATCTGGCTTTCTTTGGTTGTTAAGGGTGCATTTGATAACCATTCTATTTAAAACAATTTTTAAGAAAAGAACGTATTTGGAATCGCACAAAATTTATGATTTTGGAATAAAAAAAAGAATAGAAATGCGTTTGGTAATTACATGAAATTTTTATTCCAATTCTAAAATTTTATCAAATCTTAGAAATTCTATTGATTAATTATATTTATACTAAGTAATAAACATATTAACTAATCAAATTTTTATTAATAGTAGATAATAAACTATAGTATAAACTATAAATATAAGTACTAAATAATAAATTAAAATACAAAATTAAATATGTATTCTATATATAGTAAAATTTCAATTCCTACTTCAAATCATTTTTATTTATTTTTTAAATAATTTTATTAGTTTTTTTTCTTTTTTTCCTTTCTTCCTCTCCTTCTTCTTCTTTTTCAAGGTGACTGGTCGCCGCCTTGGGACAACCGATCGACCGACGAGGGCTAGCAACCTCACCGAAGCATCACCGGCCCTCGGTGAGGCCATGCCTCATCGACTAAGCCTCGCCAGCAGCTAGGCAAGGCTCAACCGAGCCTTAGTTGGGTGAGCTCGACCTCGCCAGATCTAAGCGAGGTCGAGCCTTGCCCAGCCTCGCCGGCAGCTAGGTGAGGTGGGCCGGCAAGCTCCGCCGGAGCCTCACCGATGGTCAAGGCGAGCTCGCCGGTGACCGTGGCAATGGGCGATGAACGTTAGCGTTCGGCGGGGGTGGTGACAACAACAGACAGCAATGGTGGCGACGAGACGGCAACGGGCGGCAAAGACTTGAAGAACGAGAGAGAGGAAAAAAGAATAAGAAGAAAGAGGAGGAAAAAGAAAAAAATTAGATAGACTTGATTCTAGAATTGCTCCGGGAACAAAGAATCAACTTCTTCTTTTTAATTCTTAATTCTACTCTAAATCTGTTCTCGGGAACAAAAATTTTACCAAACGTGATTTTGTTCCAAAACTACTCCCGGGAACAAAAGAATAGAAATAAACATTGTTTGACCAATTACAAAACATGCCCTAACCATCTAGAAAAAATGATAGAAATCAAGGAAACACATTTATGACAAGAAGATGATTGAATGAAAGACCCCCCGCATGCTTGTCATGTGGATCGTCAGTCGCCATCAGTAATACGTAATGAAGCCGCATTAGGAATCCCAGTGAAGTAAATTTCCAAGGCTAATGTTGACGTTGTTGAGTATATAGCTGTGGCTTTGAGAGCTTCATTTACTTTGTCACACCAGCGAATCAAGAAGACGAAATACGGCTTGGGAGATGGATACGAATAAAGCAGGAGGTTCCGTTCAACTGTCGATTGGAGTGGTGTGCATTTCGTTTCTCTCCATGTCTGGTGACAAATCTCTACATCTTCAGTAAATCATTGCTGAAATTAACAAATTTTCCTTCCATTGGAGCTACGAAAGGGTCCATCCTAAGATGACCTACCGACCGACCCACCAACCTGGTTTTATAGTTTGAGCTAGGAACAAGTTCGTGTGGAATATCTGAGTGAGCTCAGGATTGCAGGTCCAATTGAGCAATGTTTCTATACAAATCTGTGGTCTCGTCGTTAATGCACATGGAGGTTCGAACTTTTTTAAGGATGTCCTACTTTACACCAGCGAGAAGTGTCTAGAGATGATCGGATCGGGCTTCGCCCATTTTGGTGGGACAAAATTCGATGTAATCAAAAAAATTACTTCCTCTTTCCGTTGAAAATTTAAAAGAACAATCATGATGAGTTTCAGGTTGATTATGCAGGAATCGTGGTAGGGTGGCTGCCACCAGCAGTACCGCAGTGCTTAGGCCCGTGCTCGAACTTCCCGGACTGCAACAAGGCATGCAAACAAGCCGGTCATAGAAGCAGCAGGATCTGCTTCAAGTTCCCACCAAAGAGTCTCCTGTCTTGTTGCTGCTCCGGATGATCATTAACCCTCTGGACATAGTCAAGGTGTGTATGTTCTCTTTTTTAATGGTGACTGGCAAATAAAATTTCAACGATAGAATTTGATCCCCACACTCAACTCTTTGTTAATGATCATTCTGGACCTGCAGAAACAAAAATGGGAAAAACACAACTGAATGCATGTTCATTTGAGTTTTTCTACGACAATCAGCACCACGATCGAAACTGTGAGTCCCTGAGTTCTATCGAGAACTTGAGGGAAAACAGGAAGAAAGCAAAACCTTGCCCAACATTGTGATAGGTTGAAGTACCATTTGAATCTTTCTATTTGGGTCACTAGATTAAGTGAAAAAACTTCGAACTGCACCACCAAACCAGTGCACCTTGTAGTGAACATACTCTGAAAGCTTGACAAAATGATGAAGACCGACTGACTAGTGCTGTTAAAACTTTAAAGTCGCACAGTCAAAAGCAGTACTAATTTAGCCGTAGTCGCAACAAACATTACCTGCAATATAATCTTTTCAAGATGTATTACGACATAGATTCACAAAATGACAAGGGGAAAAGAGAGAAACGAAAAGGATCTGGGAACTTCATTGTTATTGCTTCTCATATGAACAAGAAGGCCACAATTATACGAGTCACCTCGATAGCTGCATGTTCCTTCAAATGTCATTATCTCATGACAGAAAAAAGATGAGTTATAAGCACTAACATGAGAAGAGATTATTTATTAGCATCCAACACTAATCCTAGTATTCCATATTGATAATGCACCTCAAGCTCTCTCCCTTCACTATCAAATCAAAAGCCTTATTGATTTCAGAGAAAGGCACTCGGTGAGTAATAAACTTATCGAACTCCAGTTTCTGTAGGCAAAATGAGAGAACTTTTGGTCGATAAGGTGTTACCTGTTGTCCATGAGTCAATGGCAGAAGATAAAAGGGAAGGAGTAAGAAAACTTAGACGCTAGTCTTTTACGTTGTTCAAGTACATGTCAACAACAGGAGGGAGATCACTCCGAGGTTTTTAGTTCCCAAAAAATGTCCCCTTGAGCGATCTTTCGTTGAGACATGAAAACTGCATCTTTGTTGGGGACTCCCACCAGAACAGCCACACTCCATCCCTGAAATTGCAAGAATCACAAAGCAAAAGATTAGTAGACAACTGAAGTCAATTGACTAGCATCAGAGGAAGGGTCGCAATTCGAGTTCGCGGACATGATAGTGTCAGGTCGACATAGGTCCACCTGAACATGACATAAATAATTAATTGTGTCTACCTACTTACCATGAACACGATCTAAATAATTTACGGGCATGACCGTTCTAACAAAATCAGCCCATAAACGTGAAACTGACACGAAACATTCTCAATTTTTTATAAATTTTATTGACAAACTGCAATAATCCGTCCTCAAAATATCATCAAACCAAATTAAGAACATGGTTATGGTCAATCATATATCATCAATTTAAAATCTTACTAGTGAATAGCATGGCAACTGTGTCTTTTAGCTAATCATGTCTAATTGGGTCACATATCGTGTTAACATTAGCTGGTTAATTTAAATGGGTCATATGAATCAATTTCGTGTTTGGCAGATTGGACAAGAGTTATGTCTCGTGAGATGACAGGAAATTGACCCCAACGTGATTAACCGCAACTCCATCCCGCTCACTTCGTGTTGTGTTCAACTTGCATAATCGTGTGGCCTCAATAAGTGCCGCCCCTAATTAGAGGTCTGATAGAAGACAAGGGCTTGGGCTTGAGCATTAAAATGGTTTCGCCACTCATCATTTTCCATGGATGCAATTTTGACAAAATAAATTATCAGAGAAATGCCTAGAACAGAAAATGCCAAGGCGGTTGTCCTACTTACATCATGAACACATTCAAGAGCAGAAACCATGGACATTGATGCTGCCGGTGCACTCCACACACCTGTCAACACCACCATTAGTCGTTTCAGCAAAAACCTGCACTCATTGGAAGTCAAGTAAAATCGATTGGAAAAGCCCCTCTTTCTCATACATTTGGCCGATGAACGATAAATAAGTATAACCATATGATATGAATCTCCGATTATCAATGGATTTTAGAAGGTTATGAGTTCGAATCATACCATTAGTGAATCTCTAGACCGCATGTGCCTACTCAAAGAGACATTTCCTACCTCATGTGAAGAAACATTCTGAATTTTGGTACATTGATGGGATTATGATGATGGGCTTACATACTTATAGGTAAGTTGAGTAGTTATGATTCCTTATGGTGACAGCTAGCTTAGGTAGTTGCATTGATCGTTCCTCCCCATCCTTTTACCCATAAAAGGGAGAAGAACTTCTCCATCATGGCTAGCAGACAGTCGTCCCGATTCTAACAATCCCACTGCGGAGGTTTGATTGCAATCCTTGGTCAATCTCAAGGTAAAGCCATGAACAAGTGGTTGTGGATCACGGCTCAAAAAGAAATCCTGATCAATTCCAAACGGTCATCGGAAAGTTGGGTCGGAGAGAAATGGAAGAAAAAATAAAAGCATGGAGGGCCGAAATCGAAAAAAAAAAAAAGAGGCCGCAATGCTTAATACTTCACATCAATTGACATGGATGATTATCGACGGATCCGCAAAATGCATGTCTTTGAACAAACCTACATTTTGTTCAAGTAATTTTATGTGAATATTTTTAAATTGCATGATTTAATCTCAAAATGAGAAAAACGATAAAAATTTTAAAGGAGATTGAATTTCTGAACCTTAGCCCAATTCCGAACCTAGGCCCATTACTTTCCATTCGAGGGCGGACTGCATGCCTCTCTCGTTTGCAATTTTGCTATATAACAGTTTCGATGGCTAATCAGATTTCTGGACAACATGTTGAAATTTTTAAATTGGGTCAAGAAATTTTCAAAGCAAGCACCAATCCAATGAATAAAATCACAAGTCCAACCGAAAATTTTCGTGTGTCATCGGTCCGACTCATGCTTGTATGAATAACAGCGTGTCTGGGAGAGATTTAGGAAAATGCCTTCGCGTAAATACAAAGGACTTTAGGACAAAAGATTTTGATGAAATGCAAATGATTAAAATATGAAAAAGGAAACCTTAGCTCAGCGGCGTCCGCGGGTTGCGGATGAGGCGCCGTGCCATTAAAGGTCACATGCCAACGACGGATCCAACTTACCAGGGGTCAGATTTGGGCTCGCTCACCACGTCGTGTAAGTTTTGCATAGATAAAATGGTGAGGGCACATCTAAAACTTGGATATTTTAATGAGGCCAAAGTAGGAAAAAAGAAAATCTAACAATTCGAAAATGCTCAAACCAATAAGTGGATAGGTTTCTGACTAAAACAAAATGAATAGGACTTGCATTAGGCTAAAAGCTTTTAGAAATGCTAGTTTTGATCATGACGCCTTTAAAATTTTCTTGCCAAACATATCAATTTTGGTACAATGTCTTCATAGGTCTAAAGCCCATTTTAAATGATGCATGAACCGCAGCCTAGGTCCCTTTATAAATTAGAAATATCTATCTATATAATTCGAAATAAAACTCTTACTCGATATATGTTGAACACCCTAATCTTGGTGGAAAGGAAATTTGATTGGGTTTCAAACCCCCTTCAAGCCTTTTGCACGTCATTATGTTTTGAAGGCCACTTGATATATTATGTCAATCCAACCGTGTGAAATTGAAAGAATTATCACCGATCGAAAAAAAAAATAACATCTTAATCTTCTCTTCACTTTTACAAACAAAGATTCTAATATATCTTAATACCTTAAGGTTATGTTTGGTCATCCAGATTTCTAACTAAAATAAGACTAAATAAGATAGGATATAATATAAATCCAAAGATTTTGTTTTATCATATCCATTATTTGGTGAATCGTAATAATAAAATCTAATATACTCACATCATATTATATACTTTTTTTTAGATGTAAACAGCATATCAATGTAAATGAACCTAAAAATTCACAAAGATGGTAAAAAATCTCTTGTGACACTATTCCCTAATTTATTTTTATTTGCTTTTTATTTTATTTTTCCTTTCTTTTTAAATTATTTTATTTATTATTTATTTTCCCCTTCCATCATTTTCTAATAAAAATTTATTAAATAGTAAAATGTCTTGATATACCTAAAATACCAAACTACCTAAATATGTATTAAATATAAATATATTCATATATATATATATATGGAATTTACATTATGAAATAGAATTAAAGTCAAATATATAATCAAAAAAGATTAAATTATAATATGTAGTAAATATAAATTTTTTGTTTTGAATTGCTTATATTATAACTCAAAAATACTATTTATATTGAAATTTTGTTAATTTAATAAGTTTATTATTCGAGAAAAATAACTTTCATATTATGGATATTATAAATCATATCCACATTTCTCTCACTTCTCACATTGGTCAATCTTATTCGACCTATATCCTATTTATATCCGACTTTATCCTATCTTGAGTAGACACTAAACGCGAGATTGGATAAATTTTATCAAATTTCAAATTTTATTTTTATTACTAAATGCAACCTAATAGTTCTCTGAAAAATTGAATGATATCTAGTGAAAAATACAAATACGATTTTTTTCATTGATCTGTTCTTTTAAAGCCCAACAAAAAAGCTTTTGTTGGAATTCGGATGACTTCACTCTTTTCTATAAAGGACGTTTCTATTTCTTTTCCGATAAGTAAATTTTGTAAAAAATCAAAATCATCTCTGAAGTACATAGGTCAAAGCATAGAGATGCTCTTATAGTACTATATTTTCGTACCATAAAAAGTTTTATAAAAGCTTACGACATGACTTTGACATGCAACTTAATAATTCTCTCAAAAATTGAATGATATCTCAATGAAAAATGCAAATGTGATTTTTTTTTTCGTTGATTCATTCTTTTAAAGCCCAACGAAAAAGCTTTTGTTGGAATTCAAATGACTTCACTCTTTTCTATAAAGTTGGTTTCTGTTTCTTTTCCGATAAGTAAATTTTGCGAAAAAGCAAAATCATCTCTGAATTACATATGTTGAAGCATAGAGATGCTCCCATAGTACCACATTTTCGTACCAAAAAAGTTTTGCAAAAACTCATAACACGACTATCCAACGCAACCTAATAGTTCTTTGAAAAATCAAATGATATCTCAGTGAAAATTGCAAAGATTTTTTTTTCATTGATTAGTTCTTTAAAGCCCAACGAAAAAGCATTTGTTGGAATTCAAATGACTTCACTCTTTTCTATAAAGTTAGTTTCTATTTCTTTTCCAATGAGTAAATTTTGCAAAAAACCAGATTCATCTCTGAAGTACATAGGTTGAAGCATAGAGATGCTCCTATAGTACTGCATTTTCGTACGAAAAATAGTTGAACAAAAGCTCACAATATGACCCCTTAAATCATCAATTAATCTATTCTACATTAGCCTAAATTAAGGGATAATCAACCGAGATCAAAAAATCAATCATCAAAAGTCCGTCAACTCGCTAGATTCAAAATAGCCGAAAAATCTTGCGGATATTCGCATATGCCCGACATTACTATCATTATTTATTTTTTTTGCCCTAGTCGACCATACGTTGTAGGACCCCCTTTGATCAAAGTGAATATGGCTTAAAGTAATTCAAATCTCCATTTCAATCCTATCCATGGTGGGGATCCTATGTTTTGTCACAAATAATTGAGATTTGGCTAATGATTGCAAACCCCCCCCCCTCCCCTCTTTCTCCCTCCATCGTTCAGCCGCGTGCACCATGACCCCTCTCCAAAGATTTTATTCCCACTACTTCATGAATCATCGCCTACAAAGTCTTTGCCCTGGACCCCGCCTAACTTTTGACTATAATTGGAGGAAAAATCTCCTAATTTTGACAATAGTCAAGGATTTTAGAAGGGTGGCCGCTATATAATTAGATGCGATAGAGAGCACGTTCTTTAGGAATTTTGAAAGTAAGCCCGATCTCAGGATGCCGAGTACCAATTAGACTTGGATCAGAAGCCTATCGAGCTTGATGAAATCTTCATAGAGGTTGGCAGTAAATAGGAGTTAGGTTTGAAGCCATCAACGATCAAAAGTTAGCTGACTTGATAATTCAAAAGTGGATGTCTTCGTTATAATGTTTGGATAGAGTCATAGAGTTATGGAGTCCGATAAAAGAAAATAATGTTTGAGTGCACAAATAATTTGTTGTGAGCAAATACTTTTCAAGTAGGTTACCCATTTTATCATATTAAAACCAACGAGACTTTTAGTATAATAAACCCATGCTATATATAGGGGCAATATCTTATTTGGAATTTTAGAGTTTAATAGTAGAGAGATTACTTAGTGCAGTAACATGATTTTTCCCTTCTAGATTTTAGAAATGATTTTTCATGTAAATATTCTCTTTTGTTTTTCCTCTCTATATTTTTCTTCAAAGATTCATATTCTTAATGTATAATATCTAGGAAAACCCAAAAGGTGGATTTATAATTTTTGAGTAAATAAAAGTAGGGTTAATACTAAACGCCAATATTAAAAATAATTAGTGTGCTGCAAAAGTTGATTAGCATTTCCATAAAAGGGAAAATTATAATATAAATGCGGGTTGTTGAAAAGGAGGAGGGGGGACCAAGGCTAAGGCTCAGCCACTAATAAAGCTGCGTGCTCCAAGACAGTATGTCTGCCACAAATCAGACAAGAGTCGTCATAACGTCTCGCTAGCCGTTTATTTTCTTTTTCTTTTTTTCCTTTTTTGTCATTTTCTCTATTGCCACAAAAATTATTTTTTACTTAATTGTAATTAACCTCTCCAAGACCCCCAACAAAAAAAAATAATAATAAAATAATTTTGAAAAATTGAAGACAGCCGAGTACAGCGGCGGAAGAGCCGTTGGGAACGTGATGGATTGGTCCTTTGTGCGTGACATGACGTGACCTGCGGTAGACGTTAGAGGCAATTTCAGAGCAGGAGTCACATATTTGGTTCAAGAGATTTCCTAGAATTACGGCATTTTTAGTGTATGATAAAGGGAATAGGACATAAATGATTTATAAATTTTAATGTAATATATGATATGGTCTATAAATTTTTAGTTTGTTTAATGAAGACCCTGAATTTTTTTAAACACGTTCAATCTAGTTGCGAACTAAATGAATGTTGTGTTTGAATTTAAATTTATGAAAAAAACAATATTAAACATCTTCGTACAATCTAGAGATTCAATTGAATATTTAGTAAAAGTTTAGGGACTTTATTCCATAGTGAATAAAATAAAAATTTAAAAGATTATTTATATCACTATCCATTTAATTACTATGTTTATTGTGTTAAGTTTTATTACTTACTAGGGTGGCATGAAAAACTTTATGGTAATATATGTATGACAAATTTATCCCAAAATAATTTATTAACAATCAATATTTCAAAATTAGTATATTTGTAGCAAAATTACAATTTATTAGTTTCAATTAAATTATATTATCACTTTGAGATTTTATTGCTAAGTTGGATTATAAGTTTATGTCACAGATCAATAGTTTCTTTGGTTGCAGATTAACTCGTGCAGTGTCTGACAAGCAGAATTCACCAGGCCAGTATTTCTTCTATAATTATTCCAATGAACAATACGACGAATGGTTCTTTTTATACGAGATCGTACCACGTCCGGCTTGGCTCAGGCGTCTAATTTCATCGAGCAAAACAATATCTCTTTTTAGGCTCAACAACCGATTTCGGCCTGCCATTGTCTCATCAGGAGAGCGATATCAGCTCCCGACCAATTTGTGCATAGGAGGCCAACTCCACCTTTAGAGTTCTTAAATATTATTATCATTATATCCTAGAACTTTAAGTACTAACCGTCCTGACGCCACTCCCACGGATCTATTCATCCTCTCTACACCCTTGCTCTTCACTTGATAACTTCAAAACTTCACCCTTGATGGTTCATGTATCAGGTTCACAGGTATGAGAGGATCATGGACCGTCCAATTAATAGTTGTATCAGTTAGAAATTTTATCCTACATTTATGACAAATGTACTAATTTGTACCAATTTGTGATCCTTTATGATAGTACTTTAATTTAACGAAAATTAGTACAAAATTTGTGATCCTTTAACATATGATAAAATTTGTCACAAATGATTTTTGATGATCAAAAAAGTAATTTGGAGTGTGAATTTATCTATAAATTCAGCAAGGGTTTTTGAGTACACAAAATTTTCATACCAGTCCGGATAAATTTTACCTTTGAATTGATGACACGAAATTAAGAATTTTTCTGTATCGTCTCATCTGTGCATGTCCTTTCAGCGGGTCACGTTTTATTTATGAGTTGGCGAATTTTTCTGTCTCGTCTCGTCAGTGCATGTCCTTTCAGCGGGTCACGTTTTATTTATGAGTTGGCATTTATCAATCCCATCTCTCGCCGCTAAGGTCGCTAGCGGTTCGACCACCAGTTGCCGGAGCTATGGTCCGAGAACAATCACGGGGCGGCGGCGGCGGTGCCGAGGAACGAAGGCAACCGCAACGCTTAAATTAACTATTGGAAGTACGTTCGCGAACATATGATTTCCATCAAAGAGGCCAACTTAATACAGTTACTGAACGAACTCCACACTATCATCAACATTCATCAAACGACATCAATCATCTTCAACCTTCTAAGAAATCCCCACAACAGGTTCCATAGTCTCAGACAAGGAAGTTTTCATCAACACATTTATCCATAAACATTACACGACGAACATCATCGGAGCCGCGGGAGCAGCTTTCTTTCAGTGCTTGCATTGCGGCTCGAAGGCGAAGGGGCCGACGGTGAAGACCGTGAAGGGGAGCTTGTCGATCATGACGGGCTTCTCCGGCCTGAGGACCGCGCCGACGGTGCCGCCGTGGAGGGCGGAGGGCTTCTGGCACGAGGGGACCGGCGACGAGACGAGGGACGCCATGCACTTGTGGAAGGCGTAGGTGGTGATGGTCTTGGGGGCCTTGAGGAAGAAGTAGCCGTTCTTGTCGGTCTTCACCGTCTGCACGGTGGGTCGGTACTTGGTGTTGTTGCATTCCAGCTTCACGACGGCACCTGCAAAGGACAAAACCCCTTAGTCAAAACGACAAGATCTTGGGGGAAAAAAAGGGAGATCGAGAAAATTCACTAAAACATAATCTTGAAAACTTTCAAGAAGTCAGGGTTAGCAAGCAAACAAAACTTGGCTTATCAAATGTCTAGAATTTTTGTCCAAAAAACAAAAGTCTAGAATTTAGGGTTGTTGACAATTTTTTTCGCTTAAATGGCGAAAAGGGTTATGATTAATATTCCCAAGAAATGAATAAATAAATTTGGAAAAACGGGTGTATGGCCATTGGCCAAAATTCAAACTTTCATAAAGTGTGGGGAAAGTTGACAAGACACATTTTAGGGCAGAGAGAAAGAGAAAGGAGATGCGTCCATATTTTTCAGTCCCTTTTTCAGACATCGATGAAAGAGAAAGGTCGGGCCTCTTTAAACTAACTTTGCTCTTGCCGAGAAATATGAGACATTGGGGAAAAACAAGAAATTACCACATGCAAAACAATACACCATAAAGAAAAAAAATACAGCACTAGAACCCAAAGAGAGAGAGAGAGAGAGAGAGAGAGTAATAATAATGTCCGCCAGTTAAAAATGGGTATTATGTCTATATGTTTCTTTTTCTTTTTTGCTTCTTATATGCACTGAAACCCTAAGAAAGTAAGGAAATTTAGCAAGTTCATAACATTTGTCCAACATGCAAAATACAGAAGGATAAAGAAAGAGGAGAAAGAAAATGGTGAGTTTTTGGCTTTTGAAACTGAGAGAAAAAATGGCAAGACTATGGGGAAAATGTAAAAGAAAACTGACCAAGAACTGGAGTAGCTCCCAGGAGAGTTTCGGCCCCGGAGTACTTGCACGACTTGCAGTACACCACCCCCTGGACGGCTATGAACCGCCGGCCCATGGGGGCCACGGGGGGGTGGATCGGTGGGTGGACCGGCATGTGGGGCGGCGCGTGAGCCGGAGCGTGGGACGGCGCGTGGGAAGGAGGGTGAGCCATGGGGGCGGGGACTGGTGCATGGGTGTGGTGGTGGTGGTGGTGGTGCGGGGCCGGCGCATGGGCGGCGGTGGGGGAGAGTGCGGGGACGGAGGCTGGGGCGAGGTGGCGGGGGTGGTGGTGGGGGTGGTGGCCGGGGTGGTGGTGGCCGGGGGCCGCGGCGGGGGAGTGGACGGGGCTCACGGCGTCACTGGCCACCGCCTCCGCGAGCTCTTCGCCATGGGAGGAGAGGGCGAAGAAGAGGCTCGAAGCTAGCAGGAGCTGAGCGAGAAGAAATGCTCTGGCCATCTTAGAGAGAGAGGGGTGTAGGTGGTGAGTAGAGAGGTTTTCCGAGAAGGTGATTTATAGGAGTTTTAATGCATGAATCTGTGCGGTTCCTCTCATGAGAAAAACCCCTCATTTTCTTTTTCTTTTTTCTCTATTTTACCTTTTTCTTGTTCTTGTTTTTATTTGGGTGGGGGCAGACAGGGGTCTGGAGTAGTCCGGTCAAGAAAAGAACAGGAGAAAAGAACGGCTCTAAGTAATTTAAAAATAATTGTGGCCAAGTAAAAAGGGGAGAAAATTTTGGCTGAGGTTGGCTGTGTAGTATGTATTGTAAGGGTAATTTAATAGAGTTAAAAAAAAACAGGAGGGAAGACACTTTTGGGTTAATAAATGAGTAGAAAAGCGGCTTCGGATTATTTCGAGTGAACCATAAAGAGATTTTGAATTAATAAACTAATGGGTTTGATTTTCCATTTTCGAATCTGACGTGAAATATTGCGATATAAATATTCCTTTAGAGAGACCATATTAATTTAATAGAGAGCATTTTCAAACTCTATTAGACTCGAATGCTCAAAAGAAGGGTAAAGGCCAGGAAAACGGGCAGAGGATGACTGAGGTTTACGTGTAGAATACACAATAACTTCATCATTATAATTATTGCTCCCAGAATTCCTGCCTCCAGCGGATGTGAATTCTTACTAAATCAGTTTCTATAGAATGCGCGATGTCGACGGCTCAAGGTAGAGCATTCAATTGGTCATGGTGACTACATTTGCCTTCACTAGCCTCAGGGAGAGCAGTGATAAGGGTCTAAATTTCCGTTGCACACACAAACGACAAAAACAAATTTCATTTTTGTGAAGAGAACGATGTGCATTCAAGAAGAGGCTCGAAAAGGGGATCAAACTGGTGAAAGCGCTTTTCATTAAGAAAGGGAAATTGGAAGAGCTTGAAATACTTTGATAACTATCAGTAAAAAAATAAAAAATAAAAAGAGGGTCGGTCGACACTCTCATCCATTCCTATCGGCTCCTTTATTTCATTCTTCCCTCCTTTTATCAACGAAGCACATTTATGCTAGAGGTAATCATGGGTTTGTTGGCCCGCCTAAGCCTAATGACGTGAAACGTGAAAGGGACGAGTCTAGACAAGCAATTCGCTTCCTGAGCCCATAATAACCCCTTTGATCAAGCGGCCAGCTCATGTCAAGGGAAGCTAACTCTTCTCCTTCAAAAGGTGCAGCGATGCCACGCCGTTACCAGTCAGGAGAGCAACACCAAAGTAAAAGTTGTTGTCGGCGGCCTACAAGAAGGCCATGATTGAGCACTGCTTCTAGGGAATGATCGATCCCTCATGGAACTGTCCAGAAGCTAGCGTAGCAAGGGCACCTCTCTTGCCTCAGCAGCCCATGTAGTAGTAGTAATCATGGGCAAAGCTAATCCCATCTAAAGTAGCAAGAGAATAGACAGAACCCCATCCATGACGATGAAGAGAACGTGTTGTGTTATCAAAACCGTATCCGAGGCTATTGAGAAGTGGGGGACTGGGACTGGAGCACGAAAAGCAAAAGCCGGAGCGTTCGGCAATGATGATGGCGACCAGTACAGCAGCAGAGACTTTCGCGGGCAAGTTAGTATTGTACGAGACGAGAAGTCACGGCACAAGTCCGTCCACTTCTGTCTCTCCTTTTTTTTTCGTTTTGCCATCTAGTGCAAAAAGATTAATTATTATTCATCAGTAAGCTTTGAGTTAAATTATGTTTTCCCGCCGCGCATAATGATCAAGGTTCCAGTTCATCAAGTGCTTTGCTCGGACATTATATTAATCATTGATTAGTCGTGCATAGTTCACTTAAACCTTCCCGCAACATTCAATCGCATTCAATGATTCTAATTTCTAAAGAGGGTTTTCCATTTCGTGCCATGGGACCATCCATAGTACCTTGGAATATTGTACCTCGACATAAGAGCTGTAATACATTACCAACCAGTCATAAAATGTTCTCATGCATGGACAAAGTAATTTATTGAATGGTAGTTAGCATCGCATGAAATTTGACTTATTTTTGCCCTTCCACTGAGTTCCAACATTTGGAACTACAAAAGAGTGAACATGGAAAGGGCTGGGGTTAATAAATTGATTCAAGAAAAGATGTGCGGATCTCCATTACTTTATGAATGATGTTTTTGCAAATCGGTCTCTCGACCGTTCGTTTTTGTCGGTGTCGAACAGAGAATACGTTATGGAACGAAGACAAAAACAGAGCCAAGCTTTGAGGGGAAGTACGATATGATGATGTCTAACATGAGAGGATAGAAAGCAAAGTAAAAGGAGTAAAGGGGTGTCGGAGGGTGCCCTTTTTAGCACGTGTAAAAGGCATTGAGGATAAGGGGAAGCTTCACTTCAGATGGCACGAAGCACAAAGTAGCAATGCAAGGCAGGGAAAAGATACAAAAAATAAAAGAAGAAATAGTTCTTACAGTAAGTAATATAGATATTAAGTAATGCCCAAGCTTTTTATCCAAAACTTTCTCTCAAGCAGAGATCTGAACAAGACTAGAACTCTCAAATGCCAGGGCTAAGGAAAAAAAAAAGGAAAAATTGCACTACCCACGAACAGTGAATTGACCATAAGCTCCAGAAGTTACTCTCCAGTTCGGTTCGAAAGCCATTATCACCTGAAAGAGACCAGAGAGTATCAGTGATGCAGTATCAACATAAATATCTGAAGACATGAGAAAAGCAAAGCATACGAATTTGTATAACCTGAAATGGACAAGTATTACTGGAAAAAGCAGAGTAAGATTTGAGGAGCAACAATAAAATAATCTGTGCTCGGCTCCTCATAATATATCTGGTGATAGAACATACAATCCTATAGAGTTCAGTTTCCACCATATGGAATCTGGACATTCTTCCACATTGTATGGCCAACTCACAAGCAAATGGTAATTTGCCCAAGAAGCTATAACCAAGCTATTGAACTGTAAGTTAATGCCATAAAGCTCAGTACCAATTGAAATGGATGATTCGTGCCATGTTTGAAATGATTTGAGCCTGACAAATTGGTCCTTAATTAAATCAAGGATGGATTTCTTGACCGTCTTTTCATGGTACTTGTGGCAAGCATTCAACTAAATATATCGTCTCCAGTTCTACGATGGCCTGAACTTCTATACAGTGAAGTTGACGTTTCTGAAGTACATATGTGGATCTAGTGGCAGAGCTATGGAGTTTTGCACAGAGCAACAAAGAGCATAAATCTTAAGCAAGAAGGAACAGAGAGGAGCTGATAAGGAAAACATGCTAGTTGCAAAGCAATGCAGGACTCATCAGTGATAACTACCATAGAGCCATAAACATCTTGCAATTTCTAAATATCAACCACACTAGGTTAATTTCATATGACCATCATATCAGATGAAAATCTGAACGTTTCTAATGGCAATTAGAATCAGCAAAAACTCCCTCGAGCAGTAAGTTCTTGTGAAACGTCCATGGCCTCACAAACTCCAGATGCAATAGTTATGAATTACCAAAACCAACTTCCACACCTTAAAGTCTCTCGATTAATCTAATTCTACAGTATTTCCCAAAAAGTTATAATCTTAGATAAAAGGCAATGCAAGCTACATAGACATTGCAAATAGAGAGAAATTTGACATAATATGTATGTGATGACACGCAACTTTGCTATATTATTTAGTGGTGCTAACTAGTACCACATTCCCCTATCACTTTCATATTTTGACCATCTCCCAAGACAATACCTCTTTTTGGCCCAAAACCCCACCCCCTTTTCTACTGTCTGTGTTCATGCACAAGAGTGTGTAATCCATTACTATAACCTAGTTTAATTGTTCCCGTTCATAAGGTGTGTTCCCAAAATACCAAACTCAAGGCAAAAAAACAGGAGTTGAACAATTGTCTTTGGGACAAAAGGATGAGAATCCAGCCAAAGAGAGGTATTTGGACACAACTGTCACCAAGCAAAAGCACCTAAATTCGACAACAACAGCCCACATCATCAGCGATACAAAGGTCAACAAACTGAAGCTGCAAGGAATAAGAATAAATTAGATTATGCTTTCGACACACAATCCTGCTTCCTCACATTGAAACAAATATATTAATGCCACAATAATGAGAGCTTGAATTTTGTGCCAAAATTTCAAGCATGAGTAACTAGGCAGGTGAAAAGTACATCTTAACATCTTGCTTTCAAGCAAAGCCTTCTGAACAAATCAAACATGTCTTGCATACTAGAAAACGAAAACTAATAACTCAAAAACACAATTTCTTCTGGGCCAAAAATTCCTGCTTCATATAAGCATCAATTAACTCACGGATCTATCCTCCCTCTCAGAAGCATCCCCGTCCCCCAAGACCCAAAAGAAAAAAAGGAAACGCAAGTTCATCTTCTGAGGATTTAAGAGCTTGAAGATCCAATGTTTATCACAGATGTAAATGCCTAGATATCTCAAGTGAATGTTGACGGTAGTGAGAAAACATCAGGGATAAACAGATGACAAGCATGAACAGAAGTGCACAATATCAAGATAATGCATTGTACCAACCAGGTTTCGACCTTGAGAAAGATGAAGTGGAAACTTGTATTTTCGCTGGTAGAATCTAAGACTGCATTCCTTATTTATCAACCCCATATTCCTAATATTAGCACATACAAACATCTAGTTACGTAATTATGCATGCAATCAGTACATTCAAGAGACACTAATCCTATGGTTACTGAAAAGACCACCAAAAAGCAATATGAGATGAACATATCACACGAAATCCAAGCAAGATTTCACAGATAATTACCAACATCGAAAAATTTGAGAAATAGATAATGTACAATGTTCACCTCTATGCTTGAGCATCAATTACTTTGTCTTCCACATCATTTGCAGCAACAGTTATTTCACTAGCTTCAACATCTTCCACAGGGGGTTGTGCTTGCTCCTCTTCAGGTAAGGGTTCCTCCACGTAATCATTCTCAAAGGCATCAGCTGGGACTTCATAAATTCTTACTTGTGGCTTAGACGGATCCTTAACAAGAACATACTTCCCTTCATTCAATTTCATGCACAAGTCCACAATAGACTTCACAATCCCCCACATATTAGAAGTATTCAGATTAATCTGTGAAGCAAAGTCCCTTGGTTTATACTGCTGTACTGCCAGAATTACATGGTTAAAATGATCACGGGGATGAACTCGCGAGACAAAACCCAGTTTCATGTAATCTGCACTTGCTAGTAGTGCCTGTGCTGTCCACTTAGCCAACTTATTAGCATTGTTCTTGAGCTCTGTAGCCAACACAGCACCTCTCTGTGTTTCCAGCTTCTGCCTCCAGTCGACACCAGAATATTTGGAATCGAATTCATTAAGTGCATTAAGGGTCAAAAATGATCTTTGCTTGTTGATCTCATTGACACTTTGAACCTCGCATCGAGCAATGAGATGCATGTCATCATCAAGCTTCCACCGCCTGTACCTGTAAGCCACTGAGGCAACCTCCTCCCCCTCATTTGCGAATGGGTTTGGCTCATCAAAAGTAACCTTATTTCCATCCCTGATCAGAACTTGCTGTGAGAAGTTCTGATTGACATATGCTGCCTCAACGCTCAAAGAATACGCCGAGTTAATATCATCCTTGGCCTCTGGCAATGGTTCTTGGGAGGTTTCATGCACAGATAGCAGATCAAGCTGGGATCCATCTCTCTTGTCAAAGAACAATTTGTTCCCGACTCTCTGAATCACAATATCCCAGGAGTAAACAGACCTAGGTGCGCACATGAGCGCAGAAAGAATAGCATCCGTCGCGAAAACTGTTGCCTTGTCCTCGTTTGCCAACCGGCGGATGACTGGATCATCAGTTGTAGTAACCTTGAAGAAATTCCTATTCTTGAACCTACATTTAAGAAAAAAACAGAATAGTTAGCAGGGCATCCCGAACCCATTTCACCGTAGCCTTGTACTAAAGAGAACCTAGAAAGAGAACAGATCAATCCTCTAACGATACAGGCTTGACAACTCATCATTGCAAACACTCCCATATAGGTTAAAATCTAAGTCCCAAAAGCCCAATTCATCCATGTTGAACATATTCGTCCACCAAATAACCACGAAAACAGCAAAAAATTTCCGCGAGTTCTAGGCATCATGATACAAAGGACAAAGGATGCAAATTTTGCAATTAGAACAAGCCTACAGGAATATTGCAAGACGCTTCCAACATCCCAGGGAACCCAGAATGCAATTTGATTGCATCCAATTGAAAAATTCATCATCGAATTAGCTCCAATTCAAATTCGTTATAAAGAAAAGAAAAGAAAAGAAAAGAAAAACAAAATCAAGCTAACCAGATGATAGTAAATACAGGGTTCACAAAAAGGAAAGCGAAAATCACAAGGTCGCCATCGACCAACAGGCAGTACCTCTCGAGGCGTCGCTCGTTCTTCGGGGTGACGCGGTCGTAGGTCCTATCGTAGTACTCGAGGGCGCCGCAGAGCAGGAGATCCTCGGGCTCCGGCACGGCGAACGACAGCTTCGAGAAGGTCGAGAAGGGGATCTGGTCGAGCATGTTCCACTCGGGCTGTATGTCCACCGAGGACTTGAACGCCGCCGCCTCGCGCCGCGGGGCGTTGGCCCCGGGCCTGTTGAGGTTGTAGAGCCGGTCGCGGCGGGCCCGCTCCTTCTCCGCCTCGCGCTTCTTGGCCTCGACCTCCTCGTCGCGGCGCTGCGGGAGCTGGCTCCGGTGGTGCTGGTTGAACCGCCACTTAGGGCCGAACTTGGGCCGCGGCGCGGGCTTCGAGTCGACGAGCCGGAACGAGGCGTCGTCGTCGAGCGGCGCGAAGGAGTCGTCCGCCGAGAAGTCGAAGATCGAGTCCGACTGCTTGTGGCCCTTCGACTGGTTGTTGAGCGATCGGGTCCAGTCGGCGATGCGGCCGACCTTGTCCGACCGGGAGAACGGCGCGAAGGGGACGTGGTGGGGGGAGGGAGGAGGCGGGGGCGGCGGTGCCGGAGGACTCCGGCGGGCCCCAGCCGTCGGGGTTGAAGGGGACGGCGCCGACCTCGAATCCTCCGACCATGGCTCGCGATCTGGGGCGGCGGTTGCGGCGGGCGGAGAGGAAGTTGGGGTTTTGACGGTGAAGGGGAAGAGGAAAACCCTAGCTCGGTTCGGGATGGAATAGAGAGGAGGAAGAGGGGGAAATTTGCTGATTAGCCCTTGCAATGAGGCGGTTCTCTAAAAAGCGACCCCTCAACTTTGGGTTTCTCTTCAATTGAGCCCCGTACTTGGGAAGTGTGTGTCAAATAGCCCCCTGAGACTACTAATTCCTTTTTCTTTTTTTGACCTTTTGTTGAAATTTACACTTCATTCATAACGCTTCGATTCACAAAAACAAGGCAAGCTAGATTCAGAACATAACAAGTCCCACAAGGGTTGGGGGGCTTAGATAGTTTATTAGAATGCAGATTTTTTTTATAATGGGCTTTCGCAATCCAATCCGCAACTTGGTTAGCGTCACATGGACAATAAACTATTGAAACCTTTTTGTTTGGGTTGTTAAACCATTGCATTCATCAAATAAGCATCCGAGAGCCTATGGATTTTGAGATGGGTTTGATAAGCACTGAATAACGGAGGAAACTACTCCAAGACTATGTGGTCGGGCATTAATTTGGCCCGATAGTCGAGCACGTGCATCTCCCGTGTTTTTTGTCCAAGAATAAAAATATTGCAGGAAATTAAAGTTGTAAAAGAAAATGAACTCTAGAGAGAGAGAGAGAGAGAGAGAGAGAGAGAGAGAAGGGGGAGGCATAGGGGCCGGTTGGATGGTGTCCCAAAACCGGCCATGGTTTGGCGTCCCTTACAGAGCATGGGCGATTGCGCTGCCATTGTCGAGAAAAGGATGAGGTGAAGAATGTCAGGAGGTATAGCTTTAGGGGGCATAAGGGAGTCCAACGTGTAGTCAGTCACGCAAACAGCGAGTATGAGCTCGTTCTTGGTCGGAACAAGTTGGGATTTTGTGAAAGCCTCTTGACCGGTGGAAATCTGGCATTGGAGACCCTAAGGTCCACCTTTCATGGTCGGTTCGTGATTGGTACAATAGCCCAAAAATTAGGTACTCAGATGGTATTCCCTTTGTTAAGTGGGAGGAGGAGAGGCTGCTGCCAGCAAACAGCAAATATAGATTTTCTTTGATAGCACGATTCCGTGATAGGAGGCCTACTCTCTAGGAGATTGGAGAGTGGTGCTCCAAGGCATGGAGCTTGATTGGTAAGATCTCTCTTGCCTTTCCTTCCTTTTTTGTCCATGTGAAGAAACCACTAGATTTATGTTTTCTGGATTTGAGGGTTGCTAGCATTGTTTTGAAATCCTCCATCAAAGTGATGTCTTTCCTGTTTTGCCGTCCCTTTCTATCTCTTTGTTCCTTGATGAAATTGAAGTCCCCATCCCTTACTAATGAAATATCACCCAGGTAGCAAGAAGGTAAGCAGTATCGTAGCAGGTGTAGCAGCAAACCAAAGTGATCCAGAATAAGTGGTTTTGCCACTTGACGTTGTCCTTGATAAGTAAGGGGGATCAGTCTTTCAATGGGCAAAAAGTCTTTTCCGAGTATAAATTCATTTCCAAAGAATTACAATTCCGAAAAAGTATAATGCAAGAGGCCGCTAAAAAAATTCACACAATTCTCGTATAGAAACAATAGCAGCAATACGGCTTTTAGAGGGCTCTCCCCTCTCTTATATTACTTGTTGGAGTTCCCCTGTGAAGATCGATGATACCAGGAACCAAATTAGATCGACGGCACCAGAGACCGAAAATACAACAAATTAACCAGATCAGATCGAGGGTAGCCAACCGAAAGTCGATTGCTGCTAACTATTAAATGGGTCACTATGCTTAACACAAAGCCTTTTCAATCCTTCTTCACCACGGCCGAGGAAGGGGCGGATCCCGTTAGGCGTAGAGATGCTAGCTTGGGTACATGCATCTCTTGACCTCACGCCTTCCTATTTGATTCAATCAGTCGTCTGAAAGTGCTCACTAGGCTTTAAATAGAATATAGAGCCTATATTCTTATTGAATTCCTTTTATCCGAGGCCTTCCCCTTCAAAGATTCATGGCCCTGGATATTCTTTTGATGACTCCGGAACCCAAATTCAATAGACTTCTTCACTACTCCTATAGGAAGGGGTTCTCATTCCAAGCACCGGATCAATACTTTTTTTTCTCTCTTTATCATTTTGTTGGTTCAGTATTACCTCAAAATACTTATGAAATCCTTATGATAGGGTGTGATTAGTACGTAACCAAGTCTTAATTTTTTCTGAAATCACATGCATGGATTGCTCGCTGTTTAACCTATGTTTGCTCGAACTAATCCACGTGGGCTGCAGGGACTTCGAGAGGTTCAACCTTGGGCTCGGGAGATGAGTCGGCCCAAACAAGGGATGGATGGCCACCTGACGGACCGATTTTCAGGTCCGGTCAGTGGGTGTTCAATCTGTGATTGGCCCAAATCAAGACCCCTTGAGGCTTTTATTATCTATGTTAAAAATAAAAATGACAAAAAATAGATAAGTTGTTATAAGATCAATAATGAAAGAGAGATTTTTCAGTTTTATACTATATCAAAAAATGTGTTTTTTCCTTACTACCAGCGAGATAATTTTTATACGGAATATATAAAACGTATGGGTATATATGAGAATGCATTTTTCTTTAATATGCTAAAAACAAAACATATAAAACGTTTAATTATGTTAACTAAAGTAAAATAAAAAAAAGAAATTAGAATAAAAAAGGAGTGGGGCCATTACTTTGAATTGCAATTGAAAGATTAAGTGCGGTTTTGTGTTTTTTTTTAGTGTAAATGGGATTGGATGTAGTCATTTACAGGATGAAAATAGTGCTGTTCTTTTTCTTTTGGACATTATTGCTCATGGGTCTGACCAAGGTTTAGTAACGAGGCCATTATTAATTATTTTTCAAGATGGCTCGGGTCATTATTTTCCACCTTACTATATGGCGATAACATTCTCTAACTTATTGAGTTGACAAAAATAAACCGAAGAAAGCCAATTAATTAAAATCACAAATGGAATGGGTGAAAATTGTTATTTGTTGAAAATGTAAAAGTGACACATTGTCTATTTTCCAACCACGTTCATAAATTTCATTTTCTCTCTTATACTTACTAATGTGCTCAAGCTGATTTCTTAAAGGATTTTGTGCAACAAGTTTGAACCTTGTCAATAATATAAGTTAATCAACATATCTTAAATGTATTTAACCATCATCAAGAGCTCACAACTTTAACCAAAGAACTCTCTTAAAAACTTGAACTATAAAAGTGTATATTTCAAGGAGTTATTAGAGGTTGAGCTTTAGAGAGGCATCGTCAAAAAATATATATGCTACTAATACTCTAAAATTAGAATTCTGCCTACTAAATCTATAGTACATGTACCATCTTATGTAGATTAATGGATCATAAGATTTATGAGATGTTGATAAAAATCATCAGATTGACTGGTATGTATTAAAGGTATATTTTACCTTTTCATCAATTACCACTAATGAGGTCCAAATTGAGTTATATCGAACTGTTTAAATCTTAAATGCATGTAAAGTTATTTGTGGGATGACAAATGTGTGAGCCTCGGTTTTTTGGACTCCTTTATACTCATAGTAAAACAATTACTAGAAATTCTAAATTATGTTAACTGTGACGCATTTATTTTAATTTTTTTGTGACACGAAAAATCCTAAACTTATTTTGAAGTAACACATTTCCCTTTCATTAGGGTTTTGTTAGTAAATTGTTGCTGAAAATTTGTCGTAGATCTAACGTGGCGCTGATGTGACGCCATTCGGTGCTCGTTCGTTGCTGCCAACTGCCTTTTGGACCTTTGGCAGTGTTTGTCGACCCTCGCCTTTGGCAGTGTTTGTCGACCCTTGCTTCACCACCTGCCATGGCCGCTCAAGCTCGAGCCATGGCCTCAGGTTCTGCGACATGGGATCAACAATGATGGCTTTTCTTGAAGAAGTGTGACTCGAATCTTCCGGATTGCACACCTTTTGACTCTATCTCTTTCGTTTTCCTCTCCTTAATTGTCTTGAACGAGTCACAAATGACCAAAGATAGCTTCGAAGACCCTCAGTCATCAACCTCCCTCCGTGTCGCAGACCTTCTCAGGCCAAACGTCGAGCTTGACCTACCATGGTAGCTGCAAGCTTTAAAGACAGATTCAATCTCGAAGCTCGCGGCTGCCATGGCCAGATCTGGTGTGTGTTCAAGCAAGGGCTGACGAACACTCCCGGAGGAGCAGGTGGCAATGGGTAGTGACGGACAAGCGATGCCAAGCTTGAAGACAATGAATGGTAACTTCTCGATGAATAGCAACTTCGAATTTTTTTTTCTTTTTAATCTTTTTCAGATGTGGCGCCTGGGTGTTGCATATCAATGCCACTTATCCTTTAAAAAAAATTACTAATGCCATGTTAGATCAACCTTATATTTTTTTTATAGTGATGTCTAATAAAGCCTTAATGAAAGATAAATGTATCATTCTGATATCAGTTTGAAATTCTTATGTCACGAGAAAAAAATGGGCAAATGGGTTATACTCAACATAGTTTGGAATTTGAGCGCTTCATTTGTTCAATCTTGAGAGGTAAGTATACTATCAGTGTCAAAAGTTATGTACGATGCTTACTTTGGGGTCAAAAGTTTATTTTAGATCATTAAGTACCAAAAAGTTTGAAAAACGATCATTTTAATGCCAATTCCGATCTGATTGACTGGAAATTCGACGTGACACTTTTTTTAATTAATTTTTGAAGCTAATATGGCTCGCCAAAGAGTACAGTCAACATCTAAACCACAAAACGACGTCGTTTGACGTCTTTCCCCCAAGTCAGAACCCTAAATCCCCAAATTAAGAGAGAGAGAGAGAGAGAGAGAGAGAGAGAGAGAGAGAGAGAGGGCATGGCAGGGCTTCCTCGTTGTCTCTTCTTCCCCAAAGAACACCACCAGCACCAGCACTAGCAGCGACACTTGCAGCGGCATCAGCACCAACACCAGCACAACTCCGCATCCGGTTCGTTCGACATTGTTGACAAGCCCAAGCTCCTCTCCTCCTCCTCCTCCTCCTCCTCCTCTCCTCCTCCTTCTCCTTCCCCCTTTAGAAGGACCCACTTCAGCCACTCCTTGAGTAGAGCCCAATCCACCATCTCCATC
Source organism: Eucalyptus cladocalyx (assembly GCA_017140615.1). Lineage (NCBI taxonomy): Eukaryota > Viridiplantae > Streptophyta > Magnoliopsida > Myrtales > Myrtaceae > Eucalyptus > Eucalyptus cladocalyx. The sequence continues at coordinate 11,764,054 of CM029519.1, forward strand.
TACGCCAACTTGTTTCCCTTGCCCTCTTTGTCTTCTTTTTCTCTACCTTCGACCCCCCCCTTCTTCCTCCTTCTTCTCCACCCTCACCTCCTATTATTCCCGTCGCTTCTTGCCCAAGAAACAACCTCAGCCTCTCCTTGCTCACCTAGTCGAACAACTACGACGAAGGCCAAGCAACGGTGGCTAAGCACAGTGGCCGAGCGACGATGGCCAAGTGAGCTAGGTCAGCATTGGGCGATGATCGAACAAAAAAACCCTAATTTCAATCCCATATGAGCTGTGCGGCATCGTTTTTGTGAGGTCATCCACATATGATGGCAAAACGACGTTGTTTTCTTAAGAAGGACGGAAAACGATGTCGTTTGAAAGCCATGTCGATTTTTTTTAAAAAAAATATATAAAAGCCACGTAATCATTTTGGTCGGAATCTCTCGCCGATGGCACCAAAGTGATTGTTTTTCCTCCAATTTGGCACTTAAGTGATTCGACGGAAACTTTTGGCACTAAAATAAGCGTTGTACACAACTTTTGGCACTGATAGTGTACTTACCCCCAATCTTGAAGCCCATAGCTACCATGCCCAAATCTGGTGTGTTTCAAGCAAGGGCTGAACACTGTCAGAGGAGCAAGTGGCAATGGGTAGCAACGGACAAGCGATCGCAAGCTTGATGACAATGAGTAGTAACTTCTTAATGAGCAGCAACTTCAAATTTTCTTTTTATTTCTTTTTAATCATTTCAGATGTGGCATTTGGGTGTTGCCATATCAACACCACTTATCCTTGAAAAACATTACTAATGCTGTGTTAGATCAATCTTAGATTTTCTAGAGTGATTTTTAATAAAACCCTAATAAAAAATAAATATGTCACTCGGATATAAGTTTGAAGTTCTTATGTCACGGGAAAAAGAATGGGTAAATGGGCTATAGTGGACATAGTTTGGGATTTGAGCGCTTCACTTATCATTTTAATGCTAGGACATGCAGATGCAAGTTAGAAAATAAATATCCAACCAAAGTTGCATCTTAAGGCATCAATTCACGGATGTTTAATGTTGGCACCCAGATTCTTTAGTATGCATAGATGAAGCAAGCAATTTTGCCACCCCTAGTGGTCTGGTTGATGGTATCAGCTCGAGGGAATTATTTTAAACTCTGAATATGTCCAGTAGAGCTTCAAAAAAAATGCAGAAGGTGATGGCATTGCTTTATCCTTTCTGACATCTTAAATCCTCAGGAATTCAACCGGTTCCAAATCACGAGGCAAACCTAAAAATAGGACAACTATCAATGGCAAATCATATTCGAACAAAAGTTTATATCCCTCGGATCATCTTCCGAGGTTAAAGAAACTGAATTGCCATTCATATCGGAAAGAAGAAACAATTGCCGATAAAACTAAATCTGACAGCAAAATATGATCTACATGGACTACCAACTGATTTCAGATCTCACATTGGAGCCAAAGCCATGGAAAATCAGGGTTCGAATAAGTAGAACATGGAATTCCGCTTCTACACACACGAACGATCAAGTGATGATTGTCAACTCGGTTCTCACGCTGTTACAGCAAGGAAAATTCTACATCTTGAAAAATATCATCTGATAACATCAAGGCTGTCGTCCATGATATATCATCTGATTTTGCAACACATCTATTATAGAAGAAGCAGATGACAGAGCAGCTTCTAATCCAACGCATAACCTCTCCTTTCTGGGTTCTGCTGATGGTACCTCATCCACTGCATAAAACACATTACTTTTGTGAACTGAAGAATATTACTCAGTTATATGGGAAACTTATCTCTTCGCACATCTTCGTAGAAAATATTACATCAACCTCAACATCTGAAGTTGCTTAGTTGCAAGAAAGGGGTATTCTGCAATCTGTTGCTCATTTTCAAAAAGTTGACACGAAAGTCCAGGCATTTTACTTTCATCATGCTAAAATCGTACATTGGCAGGTGCTTTTCCTATTATTGTCCTGATATGTTTAACAATCTCATACCCTTCTCTCAGAACGTCAGACGTAGCTGCACTACAAAGATAGTGAACATCAATGCATTGGAAGGCTAGTGGTACAATGCATGCCCATGGAAGCACTCTTCCACTATCACAGTGAGTGTAACTATCAACTGTTCAGGCAAAAATTTTCCTATTTATAACTTTCTACAGAAGTGAAATGAAACATAAAACTATATCGTGAAATATTCATGAAATATTCCCATTAACTTAAGGCTCCCATATAGTGGGACCAGACTACTAGGGTTCTGACTGTGTACTGATTAAAGAAAGAGCGGAGTCATAGGGAATTTTTGTTTTGATAGGACAATAACGACATCCAAAAGCACTTGGTTGATTATGAACCTTTTTTCTTGTTTTCTTGCCTTATGTTGCTCTTCAACATAATTGACAATCATAAATATTCTCTCATTCACACCACATAGCAGTGTTCAATCACTTATACTTCATACATAAGCAAGTTGAGGTAAGACTCTCTATTATGCCTAAATCAGCATAGTTCTACATAGGGGCATGCTTCTGGACCTCGTTCCCAGTTGCTGTAAAGATGTGCCACTTTATTTTCCTTGATGAATATTATTCAGCTTTCACTGTATTATTGTCCTATTGCGGCAGATTACTTTGTAATCACTAGTAGAAATCAGGCTTTTGCTACAAGACCGTTCCCATTTTCTTTCGCGGAGGGAAAGTGAATGACCCACAACTAACATCAAACATATTGGGACCGATACAATGATTCCAAATTATGTTTTCAAGTTCAAAATACATGCAGCAACCTTCTTGTATCCTGGTTCTATGAGCGTGCATATACTTCTTGTGGTACATCTCTGATGAGAAAATAAATAAAATTAATGCCTCATCTTTCCCATGTATATAACTATATATTGTCGCACAGATCAGATGAAAATGTACACAAACCGTCCTTTTTCTTTCAGTTGTTCATCGTGACATATTTCATTTTCTTGCAACAAAGTCAAAATTTTAACCAAGGGCCAATAGTCTATTTAGAAAGTAAGTGTCTGAAAAATAGTATGAGTCTAATTTTTCAGCATCAAATTTTCATATTTTTTTATCATAGGAAATTAGGAAATGCTGCTGATAGTTGACGCTCTAACCGTTAACAGGAATCAGATGCTTGTTAGTCATAGAAATCGTTACCGAGGGCCAATAGTCTCTTCAGAAATCAAGTGTCTGAAAATGTCGTCTCTGTGCATTATCTTGGACACATTTCCTTAATCTCTCATATATTCTTGCAGAATCAAGACTTGGTGCACAGTCCCCGACCTACATTCACAACGCAATAGAATGCTCAAGAATCATCAGAAATCTTGCAACAACCTTCTCCAATTGCATTGGATATAATGATGTTTTTGAGAACGAACTTATACGCCTACCTCACAATGAATAGAGTGGAATGCTTTGTCTTCCAGAACGGAAAAGCTCGCATTTAAGATCTTGACCCCATCTTCATGAAGCAGACTGATGACACGATTGAACATGAACTGATGATCCAACCCAGTAATGAGAATGACCTGTAAAGACGAACCACTTTGGCGAATCTCAATTTCTGGTGAATTTGAGGCTAAATCCATCCCATTGTTCATGCTTGTATTCATCTTTGCGATCCCTAACAAGCTCTCTTTCTTTTCCTTCATCTTCTCCAAGTTAATCTGCAGCTTCTTGATGTAATTAGTCGCTTCATGAAGTTGATCCGGAAGAGATGTCACCTCCTTTGATACAGAAAGAAAAAAAAAAAAACATAGATGTGAGCTTGAAGAGATTGGTTAGTGTGAGTTTTGCAGTCTCAATTGTCTCATATAATATTTTCACCTTCCCTGCTGGATTGTTTATCTGAGATATGCTAAATTAATTCATGAAAATTCAGTAGTGATCTCAATCTTACAGATATTATCTTCAAAAATAAATTGTGCTTTATGGACATCGAATCTTGCTTCGGACTGATAATAGAAAGACTACACAAAATGAAGATGCATTAACAAATCTGTAAATCGAGAATATTTAATATAAAAGAAAATGGCAGGAGGATTTATAAAAATTTGAACATTGACTCTCAAAAAGCAAAGGAAAATCTCCTAAAAAGTAAAACGTGCAGTAGTGGCGAGAGCTCAGCGGAGAGAGAGAGACCGTCGGGCTATGATGGTGAACAAGAGAATTGAGCTGGGAATAGAGGGCCTTCATGTGATGTCGCCGGTTTCTCTCGATCAATTTCCGGTCACTTTTTGAAGAGCTAGGGCCGTTCTCCATCAAAAGTATTCCCGCACCAGCTCAACAAGAACAACAGCAACACGATAAACAACAGAAACACTTAAGTCTTTTTCAGAGACATGCTATGAACATTATATGTGGCTACGACTGCATAGTTCCTGTGCAGTTGCCTTTTTTCAGAATAATAAAGCAAAAAAGCAAGACGTGAATAAATCATTAGATGCTACAGAGAAAAAGGGATTTCTAACTTGAGGGAATGGTGGGGCACTTCCTCTTTTATGGGAGAGCTGGACCACACCTTGGTCTGTCCATTTTTGTTAACATAAGAAATATCAACTTCCGTGCACTGTGCATATTTCGGCTTCTAGAGAGATGTCAGACCTGAAAGGAATGGACCTTGGCAAACCAAATTTCCCAAAGGACAAGATAGTGTGCGAGATTAATTTTTGGAGGATTTCACATTCGAATGCTGAACCTATACACCACACGCACAGCATTTTCACCATGTCATAAACTGTCCAACATGTCACCTTCCTACCTAGAATCGAAGACTTGCAGGGTTGAAATCGAATAGGGTTTGTTCACATGGTAAAAGTGCATAGGATCAGGTGTTGAGATTCAAAGGTCCCGAGTTTAATACATCTCTTGGAAAACGCACGAACCAGGCTCCAGACTTAATCAAGATATTTTGGCAAAAGTTCTCTGTGTTTATAAGATAGGACGAATCATTTATCCACCCCGGAGTGATGAAATGCCATTTCTAGCTACCCCATTTTATAGTCACAGATGAGATCATAGTATTTAGCCAAGGAGAGAAAAGCGTAAAGACCAAGCAACATATGCCCATGTATGTAGAAAGAGGTAGACACGCATATATCTGTTGGAATTTCAACACGGTTGTGATGGTTCTCTTTAACTGAAATTATTCTTTGCCTTTTCTGCAGAACTTAAAGTGCTGCTCCTTGCATACTTATTCACCCCGTCGTTATTGTCAGTTTGATCTCATAGATTCTCTAGACTTTATACCTTGCCAATCAATATAGAAAAAGTCATAAGCTCTCTTCTCCATTATCTATAGATAAGAAGAGAATATATTAGATCGACTTGACTATATAGATACGGTGCATAATTTTGTCCCATGATTAATTGGGACTGACTTTATTTTTTTAATTGCATAAGGTATTTACCGAAATGAATCATGTGACCAAAATGAGGATAGTATAAATAAATTTAAACCGAGTAATTTCTTGATAATATAGAGACATATATGCACTCGTGGACCAAGTAGACGACGTGAGGAGGTCTCGCACCGTCCAGTGTGAATAATCTGGCATTTAGTAGGTCTTTCACATTGAATTTTGACTAGTGCGTGTAACCGTACGATAAGAAAAAGGCCGTTTTCCCACTGTGGAAAAGAACAAGATGGACCTATTGTGACGTGTCACTATCCCTGGCCCTAACCTTATCCAGAACAGAAGTTATGGTGCAGCATTTTGATTGGACGATCCTCGATCCCGTCGGGACATGTGGTTGGTTCATGGAGAAAATATTGGGTGGTCCGGGACCGCCACGTCAGCGTGGTCCCGGACCACTCACACGGCGCCACGTACGAGGGGAGGGGGACAAAAGGGAGAAAGAGGAGAGAGAGCGTCAGATAAGTGGGCCCGGTTTTCGTCCTTTGTGGGCTTCCCCATACACGTGGCGCCGTGTGAGTGGTCCGGGACCACGCTGACGTGGCGGTCCCGGACCACCCAATATTTTTTCTTGGTTCATGAGCCTACATGTGTTCCCCTAGCGTGGATCAAGGCCTTCCCAAAGATGGGTATAGCACCTGCGGATTGGAAAAAGCCCTGCTCCTCATCTCATATCCTAAAATGGCTTTTCTCTGTATTATTGTGCACCACTGAGGTCTGAAACGTCAGCAGCATCGTAATAAAGGAGTGGGAACAAGATACCCTCCCCACATAAAGTGACTTTTGAGAGAGAGAGAGAGAGAGAGAGAGAGATGACTTGAGTGGACTTGACTTATGGACGACTAGGGATGGGTCTTTGGAGTCTTTGTGGATCGTAACTTGAGGAGGAGAATTAGACACATTAGTAATCTTTGCTTTGAGCTCTTAATTAATTCAAACACATCACCAGCCTGGCCCTGCCGCTCATTTACTGTAGTAAGGAATGAAAGCATGGGGGACAATGGAGAATCGCATACCCATGCTCTCTTTATCCTCTCAAATCTTTGTGGCTACCGTGTGCCTCTTTTGAGTGATTCAATGGATGATGCCCTTCTCTTCTCGAGTCATCGAGGTCCATAGAGCACGAGAAAGCGCATCATTTAATGCTTTTATCATGCAATGTGATATCATTATTTTGTTCACCTATCTATCCGACAAGTATTTTCGTATTAAATGTAAGTTTGAAAATTATCACTAGAGATAATTATATGTAGAATCTTTTCTTGAGAAATGCTTCAATGGCCAGCTATAAACGATGTATGGGGATATAAGAATAAATGCATTCTCTGATTGTGTCCACTCTGAACGATAGCAGAGAGATTTGAGCAATGGCCGCAACTATCTCAAGCAACCTTAGTAGGAGGTCGCCTGAGCCACTGAGGACCTTGAGTATGAGGGAGCGGCCTCAGATTTATGGTTTCTTTAAAGAAGAAAGAATTAATCCCCTAATATAGATGACTATTGGAACGGGACCCTTATTGGAACTATAGCATATGTTGTGTTGCGCGATGTTTCTTTGGATAAAATTCCAGTGCTCTCGAAGGTAAATTTTTCTGGGGTACTATAGAGATAACCATTGATACCAATCTCGGTCTATTGTGATCCCTATGTCTTCTTCTTTTGAAATTTCTGTGATTACATCTGGAGTTGATTTCTGTCGTGGACAGGTACTAATAGTTAAAGTCATAGCAGATTAGGATTCCCCATGAGTTTCGTTCGCTCATAACAAAGAGGTTGTGTGGTTCTGGTACCAAAAAGGAAACAAAAACCTAGAAGAAATCATCCATTAAGACAGCTTTTGCTATGGAGTTAGATGCATAAGATGTCAAATACTGAGAAGAAGACCTTTGAGAAGCTGGCCTCTACACCATCTAAGTACAGGCACTCCACCGGTTTTATGGTGGGAATGGTTTTCATGAATTTGCTTGATTAGAATGGGGAATGTGTGAGGTTAAGCAGCATTCGGCCAGCAACATCATTAGCTTATTATCCGAAACGCCATTAGCATTTGTTGAGTGCTCTTGGTCAACTAAGATTATCTAATTTCACACACCTCTCTCTCTCTCTCTCTGCTCATTGCCCAGCTGACACCCGCCTCTACCACTTCACCGCCGGCATCCCGGTCAGCATTGCGCACTTGTCCCCGACGCCATTGTAGCCTGGCCACTGTCCCTCAGCTCAATGCTGCCGGATCCGACATTATGAGGCGGATCGGACTGGCAGCTCAGACACCCACAGAGAGAGACAGAGGGGAACAACGGCTCGCAAGGCTCAAACGAGAGCTGTGCATCAGTGAGGAGACGAAGGATTTTTTTGCTTTCTTGTTTTTCCTGGAGCGTGTGGAAGTCCTTTTGAATGTTTATTTTTAGGTTACAAATTGGTAATGAAGAAACTCATGATTGCTTGACACGCGTCTTGATAGCTTGCTGTCCAGCTATAGCTAAGCGTCGCCGGTAGGTTTAGGGATTGGGACTCTACTTGCGGATATAAAATGACCACGATATAATCATTCCCTTTAAGATGATGTCATTCTTATATCTACGTCATGAAATGATCCTCAATCTTAAAGAAATAGACCGAAAATCACCCACCAAGAACCTCAACAAACACTTACAAAGGAAAATGAAGACAGAAACCAATCGAAAGTCCATGTCCTTTGACGATTAGTTCTTATTGATTAATTACAAATTATTGATACCATCTACATACAAACCGTACTAAAATATATTTATAATCTAAAATATATTTATAATCCACCAATAAAAAGTATGATCGGCAGAAACTTCTTTTAATTAGGGATTGAGAAAACCATGATCTATAACCAAATTATTCTCTCCTCACTCCAAAAAGCAACAAACCTCATTCACCACCCACTACATCCACCTCTAGAACTCCATTAATTTTGACACTTGTTCCGTCTCCATCACCAATCGCTTTTATCAACTACCGCTCACTTCACTGATATTTAGAAGTTTATATCTGATTCCGACATATGTCAATCTCCATAACTAATCGTCAATATCATATTAGCTTCTCTTTTGTTCACATGTCAGGAGTGCTCATATCAATGATAAAAAGTTGCATAAATTACTTTAATATATGAAAGATTCTGAGAGCACATGTGTTCATGCTCATAGGCAAACTTCGTCGGGTCCCGACCTCATGTAACATCCAAAAAGAGAGGAAAGGAGAGGGAGAGGGTGGGTGCCAGTGGTGGGAATGGTGACTATAATTAAAAGAGCTAGCGGTGAGAATAATGATTGCTAGTGACAATGTAGGTAGGGACAAGTTGAAACTAATATTAGCATTGGGAGGAGTAGAAAAACCCTTATACCTTCATTTGGGGAGATTGCCAAGAGGGAGTTTAAATTTGAACTAGTCAACCTATACATCTGAACCCATCTTTATTTAAAAAAATTTAAATCATTAACTCCACATCAATCTCCTTGGCTCTACAGCCAAGCTTGGCAAGAAACGAAGGAACACCATTCTAACTTATTGATTAGGTCATGTCCGCAATTCAACATACTAAGAGTGAATCACTAATCAATTATTAGTTATGATATCAATTGTTGAAACAATGTAGTACAAGCTCGATACATTCACTTGGGGGGTTTACAAAGAGGGAGTCAGAGTCCGTCAACTTATTGAGTTGGACCCAAATTTGCTTAAAAACTTAAGTCAATAAGTGATGAACCAATTACAATATATTAACTACTCCACCTTACATCACATCCCTAGTTGAGATTTCTTTTCCATAACACCTTTACACATTTAGCTCAATAATTAGTAAATTGATTATTAAAGCACCAAAAAACAGGGGGAGAAAAGTAAAGAAAAGTGAAAAGATACCTGTCACGAGATTAAATGTGTTGATATGTCATTCTCTTGATTGCAAAATAATTGTCAATAAAACCTTTTACTCATGTGCTGCGTGCAAATTGGATTCCTTGACGAAATATGTTTAACAAAAAGTTATTGTTTGATTTCTATTAAAGGAGACAAGTTTCACGACGGTTCTACAGAGGAAATATCACAGACAAATAAGGAAATTAAGAACTTTACTTCAAACAGAATTGCACAAAAGCAAACCATGCCAAACTCAATAACAAAGCTTGAAAAATACGGTTACTTATAAGGAATTGAAGGTAAACGAACTATGGCAGTATTTAATGAAGGATGAAACTTGAAAACACAAAAATGCAATAGCAGAATTTAATTGACAATGTGAGTTTAGAAATTGAAAGTACAATGCAGGAAAGTAAAAATAATTAAAAGACAATAGATTTGTTTATTTGTGTGCAATTTTTCTAGTAGACAAAAGATGGTATTTATACATTATCGATTAACCCCATTATTGATAATATGTTGCCTTTGTTGGTAATCTGCCGCCCTTTCTAATCAACCCATTATCGATCATCGTTAACTGAACGCCATTGTATATTGACAAGTGGTCTGGATTGGTCATAGATGTGCATCAATATCAATAATAATCCTTGTGATCATCGACAATGGGTCACATGCTTAATAATACCCTACACTCTATTCACGTGCTTTATCCATATCGACCACTTGGCCAATTTTTTGTACAAACATTATGATTGATTCTTAAACTTCGTCCACTATTATTATCCTTTGGTCCTTGACTTTAAGAATGAGGTTTGCCTCCCCAAATAATTTAGGTTTTGGGCAGTTTTGGCGGTCGATCATTCCAGACATGTCATATTTAGCTTATAATTGGTGCAAATGAATCAGAAGAACAATATAAAAAAATTAAAAATTTGGGGATAGAATCTTTACTTTCAAGGTCAAGCGACAAGCTTTAGTAAGGTGATATTGTATGGATCATTTTCCTAGATTTATTTTATCAATTAGCTTGCATTGTGTTTGACATATACAAAATGTGGGTTTTCTGAAATTATGAGGTGCTTATTAAAAAAGAAAAAGAAAAAAAAGATTAAAGCAATAAGGATTTTTATGCACGGATTCGTGAGATCATGATATATTTCTCCATGAATATCGTGATCTTAATAGCCTTTGTATATAGAAAAAGTAACATTGCGGTACCTCTCGTATGGGAAATGTTAAAAGACGGCCCAAGGGCCCATAATAAGCCTCATTAAGTATGTTTTGAAATATAAATTTTTCATCTCAAGTAAGCAACTTCCTTGAAATGGGTACTTATTCAATTTCGACTAGAACAAAGATCCTGTCAGGATGAACATTTTGAGAGAGATCGGCGTAACTATACTCCCCCTTTAGGTTTCATTTTATCATATGGGTTTCAAATCTATTATGAACAGTTCAATTTGAGTCATAACTACTTAGTCCACTTATAAATGAGCGAGCTTGTCACTACAGTCTCTTCAATATATTAGAAGACAGGAAATCTCTTCACATGAGGTAGTAGATACTCAAGATACAAGCTTGATGGAAGGATCGCTCACAATACGACTCGAACTTGTGACCTCATGAAAAATAATGTAACTTCTTTATCATTGAGCAACTGCAGTCGGTAGTCTATCTTTAATTAGTTTAGCAAGTGCCCACCGGGTGCTCTTTCTTATGCAAATTTAAATAATCAGTGCGCCATAGGAGTACCAACAAACGGCAATTGGCCCAAAAAAGCTATCAACAAATTCAAAGTACGAATTCAATAAATGACAAAGGAGCCCAAGAAACCTTTCGGAGGATCGGCCCAAGCCATTTGCTTTGATATGCATAGTTCGAAACTTGAAAAACCCTTCACCAACTCGAGCAGGGAGTCCACAGATTTTAGGCCGGGTGTGTAGTACATCAACACCGGAACCGGTCTTGTCCCCCTTGTTTAAAAAAAATCCGTTTGATGCTTTTTAAAACAAAATTGATTTTTGACCAAAAAGGGCTGGCGGTCTATGCCATATTGACGTCGAAAATAGGGATGTAACAAGAAATGGCTAACTCAAACCCAATGCATTTAATAAATGAGTCAAATTGATTTGACATGGTTTACAACATGCCTGATAAAATCACTTACGTGACATGGTTAACATAATTATTGAATGTGTGACCATGTCAAGCGTTGGCACGGTTCGATAAGTTAACCAATTTATGAATATATGTTGACTCGTGTACATGATAAAAATAGAAAATATGTCTATACACATTGACTAGTTTAAACAAGTTCAAAACATTTCAACGTACCTTTAGACGGTATAATCATTAATCACTTTACATCTATAACATATTTTTTCAAGTTCGGTTTTTTCTTCTTCTTTTTTCTATATTCTATTATTGTTGTATCCATTAATAATTTTTTATTCTACTATTGATTCTTTAATCATGGATGTTATTTTCATAAACTTATTTGATAAGATAAAAGTCTTCGGATTTGATTATTAAACGTGTCTAATTGTAATGCGTTTAAAAAATGACAAGTCAATATTAACTTAAATGCGCTGAGTCTGAGAAGATTAACTCGCGAAGCACACGATTTTCGATCTTGCCACCCTGTTTATGACATGGATTCGTTTATGCCAATATTCAAAACACATTCAATATATTTTTCTTTAATGATATCGTGAGTCTAAATTTAAAATAGAAAAATGATCTTAAAATACGAAACACAAAACATTGTAAGCGACTGTCTAGATGTAAAAATAGTTTTATTTTACTTAAATTGTACATCGTTATCAAACTTGTCGTACGTAGCATTATTTACACAACTACTTTATCATTTCGGATTGAAATCGGCTAGGCCACCCATTGAACTTAATTAGTATAAGATTATATTTACCACATCTTGATTTCGACGTCCTCCGCACAACTCCTTCCATATAAGTTATAATGAATAATAAAATAAGATAATTTCAAGTTAACCAATTTATAAATATGCGTAGACTTGTGTACATGATAAAAATAGAAAATACATCAATACTCACGATAACCGGTGTTAACAGGTTTTAAAATGTTTGGAAATACTTTGAGACAGTAAATCGTTAATTTTTTACCTCATACTACATCCAGAATGTATTTTTCAAGTTAGTATTTTTCTTTTATATTCTATTATCGCGGTATTCATAAATCAGTCTTTATTCTACTATGCATGTTATTTTGATAAACTTTTTTTTTTGGTCAAGAAAGGAAATATTATTTATAGGGTAGCAAAGTACATTGCGCTGCAAGAGCATCCGAAAGAAGTAAATCAAGGAGAAGAGGGGGAGGGGATTCGGCCCAAGACGAGGACAGGGAGCCCTTGTTATGGGATCTGGCGGCCCAATCAGTGACAAGTGTTGGCTTCCCTCTTGCAAAACCTCATTTGCACGCTTCGAAAAAGGCGATACAGAGCGGCTGCTTCGTGAACAAGAGGACGGATCTCCCATGGCGGTTCTTGCTTGTTGTTTATGGAGTCTACCAGGAGGAGACCGTCCGATTCAAGTAGCAGAGGCGTGTCAACCTTTCCTTGCTGCAAAAGATGACATAAAGCAGCAATCAAGGCCTGGGATTCCGTCTGTAACGATGACGACACTTGCACAGTTCTGGTAAAGCCTTCTTTCTGATATAGCTAGTATAAATACCTAGAGGGGGTGAATAGGTATATAAATGATTTTTCTTGATAATTGCAAATCTAGACAGTTGATAGATTTGAGAAACGATAATCAAAGTAAGCGAGAGAAGGGAAGAGAAAATTGAACACGCGGTTTATAGTGGTTCGGCTTATTTCAAGCCTACGTCCACTCTTTTCGCACTAACATGCCTATTGGCTGGATTCACTATGAACAAAGAGATGTTATAGCGTTGTTCTTCCTTGATTTCTCGTGTAGATGATCTACCACACTCGCTCAAGGTATCACTAAGTATAGACGCTCTTTGTGTATACAATTTCGCTCAAAATGTATCAACTAATAATCAAGGTGCTTCAGACTCTGGAATTTCTCTATCGATCATGCACTAAAGCAACTAGAACGTCTTCCTTTTATACTCCTTTATGCCATCATACCCATTGACACTTACCAAAGAAATTCCTCCAATCTACCCGTTGGACGGAATCAATCAAGCAGATCATTCGAGCTATTAAAGGAATCAGACGATAGCTCATCAATCATGTTCGCCCATACAACCAGGATCTTGGTTTCCAAGAATAGAACCTTCCAAGAATATTTCGTCGACCATCGGATCTTCAAACGATCTTGATTACGAATAAAAGAATCCGTTATATTTATCCAGCCAAAAGATCTTCTCCCGGAGGATAGGACTAAATCCTTAACCAAATACTTCGGCTCTGGATTGCCTTCGTCCTTTGGATTAGAAAAAGCTGTCAATGAGAATAGTCTTGAGTCTTGAGTCTTAAGTCTTGAGTCCGGTGATCGAAAGTCTTCGGACTCTAAACAAAAGGTCTGCAATTATCCAGACTAGACCGATAGAAACGTTTTGTCGGCTTCAAAATATTCGGAAAGATTTCTCCAACAATCTCCCCATTTTTGATGGTGACAAAACTTTCTGTAGATTTGAACAACTTTGATCTGCAAAACATTACTCAAGCAATATAGCTATCTCATAAAGATTAATAAATCAACCAGACTCGCATCACAGAAAATCGGTTAGTCTTTCATGAGTAAGACCATACAACAACACTTGATATAAATGCAAATAGCATCAAAATCAAGCATCAAAAGTTCACACCCAAGTCATACTAAAAAACAAACATTCAACACACAAAAAAAATTTAAAGTCAAAGTTTAAAGAGTTCAAATTGCAATTCTCCCCTTTTTGTCATCATTAAAAATGTGAGAAAAGAGTCAAGTCTCGCTTGGGAATGCGCACAATCTGGAAATCTCCCATCGACTATACGATGTCTTCCAACCTCTTCAAGTCTTCCCGTAGATGAGCCACCTCTTCTCCTTTGGCATTGGCTTGAATTTAAAGAGCGAGGTCTTTCATTTGATCCGCAAGGATAATAGAAGATGCTTGTCCAGCATTCTTCAGGACTTGAAGTTCACAGTCCAGAGCATAGATTTGACCCTGCATTTCCAGAAGAACATCAAGGATACGACGAAAATCTGCTGTATTGTCCGTCTGTGTGCTCGCATTTGTTCTCTCGGATGGAGTGAAGGTAGACGATGGAATTTCGGTGGGATCGAGCAAATTTGGTATTGACGTATCATGTCCTTCCTTAGGCATTTGAGAAGCCTGAAAATCTTCTGGATTTGCTGGTGAGCGACTCACACCTTCATTGTTGATAGAATGCGGTGTAGTCCTTTCTTGCTCGCCATCTCCCCCTGTCTCTAGGACCTCAATTGGGGAAGAGTGATGGTCATACTCTTTAGCGTCTTGATTCCCTTTCTCTCCGGCTTCATCTGCAGACTTTTCTTTCTTGCTTCTCCTTCTTCTTGACTTCTTTTCTTCGTCTTCTTTCTCTTTCTCTTGTTGCTCCTCTGCTTCTCTGTTCTTTGCTTGTCCCTCTTCTTCTCTCTATTCTTTTTCCTCTACTTCTTTTGCTTTCTCTTGTCATTCTGTTGATTCAAGTACAGAACGTCTGGTTCTTTTCAATGCAGAGATAGTGAGATCTTCCTCTTCATCTTCATCCTCCAAGATAAGAGTTCTTTTCTTTTTGGATGGGGCACTCATGGGCTCCTTCCCTTTTCTCTTTGATGCAGAAGATCGGAGTCTTCACTTTGAACTTCTCCATTGCCTTATTAAGCTCTTTCGACGCATTTTTGTCAGCATTTTTAAACCCACCACCATTCTATCGCATGGTCGAACAAAAAGAGTATGTGGAGGTTCAATGTTCAAGTGTCTGAAGATCTTGGTCACAAGACCTGGGTAAGGCAATTGGCTCTTGTCCTTCACCATTGCTCTGTACATGTGAAAGAGAATGGTGTGAGGGAGAGAGAACTTCTTCCCTAAATTGATCGCATACGTCAATTTCGCCTCGGAGTTAGACACGTCAGTCTTGGATGTAGACTTTGGCCTGATACGAGTTGATCACAATTTTGTGAAGCAAAATGTTGATGGCACGCATTCTTGTGTAGGTAATTCTTCCCTCTCGTATTCTGTCTTTAACAAGCTCCAATGTGGTACGAGCAATCGAAACATTGATTGGGTGATAGCGTCCTCTTTCAACTCCAATTATATCTGCCAACATGTCCACATCTACCCCATAGTCTTGGTCTCAAACAATGAAGGATATTCTATTCACATCTAAAAAGCTAAGATTCGAATAGAAGTATGCTGTCAATTGCGCATAACCGTCTGTGGTATCGGAGCAAATTTGCTCAAGTTGAAGAAGATTGAACTTCTCCCTTAAGTTCACATTAATGGCATCCAAAAAATCGAAATCAACACTCCTAGGGTTTATTACCCCTCGTTTCAACAGTCTGAAGAACAGATTCTCTTGTTCCTTCAATTTAAATAAATCCATCATTTTTCCCTTCACCTTCGCAGCAACACCCATTCTAGGTTGAAATTCAAGGAACATTTTATCATCATCGTTCCCGTCAGTCGGATTCAGTCCCGATACACGAGGATCACTTGGAATGTTCGCAAGTGCTTCCTCAGCCTTTCCTTTGGGAGCAATTCCCAAATCCTCAATTTGTCGCAAGAAGATATACTCATTCCCATAATTCTTATCTTTAAGGAAATCATCTATGTAGTTCAGCGGAGTCCCAGTGCTTTTCAACGCACAATAGAGCTTGTAAATAAAAGAGGGTTTTTGGACTCTTATAGGGTCTGCGTCCTCGATTATTTCTTCCTCCGGATGTTGACCCGTACTTTGTGGGGTAGATGGTGAAGAGTGACTTTCGGTGGAGAGTGAATTGGGCTCGTTCGACTTCGGTAATTCTTCCTCTTCGGTGAGATCAAAATGGGTAGGCCCCTCCCTCATTCTCTCGTGGTCCCCGTTCGCGATTCTTGAAGACTTTCTCGAAGAAGACATCCTTCCTTGTCGTTGAAAGATTCCTTTACTCACTTTCCCAAGAAAAGATGACAACTTTTCTCGAAGATGAACACGAAGTAGAGACAAGATTGGGAGGAGAATGCCTTTTTAAGGTTTTGAAGTTTAAGCGAGGAAAATATATATATATATAACTCAGTTTAAAAAGGAAAAAAACCAATCGGCACAAAGGAAAGTGAACAGTCGCCTTTTTTCAAAATCGATAATTGCCAAATAGAAGTTAATTCTTTTGAAAAGACAAGATTCCGCTTTTCACATAAATTATAAATTAACTGAACTAATGATCGTACCTTTCCGAGATTGAATATAATAACAACTTACAGTCTATAGCCATGAATGTCGAGCAGTCGAGGGTTGGAGAGTCTCTAGACTTTAACTTCCTCAAGTTTCAAAATGTTGAGTCCGGAACGGATAAAATCGAATTGATTCTTCTCCAAAGGCTTTGTGAATATATCCGCTAGTTGATTTTTGAATCAACAAATTGAATCGAGATTTCTCCATTTTGAATATGATCTCTAATGAAATGATGTCGAATCTCTATATGCTTTGCTCTTGAATGAAGAATTGGATTTTTAGTGAGATTGATTGCGCTGGTGTTGTCACATCTAATCTCTGTGCATGAGTCTTCAGTTCCAAAGTCTTGTAGCTGTTGTTTTATCTATAGAATTTGCGAACAGCAACTTCCAAGAGCTACATACTCCGCTTCTGTTGTTGAGAGAGCCACAGTGCTTTGTTTCCTTGAAAACCAAGACACTGTCCTGCTTCCAAGCAACTGGCAAGTTCCCAAAGTGCTCTTTCTATCAACTCTACAACCGGCCAGATCTGCGTCTGAATATCCCGGAAGATTAAAGTCTCATTTCTTAGGATACCAAAAACCGATGCTTGAAGATGAAGCAACGTATTTGATAATACGTTTCGCAGCACTGGGATGGGATTCTCTAGGATCTGATTGAAACCTAGCTGAACCAATGATGCTCTGTACAGCTTTTGATCAACTTTCTTCCCTTCTTCATCTTTGTCTATCTTCAAAGAACTTGACATTGGTATGTCGGTCTTTTTGCACTTTTCCAGTCCAAACCTTTTGACAAGATCATTAGCATATTTTTCTTGATAAATAAAAGTTCATTCCTTCAATTGTTTTACTTGAAGTCCAAGAGAGAATGTTAACTCTCCCATCATACTCATTTCAAACTCATCCTGCATAGACTTAGAAAATTTCTTGCACAAACTTTCATTAGAGGATCCAAAAATAATATCATCCACATATATTTGAACAAGTAAAAAGCTTTTGTTTTCCTTTTTGATAAATAAAGTAGTATCTACTTTACCTTTGACAAAACCATTATGTATTAAGAACTTACTTAGTCCGTCGTACCAAGCTCGAGGTGCTTGCTTTAAACCATACAAGGCCTTTTTCGTCCGAAGACCGAGTCGGCTTCTTTGGGTCTTCAAACCCGGTGTGTTCCACATAAACTTCCTCATGGATAAATCCATTTAGGAAGGCACTTTTGACGTCCATTTGGAATAACCTGAAATTTTTATAACAAGCAAACGCAAGTAATAGTCGAATAGCTTCTAACCTTGCTCTTTTGGTGCGTAAGTCTCATCGTAGTCTATTCCTTCTTCTTGCGTATATCCCTTGGCCACGAGTCTTGCATTGTTTCGTACGACTTTTCCTTTCTCATTCATCTTATTCCTGAACACCCATTTGGCTCCAATAACAGCTTTACCTTTTGATTTAGATGTCAATTCCCAGACATCATTAATGTTGAACTGTCTAAGTTCTTCTTGCATAGCTTCAATCCAGCTTTCATCAGATAAAGCTTCTTCTATGCTCTTTGGTTCAATTTCAGAAATGAGAGCCCAAGACTAGACTCTTCACGCCTTTTGGATCTTGTGCGAATTCCTTCATTAATTTCGCCGATAATGAGATTTGGGATGACCTGGACTTATGCTTCCGATTCTGGTTGATTTGTCTAGTTGATGATCTCTTTCTTTATTTGAATCTTCACGAACAGCTTGATGCTGATCTTCCCAGTACGAGATGCTTCTTGAGTTGAAAGCTTTGGAGGGTGGAGAGCGGTTCGAGACTCTTCATGATGAGTCGATGGATTCATCTTGCGTAGAATCTTGAAATTTGACATTCATTGACTCCTCCACAGATCGGCTCTTCTTGTTATAGACTTTGTAGGCTTTGCTTGATGTAGAATATCCAAGAAAGATGCCTTCATCGATCTTTCTTCAAATTTACCAACTCGATCTTTTGCATTTTTCAAAATAAAGCATTTGCAACCGAACACATGAAAGTATGAAACAATAGGCTTCTTACCTTTGAATAACTCATAAGGGTTTTCTCTAGAATAGGTCTTAAGAAGACTCTATTGATGATATAGCACGCTGTTGAAACGACTTCAAGGCCAAAATCGTGAAGAAATCTTACTTTCAATTAAAAGAGTTCTAGCCATTTCTTGAAGAGATCTATTTTTCTTTCCACAACTCCATTTCTTGAGGAGTATATGGAGAGGAGAACACATGCTTAAAGCTAGATTCATCACAAAATTTTGTAAAATCTTGATTTTCAAATTCACTTCCATGATCTGTTCTTAGACTTGAGATAACACATCCTTTTTCATTTTGAACATTTTTGCAAATTTTTCAAAAACATTTTGGACTTTTGCAAGGAAATATACCCAAAATTTTACTAGACAATATTTCTTACCTCCAATGCTCGGATTCGGTTGGTCCGAAGAGATCCATATGAATCGTAGTACATGATTAGTAGAGACATGATTTATTGGCTTAAATGAATTTCTTATTCCTAGAATACATGGAGTGAATGGATCAGATTTTTGGTAAGGTAATTTGGGTAGATCATCAAGCTACTTTGATGAGATTTTGGTTAATTGCTTCATGTTGACATGACCAAGCTTTTTGTGCCATAGCTTGCTTCGTCTTGAATTGAGATCAGACATTGCGATTCATTTAGTTTCACATCCAGAAGGTAGATATTTCCATTACTTGAACATGTTCCTTCTTGAAAGAAGATCTTAAAACCAGTATCACACAATTGGCTAATGCTGAGAAGATTGTAATTGAGTCTTTCCACTAGGGAAACATTACTTATTATGAGATTTCCAATTTTCACAGTTCCAAATCCCACAATACTTCATTTGATGTTTCCTCCAAATGAAACTTTTCCTCCATTTACTTGAACAGGCTTTATGAAGCAATTTGAGTCTCCTGTCATGTGTCTTGAGCATCCATTGTCAAGATACTACTTTACCTTTTTCTTGACGGAGACCTGCATTTAAAAGAAAGTCTCAAGCTTTCTTTGGTACCCAAATTTTCTTGTGTCCTTTGGTGTTAGTAAGATAAACAGTATTAGCCCATACTTTCTTAACAGGTTTCCAAACCATAGGACACTCTTTTTCAAAGTGATCCGGACTGTTACACTTTGAACATCTGAGGGCATTTCGACCTATAGACTTTACAAAAATTTTCTTGAAATGATTTTTGTAAGCTTCTCTCAAGGGTCTTTCCTTAATTCTTTCTTTTACTTTAGGAAAATCAATCAAGGGAATTGTTTATGCTGTCATACCTAGACCGGACTTATTGAAGTAAGGTCTTTGAGCTGAAAGAATTTTTTCAAGTTTTTCGGACCCTATTGAAAATTTCTTAGAAATATTTGATAGGTCAGTTTTTAAAAAGGCATTTTCTTTCAAAATATTATCTTCATTTCCTTTAAGAGTGAAAACATTCAAGTCTAAAATTTTAACTCTTTCTTCTAAACCGTTTTCCTTTTGTTTTAGAGCTGGGATTTCCTTTTTAAGTTCGGAAATTTTTTTGAGAGAAGTCTTAAGACTAAAACACAGTTCATCAATATATTTAGAAACTTTGACAGGAATTTTAAAATTACTTGCCTCAAATTCACTATCTGAGTCTGATCCAGAATCTAAGTCTGAGTCTGATTGTGCCATCAAACATGGGTTGGCATATTCATTGTCACTTTCTTCACACTCGTATCACTCCGTGTTTCGGCTTTGAGAGCTTTTGAAACTTTTCAGCTTTTCCTTTTTCTTCTTCAGAAGAGGACAATTGGGTTTGATGTGTCCCTTTTTCTTACATTCAAAGCAAACTACATCTTTGTTTGGTTCCTCATCAACAGACTTGGTCTACTATCTTTGAAAACTTTGTTTCTTTGAGTTGAACCTTCTTCCTTTTCTATTCAGTTTTCTGAATCTTCTTATCGTGAGAGCAAGCTCCTCATCGTCCAAATCATCTTGAGAATCGCATCATCGAATCATCATTTGATTTTAATGCAATGGATTTCTTACCTTTTGAATCTTCGTCTTCATTAATTCGTTCCACTTCATAAGACTGAAGAGTTCCAATCGGCTCGTCGACGAGATAGTGACATAATTCTTTGCGTCTCTCTTATTGAAGTCTTTATGTGATTCCAATCCTTGGAGAGTCCACGCTTGTTAGCTTGTTTACCTTCATGGGATCAGAAATTTTTTGTCCTTGATTCTCAAGACCATTGACAATATCGTAAAACGGCTAAACATGTCGGTTATAGATTCTCCCGATTTCATTTTGAAGGCTTCATATTGACCGAGGAGAATGTTAATTCTGGTTTCCTTCACTCGATCTGTTCCTTCATAGGTGATATGTAATCGGTCCCAAACTTCTTTTACGTAATACAAGAAGATATTATGTTATATTCAGTTGGTGACAAAGCACAATATAAAGAGTAAATTGCTTTTGCATCGAGTGCTTGTCTCTTGATTATCTCTTCCGAGTCATTATTGGTCTCAACGTTTCTTTCCCTCTTTCGAGACCGATGTAGCTGTAGGAGTAATTCTTTTTCTACAACGTCCCATTCCGAGAGGATCCTTTGATCGTAGGAAAGCTTTCATCTTGTTTTCCGGATGTTGTAATCCTTTCCATCAAAGTAGGGTGGTGCGGTAATGCTTTGCCCTTCCATCGCCCTGGTGCTAGCATACTAGCCATGGATCTTTTACTCTGAAGTAAAACACTTCAAATAAAGTGAGTACACGAGCTCTGATACCAATTGATATAGCTAGTATAAATACCTAGAGGGGGTGAATAGGTATATAAATGATTTTTCTTGATAATTGCACAATACTAGACAATTGATAGATTTGAGACAAACAATAATCAAAGTAAGCGAGAGAAGGAAGAGAAAATTGAACACGCGGTTTATAGTGGTTCGGCTTATTTCAAGCCTACGTCCAATCTTCTGCACTGACAGCCTATTGGCTGGATTCCACTATGAACAAAAAGATGTTACAGCGTTGTTCTTCCTTGATTTCTCGGTGTAGATAATCTACCATACTTGCTCAAGGCATCACTAAGTATAGACACTCTTTGTGTATACAATTTCGCTCAAAATGTATCGACTAATAATCAAGGTGCTTCGAGACCGGAATTTCTCTATCGATCATGCACTAAAGCAACTAGAATGTCTTCCTTTTATACTCATTTATGCCATCATACCCGTTGACACTTACCAAATGAATTCCTCTAATCTACCCGTTGGACGGAATCAATCAAGAAGATCATTCGAGCTATTAAAAGAACCTGACGATAGCCCATCAATCATGTTCGCCCATACAACCAGGATCTTGGTTTCCAAGAATAGAACCTTCCAAGAATATTTCGTCGACCATCGGATCTTTAAACGATCTTGATTACGAATAAAAGAATCTGTTATATTTATCCAGCCAAGAGATCTTCTCCGAGAGGATAGGACTAAATCCTTAACCAAATACTTCGGCTCGGATTGCCTTCGTCCTTTGGATTAGAAAAACTGTCAATGAAAATAGTCTTGAGTTTTGAGTCTTGAGTCTTGAGTCGGTGATCGAAAGTCTTCGAGACTCTAAACAGAAGGTCTACAATTATCCAGACTAGACTGATAGAAACATTTTGTCAGCTTCAAAATATTCTAGAAAGATTTCTCCAACACTTTCAACTGTCCGGTATGATCCCTGCAAATAAAGGCGATAGATCCCTCTGTATGACCTAAGTTATATGCTCCATCAAGATTAATTTTCAGAGTACCCGGATCGGGGGATTTCCAAATAAGGCAAAGCTTGTCTCGATTCTTCCCTGTTTTGTTCTGGTGCAGATCGCAATGTTGAATAGATTGAACAAGGGTGAGTGCAGCTTGGACAATAAAGTCAGGATCTGGTTGCTGATTAGAGAAGATGGCCCTATTTCGAGCCTTCCAGACCTGCCAAAAAACTGCTACAACCGTCTCGAGATCAGGTTCTTTTCTTTTCTGCAATATACGGTCTGTTATCCATTCATCTATGCGTCGAACTGATGTGTCTTGAATCTGTATGCCTATGAGAGAGTGTGACCATATGAACTTGGTCCAAGGACAGAACAGAAAGAGGTGTTCGATTGACTCAGGTTGTTGAGTTAGGCAAATAGGACAGATGGGATCAGTACTAATGCGGCGTCGAAATAGGTTTTCTTTCGTGGGCCATGCGTTATGACAAATAATCCAGAGAAAAACCCTAACCTTTGGTGGCAGTCTAAGTTTCCATATCCGCTTCCAAAGATGTGAAGGCTGTTGGTATGAGGATGAAGCTTGCTGCATAAAGTTGCTTGTTTCTACTTGCCTGATTGAATGATAGCTGCTTCTGACTGTGAACTGGCCATTAGTTGTTGCCGTCCATATGATTTTGTCTTCAGTATAATTAGGTCTCATTGGAATTTTGAGAATTTCTTCTGTTGTCTGATCATCATAGAATTTATTCAGAGTAGCGATATTCTAGTTATTAGAATGTTGTACCAGTAGATCAGCCACCAATGTTGGTTCTTCTTTCTGCACAGGACCGCCAAGAATTCCCCTAGGAAGCCACTGATCCTCTCTGACTTTGATTTTTGAACCATTTCCTACCGACCACATAAGATTAGGTAGCATAACATCCATTCCTGACATAATGCTCTGCCAGCCCCATGAAGGGCGGGCACCTTTTTGGGCCTAACGGAAATCTTGTGAAGGAAAATAAATGCCCTTGAACAATTTACTCCATAGAGAGGAAGGCTGCTGGACTATTCACCATGCTTGTTTTGCAAGCATTGCCTTATTGAAAGCCACAAGGTCTCAAAAACCCAATCCTCCCAATGCCTGTGTGCTTTTTAAAACATCCCATCGTTTCCAATGAATACCCACTTTCCGACTATTATTCTGCCACCAGAAACGAGCAATCTTTTTCTCAATAGACTTGCATAAAGAAATAGGAATTTTAAAAGCAGACATAGCATATTGTGGAATGGCTTGCACGATAGTCTTAATTAGGACCTCCTTACCACCCTTAGATACTAAATTCTCCTTCCATCCTTCCATTTTCGAAGTCACTCTACCCAAAAGCCAAGCAAACATCTCTCCTTTCGAACACCCCTAATCAGAAGGAATGCCTAGGTATTTGCCCGTTCTTTCCAGCAAAGGAATTCTTAGTTCAGTAGCCAGATTATCTTTGAGACTCCCCGGACAGTCCTGACTAAGGAAAAGACCTGACTTATTCCTATTGATACTTTGCCCCGTAGCTAGACAATATTGATTTAGAATATCGGACATGTTCTGACATTCTCGTATTGTACCATTTAGAAAGAATATAGCATCGTCGGCGAAAAATAGATGAGAGAGAGTAGGACTCCACCTGTTAATTTCGATACCTTTTAATTACCCTATGTCAACAGCCTGATGGATAAGAGTTGAAAGGAGATTAGTCAATAGAATGAATAAATAAGGGGATAATGGATCTCCTTGACGAAGTCCTCGCGTCGGATGGAAATATTCTAACTGCTGACCATTGAGTTTAATACTAATAGTTACCGTTGATATGCACTGATAAATCCACTGAACCCATCGGGAATGGAAACCGAGTTTGAGTAGGTAAGCCGTTAAAAAATCCCATTCCACCCTGTCGTATGCCTTCTGCATGTCTATTTTTAAGATTGCCGGGAAATTTCGTCTTCTTTTCCGAATTTTAATTTGATGGAGAATCTCCTGGATGATCAGGATATTGTCCTGGATTTGTCTTCCACTCACAAATGCCGTATGTTCAGTTGATATCAATTGAGGTAGGAACGGTTTCAAACGGTTAGCAATAACTTTGGAAATAATTTTATAAGTGTAATTACATAGGCTGATAGGATGGTAATGGTCCAAACTTTCAGGAAGAGGTTTCTTCGATATCAAAGCAACAGTAGTCTTATTAAGATCTGGAGGCATCAAACCTGAATGAAAGAAGTTTTGAACCGAAAGAACTAACTCCTCCTGTAGAGTGTCCTAGTTGGATTAATAAAACAGTCCGTTCAATCCATCAGGCCTCGGGGCCTTGTTCGCGCCTAGCTGAAAGGTAGCAATGCGGATCTCTTCCTTTGTTACCATAGCTGTGAGGGAGGCATTCATATTAGAAGTTACAATGCAGGGACACTGAGCAAGTATAGGATCGAAATCACGATAGCCCATTATTCTGTAAAGTTCAGAAAAGAAAGTCTGAGTCATCTGTTTAAGAGTGGTCTCCTCTCGTACCCATCTCTGGTCGTTGTCTAGTAACATGGTAATGCGATTCCTTTGCCTTCTTTGGATGGTGGTTGCGTGGAAGAATTTTGTGTTGCTGTCACCCCATTTTAACCAGCTTATTCGGGATCTCATAGCCCAATACTACTCCTCTTACTGCCAAAGTTTCTGAATTTCTGATTTGATTTTTGTTGCTATCTCTTTGACCAGCAAAACGTCTTCAAATTTGATTATTAAACGTATCTGATCATGATGTGTTTTAAAAATGACAAATTATATATTAACTTAAGTGTGCTGATTCTTGTGTAAACTGATTAACTCGTGAAACACACATATTTTTGTTGTGTCAACCTTTTTATGACGTAAACCCGTTTACCTTAAAATTCGAACCACGTTTAATATTTTTTTTCTATAAATGAAATCGTGAGACTAAACTTAAGAGAGAAAATTTTGCGTAAAATACAAAACCAAACATATTGTAAGCGAAAGTCTAGATGAAAATAATCTCATTTTTCTTATTCGTATACCGAGGTAAAATGTCAGAGTCATTTCGCTATAAATATGTTAGGATGAATAATAAAATAAATATAATTTGAAATTAAGTAATGTGCTAGAACATTCTCAACTATTTATTTTATTTGTATTGCGAGCCGGATTCAGTACACGAAAGTTAACTATCACCCTATTTAGCAAACAAAACAAGAGCAAAAACGTCTTGATTGGCTACGTATTTCACACGACTTCCACGGCCGTGCGATGCGCGTCTGGCAACTTCTCGTGTAAATCCAGCGTCAGCATCGACGCCCTTGGCTTCCGCCGCCCATCGGAGAGGAACCCGATTGCCGGCGGCCCGGCCTGCGCAAGCAGCGCCAACCTCTCGCACGTGCCGAGCCACTTGGCTTGCATGTACCGGTGCTTCCGCCACGGCCCCATGTGCATCTTCCTCTCCTTCATGCACTTCTTGGCCGCCGCGCACAAGATCTTGATCACCCCCTGGAGTCGCTCGACTTTCCCGACGAAGACCTCCGGCAGCCGCTGCACGAGGCGGTCGTAGTCGCCGCACGCCCTCGCGATCACGAACTCGGCCCTGAAGTTGAGCTCGACGATGACCCTGACTTCTCCCTTCTTGGGGCTGGCCGAGTCGTCCACCACGTCCAGGAACGTGTGCTCTCCCGCCGGCATGTAAGAGGAGCTCCTCCACTTGGACCTGCAGACGGCGGCGTCGATCCCCGCGCTCTGGAGGCAAACGCAGACCTCTCTCATCAAGCAGCTCCGGCAGTCGGCGGCGGCCGTCGATGGACGGCAGCCGCAAGGGATCGCCGCCACCTGCACGTCCTTCAGAGCCGCCTTCGTCGCATTCCTTATCCTCGTCTCCGTCGACGTGCTCCGACACAACACGCCCTGGAAAAATACAGATTTTTAGACATGAATTGATATAAAACGATGCACGTATCGATCGAATCCTACAAAACTGGAACCGATGTATATATTACCTGCAAGAGCTGGTGCTGGCTCTCCCAGAACTTCCTGCTCTCCTCCGCATTATTGTAGTAGTCCTCTGCCTGTTCATCGCCTTCCAAAACCTCCGTCTCCCGACCACCCTCCTCGGAGCTGAAGCTCCCCCTCGGCCTCTCGCTGCCCCCGCCACCACTGCCCTCCTCCTCAAGGAACTCGTCGATGTCCGACAGGCTCGCCACCGGCTGCTCCGGGAACTCGAAGTCCCTTTCCTCCCACGTCATCCTCCGGCTCCCCCTCGCCGGAACGCGATGCTCCTCGGCCGTCATGCCTGGCGGTGCTCCCCTTCTTGATGAAACACTTAAGCTTACTAAGGTTTGACGCGACACCACCGTGGTCATCCGCCCCTTTTATACCTGGGAAGCGGAGCACTGACCCTGGAAATACCTGGAAATGCAATCGCGCGTCCTACGTGGAATGACCAGCCACCTCGCACATG
The DNA here is from genome assembly GCA_017140615.1 of Eucalyptus cladocalyx. NCBI lineage: Eukaryota > Viridiplantae > Streptophyta > Magnoliopsida > Myrtales > Myrtaceae > Eucalyptus > Eucalyptus cladocalyx. The sequence goes on from CM029519.1 coordinate 11,790,975, forward strand.
GAAATAAATTTGGTCTCCTGTCTTGACGTGGCGCGAGACCACTGGCGGGCGCGCATCTCGGTCTATGCTTGGAACAGCGGTGATCCACGTCGACCGATGGTCATCAGGTCTTGGCTCCTCCATGCCGATATACTCGAAGACCCTGGTTTTGGTTTTTTGGTCATATTTTATATTTTCTTAACAGGACAATGACACGAATTGTGAATCAACGTTCATTTAATGGGTAATATGGCATCTGAATTTTTAATTTGTTGGTTATGTTTCATGAATTTTCGCTTAACATTTAATGTAGCTGCTAAACTTTTAATTTGTTTCATACTATTCTTGAATTTTTTGTATATATTTGATATAGTCCTCAAATTACATAAATATGTTTAATATAATTCTTTCATTAATTCATGATCGATGACAAAATGTTTAAGGATTAAATATTGCATTTATATTTTAAAGATTACATTAAATAAATTGAAAGTTCAGTGATTATATTACATATTAAGTCACGGTTTATGAATCGTTAGGGTTATTTTTTTTTTTTAGATTGGACGATTCCAAAAGACCGATATAAAAATAGGAAAAATCGAAAAAAATCTGGAGTTGATTAGTATTATTGTCATTATTTTGTTTTGGTGTTGGATGTGACGCTGTCTTTATGCAAATAATGCAAGTGGGCGGGGCCCACGACGAGGGATAAAGCAAGGTGCACTTATAGAGAGAGCCAGTGGATAAATGATGGAGGTTGGGGGTTGTTGTTTTCGGTCCTACTTCCAAATCGATGGCTATCATGCGAATGTGGGGGGGGCCCACTCGGTGAAGCTGACACGTCGGTTTTTATCCGATAAGTGGGGCCCCAAGACAAAGCAGGTTACGCGGCGCGTTGATAATGTCCCGGAGTTGTCTGGGGCTTTAGGTGCTGGAGATTCTCACGAGGTACACGCGTTAAGATTTCTTTGGTTCTTTTGTTTTTTTGTTTTTCCTTTTTTTGTCTAGCTCATGCTAGAATTATCGTTTAACTAGACGTTTCTTCGAACCAAAACCCTTATCACGAGATCGAGATCTGTGCAATTGGTAGATCTTGAAAGCGATTTAGGACGCGTTTGGTGATAATTCTGTTCCTAAGAACAAATTCTGATAAAAAATAATTCTTTTTTTATTCTGTTCCCGATAACAATTTCTAAGCATTTTAAACCATTTTATAACTGTTCAAAATTTATGATTAAAAAATAGAATTGTCTTTCAAAATTTATCTCTAAATCATATTTTCTTTTAATTTTTAAATATTTTTTTCTTTTTTTCCTTTTCTCTCCTATTCTTATTCTTCAAGTGGCCGATTGCCAATTCGATGACCGACTAGACGAGGGCCGGTGACCCCACCGGCCCTTGGTGAGGCCGACCCTCGTCGGTCGAGCCTTGCCAACAACTAGGCGAGGCCCACCTGGCCACCGGTAGGGCTGGGCGAGGCTCGCGCCTGGCCACCGGCGAGGCCTGCCCAGCCCCGCCGAGGCTCGACCTCGACAGATTGCGAGGCTCAACCAGCTACACTGAGGCTTGACCTTGCCGGTGGCCAGCCGAGCCTCGCTAGTGGTTGAGCTTGCCTCCGGTGAGCTCATCGGACCTCGCCTTGGCCTGGCTTGCCTTTGGCGAGCTCGCCAGACCGGTTGCTGGCAATCGGCGACGATGGGTGGCGGACAACGACGACGGCAACCGTGAGACGGCGATAGATGAAGAAGAAGAAAAGGGAAGAAGAAGATAATATAATCTTGATTCTTAGATTTGTTAAAACAAAGAATCAACTTTTTTTTTAATTTTTGATTCTGTTCCAAATCTACTTTCAAGAACAAAAAAGTACAAATTCGTTTTTGGGAACAAAACTTTTACCAAATACAATTTTGTTCTCAAACTACTCTCGTGAACAAAAAATCAAAATCAGGTACTATTTGAATGGTTAACAAACAAATCCTTAAGCTTTTGCTCTAGCTGATGTACATCGACTAAATCTCTTCATCCAACTCATATAACGGGCAAAAGTTTCGTTCACGAATTTGACCCGGGTCTTATTCCTCGACTGCAATGTTTGTTGTCTTATTGCGTTTGCTGCACTCCGTGAGGAATCCAAAACTCATCGCATGTACTATAAGCCATGTCGAGTCCCATCTTGGGTCCATGAGGGAATTTGTGCACCTGCCACATATCATGTTGGATAAAGACTAAAGATGAGGATAGGAATTCGAATATGCCCTTTTGTCTAGAGGATTCAGGATATACACAACAATATATATAGAAGGACGAAGTTTCAGAGTCTGATATTGGGTCTAGTAATTTTGTAAGTAAAGAAGATATGCGAATTCACATGCATAAAATATTATATGGTTTAATCAAATAGAGCTACCTATAAATAATTATCTTATCTAGCATAAAGTAAATATAGTTAATTATTGGAGTTAGAAATGTATCATGTAGCATAAATGAACATGAGATCATTACTAAAAAACTTCTAAACATATAGCACTTGTGCCAATTCAGTTATAAACTTTTTATTTGGCCAACTAAGTCCTAAAACTTTGAGAACTTATCAATTTAGTCCTAAAAATTTTATGCCGGAATTATAGTTTAAGTTGACGATTATTCGAAACCCTAATTACAAGCAACATCTTTTGCTTTCTAGGTTTCTTTTTGCCCCGAGTTCTGCCATAATTATTGAGATATGGCGATGGATACATCTTGAAAATGATTTAAGCTTTTGTTTAGGTTATAAACATCTACCAAGTCACTCCTTCCAATTCATATTAAATGTAATAGCTTCGTTTGAAAATCTGATATGTGGCATATTTCTCGACCGCTTTGCTATCTTATCATGTTTGCTCTGGATCATACTTTATAAGAATTTTGAAACTCATCCCATGTGCGATCAGTCATATCAAGTCCCATCTTGAATAGGGTATATTAATGGGGGAATTTGTACATGTGCCATCAATCTAATAGCATGTTGGATGAAGACTAAAGTCATGGATATGAAGTCGGACAACCCTCTTATCTTGAGGATTCTGGATTCACACAAAAATGTGTATAGTAGGACTAAGTTTGAGAGAGAGATATTTGCTCTTGTAATTTTGTAAGTAAAGAAGATATGTGGATGCATATATATACAATATTAGATGGTTTAATCAGACAGAGCTACCTCATAATAATTATCTTATCTAGCATGAAGTAAATATAGTTAATCATTGGAATAGGAAATGCATCATGCAGCATAAATTAACATGAGAAAGTTACTAGAAAAGTCTTAAACCTATTGTACTTGTGTTAATTCATTCATAAACCTTTCATTTTAACCAAATGTGTCCTAAGCTTTTTAATTTTTTCAATTGAACCCTAAAATGATTTGTCAATTTAATGCCTAAATCCTTTGATGTTTTGTCAATTTAATCATTCTGACAATTTTGATTGAAAATTCCTAACGTGGCAATCCAATCAGCAATGATCATCCTATATGACACGGCCGACGTTGACATAGATAATTATAGTTTTTTTTTTTAAATTTTTTTTTTTTTTTCCAACCTTGGTTTGGCAAGATTGTTGGCCTCAAGCGAGGGCACCTGATTTGGTCAAGGGCATCCGTGCCCTAGGTTGGGGAAAAAATAAAAGAAAATATAAAAGAAGAGAAAAAAAACAGAAAAAATTACAAACAATTATCATAATCAATGATGATTGTGTCACCGTAAAACAGTCATTGCGGACTAAATTGTCATATTATTAATTTTTAGCTAAAATTGACCAAAATGATTAAATTCGTAAATTGTCAAAATATTTAAGACTAAATTAGTACAATTGAAATGTTTAAAACTAAATTAATAAATTATCAAAATATTTATGATTAAGTTAGCCAAATTAAAAAGCTTTTGGCTAATTATTACAAGTGTAATAGATATATGATTTTTTTAAATAATTTTCCAAATTAATGGCATGCTCTCTCCATGTCACATTCAAGGTGGAGACGGCATTTTTTAAACGATGGAAATTTTTTTCGGAGATATGCCTCCAATAATGTCAGTTAAAGAATATAAATTTGAGTGCCATTGCACAGACGTGGGAGGGCCTACGAGAGTACGAGCGGCTGATCTTGCCTCATTTGGTTATTTTCCCTCAATAATTGCTATCTACCATCATTTTTCAAGTTGACCAAGCCTTGATATATGCTTGTTTTGTATTAATCTTGGACCGTCATTGCCCATGATTATTTGTCGCGTTCAACTTTTTTTTTCCTTACTAAAGTAAACTTGCTTTACCCAACTAATGTGAATGCACCTACTAGATATTCTTGAATTTGGACCTAAGAATTTAAAATGTGCAGTGTTCCTACCGCAAGAACACCAGCATTGAGCACCAATCACCGGCTTGAATCAAGAAAAATCTTTCTTAATTTGAATTTACAGGACCCAAATTCGCAAAGCCAAGGGTAAAAATAGTACTTGGCACAATCGATGTGCTTTGATAATGTTTTTTAAAAACACGGGACCATATGAATATCAGAGAGGTAACCTCTAGTTCGATCAAGAAAATCATAGGAAATGAATATGCCAATAAAGGTTATAGATTCAATTAAGATGATTATCTACTAGATTGATCAGATCTAGAGTTGTGTTTTTCCCATGAAAAATCAATGATTTGAAAACATTTTTCTTGAGAATAATCGCTCATATCGCTTCCAGAACAAATAAACCCAATCGATCCATTATCAAGGAAAATGTTTAGGCACATATTGTTGCATTGTTGATAAGGTATCATATTTTCCGTTGATTGACCCATTTTAGCGATACTTTTTATTTTTTTTGGTGATACGAACCATTCATTTTAGGAAAATGATTGTAATATTATCTAAAGGATAAAAAATTGAAATGACTATGTTTTTAGATTAAGATTCATCCTTCTTAATTCCACAAGCACTCCAATGCAACTTTGAATGGGTATGTATGGCCGAGAGGATTTCAAGTGCTAATTTTGTCCAGATCCATACATAATTATCACCATGAACCTGCCAATGAAGCACGACCAGATTGCAAGATCAGCTGTTCATCATTAAATTATATTCTATATATGTGAGATATGGAATTTAATCATTAAATAAGCACGCCCATTCATGTTGACCTCGCCTTGATATTTGCGCGTCGCGGACCGTCGTTGCCAACTTGCCAATGATTTTTTGTCCCGTTCGACTTAATTTTTTTCTTACAATATTAGTAAACCTGCTTTTACCCAACCGATGTGAAAGCATCGAATAGATATTCTTGAATTTGGACCTAACTATTTAAAATGTGCAGTGGTTGTCACGCGAGAACACTAACATTGGGCATCGATCACCATCTCAAATCAAGAAAAATCTCTCCTAATTCAAATCAACAAGACCTGAAGTCGCAAAGCCTTGGGTAAAAATAATACTTAGCACAGTTGTCACGCTTTGATAATATTTTTTAAAAGATGGAACTTTTTGAAAAGTGGAGAGATAATGTCTAGCTCGATCATGACAACCATGGAAAATGAATATCGGTCAAGACGATAGGAAAAACATCAGAAATATTTTAAACTTATTGTGTTGATATCAATTCAATTATAAATTTTTTAATCGTGTCAATTTACTTATCAACATTTTATACTCGTGCTAATTGAGTTCATCCTAGCAATTTATATCGGAAATCACTGAAATAGACATCAATCGTCCTACTTGACACGTTTTCAATAAAATTTAATTTTTTTAAAAAATTTTCTTTTTAACTCTCTGGCCGGCGAGGGTCGTGGTCCTCACCTGGCCTTCCCTAGATGAGAAGGGACATGACATTAATCTTGAGCAAAACACGTTTCTTACTCACCACTTCGTGACTCGTGGTACATGCTGTTGGTTCGCGTGAGCGGTGGGTATGATTACGATGGACGCACGCATTTATCAGCTTTAGCTGTACGAAAGGTGGTTGTTGAAATGTCCCGGCCAAGCAAGAAGCTACGGGAATGTCTGATGTATCCACGTTACTCTTGCGTAAGTGCGCGAGAGACGTCGGTACTCGTGGATGGATATCTTCTCTTTGTCCCGAAAATTTATCTTTTTTTGCTGAGTGAGCTGAATGCTAGGACATCGAAACAGAGGAGCCAAAAACAAATACGTTCCCTTTTTCCCCTTACCAACCGCTGGCGAAGGCAGCCATGGCCTCACTCAGATGAAGGCGAGACGGAGGCGGGTGGGGCTGTGACCCTCGTTGGCCATAGAGGAGAAAGAAAAAGAAATGAAAAAAAAATTGGAAAAAGAAACTAAATTAACATTCTGTGTGTCACGTAGAATGACCGGCGTCTATATTAAAAATGGACTTAATTGGTACAAATGTAAAATATTTATGATTAAATTGACATAATTGAAAATTTTAAAACTAAATTGACACTAATTCAATAGGTTTATGACTTTTTTGATACTTTTCCCTCTAGATGATTATTTACTAGATTTATCAAATCGAGAGTTATGGTTTTTCATGAAAAACTAACGATAACACTTTCCTAAAAACAATCGCTTGCATCGCTTACAAAATGAATGAATTCAATCAATTTCCATTATCAAGGAAAATGTTTAGGTATAGATGGTTGTCATGTTGATAATGTATTGTATTTTTTGTTGGTTAATTTTTTTTAGTGATACAAGCCATCCCTTTCAGGAAAATGATTATGATATTGTCAAAACGATACAAAAATTGAACAGGATTATGTTTCTAGATTAATATTCATCCTTTCTAAATTCCACAAGCATTTCAATGCAACTTTGAATGAGTATGTATGCCCAAAAGGATTGCAAGTGCTAATTTTGTCCAAATCCATACATCATTATCACCATGGACCTGCCAATGAAGCTCGACCAGATTGCAAGATCAGCTGTTGATCCTTCTTTTATGTTCGAACAACTGTTAATCATTAAATTATATTCTATATGTATGAGATTTGGAATTGGACAAAATGAATGAACCCAAAACGAATGAACTCAATCAATTTCCATTATCAATGACAATATTTAGGCACAGATTGTTGTTGCAATATTGATAATGTACCATATTTTTTGTTGATTGACCTTTTTTAGTGATACTAAATTTTTTTTAAGCGATACAAGCCATCCTTTTTAGGAAAAAAGATTGTAATTTTGTCTAAAGGATAAAAAAATTGAAGATTACTAAGTTTCTAGATGAAGATTAATCCCTTCTAATCCCAAAAGCACTCCAATGCAACTTTGAATGAGGATGTATGCACGAGAGGATTACAAGTACTAATTTCGTCAAAATCCATATATAATTATCAACACGAACCTGCCAATGAAGCACGACCGGATTGCAAGATTAGTGGTTCATCTTTAAATCATCTCTTCTAATGCATATGAAATTTGGAATTCGATTATTAAATGAGCAATGATGGTGCATGGACTATAGCCCATTAATGTGTATAAGATGATAAGATCACGTGTCCTTTCGTTTGCTAAGTTTCAAAAGGAGATTTAGTGGCTGCTCCCTTCTTTTACCAATTGACTAAGATTGATTTTGACTTGGATTAAACACGGACCCATCCTTCGGAGATAGAAAAGTTACATTCATCATTTTAAAAGTTGGTGCACAATAATTTCGTGGAGCTACTTTGGCCTTTGGCAACGATTGTCAAGAGTGTTAGTAGCGATTGTCTAGCAGCAATTCTTGGTAAATAGTATCATGTTTGCCACTAATAATCTAAACATGTTAGTCACGATTATTGCAACAATGGCAATCGCTGCTAAACATCAAATAAGACATGTGTGAAACATGTCTTATGACATTTGTGGTGGGATAATTGTCCAAAAAGTCATAAATTTATTGCATAGTAATCAATTCAATCATTAACTTTTCAATTTTGTCAATTTAGTCATAAATTTTTTAACAATTTGCTATTGTAATTTTTCGGTTTAGTTTTGGCCGAATTGATGACGGGACAATTGTGCCACATAGGATGGTTGACGTCTACTTCAGTGATTTTTGACCAAAATTGGTCGAAAGAACTACATGGCAAATCTTCAATAGGTTTAAGACTAAATTGGTAAATTTAAAAAATTAAGAATTAAATTAGCTACTGTACAATAACTTTAGAACTTTTTAAACAATTTTTTCAATTTACACTAGCCACCATATCATAAAAACACCCACAAAATCATATTGTACATGGAAGAGAAAAAATACCGGCTAAAAATACGTTGCTTTCATTATTCAATAACATCTCAAATTTGAGTAGAAGCAATTGCAAAAATTCCTCTAATATACATAATCTAAGAACCACAAAAAGCTATTAGAATTCTATGGCTGCATTAGAGTGCATTTGGTTTAGCTTTTTCGATGGACTTTCAATGGACTTTCAACCTCGAGAGGCCCTTAAGGGAAAAAAAAATGAGGCGGTTGGTTCAACTTTTTGTTTAGCATTTGGGCAAATGCTAGTCTTGACAATGCTAAAAGCCTAAGGAAGGCTCCCACCTATTTTGACCTTTAGCATTTGCAGAGGGTCATTTCTAGGGTTAAATGATTTTTTTCTTTAAAAAATTTCCTCACTCTTTTTTTTCATATTTTTGTTTTGCTCTTGTTGTGACTATTCATTTTTTCTGCGCAAGGGCGGCTAACAAGGCCAGATATGGTTAGTATGAGGCTAACAAGAAGCCAAAAACGTCGCATGGCCCAGGTGACCGTCGCCTAAGGTTACTTAACTAAGGCAATTGCCCTAGCGACCGTTGCTTGGATTCCTACTACCCAAGCGACGGTTTATGGGTTCCCAGAACCCAAGTGGTGGTCACCTGGGTCTCACAACCTTAGGCGACCTTCACCTAGGGTCATGCAACCTCAAGCAACCCTCTCTTGGTTTGTGCAACCCCTACCAACGCCCACCAATGGTTGCCAGAGCCATAGCTAACTCATTGGCTTCTTGAGCCATTTGTTGGCTCCGATGAAAGGTTTGAATGTTTTTAAATAAAAAAACTATTCCAAAGTCCTTTGTAATTTTTTTTTTTTTTTGCCAAACACCAATTGAATCCAAAGTTGCTTTGCAAATGAATTTTTATCAAACACGATTTGTATTTCTCCAGAGGTCTTTAGGCTTTCAACATTGGCATTTTCCCAAAACCTATAACCAAAGCCGAATATGTAAGGTGAGCCAATGACAAAGAAATTTCTAAATTCAATGGTCTTGCGATATACTAAAACAAGACCAAGAAACGAATCCTCAATCTATCTCATTAAGCCCTTCGTGTGACTTTGTTGAAGTTAGTGGAGGCAAGAAAGAGAAATGAGTCTTTGGCAGGAAAGAGGGAAAAGTCTTCTACTTCACCTGTGAACTAACCTACAAGTGCGAAGTACACTCTAATAACAATTTTGTGGTGGAAAGTTTAATGGGCTTAATTCCGAGCCCATGGACAATGCAAGCAATTATAGAAGACACCAAAGTGTTGCTGGACCAACTTCAAGGAGTCCAAGTATCTTATATGCCTAGAGAAGCTAACAAGCCTGCCGATTAGGTAGCAAAAGCCTATCGAGACAACCACCTTCCTCAGAATTGGGTTTTATATCCCCCCATCCACTTTTGGTTTTATTATGTAACGATCTCGAACTTAGTTGCAATTCAGCAACAAATTAGTAATGGTAAATGCTTTATCGACCAAAAAAAAAAAAAAATCTATCTCATTGAGCTAAAGCAAAGTCAATGTGGTGAGCTTCAATATTAAACCCTACGGATGATATTCACTACTCCATATTTGGCCAAAAAACTCAATATAAAGTTATTAACAACCCTAAAATGGTCAACATTAGAAATTCAGTGCTTAAATTTTCAGTACTTAATTTGCAGTTATACCAATTACCAAACGAGGTTTCATAACTGCATTAGCAGTAACTTTCTCAGTATCACCAAACCGTATCATGAATCTCTGAGCCCACGTGAAAGAAGAAAGTATCAATTAACTCTCTTTTAGTCAAAACGTGGGTGGAAATAGCGCCGCCCTTGTTCTCTGGTTAATACCAAGTTTCATGCCAAGTAAACTGCAAAAACCACAAATCTGCAAAACGTGAACTAGTCACGTAGTTGATAGTGTACAGGAGATGCAATGACAGGTAATGAGGTATAAGGACTGGGCTTCTATAGCCCAATCCAATTCCCTCAAGGTGGCTCACTTAGAATCTCCAAGAACCTAATCCATACAAATGACAGGCGAGTCCACCTCAATTTCTTACCAAAAAATGAAAAATCAACCATCTTTAAATATTCTTGAGCCATGATTAAAAAACCAGAAGGGTTTTGTCCCAAAAAAATTTAGAAGTAGAACCAACGTGTTTGCTTACGCAGGACATGCTGGGCCGGACGACGTAATTCAAGGTGATGCAACATGGGACGAAAAATCACTAATAAGAACATAAACTCAGCACGACGTGTGCAATATATCACAGCAAAATACGTGAGGTCACATAAGCTAAGGGGATTACTTGACACACGAATGCAAATTGCCATTGCAACCAAAATTATAGAAAATTTGAGTAGAAGGAGAAGCCAAGCCGCTTAATTCAGTTTGCTTTCCATGGCTGGCGTGGAACATGCTCAAGGATTACCGATTAGCATGAAAAGATTTGATCCGTTGCTGGTTTTGTTTAGATTGCGAAGTTGGATTTTCTTTCGAGTAGTGGTCGGCCGAGTTTCGGATCTCGAGCACATTCCGCATATGCATATGCCACATCAAATCATCCGTAGATATATCTCAATCATATGTTCATTTTTTCCAAAAAAGTGACGTGCGAAGACGACGTCGAAATCCTATTTTGAGTTGAAGTTCTAGCGAACATCTAGATTTGAACGTTGACATGTAACCCACTTCCACAGGGTAATAATTCATTGGTCAAAAACCATTCAATGGCGGGTTACTACTGCAACGTGAGATGAAGGAGACAATTCTTTCCTACCATTCATTTCTTATAACAGTTGCTTTGATTTCTCTGCTTGCGGTTTCCGTCGTCTTCATCACCCAACAACCACCATTCCCAAACCATCAGCTTGTTTCCAAAGGAATGAAGTGCTCGAGCTAGCTTTTGACCATTATGATGAGGGCCAAATCTCTCTCTCTCTCTCTCTCTAAGTTTAATTCGAAGCCATCTTTGTGCAATTTAGCAGAATAAATCATGGCGGAACATATAAAGCTATAGATAAAAATCATGGAAAAAAAATTGCATAATTAAAGGGCGTGAAAAAAGTGGCTAATTGATACAACTATGTGTATTATCTCCCATGCCCAACTCAATTTCCATCTTGTACCAATATAGATTATTATCTTTTATGTACAAATATGACACAAAAATTGGGAAAGTACCAAAAAAAGTCTTGAACTTATTGCATTGATATGAATTTAGTTCTAAAATTTTCAATTAAACCCACTTAATTCTAAAACTTTCCACATTAGTACAAATTCAATCCATCTAGCTAATTTAGGTTGGAAATTACTGATGTGAATGTTGGGCGGCCGGCCGTCATACATGGTATAGCTATCGTCGACGTAGATATTTTTAAATAATACTTTAATATTCTTTTTTTCCTTTCTTTTTTTCCTTTCATTTTGGCCATCAAGCGAGGGTCGTTGGTGACCCCGCTAGCCATTGGGCAAGGGCTAGCAAACCCTCGCTAGTGAGGCTGTGAAGGCCTTAAGCAAGGGTGCAATGGCCTTGGGTGAGAGCCATGGTGGCCTTGTCAAGCCACCTCACCCATGGCTGGCGAGGGTTATTGGTGACCCTCACTAACCAAATGAAAGAAAAAAGAACAAAAAAAGGAAAAGAACAAAAAAATATAAAAACTTTAAAAAATATGTAAATATTATTTAAAAATTCCATATCAATGCTGGTCGTACCGTGTAAAATGTCCGATATCCACATCAATGATTTTCGGCTCAAATTGGTGTGATGGACTGAATTGGTATTAATGTAAAAATATATAGAACTAAATTTGATCAATTAAAAAGTTTATGACTAAATTAGTATCAATGCAATAGATTTAACACTTTTTAAATACTTTTTCCCACAAAAATCTAATGGGGACAAAAAAAAAAAAAAGGCAAATCTTGGATGCCCGTGTTATAGCCACGTCCGAATCGTTAAAATTCGGGTTTTTGCCTTAATTCGACTTTGCTAAGGACCAAGGCAAAGCCATGTAAGAGGACATTGACTGCCTTTATATCCTTTAAGGCTCCACGAGCACCGGCCCGACCAGTGTAGGGAAAACTAGGCAACGTCTCCTTCGTTATTGTCCCTTCGGGGCAAGCGCATGTGTGTGTTTTTGCCCTCCAAGGCCTTCAAAACACGCCTCTTGCTTGGCCCAAGGCGAAAGCAGTGTCGCGACCTCCTCCTATTCAAACCCTCCCTTAGCCCTCAATATCTCATCAAGGGCATTCAACAACTCCACCGTCTGCCATCAATTGGCCCAAGCACGGCCGCCTCATGCACATGACCTTCAGAACCAAGACCGTAGTAGCCGGACACATCAGTCACGGCCGAGGCCTGCCCTGTCCTCTCCAGTTCTGGTGGAAGGGACCCCTAAGGTGGTGACCACGGGGGTGGCGTTGGCGGTTTTCTTGTGCATCCGAACCGACCCAAAACCCCCAGATCTTGTTAGAATAACATAAATTTGATTTTTTGAAAATTCGAGCACATTGGTTGCTCAACTCCAAATTTTGTGGTGAGAATTCTTCAAAAGGCCTTGATTTATGGTGGGTGTAAGAAGAAGGAGAAAACGAATCGGTGAAGCGCTGAAGATCAAAATGCTATGAGCATTTAATGAGGAGACCTACTCAAGCAAGAAGACCAAGAATGCAAACAAAGTCCTTGGAGAAACTCTCCATGGATTGCTACACTTGTGGTTGAGGGCTAGGTCAACCTGTAGTTAAGGACAGTGCCGTAAGGCGCGTCAACCTAGCTGTGGGTATTTAACCCACATTCACTCATTCCAGGCGCGGGAGGTTACTATACCTGCTTACCCGCTAGTAACTAGAACTGAAGTCCTGACGTGTGTCTACTTTCACCACCGTGAGGTCCCCTAATTTTCTGTTTATCTTTAGGGAATAGGAGGACAGCACAAGGTCTCTCACCTCAGGTTGATTCTCCCACCTGTTTCCTCCGTGAGGTTTTTAAAGACCTGCTCAGGTCCAATGCAAACAAAGTCCTTGGAGAAACTCTCCATGGATTGCTACGTTTGTCTTCATGCATTTAGTGCTTGTCTGATATTTTCTTTTTGCTTTGTTGACTTTCATTGTTTCATCTTAATGTCTCCAGAAGGGAGACTATACGTGTTAAGTGTGAGTGTTCTGTTATTACAAAGAGATAGAGGGTGAGTGTTTGTATTTTGATCGAAGCCATCAGAAAAGCATTCTAAGAATAATTTCTCCCTCCAACTTCCGCCTCGTTCCAAATTTCAGAGTTGCCATTATTCTTTTTGGTTCCAACAAATGTCCCGTACATGTCCTTGTCAAGTAAAATATTGCTTGCCTTGATGTCCCTACGAAGGATTTTGGCTTCCCATCTCTTATGTAGTATAAGATCCCATGAGCCACATCTTTTAGGATTCTATTTTAATTCATAACCTTGCAACTTGTTCCCGTCATATTCAAAGCCCGTCTTGTCCGAACTCCCTCTTTTTCCATGTAACCACAGACACGAACCCTCTCTCCTCTGTCACTCTTGCACCAACCTCTTAGACCCACCTTATTCCGGTGCTTCAATCTCCCCAGGCTTGAGATTTTAGCTGAGAAACCTCTCATTACCTTGCCATTTTACCCGCAAAATCCTCTTCACCGCTATCTCTGCACTCCCTGGGAAAAAGCCCTGTTAGATCTCCTGCTCCCTCCGATCCCAACCATGTATTTCTCTAGAAATCCCTTCGTCCCGATCTCAGTGTCGCGAGACATAAACCTGTATGGCCAGTACTCTAATTCACATTGTCCAACTCCATCCTGGCTTTATCCCCGCCTTTCCTCTGCCTCTTGACAAGCACAAAGCTTAGAAAAGGGAAAAACTGTGATCGAGTTCGTGGAATCGATTGCTCCAGAAGAATGAATGGGGAAAATTACTTTTGATCAACCTATCATCAATGAAAAGTCAGTGTTATCAAAGCTCTGTGCTAGAATCTTGTCGGACAGAACCGTTTGCCCTATCTCTGCAATTAAACCGACGTAAATTTTGTTGGAATTTAATAATACGTGAAAACGACAAGATCTTACAATTTAGGTCAACGCGAAATTACTAGAGAAATAAACAAGAGATAATAAGGATATGAGAAATTTATGTGATACGGTTCAAGTATCAATATCTATATTCACGGAGAGAGTCGGTAACAAATAATCAATTATAATCGGAGAATCAAAGTTTATAATCACCCACACACTTGAGTGTTTCCCACACCTAAATTTAACCTTAAATCCAAAGTGTTTATAGATAAATAACCCACTTTGATATAGACTCACTGTACAAAATTACTGCGTGTTCAAACTCAAACGAAAAATGCTCCAGTCAAAACAAGAAGAATGTCTTTTTTTTTTTTTTTTTTTCACGTATGTACCTTCTTGGTAGGCTTCAGCGAGCGGCGCTCCATGAGTCTTTACGTGCAGAGAGCTTCGGCGGCTTCACTCTTCTACGTAGGTTTTCCACCACCCACCTCCTGGACGTTACTTTATCTTTATATGGGTGTGCCCATGGTCAAAGTTTGACTTGCGCCCACCAATGTTTGGCTTATACGTGGAATATGTGTGTGCGCGTTTGGGCCCCACCAACTTAACGTCCGCGGCTTCTGCATGCTTCCGAAGTTAACATCTTTCGGATTCCGTTGAATTTTGGGCCCCACGACATCTTCGGCTTATTCGGCCTCCTCTACAACGAAAAAGAAAACTTTGCTACCTTTTTATAAATATTTTATTTTATTTTCTCTTTTGTGCAACTTCAAAAATCCAACGAATCGCGTTTT
Organism: Eucalyptus cladocalyx; assembly: GCA_017140615.1. Taxonomy (NCBI): domain Eukaryota; kingdom Viridiplantae; phylum Streptophyta; class Magnoliopsida; order Myrtales; family Myrtaceae; genus Eucalyptus; species Eucalyptus cladocalyx. The sequence goes on from CM029519.1 coordinate 11,805,984, forward strand.
ATAAAGGCTCAAACTCGAGACATAATTTAACACATTTCATCTTCGAAAACTCAAGAAACATTCACTGTAGTGTTCAATAAGGTCACTTCCGTCATTTTATACCATCGGCGCCATCGTGACATTCAATACTGATTCCGAATTATCAATCCAAACTCGTAGTTCCTTCCATTGTTCAACTTTAGTCTCTTGAAAATATTCTCATCGCTTTAGTAGTACCATTCCTTTTGCTGCTGCTGCCGCTACTTCTCTTGTTGTCAAGCCAATAAAATTCCGTGTGCCTAGCGTCGGCGTCTGCTCGTTGAAGTGAGTGAGTTCACGTTGTTGTTTGTCCGTATCACTAAAATATTGATTTTTTAACACATTAAACTCGAGTCCAAACAAGAGTGTCGGGATTCACGTACAGCATCTAATTGTGTAGCCCGAGATTCTGCGACTAGGTCGCACCGTTGATGCCGCTGCACGGCACGGCATGAAGATGAACTCTAGTCCATGGCCTGGTCGGAAGTTCCGGTAACGTGTCATGGCGAATATGAAGGAAGTAGAGAATGGCAACGCATGAGAAGAACTCACAGATTTGGCGGGTATCTTTTTGCCAGTACAAAGCTCCGCTGGTTGAGAAAGGCGTGTCGTTGGTCAGCAGATAAACTGAAGAGTTGAAGCCATTGAAGAAAATACAGTGGCTGAAACTTGTGGAGAGAGTGTCATTATGGAGAGGTGATGAGATGGAAGATTGATATTGGAACAACCGAGTGTCTTCTTCATTGCCAGAAAGTGGAAGATCCTGAATGATGCTAGAGAGAGAGAGAGAGAGAGAGAGAGAGAGAGAGAGATCTTGCTAGATTAGAAGATAGTTTTCAAACATTGCCGGCCAACACCCAGGCCAAAAAAATATGAAAAATCTAGTCAACATGCAAGAAATTTGCAATCTTACCCTACGGTTGGAAAGGTTAAGGTTTTGCAACATGTGCACCGGCTTGTTGCAGCTCTCTTTGTCAAGGGCACAACAAAAATGAGTCTGTATATTGTACAAAACTGTCCCTCTTTTTTCCTCTCAACATAGCGGTCATGCGATATCTTAGATGGGTTTTGGTGCATTAAATTAAGCCATCTTGTGCCATAATGAAAAATGACTTTGTTATCAACTCATGGTCCTATGCATATTACAAGATTGGATTGACTTCTGAACGAGTTAAATATAAGCTCGTCGTCAATAAAGTTTCAATAGTAAGATTGCCTCTCTTGATTTTTATGATGAGCGGGAAGGCATTGATTATCTGTCTTTTGACTTTTCACCAAAGTTATTCTAGAATTAATCTTTGACCATTCTCACTTGGCAAGTTGGCATGAAGGAAGTATGTGGAGGAGAAACGGGACGAGAAATTAGATTGGAACATGAAGACGAGAATGACCCATATGTTGATTTTAAATTTGTCAACTTTCTTCACGACATAGAACGATCTTAGTCCTATTCTTTGTTATAGTAATTTTATTAAAGGAGAGTGGTTGTAACTTAGCCAAAATCAAAGGATGCCACAATAATTTATTTCCTAATTCCTACTTTTCCATCTTGAAAGGCACTTCCTTCTTTCTTCCGGCATGGGAATCCTTTTTACCAAAGCCATCAGCAAAAAGCTACACCTTTTGGTCAAATTATTTTCTCCTAATCAAGAATGTTTGTTTGGACCAACTTCGAAATGTAAAAAGTTTCATCTGTGTGTGGTCTGGTTTTCTAATTTTTTCTATTCGCGCCATCAACACTTTTGATTTGTCCAATCAAGTCCTTTTACTCCATCATCGTCATTAATACTATCAAAATGCTGGACATGATAACGTTGATTGGTGCCAGGTGGACATGCACTCACTGTTGTTCGATGGCTGCCTAGCCAACCCTCGTCCGGTTGGAATGGGATTGAACGATCTTTGTCAACATGTAGACTTTTCTTTTTTAAATTGAGCTGCATAAAAAGTGCATCAATTTTAAAATTAGTATGAAGTGTAGAAATTAGAGGATGCAAATTACAGTTTCTTCTTTATATATATATTAAAAGGAAATACAACTCACCAAGTCAGCAACTGCTTCAATAGACATTGCTGGTTTTAAGTCATGATTTGACCTACTCCCATTGAATTTTTCCACACCGTGCGGTGAAATAATTGCCCTGAGGCCGCCATTTTGTCAAAGCAACACCGATTTGAAACATTCAACTTTAACTTCAAGTTATGATTTAGACCCAAAACAAAACTTCATCATGATTTTTAAAAATAAGGTATATTATTTATTAATTAAATATGATCAATGTTATGAATGTATATAATATAATCAAATATACAGGCATTGAATAAAGCTTTTACTCGCAAGGTGACTAACTCGATTTCTGGAGTTGTCTCAAGTAGATCTCCTCTTTATAAGATATAACTATTTGAAGTAGACTTTTTTGAAAAACCCTTTTTCAATATGCGTGCAAATTGTAAAGACGTTTTCTTTTTGGGCCAACAAATTTGGCAAGATATTAGGAATCGTCAAAATAACCATATGAGCTATTTAGATAGTAGCGGATGATTCGATGGTTCACTCATTAACATTGAGGTTAAAATGTGATTGCCGCACGACATTTTACCTTATTAGAGTTTCGCAAGATATATCTTGCTTGCTTTTTTCATTGCCGATACATGCTTCTATCATTGAATCTCTCGCTAATATACCGACTAGGGCAGAAAGTTAGAGAATGAAACAAGTATTGTCATTATCATATGCTATGAGTATATTATCAACATATTTTCTAGTGGTTTAAACTTTTAGGAAAAATAATTTGCTGAACGCAGCACCAGAGTCAGGTCAAGATTTCGAGCTCAACGCTCCCTCTTCCGATGATCATTGTTCCTATCTTTCTATGATCCTGGTAAAATGTTGAGTCACATGCAATAAATACATTGCGGATCCGTTGACGGGAAAATTTTTAAATATTTAGGCTTTACTCTCGATGAAAAATAAATAACTTGGAAAATATTTTCTTAAAAAGAAATCTCTTGTATTGCTTGAAATAATTAATTAATGAAAAATGTTTTCAAAATCGATTAGAATTTATGTCTTAATGTTTTCATGAATAATGAGAATGCTTTCAATTTATTCATTTTTGTAAGTACAAAAGCAATTATTTTTAAATCATTCATTTTTCGTGTCGAGGAAAAAAAATCATTTAGACATCAACAGTTTACAAAAGAAGCAAAACAAAAGGGCTTGCGAGGCACCGCGGAGTTTGGGAATGTCTATAGCTACTTTTCTCAGCCACTTGCTGTCTTGAAATTGGTCTAGACACAGATTCCTCGATTCTAAATAGCTTTTTTTTTTTTTTTCAAACCTATTTCCGAAAATAAAAAAATAATTATGGCAAGAAATAAAATAGTTATCATGTGCGTTATAATTATCTTAAAAGTAGTGTGGACATAGATTACTCTATGCCTATAATCTTTACGAATTCAATAGCCCGATGCATCTTGGATTATGACAGCTGAACCCGACGGTGTGTTGCAGCGACGAATGATCATCAATCGATGACTCAAAAACCTGATTAGCACGGCCAGGATAAACAGAAGGCGTCACCTACCGAAGCATCAAGAAATGCTCGGTCTTCATCCACTCGATTCGCGTGGTGCCATGTCTTAGCATCACCACATGAATCGAATTCTCATTTAATATGATCTATTATGTAGATTAGATGACACAAACTGACAGTGTAATGGTTCTTATCAGATTTAACATTCAACCCGTCAATTACAATCCAACTTGATTCAGAACACCAGTGTGGAGATGGACATGATTCGGAGAGAAGACTCGTCAATTTCGCGATAAATAAATTTCGACGGTTCACTCATCGACATTGAGGTTGAAATGCAATCGTCACATGACATTTCACCTTATTAGAGTTTCACAAGATGTATCATGCTTGCTGTTTTCATTGCTGATGCATGCTTCAATTCAATCATTGAATCTCTTGCCGAATAGGGCTGAAAGTTTAGAAAAAGAAACAAATATTATGGATATCAATTCATATGATATGAATATATCACTGATGTATTAAGGTTTAAACTTTTAGGAAATTTGATTTACTCAATGCGGCACCGGATTTGGGTCAAGATTTCAAACTCGACGCTCCCTCTTAATCTTCTGATGATCGTCATTTTATCGTTCTATGAATTTCCCGTTCCTCCTATCATCCTTTTAAAATGTCGAGTACGATATTATACATAGACTATGGATGATTAACAAGAAATTTCTAAATATTTAGGCTCTGTTTATTTCGCAGAAAATGAATGAATTTGAAAATATTTTCTTGAAAAAAATTGCTCGTATCATTTGGAAATAATTAGTTAACAAAAAATATTTTAATAATCGACAACAACATATATCTAAATGTTTTTCATAAACAATGAAAATACTTTTTGGTCATTCATTTTTGTAAGTATAAAAACTTTTTTTTTAGAAGTATATTCTAAATTATTCATTTTTCTCAAAATAAATGAACCATTAAAAACAAGGTCCATTCAAACATTGGCAGTGTACACTCTCTGAATTCACAACCAGTCCACCATTTGAAATGCTTGGAAATTTTTGTAGCTACTTTTCTCGACCACTAGGAGCATGGTAACCATTATATTTATTTTTATTTTTATTTTTATTTTTCTATTCTTAAGAGTAGTTTGAAATAGAAATCCATTATTGGCTATGCAATTTCATTTTTCTATTTCTATTTTTTTTTCCAAAAATAAGTTTTGAATGGAAATGAGAAATAAATTTTTTTCTAATTTTCTATTTCTGAATAAAAAATGAGAAATAAAAACTCTTCTTATCGCTTACCTTTTATTAGCCGATTAGCCACCCAACGATTGCCTCTGTGACCACTCGAGTGGGAAAAATTTTGTATAGTTATTAAACATTTTTTTTACTCAAAAACTAATCAAGGAAATAAAAAAGGGAAAAAAATATTTTTAGTTATGCAATTTCATTTTTCTATGTCCGAAACAATTTTTTTTATCCAAAAATAAGTTTTGAATAGAAATGAGAAATAAAAAATTTCTAATTTTCTATTTCTAAATAAAAAATAAGAAATAAAAATTATTTTATCGCTTGCCCTAACTACTAGCCGATCGACCACCCGCCAACCGCTCGTGTTGCCACTTGAAAGAAAGAAATTTTGTTTGTTATTAAATGCATTTTTTTTTTTTTTTATTTAGAAACTCATCAAGGGAATGAAAAAAAGAAAAAAAAAATCATTTCTAATCAAAAATCGATTTCTGAAACAAATATCATTCATACACTATTTCAAAACTAGTGTAGACACAGGTTCCTTCATCTTAACAGCCCAATGCATCTCGGATCATGACACCCGGATCCAACCGCGCATTGCGGCGATGAACAATCATTGATCCATGACTTGAGAACCCGATTAGCGCGACGGATCAGCGACGGATCAACGGAAAACAAGAAGCTTGCAGCTCGCTTCTGATGCTTCTTCAAGAAGGTGTTCACCTGCCGAAACATCAAGAAATGCTCGGTCCGTATGCACTCGATTCGTGTGGTGCCATGTCGTGGCATCGCCACTTGAATCGGATTCTTCTTTAATAGGATTTATAACGTAGATTAGATGACATAAACTGACAGTTTAATGGTCGTTATCTGATTTAATGTTCAACCCATCGATTATAATCCAACTCGGCTCAAAATTACCCGTGCGGAAATTGACATGATTTGGAAATAGGACTTTATTTGTTTCGCGAAAAATAAATGATAAATTATTTGATTTTTTTTTTTTTTTTTTTTACAAATAATTTCTTATATTTTGAAAGTAATTAGTTAATGAAAAATATTTTTATTTTCATTATCAAAAGTAATTTATGTTTAATGGAATTATTTTTTGTTCATTTATTTTTTAAACAATATAAGTGATTATTTTTAAGGAAATATTTTTTAAATTATTTATTTTTCGTGTATGTAGACATGATTTGGAGATAAGTCTTCGAAGAACTAGGAGCATCGGCCGGCGATGCATTCTTGAGTTGTGGAGGCACTTTAACGAGGTGAAAGATCCCTGCCCAAACAAAGTACTATTTTTCATGTAATTTAAATCTTAATTACTAGAATATTAAACTATTTTCTCAACGTTCTACAAAGTTATTATTATTATTTTTTTTGTGATAAATTCCGTCACTTTCATATTATTTGTTATTGGTTTTTTCTTCCTCGTCGACGGGTGGCACCGACAACTTTTAGAGCTACCGCTTAAAAGAGAGTAAAAAATCAACTAAAGATCTTTTAAATCTCTTCGAGTTAGATTTGGCGGATCTCTAAGGTGTCCATCTAATTTCTTTTAGCCATTTAAGGTATCCATCTTATTCTAATGGTTTATTTGTGCATAAATTAAGGGTGATCGATTGAAGGGGAGTAGGTTCGAGACGAAGAACCCGAAAGCTATTTTGTCAAAATCAATCTCGATTACGTTTGGATTTGACCTAAAACAAAATCGATCAGTTCCAAGATCAACTCAAAAACCCTAATTTTAAATAATATAATTACTACTTTGGGAAGATGTATGATGTGAACAACTTGTGACCTAGTTATTTAGGCGTTGATGGATCTCCTAACTTTTCCCAATTAGAAACGCATCTCAAACAGCACATATGAGGAAATAATTTTGTACTTTGGCCTGTTCTATTCATTAGATTACTCTAAAGTTTTTGCAAACTTCAATCGAGATGAGAATTCTCTTTATATACTGGACTTATATGTGGAAACTATGACATATCGTCACGAAAGTAGATAAATGCGCACACCGGAGATATACCACATATGTTTGTCCCAATTTTCATCTTGCATTCTACATTCTTAAGGCGACGTTTCGAGGGCGTGTCCTTTGTCCAATTAAATCCAAAATGAATTCTCACATTCCAAGCATGTGCTCTTCAATCGGCTTGTGCAAGAATCATCCTTCGAAATTGAGCTTTACTTGATTTATTGAATTGGCCCTTTTTTTCCCTTTATAGTTGGACAATAATAATGTCTATTCGCTGCATGAATTGAATTCTCTCCAAGATCCCATGAGCCTCGCTACCGAGGCATGTGACTGCCATTTTTTTTTTTTTTTGAATGGCCTTTTTTCTGCAAACCATCGTGCAATGTACTTCGGTGAGAATTTCATTTTAGTGAGAATACGATTTTTCACCTTTTAATGTTTCGATTTATCAAACGAATCATTCAATTTCGATTACAAAAGTTCAAAAGAGAATATTCATCGTCAAAGGAATTATTTTTATTTTTTATTTCGCATAATTCATCGAAAGAATTTTCCCAAAAAACGAAATTTGGTCAGGAAATACGATGATTTGGGGGCGACCCAATTGAATATGATGGAAAGGATCCCAAAATTTCCTGAAAATTTGAGAAATCTCTGCTGATAAGTGGGGTGCGTCACCCCACATGGGGTCATATAATTGAAAGCTTGTTTGGGCTTTTCTGTTTAATGAATTTTGTTCTTAATTATTTTTAATATCCCTCCTCCCGCCTCAAAACCGCAAGACGTGAAATTACACGCGAACGCGTGAAAATCCCCAGATTTGGTCCGAAAGCTCCCCTCGATTTCCTCGAATAAAAAGACGCCATTTTGATTTGTCGCAAAATAGGAAATCAAGAAAAGAAAGAAACCCAATCTCCTCCCTGTCGATTCCTACAGGAATTCATAATTTTTTTTTTTTTTTTATAATTTCCCCTTTCTAATTTTTTCCCAGATTTTCCGCTCTGTTGTTTTTGTTCTCGTCCGGTCTGCATTTTTCACTCACTTCGATCCGGCGTCCCTCTCTCTCTCTCTCTTTCTCTGCACTCTTTCACTCCCCTGTTCCGGTTCTTCGTTCCCTGTTTCGAATGCAAGATTCATTCGGGATTTGCCCAGATTCCTCGGATATAGCATTCATAGGCTGTCGGAGTGTTCGGTTCAACTGGGATTCATAATTGGAAATGTTGTGATTGTGATTGTGATTGCAATACCCGCCACCGACAACGAGCGCCGTGCGCAATTCGGAGGCGCCCGCCGTGTTTTTGGCTTGATTTGGTGAAGTGGGTATCGATTCTTTGGCTTGGATTTCGTTGAATCGGGGGGGAATTCTGGGTTAGATTCCGTTTGAATGAGAAAGCGGGGAGAGAGATGATAACGCCACATGTGGGTTTGGAGGAACAATGACTGGAGGGTCATTGGGGATCCGCTCCGGTAGTTATGGCTCTCTGCAACAGCAACAGCAGCTGCTGCTCTTCCAGAACGGTGGGTTGCCAATCCAAACGACGCCGCCTCCGCCGCTGCCCCGGAAGCCGAGCAAGATGCCCAAGGAGAAAGAGAGGCTGTTCCACTGGATCATGAAATTCGCCGGCAGGAAGAAAGTGGGGATGCTCTTCCTTTGCTTGATATCCGCGGCGGTTTTCGGTTGGGTCATGTACGTGGGCAATGGCAAAGGTTAGATTTCTTCTGGGTTCTTGTTGTCCTCTATCTTCAGATGCTCGCATCGTGCTCGATCGCTTGTGAAGATAGTAATGGTGTCTGATTGTCGCATTCAGCTGAGCACTTTTTGATCTGGATTTGAAGATGTTGATGTTAACACATCTGTAGTGTGAGGAAGAAGCTAGCCAAATTAATGACTGGGAATTGTGGTATGGTATTCACATATAATACCCAGTTTGGATTAGTTTGATGTGTGATGCTTTTCTGTCCTCTTGTCTTTCGGTCATTTCACTTGCACTAGAGTCCTTCTTGGTTCTGCATTTGAGAAATTGCGATTCTGCCTTCTCTGATATTCTAAGATTGATGATCTAGACATAAAGATATGTGCTGTGGACTCCATTACTGTGGATCCATGATTTAGTTGAGTCTGAGCCGCTTTGCACTTGGTTTATTTTACTGGAAATGCTACATTCAGCTGAAAAGTTTGATCTGGATTTCAAGATGTTAATGGCAACACATCTGTAGTGGGCAAGAAGCTAGCCAAGTTAATGACTGGGAATTGTATATGTAATACCCAGACTGGTTTAGTCTGGTGTGTGATGCTTTTCTGGTCTTTTGTCTTTAAATAAATATCACTTGCACTGAAGTCCGTTTTGTTCTGCATCTGAGAAATTGTGATTCTGCCTTTTCTTATATTCTAAGATCGATGATCTAGACATAAAGGTATCTGCTGTGGACTGCATTACTGGGGGGATCCATTACTTAGTTGAGTCCGAGCCGCTCTGCATTTGCTTATTTGACTAGAAATGCTACTGGCAGAAATTGTAAATTTTGAGAAGTTTATGTTGTAAATCTCAGTTTTTCCGCTGGTTTATGGTCGATAATTAAATACGAGATTAGCTTTGTTTTCAGGTGAAGATACACCAGATGTGGATAACAGCTTTGTTAGGTTCACCAATAACAACATGACTATAAGCAATCCTGTGTCTTCTCCAACAAATGGGGAACAAATTAGCAATAATGCTTCATTAGTTGACAGAGATGGAAGAGAGAGAAATAAAATTATGCCTCTGCCACCACCTCCTCCGACATTTTTTCTGGGCTACACACTCCCTCAAGGCCATCAGTGTAATAGTTTCACCTTACCTCCCCCTCCAGCAGACAAGAAAAGAACTGGACCTCGGCGTAAGTGTTGATCTTTACAATTTGTTCTTTAATGATGAATGAATATTGGTCGAATTGCAAATTAGGGATCTGATTATAGGAGATCAACTTGCATGCCTTGGAACAAGGCAGATGTGTAGGTGCTAGGATGTGAATGCAAATTTTTGGCACAATCTGTTGTAATGCTACTCTCCTTTGTTTGTGTGGATTTCAGCTTGTCCTGTCTGTTATCTTCCCGTTGAAGAAGCCATTGCCTTAATGCCGAAAGACCCCTCACCATCTCCAGTGGTTAAGGATTTGACCTATGTATATGAGGAAAATTTAAGTAGAGATGGAGAATTTGGAGGATCAGAATTTGGTGGTTATCCCACTTTGAGGCAGAGGAATGATTCATACGATATAAGGGAGTCTATGAGCTTGCATTGCGGGTATGTACATACTGTCAGACTTGTGCATGTATTTATGAAATCCTCCTTTTCCAAGTGTCCTTTTGTTCACTCTTGATATAATCTTGCAATAGATTAGAAATATTAATTTAATTTCTCTGGTATTCCTTGTCCATTGTACATTTCGGTTGTCTGTCAGGTTTGTTAACGGAAGTAAACCTGGTAGACAGACTGGATTTGATATGGATGAATCTGATCTTCTTGAGATGGAGCAGTGTCGTGGTGTGGTTGTTGCATCAGCAATATTCGGTATTGTTCCCTCTCTAGCTTTGCACTGAGCCTTACCCTCATCACTAAGGAACTTCCTATTTACAAACAAATTTTCATCAGGAAACTTCGATGAGATACAACAGCCGAAAAACATTAGTGAATATGCCAGGAAGAACGTATGCTTCTATTTGTTTGTTGATGAAGAAACAGAGGGATTTTTGAAGAATGCTAGCGCTATTGATGAGAACAAGAGGAGTGGTTTGTGGAGAATTGTTGTTGTCCACAATCTTCCTTATGCGGATCCACGACGCACCGGCAAGGTAACATTTGATTAAGTAACAACAGTTTGTGGGGTTGAAATGGACTTTTGATTCCTGGCAGCTCGCCATTTGATGATATATTGCTTTCCATATGGATGGGAGGGATTGATTGGTGAGGTGAGTATATTGGGTAGAGATTATGTTGGTCTGCAAAGTGAGTTGTTGCATGATAGGCAGTGTAGATTTTATAGTGATTGCATGATTACTGGTACAGCAGTAGTGCAAACTAATGGCCTAATTTTTCTGGGTAGATCATGCTGATATCAAAATGCTTAGAGAGAGTTTTTCAGGAGAGAATATTTTGTCTATTGTTACAAGCTTGAAGTGGTCTGACTGGCCATTGTCAATGCTTGCAATTTATGCCCAACCAAGCTTTAGTGGTCCGTCTCTCAGATATACCTTTTGCTAGTAGAGAGCAAGATATGAACTGACACATTACCTGTAGGCATATTAATCTTTACCTTTTCGTTTTATCTATACCAATCAATGGGAGATATTTACTTTTGCTGCCGTTGTCATTCTTACTATCCAATAGTTAATATGTTGTAAGAAATGGAACACAGACTTTGATTCTTACATTTGGGACTTTCATTCATTATGTATAGATCTTTGTTTTGGAAAGCTGTATGCTGGTTCTCACCTTCTGCTATTCTGATTGCAGATCCCAAAGCTTCTTGTGCATAGGATGTTCCCAAATGCTCGCTATTCTCTTTGGATTGATGGAAAACTTGAACTTGTGGTGGATCCCTATCAAATACTTGAAAGGCAAGAATAATTTTCTTAGTTTCATTTCATATGAGGAATCCATGAGTTTAAGAGTAGCAGGCAGTTTCATCGCTCTATTTATATTTCTTCTGTGGGTAGAGGATTAGATAATGTCCAGAACATGAGATAGAATAGTCTCTGCACTAAAAGATGTTGTCTTGTGTGTTTTACACTAGCAAGTTCTGAATGGGGAGACTTCAACACAAAATGGAATTCAGCTTGTTGGATGATATGAAAGCATGTCATTGAAAAAATAATTACAAAACCACTTGATTATGAAGTAACTGACTCCCTTCTTTTTGCTGAAGATAGAATGCACTCTTAGTCAATTGTTAATCTAAAAGTATCAGATTCTGCTGACAAATCTGCCCTTATCACCTTTATAACATTCTTTTCTTTTGTAAATTTTAGTACAAGTGCTTTCAAGGTGATTCATTCTTTCTACTTACAATATTCATAGAGCCAATACCCCTGCTCTCTTTATCAGCTTCTCACCTCACCCATCCTTTTTTCATCATAATGATGAGAAAATTGATCTTAATTGCTGTGATGGAGTTGCCCTCAGTTACTCTGTTGGAATTTGATGACATTGAGAAAGTTGATGGGTTTCTCATGGGATGTGTTTTTGGATCACAAGTCAGATTGGAGTTGAGGCTAATGATCATGTGGAAGAAAGGAACCCGCAAACGGCAACAAAGGAATTCTATGCAGAGTGGTTTTGATGATTTGTGTGATGAATAATCTGAGTAAATGCATAATATAGTGATAAATGGATATAAGGGCAACAAAAATGATGATTTGATAATTTCATTAAACACTTGAACTATGTTTAGTGCTTTAAAAAAAAAAAAAAAACTATTATCAAAGAAACTTCTATTTGCCTTTCAGTACTCTAGAAAGGTCAGCACTAAAAATGGAGTGTTAAAGTTTTCGCTACTTGATTTTCAATTTTTTAAGCTGAATGCCTGGTAGATTCTTCAATCATCATGTTTACGTCGCTACTGGTGCTTCCTTGTTCTGTATATACTCTTGATAAATGCTTTGCTTGTGGATTTGCTACTCTGGTAGAGTTCCATGCAATGAATTTTATGTTCCTGTCAAGCTCATTTGCAGAGGGTGCTTGAGGTCGGGTATGGAATCTAGTCATACTTAGTTTCTGTGAATAATTCCATAAATAACTATAGATCTTTCATTCCTGGCTTAGGATGTCATTTATAAATAAAAGATACTATCAGTCTTTCCTTTCTGCTTAACTTAATTTTGTGATCAGCTGCATTCAGCACTGTGTCATATTGTTGGCAATTCAGCTGCAGGATTCTGTCCAGATTTTATTTGTAATATGTTGGTAGAACCGTCTTCGGTTAATGTGTCAGTGATTATTTTGCTAGACTGAGTTTTACAGTGTCATCGAATCACTGTATTGAGGTGGCGGTTGTTTCATGTACTCGATCTTTTTCTTTGAGAATTCTTGCAAGAACAGTGTTATGAGGTTGCTAGTAGTAGCTAAACTGAGTGAGTTCTAGTTTGATTGATTTTCAAAAGCCATTAAGAAGTATAAACAGCAAAAGAATTCATGCAGAAACCATTAATAGATAACTCCTAGTGACTCCTAGACTTCTATCTGAACAATATCTCAACTTCCTTTTCTTCACAATGCAGGTTCTTGTGGAGGAAAAATGCCACTTTTGCTATATCAAAACATTACAGACGCTTTGATGTATTTACAGAAGCAGAAGCAAATAAAGCAGCAGGGAAGTATGACAATGCTTCTATAGATTTTCAGATTGAGTTCTACAAAAAGGAAGGCCTGACCCCGTATTCTGATGCCAAGCTTCCTATTACAAGTGGTGAGGCATTATTTTCTCATTTTCTGTTTGTATATTCATCTTCTCTATTTTTGTCTTCTCGCCTGATTGTGGTTTTCCTATGCTGTGCTCTGTCTTATCGCTGGCACAGATGTTCCTGAAGGATGTGTGATCATAAGGGAGCACGTCCCCATCTCAAACCTTTTTACGTGCCTTTGGTTCAATGAGGTGGATCGTTTTACCTCTAGGGACCAAATAAGCTTTTCAACTGTTCGAGACAAGATTGCGTCCAAGACGAATTGGACTATAAATATGTTCTTGGATTGCGAAAGGAGAAATTTTGTGGTCCAGGTAAATTATTCTGGCTCTACTTAATTGCTTTACTTGTCTGTCTTCTTGCTTCTGGAACGGAACTCCTGGAGGTAGGAGATGTGTATTAGAAGCTTAATAATACCTGATGATATCAGAATTCCCAAGGTATATTTATACTTGGTTTATATGGACAAGCAGCTGTCTTTTTGCGGGTATTTTCAAGTCTAAATAATGCTTTCAGGGCAGACGGTTTTTCAATCTTCACGCTACGCCTTAACATATTGTTGAGAACCTAGTTTGTGGGGGCCTGTTTTTCCTGCTGCTTTCCCTCTAGTGAACTGTGTTGAGCATGAATTGATTTTCTTTTTGCATCTGTTTGCTTGGACCGTAATGTTTCGCAAAATTCTCTCTCTTTTCCTCAGTTTAATTGATTTAATTTTCTATATTTGCTTTTTCGGTACATGCAGAAATACCACAGGGATGTGTTAGACCACATGGCTCCTCCTGTTCCTGTCCAAATTTATCCTCCCCCACCTCCACCTGTTTTGGTCCCAGAGAGTGTAATTAAGCAGGCTCCTGAAGTTCGCAGTCAAGGTGTAGTAGCAACACCAGTTAAGAAAGCCCCGGTGAGGCGAAGAGAGAGGAGGAGTTCGCGTCGGCATCGGAAAGTTGTAGCTGGAAATAGGGACCCCGATTCGAGATAAATCTGTTTTGTTTTTCTTTGCCTTCTCTTTGGAAAGTTATTATCATTCTTTGTCCTCCCTTACGAGAGTTTTCGCCCGCGGGTCAAGAAGAGTGTTGTATTTCCGTACGCGCAAGGAGGAACTTACATTCAATTTTTAGCGTTTTTGACCCCTGAAATTGGAAATTTGTCGATTCGTCGTTCAATTTATTTGTGTAAATATATTTATTACTTCCAATAATTGGAAAAGATCAGATGCTTTCAAATCCCTCATCTGGAGTATGGCCCTTCCTTATTTTATAGTTTGCAGGGTACGTCGTATCAATGTGTTGTCTGGGATTATTTGAACACCTGACTATATCTTCACCGAATATTAGGGATGTCAGGAGCAGAACCAAAAACCGAACCGAACTGAATCGAAAAATTTGGCGAATATGACAATTCGTCGGACCCGGGAGGCTCTATTTTGTTCAGTTGGCAGATTATTGCTAAAAAAACCCTTTTGCATATTTAGCCAAAACATCACTCTTGTGGTTGATTAGGGTGCATTTGCGTTATGTTATGAATGAATTACAAATTTCCCGTTTCAGATATTTTCATTTTAAGATTTTTCTTTTGAATTATTTACTTTTGTAGTAGATACACAAGCGATCTTTCTTTTTCTTGGTAGCATTCTTGAAATATCTAAAGATATCCCTAATACTAAAAAGTTCGGTGGAATTTAAGCTTCTTGGGATCTTCTCTTTATTTACTCTGCTTGAAATTGCAGGTGTGTGGGAACAGCTGCGAGGCTTGACGAAAGAGGAGCTTGATTGTATTTCGTGCAATATTTGTCAATCAGAGCATCTCCTTTATTGACCTGTTGATGTAGGACGATGAGTACCGCAATAAATAAAGCATGACTAGACTTCGCATCCGAATTTCTAAGCTACGCGCCTAGGGTTTCTCCAGCGTCGTACCTAAGAGAAGAATTGCATCATATGATTCCAAAGCGAAGAATTTGCCAACCATGTATATGGACTCTCTGAAATACTACTAGATTGATTGGTACGTTCTAGTTTGGGCACAATCTTTTGGGTCCTACCGATCTTGCTCGACCGGACTTAACTGCATACCGTAAAAGTAAATGAAACCTTCTGGACATTGGCCCTTAGGAGGATCCACGGATGTTTAAGTTAGTGGACAGGGAATGAAGAGGTAAGCAAAATTGAGACTAAGCAGAGACAAAATTCTCCTCAATAGGATTTGTCTTACTCTTTGAGCAAATGACCTTGCATTTTATAGATTCTCATTGGTTGTTCTTTGAGGGGGTCCAGGTGCTGATGCGCGATGGGAATACTAGTGTCTTAAGTATGACTTCAATCTTGTTCAAATCGACTCAACAACTAATGCTCAAAATAAAGGAGGAAGAGTTAGAGTTGAGATTGATTTGACCTCACCTTTGAAACGGGAGCTGTTATGGACATTGGCAATAGCTGGCTTTGGGTGGAGGACTTAACTGCATACCGTAAAAGCTCAATCAAATCCACTGAGAGGTATGAACTTAAACGAGCAAGAGCCAGCCTCAAATTTGCAACTAGTCGCATGCAGCAAGAAGAGAACAGTTGGCAGTCCAGACAAAGTGCAAACCCCAGTAGAAGTACCTATCACAGCAGAAGTCCGAGATCGCGGAAAACAGGTACTACACTCTGAAATTCAGAAACCTTTGTTATCAAAAGTGGGGAACAATAGCAAGAAAGCTATGAAAGTACAAAAGGCAAAAAAACAGAAATGCCTACCAGCATCACCCCCATTGCTAACAGATGAAATAGAACTCATGGAGACCCCGGTACAACTGGTCCAAGAAGGACAAGAATGGGCTTTGGTGGCTAGCCCTAATAAGCCACCACAGAAGCCATGAAAATAGTTAGTTGGAATTGTCAGGGGCTGGGTAACCCCCTGACAATCCGAGAACTAAGAGCTTTAATAGCTCTTGAACGGCCTACGTTACTTTTTCTAATGGAGACAAAAAATAAAGAAGTCATGGTGGAAAAGATTCGCAAAAGACTTCAGTTTCAGAAATCATACTTGGTTAATCCAACAGGAATAGCCGGAGGATTGGCAATTATGTGGCAAGAGGAGATTGATTTACAGGTGAATACCAGTTCTAAACAACTCATAGACGTGCAATGTATTGACCCTGAAAGTAAACAGATTATGCAGATCACCTTTGTCCATGCATCCACTGATTTTGGTGAGCGTCTGGAGTTATGGCATGTGATGGGAAATATTAAGCCGCTCTCGTCTCTTCCCTGGGTCTGCATAGGATATTTTAATGAGATTCTGTATGTATGGGAGAAAGTGGGAAAAAAGGAAGCAGATAATCGAAGAATTGCAGCTTTTAGAAATATGATAAACGATCTAGCCCTCATGGATGTGGAATGTCATGGCTGTGCTTTCACATGGACAAACAACAGGGAGGGGGCAGAGTTGGTTAAAAAGAGGCTTGATAGAGTACTATGTTCTTTAGAATGGCGAGTTACCTTCCATGATGCTGAAGTCCAAGCCCTTCCGACCATAGGGTCGGATCATAGTCCCTTAATTCTCAATCTGTATCCTGGAGCAAGACAGAAGACAAAGCAGTTCAGAATGGAAGTCTTCTGGACAGAACATATAGAGTATCAGCCGTTTATCCAGAAAGTATGGGCAGAGGATTCAAGCCTAACAGCCACATTTGCAGAGAAACTAAGAAGAACATCACAAGCATTAACTAAGTGGAGCAAACAGCACTTCTCAAATGCCTACACAGAGATCAAAGACCTAAAGCAAGCACTAACAGGTCTGATGAATCAAACAGATCCGAATACAAGTAAGCAGAAAAAGCAGCAACTCATCAGCAAAATAGATTTTCTCAGAAAACAAGAAGAACAATTCTGGGGAATGAGATCACGCATTAAATGGCTTCAGTGGGGGGACCAGAATACACGGTTTTTTCATGCCACAACAGTCAATAGAAGAAAACAAAACCGTATTTCAATGCTGCAATTAGAGGAAAACGATGATAAAGGCACACAAGAAAGCCTACTATGAGAACCTATACAGAACTGATGGTCAAAGATATTACCAGCCTATCCTGAACCAATGTCCGGACCATATAAACGAAAATCTGGTGACAGTTCCTACTGTAGAGGAGATCCACGCAGCAGCGTTTCAATTGGGAGCCTATAAGGCTCCTGGCCCCGACGGTTTCAATGGAATGTTCTACCAACAATCATGGGAGACCATAAAACCTGACCTGCTGCAACTAGTACATAAATTCTTCCAGACAAGAGTCCTTGACCCCCGGATAAACCAGACCCACCTTGTGCTGATCCCCAAAGTAAAAAATCCTGAAAATATCAGCCAATTTAGACCCATCAGTCTGTGCAACTTTAGCTACAAAGTTATCTCAAAATTTTTAGCTAATAGACTGAAAAGATGGCTGCCACTTATCATTGAACCAGAGCAGGGGGCTTTTGTCCCAGGGAGGCAAATCCAGGATAATATATTCATTGTACAGGAGGTACTGCATCACCTACGCAAAACAACAAGGAGGAAAAAGAATCAGGCCATCTTGAAGCTGGATATGCAGAAAGCATATGACAAGGTAGAATGGGATTTTGTGAGGGATCTTATGCTGCACATGGGGTTTCATGTCAAATGGGTTTCTTTAATTATGCAATGCATCTCAACAGTCACCTACAGTGTAAAAGTTAATGGAGAACCTACCCCATTCTTCCATCCTTCGCGAGGTCTGAGACAAGGTGATCCACTTTCACCTTATATCTTCATTCTAATGTCCAATGTGCTCACCTGGATGATGAACAAAGCATTAGTAGAAGGCACACTCACAGAATACAGCTTAACGTAAATTGCCCTAAGCTATCACATTTAATGTTTGGCGATGATGTCATATTCTTTCTGGATGGAACAATATCAGAATGTCAGAATGTAGCCCAAATTCTAAATCAATATTGTTATGCTATAGGTCAAAAAATCAACTTAAATAAGTCAGGAGTTTCTTTTAATGTTAGCTGTCCAGCAATACTACAATAGAATCTAGCCACAGAACTGAGAGTCCCTATCCAACAGAGAACCGGAAAGTATCTGGGAATACCTACTGAATGGGGACAATCCAAAAAGGAGCTGTTCGCATGGATCCTGGCCAGAGTAAATTCAAAGTTAGCAGGTTGGAAAGAAAAATTATTGACAAAGGCAGGCAAGGAAGTGTTAATCAAAAGCGTGGTACAAGCGCTACCCACCTATGCAATGTCCATCTTCAAGCTGCCAGTATCAATTTGCAAAGCCATAGAACAACGCATAGCATCATTCTGGTGGCAAAATGGCGATGCAAAAAGAGGTTTGCACTGGAAAAGCGGGAGACATTGAAAACCCGAAAGGATGGGAGGGTTAGGTTTCAAGGACTTTCTAACCTTCAATAGAGCCATGCTCGGAAAGCAACTTTGGAGATTAGCCACTTCCCCCTCAGCTCTATGGAGCAGAGTGCTAAAAGGACTTTATTTCCCCAATGGGGATGTTTGGACAGCTTCGAAGGGTCATCGTCCATCATGGGGTTGGCACAGCTTGATGCTTGGCAGAGACACCATAAAGGATAACATAATATGGTCAGTAGGTGATGGAGAAACTATTCGTATCAGAGAAGACAGATGGCTAACGCAAGGGGTAATAGGAGGACAACCACATCAGACAGAGCCAAAAATGGTTTCCGGACTGATAGATGCAGAGAACAGAGTATGGAAACAACAGCTAATTCTTCAATTGTATGATGAATCAATTGCAAATGAAATATTAGCAATCCCTATATGTCAGCAATCACAGTCAGACACACTAGTATGGACTGGCAACAAAACAGGGGAATACTCTGTCAAGAGCGGATATAATCGAGCACGGGAAACAACAGAAACACCAGGATAGAACAGACCCTCTTGCTCTTATCAACCACCGCGTACCTTATGGACTCAAATTTGGAGCCTGCATGTGCCACCGAAAGTCCGATCTTTTCTCTGGAGTCTCTGTCAGAATGCCCTTCCCACGAGGGAAAACCTACATAAAAGAAAAATGGTTATGGATCCATTATGCCCTTTTTTGGTCGAATATTGAAATAAATTTTAACACATGTTCTTTCTTTGCAAGTGGACGAAGAGAGTATGGGAAGAACAAATATTTGAGAAGATAAAACCAGAAGGAAGTCTCAGGAGAACAGATCAGTGGATTGCCAACGCCTTCCATCGAAATCAGAGCTTACCCGACCGCGAACTCACGGGAATGGTTTTGTGGCACATCTGGAAGGCGCGAAACAACTGGATATTCCGATCCAAAGAACCTAGACCCGCAGATCTGGTGAGCACAGCCAGGGAACAAAACGAGTTCTTCAGTCAAGGAAAAACAGAGAGAAGAAAAAAATCAACAGATCTAGCAAAACCTGACCGGTGGAGGCCTCCGGAAGGGGATGGGCTGAAAATAAACGTCGACGCGGCATGGTGCTCCGGTGAATTTCTCGGATCTGCGGCGGGTATTGTTCGCGATCGGGAAGGAAGACTGCTCGAGGGGTTCGTTGCAACAATTAGGGTTTCCTCGGCAAGTGAAGCGGAAGCCCAAGCAATACTACTTGGGATCTCCTATACGCACGAACTCAAGTCTTCTCAAGTCTTCGGCACAGGAACAGGAAAGTGGAGTATTGAAAGCGATAGTTCATTCGTCGTGAACATGATCTTGGGCCGGGCTCAACCAGCTTGGAATCTAAAGGAGATTGTGCAGAGGTGCCGAGATGGGCTTAGTAGAAATAAAGCTATTTCGGTGACATATTGCCCCCGCCAAATGAATGAAGCTGCGAACTGGATAGCAAGGAAACACCGCAATCGGTCTCTTCCACGTAATTGGCTGCTTTCCCCACCTTTTCCACTATGGAGCTTTTTATGTGCAGATATTTCCACATCTGCATCTTGTAAGTCTCCTCTATAATTAAGCAATATAATCCTATCTTTTGACCCAAAAAAAAAAAAAAAAACTAGTGTCTTAAGGATAGAGTGTTGGATAAATGTTTGTTTGGATGAGGAAGATGGAACAATTTTATTTTTTTTGATAACCGAGGACTCCACCACGGGCCTCCTGTGCCTGGACGGCACCGAAGGGCCGGGCCCCTATACCTCGAGAGAGACTAGCACATGATCTCACCACTATGACCCCCTAGGAAGATGGAACATGTTGTTTTCCATTAAAGTGGAAACTTGTTGGAATTGTGGAATTAAAACCAAATAGAGTATTTTATGAACGAAAATGAAGTTAAGATACAAATAGCTCACCACCAAGGCCTAAAGAAACAATCTACCAGCCAAAGATAAAGAACTTAAGGCTCATCACAATACGAATGGATAAAGAATCGAATTTTGAAGGAAATTATTCACTTCAAGAGGAAATATCATGTATTGCAAATCGGATTTGCCTTACATACAAAATTACATCTCTATTTATAGTCATACTATTACATTGTACTGAGACTCATAATAAATCCCAACAAACTCAACTTTCTTGACTACCTTCCACTCTTTCAAACTTGCAATAAAGATTCTTTGACAATTTAACCTTGCATTAAAGACTTTCTAATGTAAGAAGACAAACTAAGCACACTCTACATTCTTACACTTCAACCTAGTAATGAAGACTAGCTCCCCACTCTTTCAAACTTACAATAGACTCTTTGACATCCTAGCCTTACATTAAAGACTCTCTAATGTAAAAATACAAACTAGCACACTAGGGTAAGTAATACACAAGAAGACAATAAAGCATATCAATTAGAGGTGTTAAATGGGTTGTGCAACCCATTTATGAACCCATTTATAGTTAAATGGATCATTAATGGGTCAAGCTGGGTCAAGCTTTATCTTATAAAGCACCCATAATAAGTTTTAATGGGTAAACACTAAGATATATGGGTTTTAAATGGGTCAGCTCTTTGACCCGTTTATGACCCATTTATTAACCCATTTTTCACTCAAAACCTCATTATCTCTCTTTCTTCTCTTTAACTTTATAAATTTTTTTTTATAAAAACTGAAATTATAAAAGGAACCGAGGCGAGCCTCACGGATCACGGCGAGGCGGAGGCCTTGTCCTTCTTCAATATTACATTTAAACCACCAATCATCAACAAACGCCTAGGCTCCAACCTCGCTAGATGTGTGGCATGGACAAAGAAGAGGAAGAAGAAAAAAGAAAAAAGAAAAGAGAAAAAGAAAATTAAAAATAATTAATTTTTTAATTTTTTTTAAATAAAAATAATAAAATTTTAAATTTTAAAATAAAAAAATAATTAAAATTCGATTTTTTTAAATAATTATTTTTAAAATTTGTATTGTATAAAATCAGCAATACCATTTAAAAAATATATATATATGCTTTTTTATATTTGTTAAATGGGTCGGGTATGGGTTGGGTATAGGTCGGGTCGGGTATGGGTTAAAAATTTTTACTGATAAATGTGCATAAACGGGTTAAATGGGTCCACCGTTTAACGGGTCTAATATCAATCAAAAGGAACACATTCATTGCTTCTTCAATATTACATTTAAACCACCAATCATCAACAAAGGCTATCTTGTGTGGCATGGACCCATTAGACCATGTTGAGGACGAATTTACTATGTGCTTCCATGATTGACAAGTTGGCTCGACGGATTGATGAAACTTGATTTGGGATGGCTATGTAATTATTGGAAGTTTGAAATTTTGATGCTCTTGCATCAGGTGTCGAGCAAGGTTTGCCCCCTCTCCCCGAGCCTTCGAGGAGGCTAGGGTACGTGGGTGTCCAGGCCTGGCAATTGGGTCTCAAGAATGAAGAGCCTTTTGGAGGTTGCGATCTCTCTTGGGATTGACACCATCGTGAGCCGAGCTGTTGCTAAGTTATTTAAATGTGCTAGAGCTCATGATTGGAAGTGATTCTACACGCTATAACTTCGCTCGAGGTCACATGCTAATTTCCTCCAAAGCGCCTCAAACCCCGAACCCGACCAATCCAACCCTCGAGTCAAATTGAGAGAGAGAGAGAGATTTACAAAGAATGCCAGAAAAACCACAGATGGGCCGATTCCCAATCCGGCCCGGCATAGCGACTCCAACTCGTGGCCCTCACTGCTCAATGGGCCGGTCCGGTCCGAGCCCATGCCGGCCCATCGATTGCGCCGGTCTTCTCCTTGTTACAACCTCGACCTCAAAGCTCCGCCGTAAGTCCAGAGACGAAGTGCGGATTTGACTCGAAAGCCAGAACGAGCTTCGGCCGGAGCAAGCGAGCGACGACAGGGAAGGAAGGAGGAGGCGGCGGCCGGCGGCGAGACGATGAACACGGACATCACCGCGTCGGCGAAGCCGGAGTACCCGGTGCTAGATCGGAACCCGCCGTTCACGAGGGTGGTCGGCAACTTCAGCACCCTCGACTACCTCCGCTTCGTCACCATCACCGGCGTCTCCGTCACCGTCGGCTACCTCTCCGGTTTGCTCTCTCTCTCTCTCTCTCTGTGGGCGGGCTCGCGGATGATTTTACTATCTTCAATGTCTGCATCTGAGCCAAAGTATTCGTCGTCTTCGGGAAATTATTGCTTGCATCTGTGAAAAAGTTATGATAATGTAAATTATGTTGAATGCGGGTTGGGCTAATTTGTGAAATTGCTGCGGCTGTTGCTCAGTCTGTGCTTATTGGACTTGAAAGTGTGGATCTTGTTGGAGGTGTGCGTTGCCCATGTTGTCCTAATTGGTGAATTTGCTCTGATTGATGCCCCCCTTTTTTTTGTGCTAATACGATTTCGAAGGGTCGATTTTGTTT
Organism: Eucalyptus cladocalyx; assembly: GCA_017140615.1. Taxonomy (NCBI): domain Eukaryota; kingdom Viridiplantae; phylum Streptophyta; class Magnoliopsida; order Myrtales; family Myrtaceae; genus Eucalyptus; species Eucalyptus cladocalyx. The sequence goes on from CM029519.1 coordinate 11,829,025, forward strand.
TGGGCACTGCTCATTTCGTGCTGATTGGGGAATTCGCTATGATTGTTGCCCATACTTATGTTAATTAGATTGGAAACGAGGGATTTTGTTCTGAGTGATTAGTGTCCTTTTTGTGGTGATTGGTGAACTCGCTTTCAAAGGATGGATTTTGTTTAGGTGATTATTGCCCCATTTTCTGCCAATGGGTGAATTTCCTAAGATCGGAAGGTCTTCATTCAGTTAAATTTTTTTTTGGGGGTTTTATAGGGATAAAGCCTGGGATCAAGGGACCATCAATGGTGACAGGCGGACTGATTGGGCTAATGGGCGGGTTCATGTACGCATACCAGAACTCGGCGGGCCGGATCATGGGATTCTTCCCCAATGAGGATGAGGTAGCTCGTTACAAGAAATGAATGCCAATTCTCTTTTTTTTCCGGGGGCTTGTTTTTGTTATAAATTAGAACCCAAAATATCTGCTCTAGTAGGCACATCATGTTGTGCCTTTTGTGGGAAGATGACAGATGGTTATGTCAATAAATCAATGTTTTAGTGCTGACCTTTCTGCATTGAGATTGATGTTTCCTTGATTGATGAGTCACTTGATTTGGCTTGCATTGTGGAATGCTGATTATGGCGTTTTCGGTTAATTTGAGATCGCAGTACTTACTACTTCTTTGGGAACAGTCCTCTCATTGTTTTCTGCCCCATCGCTCTCTACGCCTCTGAAATTTACTGCTTGGGGTGGTCCTACCATTTGTTCTAATAAGTGGGAGCAATAATTCTGGCTGTTGCTTGGTGGCTAGTAATTACTCTGTCTAAGGTTTTCGTGTATAGGTAAGAGAGAAGACTCTTGGACGTGACTCGAGAGAGATTGAAAGAATAGCTGTTTACTGACAGGAAATTAGCTGCTCTTAAGCATCTTACTAGAGAGCACAATCTCATTGGCTTTTGTAAGGAGAAATGTTAAGTTTGCTTCATACTTAAGGACATTTTGTCAAAAGGTTTTTTTGCTCTATTGCTGTATTTCCATGAATTCAAAGAGCAGCTTTTGAGAGTAGATTGCACTCTCCATCTGGATGAGATTGTGAATTAGTTGTCTGCTAGTCTGACAACTAATATAGAGAGATGCTTATTCTTTGCTGCTTAATTTGGTCCATTAAGGGAAAAACATTAGGCAAGGGAATCCCTAGCTGGTTTTTAGCTCATTGCCATTTGCCATAGCAATAGTACCTTCATTGACCATTACAAGCTTCAAGAATGTGACTTACCATTCCCACTCTTGATCTGAGTGTGTGAACTTGCTGGAGAATGTAGCAAGTAATTTATGCATTCTTTTGGTTAGGCAATCATCAGTTTCTCGAGACGCTGGGATCTAATGAAGTTTGTAGAAGATTTTGTTGTAACACAATTAGCTTATCCTGATGCACTAAAGTTCACTTCCTCTTCTCTTTTGGGTATTAAGATATAAAAAATTGGATAGGAGGGAGCGACTTTGAGTTGTTTTCAATTTTTCATTTTTGGGGGATTGGATTGTTCAGATGTTGAAAGAGAATAGATGACCTTCATCCGATTCTCAAGTAAACTACATCTTAATGCTCCTTCCTAGTGTGACTTGCTTAAAAGATAGAAGGGCACAAAGTTGCAGTGGTTGGAGAAGGAACAGATGAGATTCTCTCCCCAACAGCTGCCATTATGGTACTCACTTTTGTTACTTGGAGCACTGACGTTGTGAGAGAATGCTGTCATTAGCATTGCATCAAGAAGAAATGTTCAATTAATCTGCAAATCACTACCATAAATTACAAGTGGATTTCAAATGCATATAAGCCACCAGGAAGTGTGGATGATGCATGTACCAGTAACATGCGAAGGTACACTTGATGTCAGCTAACTATTACCATTGCGGGCTTGTTGATACTGCTGATAACAAATATATCACATTGAAGTTCGGCTATGATGACGACTTGGTTGTGCTGGTCAATCTCAGTTAGGCGTCTTCAAGGTGGTCTGGACCCACTGACCCCAAGGACGAGATGGGCAACTCGTTACCAAGGCCATGTGGGTGAATAATATCATACCAGCAGCAGCTCACCAGATCTCTCTTTTGGTAACCGTACAGTCTAAGCGACCAGACAATGTTCAGCAGTGACAAGAAGGGTATCTAGACTTGTAACATTCGATAGGTTTTTCCTCTTTGACACATTCAAGAAAGTTAATGCATGGGAGATTGAAAACCAGAATGTCATCAGAGGAGTCCATCAGTATCACAGTAAATGGCCTTGGGTGGATACAGCTGCGACTCTGTTTCTGGAATTCACATTCATCGTAACATGGTCCCCGTCATCAGAGTTTTATGTATTTTCGAAACCAACGTCGAATTTCCTCTACCACTTCTAAAGCAATCGGGACATAACTTCTTTCTTTAGTTGGTACGAACTGATGAAGTCGCCCCCACAAAAGATACAGGCTTACTGCACTGAATTGGCTTAGTGCACTGAATTAGCTTACTCAATCTTTGGGCTTGGAATAGACTGCATTCGCCTTACGAAAGTTAACCGATCAGTTAAAAATAGACACCCAAAAATTAAGTTAAGAGCAGTAACAATTGAAGATTGGAGGGGTATCAATCTATGTAGTCGGGTCGCAAAGGGGCAGAGAAACCTAAGGTACAATTCTACATTAACCAATGTATGGGAGACAACCACCAAGAATGGTCGAGTATAACTAGGTATCCTTGTGTGAGATGGACATATTCAAGTTCTTGTGTAATGCTCGTGTAAATTGCTTTTGTTGGTATGATGATCACTCTAGTTTCTTACACGTAATAGGATGCAGGCGAGAGGAACTTTCTATAGCGCTCGAACTTTGGCATGCCACATCTCTAGTAGAAGACGATTGTGTGAAATTATGTGAGAAAAAGGTATGGCAAAGTTGGCACTATCAGCCTGGGTGTCAAGGCTTCTTCAGCTTGGAAATTGCCACTTGTCCAAATTCCACTAGCTAAATGCCAATACTCTAGGTTAGAGACATGCACAAACCAAATGCTCAAATTTAATCAGTTTAGTAGAGATTTTCAGGGTATTTCGTGAGTTTGCATTCTGAACTCTATGCCCGTACCTCTGAATTCTAAGAAAAGGGAAAATTATGATTTGGCGAGGGCTTGCCTCGCTCGACGACCACAAGGCAAGCCCTCGCCCGATCCGATGAGGGGGTGAGGGGAGGGGGGGCTTTCGTCGTGTCTAGCAAGGGCTTGCCTCGCCCGGCGAACCCCCATTGTTTCTTTTGGGTGCAAGCTTGCCGGATTGCCTGAGTCCAAGAATCGACCAAGTTTGGCTGGTCGCTAGAGCCAAAGGAAGGAGGAGGAGGAAGAGGGAGAAGGCTTTAAAAAAAAAAGAGGAAAAAGGAAAGAAAAATAAAATATTTAATAAAATATTTCAAAAATAAAATATTATTAAAAAAAAAAGCACGCGGCGCCTCGCCAATTTTGGCCGGATGAACTAATTGGGAATAATTGCAAAAGGTTTAGAATTCAATTGGTCAAAAATAAGTTTAGGACGAATTGGTATAATTGCAATAGGTTTAGAATTTTTTGGTAATTTTTCCATGAGAAAAAAAAAAAGGTATGGGAAAAGTGCCAAAAAAGTCCTAAACTTTTTGTCTTTGTGCCGATTTAGTCATAAATCTTTTTTTGGTGCCGATTTAATTCTAAACATTTTTATGCCGTGTCAATTCAGTCTTTTCCGGCCAATTTTGGCCGGATTTTGCTAATTGAACGTCGGTCGGCCGACGTGGCCTAATCAAAGGTCGACGTTGACAAATTTTAATAATTTTTTTGAATTTTTTTCTTCTCATCTTCTTCCTCCAGCCGATCACCGAACCTCAACGATCGGCCAGAGGCGACAGCCGGCAACATCGAGGTCAACCTCGCAAGCCACCTTGCTGGATCCGGCGAGGGTCGAGTCTCACCCATGGCTGGCGAGGGCGAGCCCCGCCAGCTCAGCGCAAGGAGGTGGCCTCGAGCTAGCCTCGTCGAAGATCTCTCTCTCTCTCTCTGGCGCGAGCATCGAGATTCCCTCTGCTTTGCGATCCTCTCGTTCTCCGCGTCCCTCGCGTCTCTTACGATGCGAGACGCTTTGTCTCAATCGACTGCGGAGTGATCCTTCCCCAATCAAAGGAACCTGTGTAGTCCGCGCGATTTCGAGTCTGGTGAGTAGTGCGCCCGCATGCGCTCTTGAGGCAATTCGCATGAACACACCGCCCGCGGGGGTCAAGCTGCTAATGGCAATGTCTGACAACGCCAGGGGTCTCGTACTAGTCGTGGTCTCAAGCGCGTTCATCGGTGCGAGCTTCATCCTCAAGAAGAAAGGCCTCAAGCGTGCCGCCTCCGACGATACTCGCGCAAGTCGGCTTTTTTTCGATGGCACGCGGAGCTCATCGTTTGGTTGGAAGCTTCCGATGGCCCGGCATGAGGCCAACTCAAGGCCGCCTCCTCGCACCTAGCTAGCGGGGCTCGCCCTCGCCGGTCATGGGCGAGGCTCGACCCTCGCCAAATCCGCAAGGGCGAGCCTCGCTGCCCAGGCCTCGAGGGCGACCTCGCACCAGGCCGGCGAGGCTCGCCTCGTCGGATCTGGCGAGGTTGAGCCTCGCCGACCATCACCTGCTGGTCGCCGAGGTTCGGCGACCTTGGAGGAAGAAGAGGAGAAGAAAAAAATAAAAATAAAAATATTCAAAAATATTAAAATATTATTAAAAGTTGTTTACGTCAACGCCGATCATGTTACGTCAGCTGGACGGCATCCAGTCAAGCAAAATCCGATCAAAATTGGCCGGAAAAGACTAAATTTGCATAACGTAAAAAAGTTTAGGACTAAATTGGCTCAAAAGTAAAATGTTTAGGAATTTTTTGTACTTTTCCCAAAAAGGTACACCACTGACCTAAACTATATTTTGAAATGACTTGTGTCATGTGGAGTGAGCTGGGTTTTTTTTTATGGTTTTGATGGATCGATGGCAAAGTTGTGGCTATTGATCACATGGCAACGTGTTTTTTGCACGGAATTATGGATGAAATTTCGATTCGTTGGGCAACATGGAATGGGACAAACAATCATACGCAACCCATTATAGACCAATCATAATGGAAGACCAATTATAGATGGATCAATGCTGGCTCCAAATTCATTCACCCTTTCAAGACTGCTGGCTCCATCGCCACTGCTGTGCTGTAGGGGCGTGCTTACGGTCACGGAAAAAGGCAGCACGCAGCGGCAACTCGGGAAATTACTAAGGCATGACAGTCGTTCCTGATGATACCTTTACGGACGACACCATTAGCTGTCCCAAGCTAGCGACGTTCACAAAGCAATCGACACTCACTTTAGCGGCAAGCATAGAAGCTAGGGCGACCATCCTTGAGCTGTCGCTTCTGCCGATTTGGGAAGGTATTCTAGCTTTTAGGGATGGCTTCGTTTGTCACGAGGTACCCTTTTTCTGCAGTTACTACAGTAAAATATGCAAAATTTAGGTAAAATATGGAGACTGTCATTTTAAAGAGGTCGCATATAAGTCAGTGTTATAGATCGGGTATGGATGTGAGTTGTCTTGTTGCGATGCGTAGCGTAATTACTTGCTTCTTCCAGCGACTATCATAATTTTATGCAGGATTAATTTTAATTAATCTACTGCATATCTTGGCATAGTAAGTATCCACTGAGAGATTGTGTTGGTGCGAAAAGGAGGGAAACGGAGAATCAAAGAATGACCAATGCAACGTGAGAAGAGACGCATTCGTTGAAGTTATGCCTAGTTCAAGTAGGCCGAATAAAACAAGCAATCCCTTCCTCAGAACGTAAACGGACGATTCAGTTTCATTAAGCAATTAATCAAACTAATATCGATTCCATGTGAACACATTGAGAAGCCGTTGTCCAAAGAAACATTTCATCACTTTATCAGAGCTTTCCTTGTCAGCTTCCAGAATCATGGGACTGTGCAGGCATTTTACTCCTTGTGACATCAAATAAGCAGATTTCACACTCCATCTGCAGCATGAGTCACTAACCAGACTGGATGAGCTCGTAGTTGGATAAGTAGTATGAATTTTTCTTGTTATTTCTCCCCCTTTTGCGAATAGAGCGAGCACTTAGTTTAGGGACGTCTCATCGAGGGCCATCATGAAGGAACAACATCGATGTTGATATTTCCACACCCTGTAAATACATGCATCCATGGTATATACCCAAGGATGGGAGTATTACAAAAAAAGTCTTAAATTTATTACGATTGTAGTAATTTAGTTTTAAACTTTTTAATTGTGCCTATTAAATCCTAAATATTTTCATTTTATTTTAATTAAGTTCGCTAATTTTGATTGGAAATCGCTGACATAGATACTAACTATATTACGTGGCACGATCACCATTGATGTAGACTTTTTTAATAACATTTTAATAATTTTTTATATTTTATATTTTTTCTTATCTTATCTTATTTTCTTTACTTTTTTTTTTTTTTCCCTAAACTTAAGGCCAAGGAAGGGTCGTTGACAGACCCTCACTGGGTTTGGGTGAGGACTGTAATGGCCTAACCTGATGGCCCTCACCCAAGACTGACGAGGGTGTCCCAACCCTCCTTAGCCCTAAATCAAAAGGAAAAAAAAAGTAAAAAAAAAAAAAGAAAGAAAAAAAAAATAAAAAAAAATTGAAAAAATAGAATCTTATAAATATTGTCAATGTTCTAGTCATGTTCTATAAAATGACCAACATGCACCTCAACAATTTCCGGTCAAAATTGACTAGATGGACTCAATATCAAAACGTAAAAAGATTTAGGATTCAATTGGCACAATTAAAAAGCTTATGATAGAATTAGTGCAATTGTAATAAATTTAAACTTTTTTTGATAATTTTCCTCCAAAGATGTGTCCAAACCTTTCAACAATCTGTCCATGTCCTCCAATCAAATCAAGTATTATGCAGAATTCAAATATGATTATTTATGTAAGTTCGGGCAAAAATGGTCCACATACCTACATGAAGAAAAAAAAAAAGAAAAAATGAAGGATTTATAGTCAAAATTCGAGTTCAACATAATCGTTATATTTGAGCTCGCGTGTTATGTGCGGGATATGAGCAATCTTGTGCTAGTCCTCACTTGCATCTTTTTTTGCACCTCTTCTCCAAATCTTGGCAAGCTGAGATTTTTAGGTGATTATGGGATGCAAGCCTTCACATTCCTTTAGGTAATAATGTCAACAAGGGGCATTGAATGCTTTCAAGATGTTGAAGTGATTGAAGGGCCTCAATATGTGCCGGTAAAGCCTTCAAATTTAAGCACTTTTTAATAGAAAGACACTTGAGAGTGCTGACTTGTATAAGTCACTATGGAAGAGATGCTAGTTTGAGATCATCAAGGATGTCCACAGCCCAGAGACTTGAGTCCTTGCAAATCCAAGATGCCATCTCTTTCATTCTTGGATAAATCAAGCTCCTCACAAAACCACAAAAAGAGATGCACAATGTTGGATGTCTCAAATCAAGTGAGAGGGAAGTTAACCAAGAACACTTTACGAAGCCAAGAATCTCAAGTGAAGTAAGTCTCTGGAAACACTCCTAAGGGCAAACATTCTAGAAACTCCATTTCCATGATCCCTAGTCTTTTCAACTCATTAAGGCCAATTATTTGAGTTATCAACTCTAGGTTGGCCTTACACAGAATCGACTCCTTAAGATGTGGAGTTAGTGGCAAGGCATTCAAGTTTTCTCAATAATCGATCCATAAACTCAACGGGTTAGGAAATGATGCTATTAAAGTGAGGAATGGTCTAAACCGATGTATTCCAATTCAATCAATGACCAAATATCTAAAGACTTAAGGTGAGGTAGTTAGCCCAGTTGAGGAAGATGTCCACATCTTCTGCAAATCTTGCAAGTGTGCCTCAACTAAATTCGGCAAGGAAAACACAAGGTCATCCTTAATGACTTTGGAAAGTTCTCACATTTATAATCAACTATCCTCAAGTTCTATAGATTTAAGTATGGCCTCAATCCATCCAATAGAACTTCATCTCTATCCCTAATTACTGCATCATTTGTATCGCAATAGTGCTGAATAAAACTTTAAAGATTGCAGATAATGCTTCTCTATCAAGTTTGCAACCTTGGATTCTATTACTACATCAATTACTTGTCCTAAATTTTCAATGCTAAGACTTCCTAGGATGTTATTAAGCCCATTTAGCTCCCCAAGTACATAATAATTCTTAGCAAGAGCTTTATCTTTAGGCAAAATGAAGCTTGTTAGCCTTTGTAGAGAACTCAATTGCCCTAGTCCATATGGCACATAATTAAGTTTCCAACATCCATCTACTTTTAGATTTCAAAGGTTGACTAACCTCCTTATACCCCTTGGCAAATCTTCAAGGGTAGAACAATAGTAGAGATTAAGTGTTTGTAAATTCTGCAATATCATAATGGAGTTAGGGAGCCTTATGGGTGCATTATTGTAAGAGAGGTCAAGATATGTGAGAGCCTCAACTTACAAATGGACCTTGGCACCTTCTTGACTAAGGGTAAGCACGGTTCCTAGGATAGAACCGAGAACTAGAGAACCGCATCGGAGGGTCCGGTTCTAAAAGGATCGGTTCCCGTTCTAAAGGGACCGGTTCGGTTCCTAGTTCTCATTTTTCCGAGAACTAGAACCGTTATGGCTCCAAATCAAAAAAGCCCCAAATCAATAACCCACTATCCAGTTCACTTCACATGACACTTTCACAGTTCTCTTTTCTTTGAGTCTCTCCCGTTCTCCACCTCTGCCCATCGCCAACACTGCTTGCCCTCGATGCCACCACCGGATGTTGCTCACCCTCAACACCGCCACTAAACCCACTAGACGCCAGTCGCCCTGCGTCGACTCACCTTTGCCTCCCTCGATGCCATCACCCCTCGCTCCCCTTACCACTCAGCCGTTGGCCCTCGATGCCACCGTTGAACGCCATCACCCCTCGCTCGCCTCACCGCTCAGTTGCTCGTCCCCCCGGTGGAGGCTGCTCGCTTGCCCAGCCGCCCCGATGCCACGTCTTGAAAGATTGCTACCTTCAATCCGAGAACATCTAATAGAACATTGAAGCATGCACTCTCATGGTTAATTTGCATAGACATTTGTTTGAAGTGTAATTAGATGGTGCTTTTTGAAACGTTCTAAACTCAACCCTGACGATTGGAAATATAGTTTAACATTCTTGTGATGAATGATGCACTCAATTTCTACTTGAGCAAGATCTTCCAGCCTTAATGTCACTTCAGGGTAGTAAGGGTATCTCTTGTTCCGAATGGACATGATTCTAGGCCTATTGTTAAGGAGGCCAAGGACTATGAGGTTTTTATTTGATTGAGAGCCAAATACTTGTTTAACGTTCCTTTTGCTAGTTGAAAGTGAACTTGGACTCTTTGTTTGCAGGGGAAGGCATGTTGTCACGTCATTTATGCATTTATGGCCCATTTGGTTTGTCTTTAGGAGAATGTCCTTGGGGAAATGCAAAAGCCTTTAACCTAAAGGGGTTTAGTAAAATGCAAATATTGTTTGGTAAACTAAAATTGAAAAGATGCTTTGAGATGCAACTTAGGGAAAATGCTGTTTGGTAAACACATACATTTGGAAAGTCTTTCATGTGCTAATTTTAAAATTTTGCAACTTTAATTTGTTAAAAATCAAAATAAAAAATCAATGACCTTAACTTTTATATATTTTTTTCAAGTTGAGAGTAATGTATAAGAGACATTAATAAAATTTTAAATAAAAAAATCACATCAAACTCAATTAAAAGTAATTTCATTACAATAAACATGACAACATATGTCCGAAAGAAATAAGTTATCGTTAAATATTACAAATGTCCTTAACTATTTATCAAGTTCATAGCTATTTCATCACATAAACGTGCCATGTTAGGGAATGCATTATCATTTGAAGCACTTGTCCCCTTATTTACAACATCATGGTCGACGGAATATCCATATTCGAGATCCAAATTTACTGTTTCAAAATCCGTATCAGTTACGGCATTTTTTCTTATAAAATTGTGCAAAGACATTGTAGTTATGACAATTTGTACTTGCTTTTCATAAGGATAACTTGGCATAGTAGTTAAAATCTTCCTCTTCACTTTTAATACGCCAAAGGCTCGTTCAATTTCTGAGCGAAGTGAGGAATGTACATGGTTGAACACTTCTCAATGACCCGTAGATGTAAAACCTTGTTGAAATTATGGCAAATAATATCTAACTTCTCTATATGGCCCCAAATAACTCATGAGATTTGGATATCCAGAATCTACTAAATAATATTTACCTACACAAATGTCATATAAATTTAATTAACATATGCCACACACACAGAGATATATAGATGTACATAAACCATTAATTAACCAACCTGGAGATGGATAGGGAAATTGTGCATCACGTCTTCCAATGGCATCATAGAAGACACGAGTATTATGAGCTTGTCCCTCCCAATCAGCACAAACGTAAATAAATCATATATTAAAATTACATATGACCAACCCATTTTGAGTAGTCTTTCCTTTTCGACCAATAAAGCGAATTTGATCATACGTCGGTACCACTGCTGGGATATGTGTATCATTTATAGCTCCAATGCAATCCTAAAACAAATCATGCAAATATTATATTATTCAAATTTAGTTTTTTGTTTTTGTTGTACAATCGTAACTTACCTTAAAATATGGATAAAATCGTCGATATTTCTTAATTTTCTTTGGAACTTCCTGAAATTGTCGATCAATTGGTTGAATCAAATTTTTTCCATATTGTATACTTTATTTAAAACTAAACTAAAGTGCCTACTTATGGTTTTTCCAGAGTGTTAAAAGCGCTCTTGTGCTACCATGTTACCTATATCATGTCCCAACATATAAAGAAACATTCCAACCATTTCTACAACATTAGTATTCCTAGATCATTTAAGGTCATAGCGTGTTACTAAGTCACGTGTTAAATTATTAAATACATCCCTATGCATTATAAACATATTATAGCATCTTATTGGATTAGTATCTTCGGTCATCAACTCTCTTATCCATGCATGACCTGTATATGATGAGGTCATAGAAGGTTGTTTACAAAGGTACGTTGCTTGATAAGCAATTGAAGCATTAGCAATTGAAAGCGAATCTAGGAATTCATCTTATTCTTATTCACAAATTTCCTTTTCTTGAGAATCATCCATAATTGCCTAACAAAATATAGAGTTAGAATAAGAAAAACAATGAATAATCTTGACAATCCATTAAGAAAAATAATAGTATCAAGCAACATATATATATGCAAAGTCAACCACATAAAGAGAATCCCAATTAGAAACAATTCTCACATTAAAAACATTAATATAAATTAGGTCAATACATAATTTAAATAGAGTTTGCATATAAAAATAAAATAGCATATTCAAGAATTCAAATAAGAAACTATGACAACATCTTAGTCATGATTAAGTTCTTTCATCTCAAGCTTGAAATACTTCACCCTCATGATATCGGTATTCAAGCTCATAAAGACTTGCATATTGTCTATCATTTCCTTAAAATGTTTGATTGCAAAAAAGTACAGCTTTTCATCTTACACAATCTCCGGTATGACATCTAACATAGATATGAGGTCCTTGTAAGGACCGAATCCTTCATATGCTCAAAATACAATAGCATCAACACTTCTACTTTTAACAGCGAAACAAAGCCTATTAATTTGGCTTCAAAGTAATTGTGTTGCGCTCAAATTCTTGTCTTTCCTTCCTCAAGTTTGCCTTGTTGAAGTCTCCGCTACTCTTTTACAAGCCTAAGTTTGAATTGGTTCATCAATATTTTGACCCACATGACATTCCAAATTCTCATTAGTAGATCATACGCCATCATCAATATCGGGTTATGTGGCATCAACATTCTCATCAACACATAAACCTTGTGCAGGATTTCGAGTGATTCCTCCAGTAGAAACCGTATCTCTGAACATCCTATCTAGCAACACTTATGTCTTCCGTCCTAAAAATCTTAACCTTAGGATTAGCTTGTTATAAAAAGCATTTGAATAAGTTGTATATATTTGAAAATAAGAACTTAACTAAAAAGTAAAAGAACAAATGATAAACACCTAAATTTTACTCTCTCACCATTCATTACTTGCATTGATGGTTTTCTTCCTTGGATCCCATCTTAGTCTTGTTTCACTATAAACTAATGTCCTCCATCTTTTCTATTCTTCCTTAAGATTATCTAACTTACTCTTCATTTGAGTTCTATCGTATTTTTTGCCCATCAACTCCTCGAACTTATTAATTATTACTTATGACGGTCCATCCATCTCTCTTGTTGATTGCAAGATGATTATCCTTATCTATTTGTTCAATACGCAACTTATAAAATGTTTCCACATCTTTGGCAGTCCAATATGCATTTTCCTTCGTTGAACTCGCCATCTTCCAATAATATGAGCATAAACAGATTTGAGAGACATATAATAAAAAAAAAATTCAGCAATTGAATTAAATCAAGTCAATGTGAACTAGTAAAACACAAGTGATATTGTATTAGGTATTGGCCCAAAAAACAAGAGAAAAAAAACCAACAACATATAATTGATTGCACCTTGAAATTTTTTCTTACTTGTAATAGTAGTTCATCTAATTTCTTATATTTTCACCGATATTTCTTCTTGTCATTTCAATTGTATGAAACTGTGTACCAGCCCTCATGCAAAGTAATTATCTAGATTGTTGCATAAAATTCTCATATCAAGAGCTAATCTAAGTACAATTTTTTTTTTTGTTGAGTGAATTTTCCATAATACATGGTTTTGTGACTCTGAAGAAGCATATGACAACTAATGAGTGATATGCATAAGTAAACTCATAAATCCCAACCTGATGGAAGTGATTGTTTCTACATTCAATAGGTCCTAAACAATCATAAAATGTGTTTTCTTCAGCTGATTTCATTGGCAGAAAAAATACAAGTAAAATAGAAAGTAGGTTTGAACTTCAAACTGAAATGGCATCTTGAGAAAGCATGTTATAGGGTACCATCAATAACATATTTCGCTGAACTAGTTGGTTTGAGCTCTTATTTTCTTTATCTATGGTGGGTTTTGTGGTTGTGCTTTTGACCATCTTTCTCTTTCTTTTGAAGATAGCATCCATGTTGTTTTTCTTTAAGTCTTCTTATTTATCCTTTTTCTTAACTACGGTTTCATATTTTTTTACCTGGTATCAAATATTCAATTACAATTTTTTTGGTCAAGTTTAAGTTTTGTTCCCTTTTTTTTTTTCTCTTCTAATTTGGTAAGAATGTTAAGCAAGTGTCTTTTTGTTTTCTTTCCCCTTCTTAATGTGTGCTTTGATCAACTAGTGCAGAACTTTGGGGAACCCTTTTTGCTAGTCATCCATGAAGGTGAAACATTAGCTGAAGTGAAAATGCGCATACAAAAAAAACTACAAGTTCCAGATGATGCATTCTCCAAGGTCTCCACTTTTCTCTATGCCTTCTCTATTACCATAGTTGTGGTAGAGGTTCCTACAGAGTATATAATGTTTATGCATACCTAGTGTTGAAACAAAATGTGAAATGCGCATACAAAAGAAAATTTGCATTTCTTTTATCAAAGTGCAGCGCATCTAGACACGATCAAGAGATGCATGACATTCTACCCATTTGCTTGAAGCTGTAGAATCTAAACCTTGGTCCTTCAACTATGCTAAAAAAGGACTTGACACATTTCTCAGTGTCTTGGCTTCCTTGTGACCATGATGATGGCATGGAGAGAGAGCAGAACATTGAGTTGAGACATCCAGAGTTTTGGTTTTAAAAATTTTCACATGCGACCAATAGACATTTGCATATAGTTATTTAAGTTAGGTGTGATCACATTTATGATCACTCTTGAAAAGAATTCCAACTTCAGCTCAACCAGAAATGGAGTCATTGTGTAGTTCTAGTGCTTCAGGGCAATGGTCAATTCATTTGTTCCACAATTTACAGCAAATGGGAAGTTCAAAACAAAAACAATTTTTGACAGCAGATACACCTTCAATATGAGTTTTTCTCATTCCTAAAGACCCAATTGTGGAACATACAATTTCTCTAACAAAATCCACAAACTGGACAAAGTGAGGGGAAATGAGAGATGGACAAACAATCATTCTCCCAAATGCTACAATCTCTCGCCAAATCAGAACATGCCACTCTAGCCATAAGATATGCAATTACCACACAAATTTCCACAAAAATCGCAACATATTGAGAAAATCTTTACCTGGATAGTAGCGAGTGCAAGCGCGAGTGCAGCGTGATAGGAGAGCTCGAGGGAGCTAGCATGAAGAATGACGTGAGGAAGAGAACTCAAACCCCTACCAACCGTGAGGGAACACCGCTTCAAGCACGAAAAGGGGAGTTGTCAAGGTACGACAAAGGCAAGGGAAATTCTACATTCAAAAGAACAGAGGAGAAATCTTACCTGGAGAGAGGCGAGTGCAAGGGCGACGAGCACTCGAGGGTAGTGGCCATGAAGATCGTAGTGTAAGAAAGGGAGATGAAGGGCAATGAACATGAGGGTCAAACATAAATGATCGTGAGGTAGAGAGAGGCGTGAGAGTGTAAAAAGAGCAAAGGAGCCGTGAGAGTAAAAGTGCAGAGGAGGCATGAAAGTGTGAGGCTACGGAAAAACATAAGGAAGAAGATGCTTTTAGGGTTTTCTATTTAGGAAAGGGCAAAAACGGATTTTGGTTAATAAATGAGGACAAAATAGGCAACTAACATATATTCATTAAACAAAGGAAATAGCATTCCGAAAATGCTACTTCTCAAATGCATCTTGACCCTCCATTCCCCTAAAGGCCTTTAAAGTCCCTTTTGGAGATGCAATTGCATCTTCCCAAAGCCCTAAAAAAATTGAACCAAACACCACCTGCATTTGGCCAAACCCTTTAGGCCTCCTTTGGTTTCAACATTTAGAATGACTTTGGGGCTTTAAAAGGGTTTGGCCAAATGCAGGACTAGGATGAAATCCAAAAAAGAAAACCATCGATGCGAGTAATGAATGGTGGGAGAGTAAAATCCATATGTTTATCATTTGTTCTTTTACTTTTTGATTAAGTTCTTATTTTCAATTATATATAACTTACTCAAATGCTTTTTATAACAAGTCAATCATAAGGTTGAGGTTTTTAGGGCAAAAGGCATACCTCTTAATCTTGAAGTGTTGCTAGATATGATGTTCAGGGATACGGTTACTACTGGAGGAATCACTTGGAATCCTGCACGAGGTTTATGTGTTGATGAGAATGTTGATATCACACAACTCAATATTAATGATAGCATAGGATCTACTGATGAAAATTTGGAATGTTATGTCGATCAAAATATTGATGAACCAATTCAAACTCGAGCTCATAAAAGAGTAATGGAGACTTCAATGAGGCAAACTTGAGGAAAGAAAGACAAGAATTTGAGCCCGGCACACTTACTTGGAAGCCAAATTAATATGAGGGATTCAGTTCTTACAAGGACCTTATATCTATGTTGGATGCCATACCGGAGATTGTTAAGATGAAAAGCTGTACTTTTTTACAATCAAACATTTTAAGAAAATGATGTTGGATGCCATCTCCTCACGAAGGGGAGGAGTTCAAATTGTGCAAGATAGGGAAAAAACTATACTTTTTTGCAATCAAACATTTTAAAAAATGATAGACAATAGCTAGGTCTTCATGAGCTTGAATACCAATGCCCTAAAGATGAAGTATCTCAAGCTTGAGATGGAAGAACTTAATCATGACTATGATGTTGTCATAGCTTCTTATTTGAATTCTTGAATATGCTATTTTATTTTTATATGCGAACTCTATTTAAATTATGTGTGGACCCAATTTATATTAATATTTTTAATTTGAGAATTGTTTCTAATTGGGGTTCTCTTTATGTGGTTGATTTTGCATATATATGTTGATTGATACTATTGTTTTTCTTAATGCATTGTCAAGATTATTCATTGTTTTTCTTATTCTAACTCTATTTTGTTACGTTAGACAATTATGGATGATTCTCAAGAAAAGGAAAATCGTGAACAAAAGGAAGATGAATTCCTGAATTTGCTTTCAATTGCTAATGCTTCAATTGCTTATCAAGCAACGTACCTTTGCAAACAACCTTCTATGACTTCATCATATATAGGTCATGCATGGATAAGAGAGTTGATGACCGAAGATACTAATCCAATAAGATGATATAATATGTTTAGAATGCATAGGGATGTATTTAATAATTTAACATGCGACTTAGTAACATGCTATGACCTTAAAGGATCTAGAAATACCAATGCTGTAGAAATGATGGAATGTTTCTTTATATGTTGGGACATGGTATAGGTAACAAGGTAACACTAAAGCGCTTTTAACACTCTGGGGAAACTATAAGTAGGCACTTTAGTTTAGTTTTAAATAAAGTATACAATATGGGAAAAGATTTGATCCAACCAATTGATCAACAATTTTCAGGAAATTCTAGAGAAGATTAAGAATGATCGACGATTTTATCCATATTTTAAGGTAAATTACGATTGTAAAATAAAAACAAAAAACTAAATTTAAATCATGTAATATTTGCATTATTTGTTTTAGGATTACATTGGAGTTATGAATGGTACACATATCCTAGTAGTGATACCGACGTATGATCAAATTCACTCAAAATGTGTTGGCCGTATGTAATTTTAATATGGAGTTTATATACATTTGTACCGGTTGAGAAGAACAAGCTCATGATACTTGTGTCTTCTATGATGCCATTGGAAGAAGTGATGCACAATTTCCCCATCCACCTTCAAGTTAGTTAATTAATGGTTTATTGTATATATATATATATATATATATATATATTTATATTTATATTTATGTGGCATATTTTAATTAAATTTATATGACATTTGTGTAGGTAAATATTATTTAGTAGATGCTGGATATCCAAATCTCATGGGTTATTTTGGGCCATATAGAGAAGTTAGATATCATTTGCCAGAATTTCGACAAGGTCCTACACCTATGGTTATCGAGAAGTATTCAACCGTGCACATTCCTCACTTCGCTCAGAAATTGAACGAGCCTTTGGCGTATTAAAAATGAAGTGGAAGATTTTAACTACTATGCTAAGTTATCCTTATGAAAAGCAAGTACAAATTGTCATAGCTACAATGGCTTTGCACAATTTTATAAGAAAAAATGCCGTAATTGATACGAATATTGAAATAGCAGATTTGGATCCCAAGTATGGATGCTCCGTCGACCATGATGTTGTAAATGAGAGGACAAGTGCTTTAAATGATAATGCATTTCATAACATGGCACGTTTACGTGATGAAATAGCTATGAACTTGATAAATAATTAAGGACGTTTGTAATATTTAACGGTAACTTATTTCTTTGTTTTGGACATATGTTGTCATGTTTATTGCAATGAAATTACTCTATTTTTAATTGAGTTTGATGTGATTTTTTCATTTATAATTTTATTAATATGTCTCTTATACATTACTCTCAACTTGAAAAATATATATAAAAGTTAAGGTCATTGATTTTTTATTTTGATTTTTAACAAATTAAGTTGCAAAATAATAAAATTAGCACATGAAAGGACTTTCCAAATGTATGTATTTACCAAATAGCATTTTCCCCAAGTTGCATCTCAAAGCATATTTTCAATTTTAGTTTACCAAATAGTATTTGCATTTCGCCAATCCCCTTTAGGCTAAAAGCCTTTACATTTTCCCAAAGACATTCCCTCAAAGCTGAACCAAATGGGTCCTAAGCCCCTTCCAAATGCTGAACCAAACGGGCCTTAGTAATGCTCATGTACTTGTATTGCACCCTTGTTTTCCTTTCATAATTTGGTTATCGGTTCTTATGGACATAAAGTGCATAATGGTGTCTTTTTTGTCCTTAATAATGGAATAAATTGTTCATTCTTCTCCGTGATAAGGGAAAGATTCAAATTTTATCTTGTTTGCTTTTTTGATCGGTAAAATCAGGTTAAATATTTGGAAGCATGATCTTTTAATGTCTGCTCATAAACAATGTGTCAAAGAATTACTACTTTTATGGAGGAAGAGACTAGAAAACGGGATATACTGCATTGCATGATTATACGGAGAGTTTGATATATGAAAAATGTTTTCTTTATGTCAGCTTTTTCTAACTTTGTGACCTAAGAGAGCCCTCCTTTCCAGCTCTCTCATGTTAATAGATGGATTATGATGTTCAAATTTATATAAACAATTGAGCTGGAAAAGCATAGCTATTGTGATCTCAAAGTTGTGAACAACACAAAAGACCATGTTGCATTTAAGGTACACTTTAGTCGATGTGTAGGCTTGTGCACATTTGTGCATAAATATATCCCTTTTTTGAGTTCTACATCTACCTTCCTAAATTAAATTAAACTTCTAAATCCTCATTGAGATTTAAATTCTTCCTATTATGCTTTTCTTGGCACAATGCAGTCTCAATCTATTCTCAAGTCTTTCCTTCTGCTAGGTTAAAACAACTTCACCTAAAAAGTACTTTGTACGACCAAACTCTTGTATGATACAACCTCAAGGTTCCTGTCAAGTAAGAGGTACTACTTATTATGTCAACCCGACTATCTTCTCATGATGACTTCTGTTCACTTTGATGGATGTACTTTTTTTCACAAATGCTTCTTTTAGAACTTCCACAAATGCTTCTTTCGACACTTTGCCTATTGATATTTCTCTGGGACTTCTCGTTGTTTTTATTTCTGATGTGCCTTTTTTATGTTGATGCTAAGTTACTCTCCAAGCCCAACAAGAATACTCACCTGATATGCAATGCAAGGACAAATTTCTTCTTCAAAGCACCATTGTGCCCTCCAATACTTATGGCAAAGAACTTTCACCTAATACTGTGAGGATCAATTCTCTGACAATTGACCTTGGTTATTAACTCTGGAAACTGGATAATGGCATTCTTTCTCTCTGTTGACTTGATATGAATTTCTTATGTATGAACTAATGTCGATACTCTTCCACCATGCAAGTTTGCCAATTCATTACAGTGCATTTATTGATCAAAATTTTTATCATGCTTTTTTCAGCATTTGAAAGTAGAATGCTATTTTCTTTTTCATATATGGTTTTTAAGGCACATCTCTTACCTCGGAATATATTGTCCTTCTTTCTTTCTTTCTTTCTTTCTTTCTTTCACATGTCCCTTCTCACTTAGTGAAAGAGTCTGTTCACAATGAGCTCTTTTTGTGACATAGTTGCTGCTAAAGACAAATGTTATGATTTGATATGTTTGAAAACATTGGTAGTAAAGTTTTTAAATGGTGCAAGTAGGGATGAAAGATGAGTTTCAGGTTGGCTAAAAGCCTAAATTCACATAGTTAATGAGTCATTCTACATTTGTTTGGCATGCCAATGGATGTACTTGTGCTTTTTTAGCTATCAAGTATGAATTGAGATCTAACATAGTAGATTCTTATCCAAAAATATATGTTTTAGAAAGTTTCCATTAGATTGTTGTTATTTTTTCTTCTAAGACAAATGGATGTGACAGGTGACGGCTATAGGGTTAAACCCTAAAAAGCATTTGGGGAAAGATATCTCTTTCTTGTACTCATACCTCCATAAATTGAAAGAGTACATAAGGAAGTGTTAATTGCAAAGCATGTTGTTATCTTCTTGTTGTGCATGGACTATTAACATTTGTGGAGAAGGAGGGGAGTACGAAACTTCAACTCTCGATTGTCCCTTCTTTGTCGTAAGTTTATTCTTGAACCCATTGTACAATTCCTCCATTTTTCTGTTTATTGTGATTTCTTCCTTGAATGGAACAAGTACTGTTTGTTCTTCATTTTTTGTTGTTCACAATTTATTTGTCGTCCATTTTTTGTAAAGGGATGTAGTGTTTATGAAAAGAAAATTACTAGATACCAAAATAAAATGTATATTTCTGATATGATGGGCTCTATGGTTGTGTTTACTTAGTTTTCTTCAGAAATGAGTAACTATATTTTTGGTGTTACATTATACTCAAACCTATGTGCGGTTGCTCAAACAAAGACAATATGATTTTATTGTTTTAACCTCATTAGAACCTGTTGAAACTTGAAAATGTTGGCTTATAACATTAGGTATAACTTTTCCTTAAGATCTTACCCAATAGTGAGACTAAGCAATTGTTGCATAGTTTATTCTAAAAATGAAAAAAAAAAAAAAACTTGTTCGAATTGGAACCGACCCCGGAACTTGTGATAGTGTAGGTTTCAAGTTCTTAGTTCTGACGGGTAGATTCTAGGTTCCAAAAAATGAGGAACCTGTACCCGAGAGTAGGTTCCAAGTTCCAAAAGGAACTTATAAGGAATTGAGAACCGTTCACCCCTATTCTTAACATTTGTGGCATCAAATCCAAGATGCACAACCTCTTGAACTTTGAATGAGTTGGCATGGCTTGCTTCACTTGTTGGTTGACTTTTTTTATTTCTTGATATGTAGGTTTTGGCATAACATAACGAAATGTTCTCGGTGCACTCATTTTCAAGCGCGAGATTGGAAGTTCACCCACCAAATTGAAAGTTAAGCCACGAGATATATCACTAGTTCTTTCAACTATGGGTTTTGTGTCATCCCATGCCACCAACACTCGATCCTTGCAACCAAGCAACCTAGACCATGCATCAAATCATGGATCTTGCAACCTAGACGGGGGAAAATGCATCAAATCATAGATCTTGCAAGTCATCTATGAGGGCTCTTTCGTCTATGGTCTCTATTTTTTATGGCTTTTAAAAAAAAATGAAAATCTTGGAAGAAGTTAATCCAAAGTAAATTCATGAAATAGCCATGAGCAACGTCTTTTGAATGTTATTTACCAAAAAAAAAAAAAAAATATTTTGAATGTTTATCGCAACCTCACCTCAGGTGCATCACCTAGGATTTAGCTAATAGATTACTAATTTTAAACTTAGCTCGTGCTCTCACAAGCTTATACCAATTCACAACTTAGGATTCAAGTTTTTAACATACAAATGATTTTTCAATTAAAAGTCCTCCACTAATCTATTCTTTGGTGGGTTGATTAGAAAAACAATTAAACTAACAAGATATTTACTTTACTCCTATGAATCGGAGATTCTGGGTTTAAGGACTTGATTATGCTAGATTTCTCTAACACTTTTTCTGTATCTTTTATCTTTTATTTTGAAAAAAAATGTTTTTGTGGGCAAATTGAATCAATTTTAATTTACTTTCCTTATATGTGAGATGATCATGTAGGTGCGCAAACCATAAATTTAATACCCAAAAAAACAATAAATAAATTACGGGACTTACTTTGTAGCAATGAAAGCATATGCAATGTTAGCATAGAATTTACATTAACAACCTTAGATATGATTTTTAATTAACATGCAATCACTCAATTTTTTTAAGGATTTCTCTTATTTAATGAAATTTAATCTTCATGCAATGCAATTTAACCAAATGGCCTAATTCTAATAACGAACACTTTTTAATAAAATGGACCTAGCAACAATCACTAAATGACATACATTTTGTGAACCTACTTATATATAACATGCACATAATATTTTGTATTTTTCATCAAAATTCTTAATTTAAATTTTCCAAAAATAAAAAACTACCTAAAGTGAGATATTACCTATTTTAAGTTAGGAAATAGATTAACCTAAATCCTATCTTTAACTTAGATACTTATCTCAACATGCAATTTAATTCAAATATATTATCTAACCTAGATATCATCTAAATATGCATTCTAATATAATTAGAAAGGTATCTAACTATTCTATCATGCAATTCTATCTAGAAAATCCATTCTAATTTACATGATATGCAAATACAATTTTTTTTTTTGTATTTTTAGGATAAATAAAGCAATCAAAATATTCAAACCATTCAATCAAATATTGAAATAATATCTAATCATTTGAAATTTTGTGAATAAAATCGATAAGTTGATTTAAACCTTAAAGATCAAAATATAAATTTTATTTCCGTGCGATTAATTTTTCCATCTAAACTATAGAATAAAAAATCGTTTTGTGACTATAGATTAGGAAACAAATCCTAAAAGGTACTACCTATCAATCAAATATGCACAATAGATATCGAGTATCAAATTAGGCAATAAAATATTTAATGGAATCGAGTAAGGAGCGTTACCTAATTGTGAAAATAATTTTTCAAATTTGAGCATCGGACAATGGATCACGAATGGTGATCGGAAGTGATTGTGCTGTTCTATGGCTCCGCGACTGGTCGTCGATGGGGTGGAGACACGGCTGCTCACGTCTTGGTGATCAACTTGGGACCGCATTAGAAACCTCCATAAGCGGTGGATCAAAGAAGATGTTCGTGCAGGGAGTGCTCCAGGTTAGTATTCAATTTTTGTAAAACACAATCAATCCTCCCTCAAAGTCGACCACCCTATTTTTTACTGGGAATATCTATGCCCCGATTTTTCTTCTCTCTTCATGTGCGGATTTGTGCATGGGTGCTGCAGAGAAGTGGAAGCACGCGTTCTCTCTCTTCAGGTTTCTCTTGTAGGCGAATCTATTGGGTTCGCGAAGAAGAACTGCAAAACAAAGGCGGACTCGACCAAAGGCGTAGTGGCTCGAATTCGTCGAGTCTACACTGGATTGAAGTACTGGAACGCCGAAGGGACTGCTGGTATACTCGGTCGAAGATTGGCAGCAGTGTCGCGGCTGCTCACGGCGTCGGGCTGGGTGCAGGAGCCGGTTTGGACGTGTAGTAGCAGCGGTCGACGGAGGAACAGCAGCCGCAGATGGTGGGCTGTGGGCGTTGGCTTCACCGTCGAGCAGCTGGAGGCACCAATCGGGGGACTCAAAGAAGACCGCCCTTTTTCTTCTTGTCTTTCACTTCTCTGCTCTTGACAGAGAAGAAAAGACCCCTTTTTTCGTCTTCCCTAGTTCACGTTCTCTCTTTTTTTTTTTTTTTTGGGACCGAGGAACCGCCGGAGATCACCCTTCGGAAATCACACGACCCTCCAATATCCTGTGGCTCTATGCCGCAAGCCGCTATTTAGACATAAACCTCGGGAGGCTAGCCCAAGACTCTAACATCAGAACCCTACTTCAAACAATTTAGCAATAAAAGGTTCGAACCCTCTATGATGAGAGAGAAAACTCACGCCGTTCTCTCTCACTTTTTCTCTTTTTCTTCTGTACGCTCTCTCCTCCTGCTTCCTTTATCTCATCACACCGAGGAGAAAAGATCTCCATGTCCATCGAATTTATGGCCATGCTATTTGATCAGTGGGCTGTTGGCCGATTTTTAGCTCCTGCGGGCTTCCTTCAATTAAATCCATTAAGCTCAAATTGTCCACCATCGGTCCAATGCAAATGTAATAATAAAATAAATACTCCTAAAATGATATATTATGTAATTTAATTCTAATATTTTTATTTAAGGGTTAAAAATTAATCTTTAATTTTCTATGCAATAAATAAATGATCAGGTCATTAAAATTTGGATATCAACAACATTGATTTCTATTTGATGGCTGGATAAATCCTTCTGCCACCCAACAGTCAACCAAAGTCAGCTTCTTTATCTCATAATTCTTGGCAAACAATGAACAAAATGCAAAACACTGTTTCTAATGTGAGGGGAGTTGGTCGTGCCAATAGTATGAACAACCAATGAAGTTCCAGAGCACTTTCTAACAATGTCTTTGCTGATGGCTAGCATGCTAGGATTTTGTACCTCCTCTTCCTTTTGACAAGCTATTTGCATAAATAAATCAAGAGAAGCACTTTTAGATAAGCCTCCAAGAAGATGAGGTGGAGCAGTGCTAGTAATCTCCGCAACCAAAGGAATGTGTGTAGTCATAAGGATTTTGCTTCCTCTAGCATCTCCCACCAATAACGTTTTGAAGCTCAGCAATTTTCCTTGTTCTGCATTCCACAAACCATCTAAAATTAGGAGATATCTCTTGTATCAATTTCTACCCTCAGTTTTTCTTCGGTCGAGGCACTTAGTTCCCTATGCAACCATTCCATCACAACCTCGTTTGGTTCCTCCTTTGCACAAGCTATTATTTTTGTCTTTTTTTTTTTTTCATGTCAAAGTCATTTGAGACACAAACGCACATTGTAAACTTAAAATGTTTACTAACCATTTTATCATTATATACAAATTGAGCAAGGGCGGTTTTGTCAAGCCCACCAATACCAACTATTGGAAGGATGGAGATGTGCTATTTCATGTTTGAATCCGGTAATCATGACCATCTTTTAACATCATATCTCCCTCATGTATGAACGAATGCGTTTCTTCTCTCTTCCTCCACTCTCTATCTACTTGCAAACTCACAAGGCACTCATCCAAGGGGATTCTCCGATCAGCCATAATGACTTCTATTCTCTCCTTACTGCTCTTACTTTGTAGCTCATCTTTAGTTTAGAAGCAAGCTGATTGGAACTTGAGAAAAAGGTCCTTACCTCCTTGATCATTTCATTGCGGCTCCTCAATTCTCATCATGTAGCTTCTATATTAAATTCTTCTGGCTCATCATGCGCATCATATAAGGCATCTTTGAGATTCTCAAGCCAAACTTGGATTTGGCGACTATGGGAGTATCGTTATTCTACATCATCCAGTATAGCCCAAAGTTTGGAGACGGTACCTCCGAGCAACTCGAGTTCATGCTTGACGCCCCGTAACTTTCCAACCATTTCTAATGCCTAAGGAACCAGATGAGCAACGATCTTTCCGGCAATGCTGGTGATGATAGCTTCCGCCATTTTCGTTCTCCCTCTCTCAAGATCAGAAGATATCAGTCCAGTCCTCCCAAGGCCCCAGGCACAACGATACAATTATCAAGGGTGCGCTCTACCACTGAGCTAATAGCCCATCGTGCGGGCCTCCCGCCGCGGCCAGCTATGTCAAAAGCGAGACAAACCTCATCCCCCTCTTTCCCTTTTTCGCCCCCATGTCACCACGTGGGAGGGCATGGGAATCTACCATTTATGATTCTTTGATAAAAATAAATTCGAATAAGATACTACACTCTTGATCATGAAATATCGATTGCTTGTTGAACCCTGTGAATTACATGAAAATAGGATACTCCAAATTCAGGGAAGATAGAGAAGCGAAACAATCAACCTATTGATATTGGAAAACAGTCCTCCCAAGGCTAAAGACTTGTCAGAACATTTATAAGAAGTGATGCTCACCTAAGACTGGCAAATCAAAATACTGAGAAATCTTGTAACTTCTATGATTGACTTGCATTGTTGAAGATAAGAAATGATTGTATTAATCATCATACAATAGGTTTATGACTTTTTGGATAATTTTCCTATATAAGTATTTGATGACTGAATTTTCCATTAGGGGTGCAAAACGAGTCAACATGCTGGGCTTAACATCAATTAGACTCATAAACTCAAAGCTAGAAGCTCCACTCGAGTTCTATAAGTTACTTTTTTTTCTCGCTCGAACTCAACTCAATATAAAACGTGGCATACTCGGATTATGTGGATAAAACTCAACTTACTCTATTATTTCCAGCTCAATGAATTCGACTTGATTTGACATACTCACACGTCCCCCTTTTTGTTTATTTTTAAGATTTTATTTTAGAGGCTGAAATGTGTAATTATGAGGTAGAAAATAATATTACATGTATATTATTTATTATATGTCACAAAAAAAATCCTATAATTTATAAATACTCGGTTAAGCAAGCGAGCCAATCGAGTGAAGCATCTTCATATTTGAAATCGACTAGACAAGCTACTCGGTCTTAGTGGTCAAGTTAGGTAGCTTGCTTCCAAATCAACCCGACCATGAAAAGTTAAGAATCAATACCGGTGTTAGTCATTCTTGTAAGCTACTCTCTCATGTGAAACGTTAATATATCTAAGGCGGTGCCTAGTTGGCACTATGTCAGCCACGTCACCACCACATACGCAAATAAGAATGGGGCACACGTTTCTAGGTTATCCAACTCATCAATCTAGCAGAGCAACTTAGCTAGAGAGCTAACGGTTCATGGACAATTTTGAAAATCAAGAACAGTAGAGGTAGGGAACTTCAAGCAAAATGACGGGCCAGTCCACTGGTGGCATCATTGCTCATCCCTTTCGCTTGCATTCGAGAGATGCTCGTTACTCAGTGTTGGTTGGTAATGACCGGAGTTAATGGATTTTGACACATTGCGGTTGCGTATTGCAATGTTGAGTTGCCTCTTTGTCCTCCTATCCTAATCATTTGGGCTTTGCTCCACCACTTGAGCATAGTGCTCCACTTTCATTGGGCTGCTCTTGTTTGTCTCAGTGAAAGAGGAAAGAGGATGTTCTCTTTGTGTAAGGGCTTTATACCATTCGATTTCTCTACTTTGAGAGAGGAATCTTGTATAATGTTTTTCGGAAAATTATAATCAAAGGGTGACAATTTGCGCTATTGTAGGTAGGTAATCAAGTTCCAATTTCCGATAAGTATTTTAAAGTCTTAGAATATTATTGAGATATTGCAGTGGAAGTCAATATCTTCGGCTAAGCAAATTGTAAAGGGAGAGTTTAGTCCAAACCTATCAACATATCTAATTAGATCAACATTCTCTTAAAAGTTTCAATGAGTTATGCGTTAATTATAGTGCACTAATTGCTTCATGTTACATCACATGATGTGGTACTTCATCCGCTTAACACCCTCACATGTACACTTTAACAAATCTCCCTCCCACGTGTGAGCCTTTTATGTCACCCCGCTCCTTCTTAGTCTGGGAATTCTTTCTGTACTAATATTTTTTCAACTCAAATCTCCACCTTGGCCCGGCCAAGTTTGGTAGATGTTGGAGAGAGGAACAATATTTGCCCTTCAGACTCCACCTCAATGCCTTGGCCTAGCCAAGTTTGGCAGGAAGTCAAGGGATACCATCCGCCATCTTGATTAGAGAGTCACATATGAGATATTCACCAAACATCTATTCATGTTAGCGGCAGCAATCTACTATTAGCTCTAGTACCACTTGTTGGGTCAACGTAGTAGAAACCCAATAAATTCATCAAGAATATCGTCAAGGGAGTGCATAAGTTTGAGCCCTTCAACATTTCCTATTGGGCTCACATTGCCTCAAAAGTTTAAACTATGGACTAATATGTCGATTAATATATATTAATTGTTCCAAATTATATCAGTTGTGGGACTTTTGCTGCCTAATGCCTTCAGAAGTACACCTTAAAAAAATGAAAGCTGAAGTTCAATCTATTACAATTTCAGTACACATAAGTTCCTCAATTCAATTTCATATATGCTTGGATCGGTAAATCCCACACATTGTGCATTAACAGCTAAACATCCTTAACTATGTTGTCAAGATGATGACGACGAAGAATGAATAAATGAGCACAGATTGGTGCAGACTCTTGATCATTCAAGCAACTCTTTGGGAGATGATATACTCTTTTGCTAATTGAAATGAGCTAAATTATTATCGAAGTTTTCAGTTAACATTTTCCATATATATGTCGAATAATTCAACATGCGTATATTCTTGCAAAATCATTACGACAAACTACATGAATTACTTTTCTTTCATATCAATTGAAGCCTAAGTGAATAAGGGGTTTCATGAATCAGCCACGATCCGTGCAGTTGTCATTAGGAAATGGGCGTCTCAAGGGTTGTGAATGGCGAAGATGAAGTTGGATTTAAAAGAAGTAAAGTTTAGCTATGCTAAAAAATGGCAGATAGATTATGTCACGAAGGTATCTTCTTAGGCATTATCAAGATACAAGACTGAACAAATGCTACTAGATAAAATTTATTAAGTGATGGATCAAATCAATCACATTCTAAATTAAACTCGGATTTATGTCCTTTCTTTGTCAAATATATCTATGCTCAGATCCTCGACACCACAAATGCTTTTGAGAGAGAGAGAGAGAGAGAGAGAGTGTTCCCCTTTTATAGTGCAAAGTTGAAAGATGGATTTTAGATATTAGCCCCACAAAACACAGTTCCAAATTCTAGGCTAGAGACTATGACAGAGCATCCCATTTCACATCATCTCCTAACAAAATGCAGTAGGAAGCAGTCCTATCCACTATCCTTGCCCTTTTGATTTTGTTGTGGAGCGTCTCCAAAGTGGAACTAATAACATCGCCCATCTATATCTTCTTCGTATCGAAGTTATTTGTAAGTATTTATAGAGTACGATATTCTATCCGATCAAACTAATTATCATATGCTAAATTTAAGAATACTTCTATCTCTTTTGAAATGATAATATTTCGAATTTGAGAAAATTATTCAAAATGCCATAAATATATTGTAAGACAAACGAGTTAGACTTAAACCTTTCAATTTTATCAATTTAATCATAAATCTTTTGACAACTTACCAATTTAGTCTTAAACTTTTCATTTGTGTCAATTTAGTAATAAACCTCTTGAAAATTTGCTAATTTAATCCTAGACCTTTTGAATATATGTCAATTTAGTTATTCAGACTAATTTTAACCGAAAATTACTGACATGGATGCTAGCCGATCAATGACTATCCCACGGTATGACCGGCGCTGACGTTGATAATTTTTACATTTAAAAAAAAAATCATTTTTTTTCCTTTTCAGCCCTTGTCTTTCCCTTTGGCCAAAAATGAAAACAAAAAAGCAAAAATTATCTACATAAGTAATTTTCAGTTAGAATTAACAAGTCGTTGAAAGATTTAAGAATAAATTGGTACAATTAAAATATTTAAGATTGAATTAGTTACCATATAATAAGTTTATAACTTTTTGGATAATTATCCCCTTTAAATATGGTCATTTATTTGTATAGAAATAAATGTACTTCCTGAATACATGCCAATCTTCTTTCTAGAATGATTCCGATCCTACTTTAGATGACCTTTCTCTTACTATTGCTCTCCATCATATAAATATATAATACACACTGGCTCTACCTCTCGCCCAAAGGACAAAACCACTCCACATGGTTTTACCGAAAAATATGAATAGACTACTAAAAATCAAGTCAAATTGTGATAATACACCACGAGACTACGGGTAAGTGATGTCTCTGTCCATTTGCTTGGCTTTTCTTTCTTCGCTTTATAATTGATCGATTGCTTCTCATCAGTAGCAGAAACCCTAGAAAGAATTTCATGTCACAATCCTTTTTCAATCTTAAACATGTCCAATTCCGAAAAATATGCTCAAACTCGTCGCAGTAGATTTCAACTGTCGGGAATAAACTCTAGAAGAAGCGCATGTATTAGATAATAAAAAAATGTCAAGAATCCTTGTTCCTTTGTTCAAGTTGGATTCAATAGGCACATAACAAGGACCGTGTAATAATGTCGCTAGAGTTGGAGCCCTGATCATTTCTTGATAATTATGCAAATTTCTCTTTTGTGATTTTATCAACCGCGAAAAAGAAAACTATAATAAAAAGAAAAAAATTCAGAGTGGATAGAATTATGTCCAGAGCGACAGCTGGAAGTTGTGGATAGGGGAGAGGAACAGAAAGGGTCAAATCATTGCCCACCAGAGGCCAACTCCGATAACTTTTTCTAAATTTTTCATATGTTAGAATACTTTAGTTTCTCTATTCTCCTTCAAATAAAATAATGGAGGGGCCAAAGTTAAGCTCGAGAATATCCATTTCCATGAACAAAGTGCAACTCAGTGGAATCAACCTTTTTAGGGCCACCTATCCCCTCTCAGATTAAACAAATAACAATTATGGTAAATGACTCTTTGCATTTCCGAAAGCACTTTGTGTCTCTCCCACTTTCCATTTGAATATGATTGTGTTAATGGAATTCCCAATCACAGTAGTTTGTCACTTCATGGGGCTGGATCTTCATTATCTATTATAATACGGGGAATGTGAACTTATAAAATTTGCTAAACTCCGGCATTGAATTGACTATTGTGTGCATATCATCCTTAAATTGTAGATTTGTGACACGCTTAGTCGACTTCTTGAGGAAAGCACCTCGGTTGTACTTATTCATATGATTATAGTTGATGTTGTTAGGTTGTACATGTGAGATCTTGGAGGTGCTGAACTCTTGGCTCCTAATTATCCCAAGTTTTAAAAAAAAAAATTAATTATTCATCGAGCTAAGTTGCTTAGTGGGTTTAACGTAAGTGCGACTAGCTAGTAGGTACCTGTAATTTTTTTTTTTTTAATGAATTTGATAGAAAAGTCAGGTTTTATATGACAAAATCGAGTATCTCCCACTTTACGATAGTCAATTATTTGCATAAACCCATGCTTGATTTAGAAACTATACATGTATACATGCTTCAAGAAAAACCAGTCATTTACTTGTTTCACATGCTCGACTTACAAAATTTGGCGGGAAAATTAGGTATTTGGTTCACTTCAACAGAACCATGTAAACCTCTAATGTGCTTATGGATTGATTTCCGTCATTATTAGTAAACGTTGGTGTGACTTGACTCGATCATGTGATGACTTGTTATATATGCTACAATTACTTGAAATACATTTGAATAACATCCTTTTCTATTTGAGTGTGGCTTCGACTATTCCTCAAGCCTATCAATTCATTACACACCATTAACCAAAATATGTCTAAAGTTAACTAATTGGCATATATGTTCGAAGAATATTGCACGTCAATGACCACAAGGATTCTAACTTTTTCAACAGTTGATTTGTAATAAAGCACTCTCAAGTGCTCTTAGTGGACTATGTTTGAAAAATATTTATTTTTATTGCCTAGCTCTCTTTTCGTGGGCAAATATAAACCATCATATGCGAAAGAGAGTGCGTTGCCTCTTCCTCCCCATTGTCGTTAATATTAATTTCTTTTCAATATGGGTGCACTCCCTTTTAGGGTGTTTGATTAGTGTGGAAATTATGTTGACATGCAAACCTTGCTATTATATATAAAGTGCAATATTTTTCATGCCAAGACATTAGGTCTCTAAATACTCCTCCTCACGTGCAAGTTGGACAAAAAAATAATTAAATAAAATTATTTTTGAACGATTATGGAGTAAGTCCTAAAACTTATCGTGATAAGGTAATTGAGTTCTAAAATTTTCATTCTATCCATTTAAGTTCTAACACTTGCAATTTCGACACACTTGAGTCCTTCCTGTCAACTCTGTTAGTTTTAAGTAGACGGAAAATGTTACATTGCGATTTTGTAGCTGTGAATAAAAAAAGTCACATAGATTTCCATCCGCTAAGCCAAAGGAGATGATACTAACGGAAGCACTAAAGTGTACAACTATGATACCTTTTTAAAACTTAATGATAAGAAGTGAAAGTTTTAGGATTTGAATGCATTATTGTGATAAATTTTAGAACTCTTTTGTAATTGTCCAGCTTTTTTTTCATTTTCTTTTTTTTTGAAATGGAATCCTTATAAATAAGACTGTCAAGACAGATATGACAAACGTAAATAAGAATCCATATGCAAGATGAGCACATGAAAGGTGCATAAAGAAATTGTATAAAACTCTAACGTCATGTCTAGTCCAATTTGTTAGATAACTATGAAACTTATTTGATACCTCAAGATCGGGGCGTTTTAAAAATTTAAGTTATGTATCATTTATGCATACGTATGCATGCACATACTATTCTCTATGATTCCCTTTTATTATAATGTTTTCACATTGTGAAAGCAAAAACAGCAATAGCCGCCATAACCACTAGACCAATTTTGAATAGAAAATTCTCTACCAGCAATATTACTTTTTCAAATGAATTTTTAAACTTAATGGATTATATTTTTGTCCCTATTTCTGTGGTCTAAACTTTCAATTCTAACCGAATTATAGAAGTGTTCGATCCTATTATGGACCTTGGTGTCAATTTAAGTTCTATCGATCCTAATAGCATGAGCAATGGGATAGTTAATTAGGTTCCGACAGCAAACAAATATATATATGAACTAGAAAGAAAGGGAGTATTACATGACTTGGTATTGATCGTTTAAGATTGTCATAGCTATATTGTATTATCACTCTGCTGTGGATGTAATGTAACTATCAATGATGATAGGAGAAACTCTACTTTTTAACTACACCCCTCAACCTACGCCTTTTCTTTTCCAACCAAGTACTTGAAATTTCAATTTATTTGATCAAGTTCACAAGTTTTATTTGATCAAGTTCACGAGCTCGCGTAAAATTTCTAATCAAGCCCCTCAAACACCAATTTTAGTCAATTTTGAACTTAATTGTTTGTCGAACCATGCCGAAATACGACTTGGGAAAATTTTTTTGCCTCAATGGACAAGTCGTCATGAAAAAACTTTACCTCTAGAATTGCATAAATTTTCTTTTCGCCCATTTCATTCTCCATGATGGCTTGTCAATGGTGCAAAAGTTTTTAGATGTCATACTAGCATGGTCCAGTGGGTTATGTAGCTCGAATCAACTAGAATTGATGCATGACAGGATTGATCAGAAAACTTAAACAGGCAAAAGGGCTTATTTAAACAAATAATCAAAATGAAGTTCAATGATTTGCTTGGGAAAAGCATGTAGGCTCAAGAACGACAAGTAGAATATCATGGTGATATATCAAACATTATATAATTTATTTGTATAAATAAGAGGGAGGGTCGTAGCTACCGGCATCGGCAACCCTTTTGAGGTGTTAATATAGGTGTTAAGCACCCGTCATAAAGTTAGTGGTAAGCAAAAAAACTGAGTTAATTTGAAGAGACAGCTAATCATGGGTTAATGCAGACAATTAATTGTTAACTATCTAAGATTGTCTTTGTCAAGTGAAGTTGTGAAAAAAAGGCACAAAAAAGGCTGAGGATTTCAAAAGTAGGGTGTGATGTGATTATTCTAACTTTATTTGGATGGCCTCA
This sequence comes from Eucalyptus cladocalyx, assembly GCA_017140615.1. Lineage (NCBI taxonomy): Eukaryota > Viridiplantae > Streptophyta > Magnoliopsida > Myrtales > Myrtaceae > Eucalyptus > Eucalyptus cladocalyx. The sequence continues at coordinate 11,861,949 of CM029519.1, forward strand.
GACCCATCCCCTGTGTCACTGTCGAATTTTTATGTTCATAAGATTTTATTTTATTTGGGGTATTGGTCGGACCAAAATCGAGACTTCGACCGGAGCACAGTGAACCAACCATGAACATATTACCCATGTTCTTTATTTGTATATATTTTTTAATTACGAAAGCATCTAAATATTTTCTGGTCCCTGGAAAACATACAATTATTTCAAAATTTATGAAGTACTATTTTTGAAATTTGGAAGTATCATCCATCGGTGAAAAGGGTGAACTTTTTTTTTTCTTATCAAAGACGCAGCAAATATTTATTTGATTCGCTTTTATGAAATTATATTTTGATATTTACCTACCTAAAAGACGAGATGTTTATTGTCGAGCTTTAAATTAGCAACGTTCTTGAATTGATACCAGATTTCAGATTGATAGTTACTTCGTCAACCCAATATGAAAGAAGAAAAGGGAGAAAAAAAAATAGAAAATAACAATTCTCCTCCTCTCTTATAATTTGGTGGCACGGCAAAAATGAATTTCTTTCCATTTCCTACTAAAGTAAGGAGGAAATAATAAAAAGATGAACCAAGTGAAGACACTTCCCTACTATTTCTACTGATATCTCTTATTCTCTCTCCCTCCCTCGCTCCCTCCCTCCCTCTCCCAAAAAACGTACTCAAAACGAAGTAAATTTTAGGAAATTACAAAATAAGATGTACAGGCAATGGCAAAAACATCCATTCATGAGATGTGATCTCACGTGGACTTGACAGAACGCATACACAATGAGATCGAACGGCGCTTTCCAACGAGATCGATTAATATGTTGTGACTAACCAATCATTTTGGTTGTGTGATGATATGCTTGTCATCTTACGTAACATGAAAACATTTTTTATAACACACTGATATGTTTTTCATGATATGTTTTTCATCCTGTGTGTCATAAAATTCTTTTGAAATCGCCCTTTTTTTGTTCACTCGTTACAATTCCTACCACTTTCGCGTGAAATAATCACATGAAATACGTCTCATGTCTTCTAGACAAAGTTGTGAAAAAAGCAGGTGTAGAGTCAAGAGTGTGATCCTTACTTCGTTTATTCCCATGGGACCATAATTGAATGTGGAAATATTCCCTATCCACATTGATCGGCTGAGAGCTTTTTCATTTATTTTCTTATTAATCACGTTAATGAAATTCGAAAAAAAAATAAAATAAAGAGGCACACAGGACAAAGATTGGGGTTCGATGAGTTTAAATTCTTCGGCCACAACTTATAGTTAAATGAAATTTTCCTTTTTGGAGATCTAATTTATTTGTCGTGAGGTGCTCAACAATTTGTATCCAACCAAGAAGAAAGTATATCAGAATTGCATATGGTGCGCACTATAGTGGCGAAGAGTTATCCAAATTGAAATTAAGTTGTTAGTGGTTGGACTTGTGGTTGTTGTGCTCACTTTTTTTTTTTCTTTTTTTGGAAATAAATTTGAACAATTGGAGTAATTTATATGAAAGAAAAATTATGTCTCTTGCTATACCATAGCAATCTCCATCCATGAATGATAACTCATGCTCGATGTATAAGTAGAGATTCACCTTAAAAGAGTCATCACCTAAGTGTTTCTTTTTTTGGATTTGATCCAAGTTAATCGGGTGAAGCTGTCCTGCTTGATATTAGAGCATTACAGCAATCGGAAAAATAGCAACACGTAAGTACCACGTAGCATGAAATCTTTCGGTCCGTTTGGAACTAGTATTATGGAAAGACATACCGTATATTGTCAGTGCAAAGGAAAATTTTACAAAAGTGTCATAACCCTCATTGATTTGAAGATTAAAACTATCTTCTCTCTTAAACCAATAGTGTATAAAGTCGTTTTTGTTAGAAATAAAATAAAATTACACCTCCAAAGTTTGCTATAATTACTCAAGTACTATATGATATTTTTTGTCGGAATCCAAATAAAAATGAATGTTATACGGTGTGATCCACCTCTCAAATCATATATATCTTCAACCATTCCAAAATTAATATTGTAGCCTACGCAATCCAAGTTGCAAAAAAGATGATGGCATTCGCAAATGTGAAAATTTCCTATTGCTTTAATCCCCTAACCATTATGGAGTTGATGATTTAGCACACTTAGATGTTCTTATGATGCTAGCCCAGTCCCCTAAAAGAACTCTACTAGCCATTAGAATAAATCACTCCCTAATAACATTATTCTAATTATTTTCATTTTAAAGATTCATAGTTTTTCCCCATCTCTAATCGGAGAAAACTTCTCCAACCAAACTTTTTAATTGGTAAATTAATAGTAGAAATCATTCAAATTCATATCCAATTTATTTCACATAAGAGAGATGCCCATATTTGTACCCCTAACAAAAGATCCTAATCCAATATCGGATGTATGGAAATATAATCCATAATCAAATATCAAACATTTTGATGCGACATTAAAAAAAAAAAAAATAGTAGCGTTAGGAACATTATTATTTGCGCGGGATGCAGACTCAGACATAGAAGATGAATTAATATTGTACGCATAACCCATGCACCCTTTTTTGTACACATTTCATATCTCTCACCAGTCGAGACCAGCGGTTAGTTACTTGCTAAAAATAAAACTACCAATATCGGTGGCATAAGACATCGGATGTGTAGAAAAAGAGGATTTTGCTTTGTCCTACATTTTTTCTCTTTGTATTTGACCTAATTTTTGCCAATGACAAATGACCAGAAGGGAGAGGGAGCTTACCAGCCGCCCACGCACACGTTTTGGTGCGGACAAAGTCCTAACTTTGGTGCTCGACCTTGACTACAGTTAAGCTTTGTCGACTCCACTCGATCGGACTACACCTCAACACAAATCCGCGCACGCACAGATAGAGAGAGAGAGAGAGAGAGAGAGAGAGAGAGAGAGATTATGTCGAGAGTTAACTTTAAACCACAATGATTTATATTATATAATAAAATTAAGTGGAAGTTCGAGATAGATAACGGCACGACCCAAAAAGCGTGCACTGGCATAGTTCATAAAGGTGTTGTCTTTGTGTGTACCACGTACGGGGCTAGAGAGAGAATATGAGGAGAATTGTGCTTCCAATAGAGGAAAGGCAATTTAGATCCGTGTCCACACACCGTCCGTCTGATTCTGCTACGACAACCCTTGCATGACTCATCTTCTCTTAGGGTTTCGATTGGTAGAAGAGGGAACTTGAGACTCGGTTCAACTCGAAGTCAACCATATTCGTAAGTTGTCGCTAATAGGAGGGCGATGGTGTTCCACTACTAATTTCTTAAGTCTAAAAAGGACGAGCGTTATAAGCTTTTTTAAGCTGAAAAAGCAATGGACATCCAAGTAGGAGCCGGCTTAATTAAACTAAATTAGGAAATTATTATGTCTGGTTTAACTTGGGAGAATTCCAAAAAAGTCCTAAACCTATTGCAATTATGCTAATTCAGTCCTAAAATTTTTTTTTTGTCAATTTAGTCATAAACCTTTTACAATTGTGTCAATTCAGTCCATCGGCCAAAATTGGCCAGCTGGTGCTAACGTGGACATCGACTAGGGACAACTAGCCGACGAACGCTGATGTGGCAATTTTTTAATTTTTTTTTAATTATTGGATTTTTTTTCTTTTTTTTTCCCCAACCCTTTCCTTCCTCTAGCTGGGCGAGGGCCGGCAAGGTTAGCCTCACCAGCCACTGGCGAAGGCAGGCCTCGCCAAGCGACGGCAAGGCCGCCATCGCCAGATCTGGTGAGGCTTACCCCCGCCGACCACTAGCGAAGGCGAGCCTTGCTAGATATGGCGATGGCAGGCTCGCCTTCGCTAGTGGCCAGCGAGGGCAAGCCTCGCCAGTGGCCAGTGAGGCTGACCTCGTTGGCCCTCACCTCTAACCGGCGTCGACCAGCCAAAGGAAGGAGAAGATGGGGAAAAAAAAGAAAAAAATTCAAAATTGAAAAAAAATATTTAAAAATTGCCATATTAGCATTCGTTGGCCAACTGTCCCTGGCCGGTGTCTACGTCAGCGCCGACCGGCCAATTTTGGCTGGATAAGCTGAATTGGCACAATTGTAAAAAGTTTAAGACTAAATTGGCCAAAAAAAAAAAATTATGACTGAACTGGCCCGATTGCAATAGGTTTAGGACTTTTTTGGTAATTCTCCCGGTTTAACTTTAGATGACACCAAATTTCAGCTGGATCGGGGCTTGATTCGAGGGTTTTGTGCTCCTCATAGCTTATTATGCTCGTCATATTAAGATCAGATTTTAGAACCCTTGCAAATTTTAATGGAACTGGTGTAAATATATGCAAAAGATTAAGTAATAAGGAAGCGGCACGAAACGCTTGAGAAAATACAACACCATAAAGAGAATAATCTCGATTTTACGTTGTTCTTGTTCATGCGGGTGTCCACGCATGCACGCATCTTTATTTATCTCTGTATGCTTTGGGCAGTGGAGAGGAATATGCTCCACGACCATACCTTTTTACCTAGGGCTTGGGTTTATTCCCAGAATACTGTATTGGTGTCCTGGACACGAAAGAACTGACTTCCAAAAAGTTTGCGTGCGACTCTTTTAGGATTGGTGATTGGTGATACGAAGGGGACGCAACATGCATCGATTCCATTCAATCCAAGCGAATCCCATCAGCATTTCGAGAATATACTTCCCAACATACTTCTCCCCTTTATGCTACAGACAAGACCTTAGTTGCTTCGTCCATCATCAAACACCCAAATGAATTCTAAACATTGGATATTCGATGACATTAGCATTTGCACAAGAATTATCAGGCTCTTGTTAAGATACTCAGTTCCGTACTTCCAAGGAAAAGATTAAAAAAAAAAGGTTCGAGAAAAGTATCAGCGGATCAAAAGAAAATACAATAATGCGTATTAGAACCTTAAGATTATCGCCTCAAAACAGCTGAACTTACTACATAATGCAATCAAAACCGTAACTTTTGTATTTTCTAGAGTATATACTTGCGTGGACTCGACCAATAACCATAACGATCTTGTATTCGTGTAGCGTATGAGATTAAATTTGTTCAAGATCATGGTCCCTTGTAGTTAGCATAGGGACCTTGAAATGGAGCTTGAATATGAAGCTACTTTAGGGCAAGATACATAGCGAAGGGCAAGAACAAGCACTTTGTAGGCCGACTGAAAAGGTGAATTTCGATTAAATCTATGCACGATCTTTTTGATCCCACAGGTGGAAAAGCTAAAGCCCTCCAAAAGGTTATTAGTTAGGATTCGGTCGCTTTCATCTCTCAGCTTTCCACCTAGATTCTGCCCAGTTGCTGTTTGAATTAGCTCATTTTTTTACAATTTTTTTTCCTCTCTGCAAGAAGAACAACTAGAGTTGGGTTGTTGCCAAATAATCAATGCACTAATTGTGCCCTTCAATAATGGCATTTACCTAAAGGAATGCAGTTCATGACGAGATATACCGCGTATGCTCAAGTTGCGGCTTTTCATCTTTCAATTCAATTGTAAGTTTCTTCACCATATATAAGCGTGACGTTCGCCTCCACATCATGAAGCACTTGCCACATTTAGTAAATACTGACGTCGTGCGTTGGAAGACAATCCTGATTTTCAATGGAGGATCAAATTGTAGCTTTGCAAGGCGCTTTGCAAGGCACATGTTTGTCTGAAAATGGCATCAATCAGGAAGAGTGGCAGAACCATTTGATGCGAATGATGCCATTTTGCTTTCCTTTTCCAGCAAGTAGAGTTTAGGGAGCAATTGATAAACTAATTCAGTAAATGCTCACCAAGAAACACAAGTGCACATGACTCGGTTTTACTGGTTAAAATCCTTTTTTTCTTGGGCAATTGGGCAGTCCCTTTCCTTTGGCCAACAAGAGCACGATCCAATTGCGTTTTTACAAGGAATCATCAGGATCTAACTGAGGAATCTTGGTGAAGACTTTTGGTAAAGATTATTCCCAAGTATATTCTTGATCCTATCCAAAATTGCTCCTTTATCAGTGCAAATTCTGGTTTATTTACAAACTAAAAGTAGGACACACATGCTAAAGTTGAATAATGTCAAGCGGCAGATCATGTGAGACCCAAAACGAAGCCTGGATCACAGAAAAAAGAGGGGGAAATAGTCATTAGAAAAACGAGTCACGGTGGGGATTCAACGTTCCTTCGTTAGTGCACTCTTCTATTGGTCCACTTTGGGTTGTCATATTTTGCAGGTATTGATTGGACCTTAAAGTTCATATAATAGTCAGTTGTTGGCAACCGCATAAGACCGACAGTCTTATTAAAAAAAACATCATACTTTCGTATAAATTTCACATTAAATTAGTCGATGAAAAGAACCACAACAGTCGGATTTTTCTTGATTTGTTCTCCTCAAAACTCTTTAACTCTTTAATTATATTTTGTATGCTCGAAATCGATAAGCTCGATCATAAAAACAGATTATTGTCATCATCTCCACTGTGTAGAAAGCAAACTCAACGAAAGATTTATTATCCAAAAGTTATATAAATTGCCCACGTTGTGTTAAGATGTGCTTCACTAACGCAATACGATGAAATAGGCTAAATTGTGATTTGAACAGTCAAGTTATTTTATCAACTAATTTCACAAGGGAAAATTGTTCAAAAAGTCATAAACTTATTGTCAACAGCCAATACAGTCCTAAACTTCTTAATTGTGCTAATTTAGTTTTAAACATTTTGATGATTTGCCAATTTAATCTTAAAATTTTAATTATGTTAATTTAGTCCTAAACATTTTGACGATTTGTTAATTTAATTCTAAATATTTTGGCTATTTACCAACTTAGTAAACCTTTTGATGATTTATTAATGTAATCCTTCTAGCTAATTATCCAAATAATATTTTTATAACTAAATTGGCATAATTAAAACGTTGAGAACCGAATTGGTCACTGTATAATAGATTTAGGATTTTTTATACAATTTTTCCAGTTTTGTAAACACTATACCTTTTAAAGTTCAACCATTAGAAGTTATTTCCTCAAAACTCATCCACATCGCCTTCTTTTTTCTTTTTCGGCTTCACATATATTGGTTTTTTCTTAAGTTCGCGCTCTTTTTGCTAGTGAATAGAAAAGTGAATTTTTCAGCCAATCGTGACCACAAATGTTCAACTATTGATCACTTGTTGATTAAGTCAATAATAAGCTAGTTTTCCAATTTCTTGCATTTGTAATCGTTGAATCAACACAATATTCAATCTTGATACTTGATGATGGATCGCTATGCCAGGGTACAATGGTCTTCCAATATGTAATTTGGTGAGAGAGGAGGGATCTGGCAAAAAAGGGAAAATCCTAAGAGAGAGGGGGGCAGTATCGTAGTTTCCTGGGTTCCAGCAGGCGTCAGTTGTAAGGCAGAGAAGTACAGTAGTATGTTCTGCTGACACTGTTTGGTATATTCTGTGTCTTTTTTGGTCATTATATCTCCCATTTTCGATGTGAAAGCACCCGTCTGTCTCCGCCCCCTAGAACCCAAGACTCAACCCAAGAAGCTCTCTCTCTCTCTCTCTCTCTCTCTCTCTCTTTCTGTGTCGTGCAATGTTCTCCACGGACATTTATGGCATAAGGGATGTGATTCAGAGAGGACCTCAGCCTCTCTGAATTTTCCAGGAGGATTCTGGTTTCTTGAAAGAGAGCTTTCTGGGCCAAGAAAATATTCAAGAAAGAAGAAATTCTCTTCGGTTCGGTTCAGGTTCTGGGTGGAGCTTTCCATGAGACCGGAGCTCATGAAGCTTTCATGCAAGTTCCACGTGTCCGTTCCTTAACGTCAACCATGATTCGCGGGCGGGTATGCAATGACGGAACTATGGTACTCTTTCTCCTTGCTTGGCCTGCAATAGTGTTTCTTTCATTTCTAGTGTTATCAATGTTGAATTAATGTTGGTTATGGTGAATTGGTCGTTTTCTTTCGTGGTATTAATGTTTTCCTTGTTCAGTTTCCCTCATCTCTGAGGTTGTGTTTGCCGTTTACCGTTTCCCGTTTGCTATTGAACTTGTGAGAGAGTTTTGGCTAGTTGAAGTTTTTACTGCAGTTGGAGGAGAGGTTTTTATTCATGCTTGTGCACGCTTATTTGCTCTGAAAATGTTGAAAAGACGAGGCAATTTAGGTTTACGCTTGCCGGGCACTGGATTTCTTGATTTGTATCACTGTTGATAAGGACGGGATCATTTGATTGTGGACTTGGTTGATGCCCCGAGAAGGAAAACGTTATTCCTGTATCCTATATTTGGTTAATGCTTCGTGTATGTTCAGCAGGGTTCTATGCTTTAAATTCGAGGAATCCGAAATTGTGTTGAACTCTTTTTGGCTTGATGTCATAACGAGCTGTATTACTTCAACCTCTGTTTTGTTCTGTGGTACTAAAGGCTCACCCTTGAGCTTATTCCCCTGTCAACGTCATTTTGGGTGAAAATTCAGAGTTGTTTGTTCTATGAATTGAGTACTTTTATACCTCTCGATGAGTTGTGTCATTCGTGTGGCTATCTGATGCTTTTTTCTAAGTTGATAAATGCAATGTTTAGTATCTTGAATTCGATCCAAAACTTTTTTTTATGCAATCGAGAATCCTTGACATACTTTGTATATTCAGTTGCTTTCCTTCCTGGAAGGTATACCTATTAGATGGATATAATCGATACTAAACTAGGATGACCAAATCAGCAATCAGGTGCTGATAATTATATCTTGGTTGAGTCGGTTCTTAACTAGATATGTACAACATCATACTTGCTTTGCCATCACCCATCATGCTCATGGATCCACTTTTCTGCTTCAGTTTTAGTTATTCAAGGTCCCTCATGCAAATTTTTCTGTAATTGGTGAAATTGATTCTCTAGTAGACAGTAGTTGACCATTGGGCAGTAGGGAATTCAAGTTGATGTGTATTCTTTCTTTGCTTTTATCAGTTTATTTTTCTTGTGCTCTTAACAGAATATCTGAATTGGTATTTACTTGGGTTTTTGGTGTACAGGGTTCATGGAGAGCTAAGGCCTGACTGTTGATTTCTTCGTGGAGACTTGGAATCACGGCAATATAAATTTAGACTGGCAACAGCTTTCTTAGACTCTAGTTATAGTAGGGCAAATCTCCTTTGGCAACATATTCAGGTTTCTAACTGAAACCATTCAGGCTTTGGTGGACACTCCAAACTTTCATCTGCTCAGTGAAACTTCAGCATCGCGGAAAAGCTTGAGGAGCCTTATTTTGATGAATTATCTGACAAAGTGTTGCACATGCTCACTTTTTCCGCAACTCCATCCTTGCAATCTTTGGCAGCTTCACTCAGACCTGTGCAAGAAGTCATCGCTTGTCAGACTTCTGTGACTGGAAAACTATCTCAAAAGTTTCTGCTGCTGGAAACTTCGGCTTAAAGTCCATTTTTTTGGGCAAATCTCCTTTGGCATTTCGGAGTCCTTAGTTGGCTCCATCTATCCCTGTAAACTGGGGGCAAATCTCCTTTGGCATCGGTTCTCCAGATTTAACAGTTGCAGTCTCTAAGAGATTAAAACTTGTTATCTGCACCGAAAAAGTATATCTCCATATATTAAAGTGTATACCAATAGATCAATCAATACATAGTGTGTTGTCCAGTGAAGCATCAAGAACTCACTTGTATCTGAAGATTGAGCACAAGTTGTTCTAAAATTTCTCAAGCTAGTGCAAGTTTGGAGGTATTTCTCAGTCTCCGTCCTTCATTATCACTGATGGCATGCATTCTTTTTGTCAATGATAATATTTGCTATAGTTAGGACTCTAATAAAAAATCGTTCCCTGGCTATAAAGTTTGCTGTAGCCAGCACGTCATTTTTATCAATATCTTGGCTCTTCTAAAGAAAAAATGACCTGAGGAACTTTAAGCACACAATTTCAATCATATTTAGACCACTGTGTTGAAGGATCTGGCTTCTTTGAATAATGTTCTTGAGCTTTGTAATATCGTTTTGCCATTGTTAACTTAAGATGGAATTTCATGTTTAATGTCAGTGATGATGACAAGTTATATGCTTCTGTAGGTTTTTGAGAAATGGATTCTCCCTTCAGCGAGTCTGATTGGGATAGTTTCAGTGAGAGCAGTGAGGATATGGATATACTGTTCGGAGGTCAGGCCGTGAACCTCTTGTCTAACCTGGAGGAGAGCATCGGCAAGATCGATGACTTCCTTTCTTTTGAAAGAGGATTTTTTCATGGTGACATAGTGTGCTCTGTACAAGACCCATCTGGCCAATTGGGCAAAGTCATAAACGTAGATATGTTCGTTGACTTGGAGAACGCTCATGGGAAAGTCATCAGAGACATAAACTCCAAGAAACTAATTAAAATTTGCTCAATTTCAGTGGGTGATCATGTTGTTTTTGGGCACTGGCTTGGAAGAGTGATTAAAGTAATTGATTCTGTCACCATACTGTTCGATGACGGGGCAAAGTGTGATTTCACTGGAGTTGATCAAGAAAAACTCATTCCTATTTCTCCAAACATTTTTGATGACTCGCAATATCTACATTATCCTGGACAGAGGGTAAAGGTTATGGCTCCAACTGCTTCTCGATCTGCAAGATGGCTCTGTGGAAGTTGGAAGGCGAACCAAGAAGAAGGAACAGTGTGCGCTGTAAAAGCAGGTTTTGTGCATGTGGATTGGCTCGGGTCTGTTCTCATGGATGGTGATCTACATTTCCCTCGACCCTCAAAATTGCAAGAGGCAAAAGACCTTACCCTTTTAAGCTCTTTTCCGCATGCAAACTGGCAGCTTGGTGATTGGTGTATGCTTCCAGGCACAGACTATAAGAATCATCACAACAGTTCTGGAAAATTGGACAAAGGCTTTCAGAGACGGGGCATTAATTCAAGTTCTGCACCAGTGTTTATTATTGCAAGGATGAAAACAAAGGTCGATGTTGTTTGGCAGGACGGTAGTTGTTCGGTGGGAGTAGATTCAGAGTCTTTGCTTCCCATAAATATTATCGACTCTCATGAGTTTTGGCCTGAACAGTTTGTCCTAGAAAAAAGCAGTTGTGATGATCCACATGCTCCAATTAGTCGGAAATGGGGTGTTATCCGAAGCATGGATGCTAAGGAAAAGACCGTAAGGATAATATGGAAAAACGCTTCAATGGAGACACCTGATGATATTGATGGAGAACATCTTGAGGAAACCATGAGTGCTTATGAGCTACTCGAGCACCCAGATTACTCCTACTGCCTTGGTGATGTTGTCTTTAGAGTGGTTCAAAATCAGACTGTTGTCAAAGCTACGGAGGATCTTGTGGAGAGAGAAGCTACAAAGGCTGAGGAGGCCGACCTTGAAATCGAAAAGTTTGGGAGAGATCACAGGGGTGACCCGAATAATTTTTACTTGTCCTGTATTGGCAACGTTGAAGGCTTCAAAGATGGTGCTGTCGAGGTGAAATGGGCAAATGGTCTTACTACAAAGGTAAAAAGTCTGGTCATCTGATGGTTTGCTATTTTAAGTATGAACTGGTTTGGAACATTACTAAGTAGTCCACAACCTGTGTTATAATGAGAGATTATGTGTTTAGTGGTATACATGATACAAAGGGGTTTTTGGTCCTAAAAGAACATAGAGCAATGCTGGTATTTCATGGTTTCTAGTTGGCCGAGTGTTTGCTTCGTTAATTCTCATCTTCAAGAAGAAATGAAGTTTTATGTTGGGTTCTCATCCTTACCCTTTTATTACCTTTATTTACCCATCTTTGTCATACATTCTTGTGCAAAGTAAATGGGATGGGGTCGTGAATATCCTCTGCTATTATTTCAGGTTGCACCCTATGAGATCATTCGATGTGATAAATATGAATGCTCAACTCCATCTCCATTGCCATTTGATGGAAACATTGAGCAGATTAATCAGCAGGTGGTTGAAAATGAGATACTACCAATCCAGAAAGAGAAGGTAAAGTCTCTCCCGCCCAAAAAAAAAAAAAAAGTGCGTGCATGTCTACAATCTTGATGTTAATTATTTCTCAGATGCAATATGAGAAGATAGATACAAATGTTAGGATTAATAATTTGTACAACATAGCCTAAAATCGCATGGTCTCTCCCTTCCAAAGTAGCCTGATGGTGGTGCGTTGATGAGGATGTTATCCGCATGTTAAAGTGAGACAGAATCACTACGTGCAATTAGGATTTCGAAGTTAATTACACATATTAAAGTCCATTTCTCTCGATATGTATTATTAAACCCTCTTGGCCTTATGGATTTAGCCATCTGACAGAGCACTAGAGCAAGATGAAACTTAGAATCTTTGTAGATTGCTGACGCATTCGGAAATTGCTTCAGCTGCGACTCTCTGAGCACAAACTGTATATGTCTGTTGTGCAGGATTTGCTGTTCCCTTGTACAACTGATGAAGAATGTCAAAAGCCCTCTTCTGGAAGCACCTCCCTTTCACTCCCACAGAATGCCATGCGATTTTTAACCAGTGTTGGAGCAACCCTATTCGGATCCTTCGGCTCCGTGTCAGAGTCAGGCGCTGTGCAATTTTCTCTGATATCTGAAGACGAAAATGGATGTCAAGCTTCTTTTGAAAATCCAGTAGTAGAGACTTGCTGTGATACCAGTTCTGAGATTCAATCTTCTGCGGAGAATGAGCTGCCAGCTTCCGAATGGACAAGTTTGAAAGTTGAAGTAAAAGATGATCAAGAAGAGGGGGGCCTTTTAAGTTTGTCCAAGGGCAAGGATGTGGAACAATTCAAGCAGTTTGACATGGTCACGGATTGCTCCGATCACCACTTTCTCAATGGTGCTGACAAAGGAGTGGCTTCATCTCAGGTTAGAAACAATGACAAAAAAAGAAATAACTTGGAAGAAACAAACCAATTAATTATTGTGTAGCAAGAAGACAGGATGAGTGATGATATTTTTTTCCCTTTTATGTAGGTCAAAAAAGCTTGGTTGAAGAAGGTTCAGCAAGAGTGGAGCATCTTGGAGAAAAATCTTCCTGGTAAGCTTAAACTGCCTGAAATATGTTGTGCTTCTCTTTGATATGATTTTTCTCTATTCGCTAGTCTTTGAAATGTGACCGCTCGGTTCGGCACTTAATCTTCTATTTGACTAGCATACTAATGGATTGTTCAAGTAGAATCGGACTGTCCCAATCAACCTAGTAACATAATCTCACTGACAAAATATCAAAGCTGCTCATGAAAAGGAAAATGTGCTATTTGCTGTGCTAACATGCCAGTCCTGTATTTCATGAGCCCTTGTTGTACCTTGACAGAGACAATCTACGTCCGTGCCTATGAAGAAAGGATTGATCTCCTACGAGCAGCTATTGTTGGTCCTCCAGGAACTCCCTATCATGACGGCCTTTTCTTCTTCGACATTTTTCTCCCCCCAGAATTTCCGAACGAGCCACCGGTAATGATGAATCATGGTTTTTCATTGTGAACCACTTTTGTTATGCTTAAATATGTGAGTGCCGATTTCGATCAACAAATTGTCTTCCCGCAAATTAAAATTAACACATTTTTGTGTTGCAGATGGTACACTACCACTCGGGAGGGCTTCGTGTGAACCCTAACCTCTATGAATCTGGAAAAGTCTGTCTCAGCCTTTTGAATACCTGGACGGGCTCGGGCTCTGAAGTTTGGAACCCTGGAAATTCCACCGTTCTTCAGGTTCTTGTGTCCCTCCAGGCCCTTGTGCTTAATGACAAGCCCTACTTCAACGAAGCCGGGTATGACAAGCAGCTTGGAAAAATGGAGGGGGAGCGAAACTCCGTTAGTTACAATGAAAATGCATTCCTCATGACGTGCAAGTCCATGCTGTATCTTCTTCGCAAGCCGCCCAAGGTAAAGTAATTTCAGAGTGTCCGATCCAATTCACCATGATCCCCTCTCATGAACATTGGCTGTTAGAATGGCAGACAATGGTTATGGGTGTCAAAATGTTGCCAATATCAAATAGGATATTGTCAAATTCTTCATACCGAGGCTGATTGAATTACGGTATAATGCAGCATTTCGAGGCACTTGTGGAAGAGCACTTCAGCAACCGCAGTGACAATATTCTCTATGCTTGCAAGGAATATATGAAAGGCTCTCCAGTAGGATTTGCTTTCGGAGGTGCAGAAAAAGCACAAGAAACTCAAAAAGGAAGCTCCACTGGGTTTAAGATCATGCTGACCAAGCTATTCACTAAGCTCGTCGATGCATTCACAGAAAAGGGGATTGACTGCAGCCAGTTTCTCGGTGCATGAATACCGAATCTATATGGCTCTGTCGACCAGAATCACTGAACAAATAATTACTCCTATGTTATACATAAGGTGTGGAGTTTGTCCTGTGTTTGCCTTATCGGCAATTTGTATATAGATGTTGCTCTGCGTGTGCGGTTGATCAAGAGTAAAACACCTTAGTGATGCAGGTGATAGTTTGTATCGGACCCCAAAAAAAAAAAAAAAAAGGAAGTCGCTTGTGTACTTGCTGTATTCTGATGTATCATTATGTAATGGCTTTGGTGTAAAAGCCTGAGAATAACAATGGCATAAGGACTGTCATGTCCTGCTTGGCTGTTGCCTTGTGTCATGCTACCTGTAATAAAATACATATGAGTGTTTTGAGTCACATGCTGTCATGTTTGAGTTACATGCTGAAAATATCTCCCTCCCTCCCGGAAATTGGTTTAGCTCGTGCTTGCCATCGCGTGCAGGTTTCGTTACAGGTTATTGCATGAGAAAACATCTACTTGTGTCTTTTGAGATGACTATGTTTAATTCTTCAGGTTCTGCGGTACCATAGTGCTTCCGAAAGACTTACAGCGACTGAATTTCGCTTTATTATCTTGTAGTTGAAAAAAAAAACTGTTTATGCACTCGTTACCTTTTAAGAGGAGAGAATGAGCATAAAATTGCCAAAAATGCCTCTCAACTGCCTTTTATTCAATACATTAGCTTGAAATCTACAGCGGAGTTGCGGACGATATTTACAAACGCATGCTCAAGGAATACATGGGTCATGAGCTGAACACTAATCTATCGACTGCTAAAACTACATCAATTACAGACAAAACTCGTGGACGGATGAATATTAGCCCCTGCAAATCCACATTCGAGACTTTGACAGAGACTCCAGAATTTCCTCCCAGCAATAGCGACATTAACATGCAAGATCAAATGGACTTGCCTAGGTCGACTATACAACCAGCTCCCTTACGCTCCATAGAACCTGAAATAAATTCATCCTGGCCAATCATGTGAACTGCCAATAAAAGACAATGAGAAACAAGCACAGATAAAATAGTATTATGAAGTCAATTGCAAGAGTTTGAATTTGCATGGTAAAGCTTATCTAGCGGGTTCAAAATGGCGCACTGGTAAGAAGTACGAAACCTCGCCAAAGAAGGAATAGAGAAGAAAGGAGAGCGGGTTGAAACAAACACTACTACAACATAAAAGCACGACATCTTCAGATGATAAGAGGCCATTCCTGCAGCCTGTCAAGCTAAGTCCAACGTGGGAAGTCATATAAATTCAAGAATCATAGCAAGAGTAAACTGAGATCCAGTTAAATACTACTCCCCTTTATATAGAGGGCTAGATTTCACTAGTTCCAAACTTGATACAATCTTCATCCATTAGCTATGATACCACCACAACCTAATCATGGCAAAATTGGTTGAACATGTCATTTTGCAAGCTCGTTCTCAATCTCCTGTCTTGTTCACTTTTCTCTCCTTGGTTCCTGTCACCTCCTCTTAAGTTCCTCCCCTGCTACTATGAACTCGCGCAATCAAACAACTATTGTAAACATAATGAATAAGGCAGACCTAGCTCTGAATCAAAAGATCCTACAGCCTGATGTACATGCTAATACGATATGCTTCATTGCATAAATTTTTATTTGGAATAGGCTTAGGCCCCATGATAGCTGCTTGGGCAAATTGAGGAACAAGAATCTTCAACTTGCCAATGCATAGTAACTATAAGGAAGACTCACCCCAAGCTGGTTATCTTTACCCCCAAAAAGGAAAAATACACAATGGCAGGAAAAGGTATGTGGGGACAACTAGAAAGAGGAACACAACTTCAACTAAATCAACATTGCTTATTCACCTAATACAATGGCTTAGTTTAGCTTCTTAAATAAATCGAGAACAATGACTAACCTCGAACAAAAGAAACAAATTTAAAACCAAAAAAAAAGTGCAAGAAATTCACACGTGACAACATGTCATTAGACAAAACTAGAAATGTAAAAGTTCAAGGACTACTTAAAGGCGTTGACTTACCTCAACTTGGATCAGCTGGACTTCTTGCCTGTGAGAATACGGGATATTTGGAGGCCCCGGCTAAATGCTTCATTAAACAAGATTCTTATCTGCATTTCCTGGAATCCCGGCAACCATGAGAGCAAAGCCACGGGGGCCATCACGATAATTCCAAACAGCATATCGTACAGCCGGGCCAACGAAACCACAGTCTCCCACACGACAGTGGACTGCAAGAATGGTCTAAGTACCAGGGCAATGGATATAAGGCCCCATCCTGTGGGGACAAATGCAAGGAGGCTCTTGACAAGGTCAAGGATATCGAAAGAAGTGAACTTCAGCAATAAGATGATCACAAGAAGCACGACCACAATGACAAAAAACTGTATGAGACGATAGTATATGTGTTCCTTAGCAGCATATTTATCTCGAGCATATGCCATGATCACATGAATAGCAACGGCCACAACCATGTATATCCATGATAGCAAGTATACAGCAATGCTAGTGGAACCCTGGATTATATTCAACTGATATACAACACCATACTGAAAAAGGAGGAAACGAAGGTCTAGAATGATCTCCAAAAGCTTGCCCCAAAGTCCAGTCATCCTCAAATGGTCTTGTTCCTCGTACCACCAGGTCTCCCAGCTCTGGTCCGCCTTAGCAAACATCCCTCCATCATTCCATATCCACTTCATGAAATCATTGTAATCATACACGGTCTTCAGCCAATCAAAGCCTGAAGGGTTAAATATAAATGGTGACATCATCCATGAGACAACTAGAAACCAGCTGGAGATGGTCATGGCTATGTAAACGAATGTGTCCTTGGCCAATGGGCTTTGTGAGGCATACACTACCAGAATAACCCCAAGCTCGATGCCCTTCACAAAGTGACTGCGGGCATACATTCGATAGTTCTCAGCGAAGCTTTTGTGCTCCACCACGAAACCACGGCCAGTGGCTCGGTATTTTGCACCCCCATGAAGAATAGTCCGGCCAAAATAGTGCGCCTGAGTCCCCAAAGAGAATGTGTAGAAGAATGATGCAAGCTGCAACTGCATCGTAATGAAGTCCCAAACTGCTTGGAGGAATCCATGCTCGAGAGAGTTCTCTACAATCATTGGAAGAGCAGTGAAGATACCAAGCTGGACGGCAAACTGCTGGTTGAGAATAGCCCCGAGAGCTTCATTGTTGACACTATCATTAATAGCTCTCCCTTCGATGCCACTTAGAGCAATATACAGGCGACCCCACAAAAATGTGTAAACGGTAAGAACCACTATCAGTGAGTTGAAGTAGAACCCTACAGTTGTGTAGAAGACAGACAGCATCCGGAAAAAGTCTAAGCGGTGACCCAGCCTATATATGTCTCTGCTCAGAACCTGCTCACCATTGCCGCTAGCAACCTTGGCCTCGAACATAGCTATCTGATTCAACCCAACATCCCTTCCCTTACCCACTTGGATATATTCGTGGTGTGTTACATTCCCTCCTCTCAATGTACAGTTGAAGCCGGCAAATATATCCTCACTGATGTTGATCACCTTGGAAGCCTTGCTTAGCCCTCCACGGGTTAAGAACCAAAACCTATCGAAAACATCTGGGTGACCATAATGCATACGTACCTTCAAAGGGTTAGCCAGAACACGCTGCCCCAAAGTCACGAAACTCGTTTCCTGGGAAGACATAAACCAGGCAAGAGAAGACACAGAGCCAGTGAAAATATTTTCACGTACTCCTAAAATCGTTGGCTTCCTGATCCCGTAAGAATTCTTAAATTCTTCCAACAGATTACGCATTTTGAGTGCCTCCTCAAAGTAATTGTCTTGGTTCATGTCAATGGTTTGGAGCGCATCCCCCCGAGTGAAGATTATTGCGTGGTTCTGATTCTCTGGCTTTCCTTCCCCAAGCTTCACAGGGCCCGGCAACTGGATCCGGTAGATCTCGACCTCCCTCTGCAGTTGCTGGTCGTACTTCACCAGAACAGAGTAAAATTCTACTTCGTCCCTCCCCGAGTGAACCTCATCAACGTATGCAACTCGAAGGGCCTCGTTCTTCCTCATAAGATACAAAATATCATTGGCACGCTGGTCTTTATTTGCTTTCTGAACGCCATAGACCTGACAGGTGATCACATATGTGAACTTCATTAAGGCGCACACATTCTCACTCCCTTTCAACAGAAGACTCACACCACTAGGTGCTCTATCAAGCGTCCGTGAAGCCGGCATCTGGACAGAAGGAGGACCATTCAAGCTGGCACTGGACCTGAGTGAATGATGAGAAGCGATGTTTTGTATACCCATCCTTATGTCCATCTCTGAAGCGTCGTCTAGATATGAAAGCATCTCAAGAGCCCTATAGTAGTACATCATCCCTCTCACGGTGCGGGACAATGTCTGGCCCCTGTAAGATGCCCAGAGACGCAGCTCTGTTGCCTTAGAATTCCAAATATCTTCCACATTCTCCAAGCCTTCTCTGCGCATCCTTTCCAAGAAGTTTACCCACTCATCCTCATAGACCTTCTGCAGATAAAACAGAATTGAAATTCCATCCTCATTCTCTTTTTGAAGGCTGCCTTCTGTGTACAAGACATCTTCGTCGTAATAGGGAGTCAATACAGTGAAAGCCATCATCTTTTCCACGCAAGGGGCGAGAGGCATGTTCATGAAGAGAGAATTGCTAAAGAAAGCAATGCGACGCCTAGCCTCGAGATTCAGTGGAACATTGTGCATTGAGTCCCTGGATGTAAGAATTGTATTTACCCGGCGCAGATGTCTGTAGAAATCAGGATCCTCAGGGAGCTCCACAACATTTTCAAAGAGGAATCCTGCATCAGTGGCTTGGCCTAGGGGTGCCAGACCCTCCTGCTGCAAAGCTCTAATCGGCCTCTTATCCTTTGGGAATTCTCGAACGGAAAGTTCGTAGAGAGCCTGCAGTACATTCACTATCTGGCTCATATCTTTTGTTTGGCTCAACAGAAGCTCAAGGAGTAGGCTTAATTTTGCATGAATATCTGTAAGAATCGTCATATCATAAACTTTCGTGATCTTCCCATTCTGAATATGCATATCAATACAATCAAACAACTTCATGACAATAGATTTCTCTTCGGTATCGTCTTTGATAATCGTGATGATTAAGTACTTGATGCTATCATATGCTTCGATGACAGCACATCGCCTATACTCATTGATGCAAATCTTCAACCAAAGATACCGGTCAGAAAATTCCGCCAACTCACTTGCCTGACTCAGGGCAAGAAGCAGTTCATTGCAGAGGAGGGCACAAGGCCAGCGGATTACCCTAATGTTCCAACAGTTGGGAGGTAGCTCCAAAAGCTCAAATTCTCTGTCACTAATGAGATCTTCTTCCCTGAGAGTTGTAATGATTTCATTCCAAATCAATGCAAACCTTGTCGCTTCCACTTGACTGGATTCTATCTTATTGTAGGGCTGACCAAGACCATAACGCAGTCTCAGCCGCTGGATCGCATCACGCAACTTCTTGACCATCGTCTCTTTAGCATTTAGCGTCGGCTCCCCTGGCATTAGATTAAACTGTAGTGCACTAGCGAAAAACTGAAACCTAAGCCGCAGCTGCTCAATATTCCGTATTTCACCCAAATGTGAAAACAGCCCAATCACAGCACCGACAAGAGAAGAGAAGATAGAGTACCAAATTTGCAAGTCCATAAGGTATATCAAGATAACAGGAGTCCACAACAGTATCACAGACATCCTATTAGTTTTACCAAAGAATTCGTGCCACGTGTACGTTACATTGCGAAGAGCTAAAAGAGCCTTTGTTGGAGCAACTAAAGGCTTGATTTGCAGGAAATAACTGAACGAAATTTTGCTAACCAACACCACAACCCAAAAGAGCGCATACTTTATGTTATTCACAAGCCCTTCTCTCACGCCGCGACCCACAAAAATTCGAGTGTGGAACCACCATGTAAACAGATACAATATGCTCCAATTAAACTCTTCAATCCCGATCCGGATCCAAGGAAGAATGAAAAGCGCCAAGGCCAGCAACTCTGGAATTACGTACACTAACGCAGTCTTGAGATATACAACAATCCTCCGATTAGCCTCTTGGGACCAATTGCCATCAGCATTCTTCTGACTCCATATTCTCGCGTAGAACACCGAAAATACGACTATCCAAGTCACGGCAACAAGACTCTTCAACACCATCCTCAACCCGAGAAAGAACGTCTCTCTCGAAACCAAACTATACTGCGTCCCCACGTCGAGCAGGGATTGCAGCAACCTAAGTCCACTCCAGGTGATAAACACCGTCAACAGCTTCACCTGCACATCCCTGCTCTCCAATGCCTGCCAGGGGTTTTTCTTCTCCTCCCAAGCGATGATTATCATCGCCTGAAGCAAGAGAATCAACAAAACCCAGAGCCTATCGAAGCTACGGAAGACGTTCCAAAATGACCTCTGCTCCACAAACCCCGTCTTCCCCACCCTCTCACTCTTTCTTGCAGTTGCAAAGTAATTGCAACTCAAATCCAACGGCCATTTCAGCGTCTTGAAACATCTCCTTCTCCAAAAGTACTCATTCAGATCATCGTAATTCCGCCAAGCGGAATGCGGGGCGCTCCCGTTCCTACTGTCCTCAACCTCAGTCTGAATGGTCTTATAAATGGGCATCACGACGGACTTCAAGAACGCATTTTTGCCGGTTAACGAGGGCAAGTACGGCCTGCCCGTGAGCCTATCAATCCTTTCCTCAAGAAAGGAGTTCAATTCCTCGGCCATATGGTGAAACACATAGCAAATGCACTCGGGCATGAACCGCAAGTTCGCGGACTCGCCCCAGATGAGCAGATAGAGAGCCACGTACAGCAATTCGCGGCGGAGGGTCTTGATGCGGGAGCCCGAGGAGAGCCCGACGAGTCTGTGGCGCTTGAAGAGGTAGGAGCACCAGAGGGTGTAGTTGAAGAGGAGCTTCTTGCGGAAGGAGCGGACGACGTCGGGGTCGAGGGCGTCGGCGTTCCGCGGCGGGGGGTTGAGGCGCATTTGGGCGTTGGCGAGGTGGAGGACCAGGTGCTCCCGCTGGTTGCGGACGTTGTCGGCCTGGAAGCCGAAGAGGGCCGCCAGCCAGTCGAGGAGGTCGACGCCGGGGCCGGGGGACCAGTCGGAGAAGGGCGGCCGGCGGAGGTCGTCGACGATTAGGAGGGCGGCGGAGGCGGCGCGCACCTCCAGGAACCGGAGGGAGGGGTGGTCGATGAGGGGGCTGTGGATGGGGATGATGTTGTAGACCCCCTCCAGCGGCGGCGGCGGCGGCGGCGCGTAGCGGGGCACGCGCCCGCGCGTGGGCTGGAGACGCTGGCGTACGTTCATGGAAGGTTGGGTCGGCCACGCGCTTGCTCAGTTATTGAGTTCGTCCGTTGCCATCATCATCATCAATGGCAGTGGCGATGCAGAAGCTGCTGTTGCTACTTGCTGCCGAGAAAGTGAAAGAGTTTTTTCAGTTTCAAACTTGAGAGAGAGAGAGAGAGAGTATTATTATCTAAATTATTTAATTGCATGCATGCTTTGGAAAATGGAAAATATTTTCTCTCTTTTTTTTTTTACCGTTTTTTTCTTTCGACAAGAAATCCAAGACAAAAAAAAAAAGCGACAACCCACTTTTTGTACTCGAAAGTGCTTGTGGGGCTTTGCAACTTCATTTTTTTTTTTCCTTTTTTTTTTTTTTTTTACTTTTTTGGGTCTTGGTAAGTGCAAAAACTCCAGTCAGTACAAATTTCTTGACCCAAGTAGCTTTTTCTTTTCTTCTTGGGGTGTAAAGAAGGGGGAGAAGAAATAGTGCATGAGCTACGAAAACAATTTGCAATTTGAAACTCTCCCTTACAAAAATTTCAAACTTTCATTTATTTTCTTTGGATTTAATATCATTAAAAACCCCTAATTGATACATTTCTAACAAATTTATCTCAAATTAAGTTTTTAATCATGAAAACCCTAACAAATTTACCTCAAATTATTTTTGTGGCAACCAATACCTTCAAATTGATACACCTATCATAAAATTACCCTTCGTTAGTTTTCATTAAATTTTACCATCAAATTATTAAGTTGAATGACACGTGACAATTGATATATATACTAATTTGGATTTTACCTTCCGTTTATTATAAATAATTTTTCTTAGTATCAATATAGTTTAATAGATAGCATATCGGTTAGAAATGTATCAAGTTGGGTTTTTGCAGTCAAAAAATATTTTTTAGTAAATTTATCATAAATGTCTAGATTTGCGCTTTTAATGATCAAAAAATTAATTTATAATAAATTTATCATATGATCCCAATTTAAAATTTTCGTGGTATTAACCCATTTCATTTTCATCCCTCGCTCTTCTTCTCATTTTTTTTCAAACAAAGCATCAATCTAACTGTCAATTGTCAATTGCGCATATGCTTCATATTATGGCATTCTCTATAACTACCATAAATAAATATCGCCAGCCTTTCGCCCTCTTTTTTTTTCTTTTTTATTCTCTTTGGTCGAAAAGCTTTTTCACCTTTTTTTTCACTCGTGGGAAAAAAAAAAAAAAACCTGCGGCACTTCACTTGACCGGATAACGCACGCAAGCGATGCCTGAAGAGTTGAAAAAGGTCCGTGTCTCTTCTTTTTCCTCTTTTTTAACTTATTATTCCTCTCTTTTCGAGCGATCGTGCCGCGACGCGCCGCCAAGGGAGAGTGAATCCACGCGCCAATAGAATATACCGGAAGTGGCTCTCGCGTCCTGTCTCGCCAGTCGCTGTCGTGTACCATCGGGGAATAAACGAAGAGATACAGCAAATTAATTGATTAATTACAATTTCAATAAAAGACTTTCTTATCTATTTTTTTTTTGCTGAAATATTCATGTCTATTCACGGTACACCTATGGTGCACATAATAAAATTTCTATTTTTTATTATTTTTATTTTTATGTTTCCGGAATAGGTTTGGAGAACATAAATCTATTTAATAATGCGATTTAATTTTTCTATTTCGAAATAAATTTTATTCAGAAATATATTTGAAGAATAAATCGAAAATTTAAAATTTTTTAACTTTTTAATTTCTAAAATAGATTTAAATCAATTTGTTTTTAGAAATTTTTCATGTATTTCCTACTAATCATTCTATTTTTTAGAACAATTTTTACTCATAAATAATTTTTTATTTTTATTTTATTTTTGAGAATAATTTATGAACATTTGAAGACATTTAGTAAAACCCTTAAAATTTCTAATACAAATTATTTTCTTTTAATATTTTAATAAGTTTATTAAAATTTTCTCTATTTTTCTTTTCTTTCTCCCTTTTCATCTTCTCATTCCTCTGTGACTGGCGACCTCATTGAAGCATAACCGCCCCTAGCAACCTGAGCCACGGCAAAGCTACCTCACCTAGCCAAGGCAAGGCCGAGGCTCACCAAGCCACAGTGAGGCTCGTCAATTTAAGCCTTGCTATGGCTCGGCATCGCCGACTCTCGTCTAGCCGGTTATCGGCCATGGCCAAGGCCGATCAACCGATGGCAACCGGTCAAAAGGAGGAGGAGGAAGAAGAAGAACGAGAACGAGAACAAGAAGAAAAGGAAAGAGAAGATAAAACAAGAAAAATGAGACTTGATTCTAGAATTATTCCCAGAAATAAGAAATAATTTTTTTATTCTTTATTTTATTTCAAATCTATTTTCACAAATTAAAAAGAAGAACTTTTGTTCCTAAAAACAAAAAAGTTACCAAACGGATTTTTTTTTTGTTTCGAAAAATAAAATAATAAAATCAGACACTATCTGAAGTATTACCAATCAAGGCTTATCAACCATAAATACGAAGGACCACCATGCAACATATGGTGGTTGTGGACAGAAGCACAAGCTCTTTTCCCGAGAAATAGTAACTCTCTCTTTTTAATATCAAGATCAAATTCTCCCCCCCCAAAAAAAAGGAAGATGGTAAATTCTTGCACCCACAAAAAACTCAACCAACACCACCGGCCGCGATGGCTCCACTGGATAAGGCTCTGCTGATCTTCAACGAAGATGTGAAGGGTTCAAAACCCAGGGGATGCACTAGGTGTATTAAGTGTGACTCAGGGGTAGTGGGTCCTCCTGCTTAAGTGTCACTTGGGGGTTTACGGCGCAGCTAGGTCCTCCTGCTTAAGTGTCACTTGGGTTTACGACGCAGCTGTCGGCTGCAAGTCGGTTCCTCCAATACCAAAAAAAAAACTCAAGCAACTAAAAATCAAATGGTCGGACCTTACTGAGATGGTAAGGCGAGCTTACGAGGAGGACGGCCTGGTCTTTCGATGTTGGGGATTTTGTTTAGAGGCACGAGAGCTGCTTTTTAGAACAAGAATAGAAATCTATAAGTGGTTGGTGAGTTAGACTAGACTAGTATTTTTCGTAATCTAAAGTGAGGATGAGACTTTGAAGGTATGTGGGGCCATTATTATACAATCCCCATGCATGTGAGGTCAATGCATGTGCATTGTCGAATCATGTGAATTTCGAGTGAAATCTACTTAATTGACCGTTCTTTTGAGTTTGGTTCGTATGTATCAAGATTTTCCCAATCTGTAAGCCTCTAGCAATATTGTTCGTAGTTTTAATTATATTACCTTGTTCATAGCTTACAGTAGTTCGACTTATTTAATGTGCTATATCTAGAAACTTTCAAGAACACATATCGACATGTATATTGCATGTGAAATTTTATCATAATTTATCGTAAAAGAACCTTCAATGAAAAAAAATAAAAATTGACAGAAAGCAACACAATTAAAAACAAGTAATGGATATAATTCTTTTTAAATTCGTAATGTTACAATGATTATAATTACAAACAAGGAATGGATTTTTATTTTATTTTTTTACCTTTTCTATTTTTGGCGGTTCCCAATTTTATGTGGTTCACTTGCTTAGGGTTTGTTCATCATTCTTCGATTATCCAGCCAACGTCTACTCAATTATCGAAGTTACACAAGCCTATGCTTCAAAAGCAGCTTCAAAAGAATGCACAAATGCGATAATTCAAAGCATACTAAAGTGAGGAGAGGAAGATGAGCGGGTTGTTAAGGAACATTATCAAAAAAGAAAGAATAGAATGTTAGTAACAATTAAATTGATGGAAGACATTACTTATTTTCACATGCAATTGCTGTGATTTTAAATTATTTAATTGCATGCATGGAAATGGAAAATATTTTCTTATTTTTTTTCTACCGTTCTTTCTTTCGACACGAAATCCCAAGAAAAAACAAAAAGGGAAAAGCGAAAACCCACTTTTGGACTTGAAAGTGTTCGTGGGACTAGCAACTTCATTTCTTTCCTTTTCCTTTTTCTTTTCTTTTTTTTGGGGGCTTTGCTTGGTGCAAAAAATTGAGTCACTTGAAATTTCTTGACTAAGGCTGCGTTTGTTTGTATTCTTTTTTTTTTTTTTTTTAACCACTTTTTCTATTTTTTTGTTTTTGGGAACAAAAAAGGAACAAAAACACGTTTTGAGAAACACTTTTTTTTTCTTTTTTCTCTTATTTTCTTGTTCTTTTTCTTTTGGCCGGCGGCCTCGCCCGCCACGGCGAGGCTTCGCCGGCTCGCGAGGCCGGCCCCGTCCGGCGAGGTCGAGGCTCGCCGTCCCCGGCGAGGCCGAGGCTCGCCGTAGCCGGGCGAGGGTCGGCCCCGCCATGGCCGGGCGAGCTCGAGCTCGCCCAAATCCGGCGAGGCCGAGGCTCGCCGGCCGCCGGGCGAGCTCGATCTCGCCCGGATCCGGCGAGGCCGAGCTCGCCCGGCCGGCCGCAAGCCTCGGCCTCGCTCGGGCGGTGGCCGGCGAGGCCGCGCCTCGCCCCGCCGGCTGGGCGAGCTCGGCCTCGCCTCGGCCGGCCGGGCAAGCTCGGCCTCGCCGGCCAAGGCCCGGCCAAAAGAAGAAAAAAAAAATGAAAAAGAAAAAAGAAAAATAAGGAAAAAAAAGAAAAAAATAGAAAAAATAAAAGAAATAAAAAAATTATCTAAATTTACCAAACATGTTTCTGTTTATTTTTATTAGAACAAGTTTACCAAACACGTTTTTTTGTTCAAAAATTGTTCCCCGGAACGTAAACACTTTTTTTCTATTTCATTCTCTTAACAATTTTTAAACAAACACAACCAAACGCGCCCTAAGTAGCTTTTTTTCTTCGGGAGTAAAGAAGAAGGGAAAAGAAATAGTGAATAAGCCATGAAAACAACTTTGAGTTCGGAATTTTTTATTGCGAAAATTTCAAACTTTTTATCTTTTCTTTTTTCTTTCCTTACTCTACTTCCTATTTTTTTCTCAAACAAAGTCTCGATCTAACAATAGATCGTCAATCATACTTTCAATAGATATACATCTCGACCGTCGACCATCACTTAACATTTTCTTCTTGTGCAAATGCTTCTTATTATGGTATTTACTATATATCATTTTATGAGATGACATAAATAAACTATCACAAATAAATCATTATCTACGAGCTTTAAGAATAAGATTGCAATATAACGACGCCATTATAGTGAATCATTACATTTAATAATTATTATTTGCTTCGAGAATCAACTAACAACAACTTATATTTAAATACAAGAAAAATATGAAACATTAACAAAATAAAAATCTCAGTCATAAAATAGAAGTTATATTAATGGTTTTAAATTATACACTCATTATTTGATGACATAAATCAATAAAAATATAAAATACTTGTTTCAGGTTCCGTGTTTTAAGTTATAAATCTTACTTATTTAGATCTAGATACTACTCGTCGAAATAGGTTTATCAATTTTAGAAATCTGAAACTTACTTTGCATACATTGACACTTATAAACGGACCGATCGAACAAATTTTCATCGATCCGACTTTTTGACTCTAGATACTACCATGAAACTATATTCACTCCAAACGTATCCTATGCAGAGATATCTCGCCGCCATTAGCATCTCCATAAAACTTTCGAATTATAGTGGTACTTAAACTGACACATGTCCAGTATGGAAGTATTTTATGGCTGTTATTATCTCAATCGAGTTGCAGGAAGAAGCTTATCAGTATGGCACTTTTGAAATGCGGCGGCGGCGGCGGCGGCGGCGGTGGCGGGATAGTCATGAGTCATAACTCGATCCCGACGGTGGCGTAAGCTAATCGCCAACCCTTCGCCTTCCGTTTTATGAAATTTTTGACCTTTTTGGTCGAAAAGCATTTTCACCCCCTTTGGCTTGTGGGCAAAAAGACCTGCGGGCGCTTCGGCTGTCCGGATAACGCACGCAAGCGATGCTTTGAAGCGTTGAAAAACGCCCGTGCGTCTCTTCTTTTTCCTCTTCTCTTAAATTATCATTCCGCTCTTTTCGTGCGGCCGTGTCGGCGACGCGCCGCCGAGGGAGAGTGAGGTCCACGCGCCAACGGAACATACGGGAAGTGGCGCTCCCTCCCTCCCGTGGGGTCTCGCCAGTCGCTGTCGTGCACCATCTGGGAAAAAGCGAACAGATACAGCAAATTAATTAATTAATCAATTAAAAATCTAAATTAATATATATATATATATATATATTCTTGTCTAATTGCCAACCCCGGATACGACGGCGTCGCGGCTCGCTGCCACCGTGTAACGTACGGCAGTCGTGGACATTAGCGCCAGCTCTTTCCGCGGGAAATACTATTTTCTTTTCTCTCTCTTTTCGAAAATGACCTTATCAAGATCGGAAATCCTCGCACCCCAAAAATAAAAAATAAAAATCGAAACTAACGAAATATCAAATCGTCGAACCTTAGCATTCAAATCCCCATCTTTCAGAAAATGGGGCGAGGATAATTAACTTCAAGTATGTTTCAATTCCTATACCTTATAAAAAGGCAAAATAAAAATTTGATAATGAATTAAAAGTCAGAGTAGAACTGATAAAAAAAAAATTGAAAAATCGTGCAATAAGTTGGTCTTTCTACGTGGGGTTTTTTGTTTGGAGGTACGTGAACTACTTTTTTTTCTATAAAAAGAGTAGAAGTCCGTAAGTAATTGATATGTTAGACTAGACGTGACGCACGTTCGCAATATTTTCCATAATCTGAAGTAAGCATGAGACTCCAAAGCTATGTGGGGCCATTTTTACGCAATTCAAACTCAATGCGTGTACACCATTGAATCACGTGAGTTTCGCATGGAATCCACCTAATCAATCGATTATTTTGAATTGAACTCACATGTATTGAGATCGTGCTAGGAAAATTTTCCCATTTGTAAGTCTCTCGCAATATTGTTTGTAGTTCTAATTATTTTTTTTTTTTGTAGCTTACCATGATTCGACTTATTTAATGTGCTATATCTAGAAAATTTCAAAAACACATATCAACATGTATATTGCATGCGGAATTTTATCATATTTCTTGTAAAAGAACCTTTGGTGATAAAAATAAAAATTGACAGAAAGCAACAAATTACAAAAATGGAAATAATTATTTTAAATTCGTAATGTTATGATGATTATAATTACAAACAGGTAATGGATTTTTCTTCTTTTTTATTTTTTATTTTTATTTTTTCGCGTTCCCATTTTTATGTGGTTCATTTGCTTAGGGTTTGTTCGTCTTTTTTCGATTATCCGATTAATGTCTACCAAATTATCGAAGTCACACGAGCCTATGCTTCAAAAGTGGTTTCAAGAGAATGCGTGAATGTGGTAATTCGAAGCAATACCCAAAGTGAGGAGAGGAAGATGAGTGGGTTGTAAGGAACATTATAAAATAAAATAGAATAGAATGTTATTTACAATTAAATTGATGAAAGACATTACTTATTTTCAAATGCAATTATTATAATTTTAAAAGGGCTTTAGGTATTCCTATCACACAAAAATCAAAATACAAAACGTTGAAACGAAGGTCACCTAGAAAAATCCAATGGTACTATTTTTTTCCTCCCCCGAAATAGTGATATTCGTGCGTCACACTCAACATGCGGGTGTTCAGTACTAATCCTAACAAAAAATAGTACTAATCCTAACATAATTATAATTCAGGCAAATGGAGGAGTGCCACGTGGCACCCGCATCTGCCGTTCCTTTTTTCTTCCGTTTTAGCTCAACCAAGCAAGCACTGAGCATCTTGTCCAAAAAAAAAAAAAAAAGCAAGCACTGAGCATCAGACCAAAAAAATAAAAAAAAAGTAAGCACTGAGCAGCTGAGCTGGCCAATTGTACGTTTGTTTTGGACTAATTGTACGTTGCACAAAATAATTTTTTTTTTTCTAAATTAAAACAACAAAAAATTTCAAATTATGCCTAATTTGACATAAATACCTCGAATTCCGAACTTTTTTTGGTTTCATAAAAAATTTCAAATTTATATTAACATGATAAATATACCAAATGAAAATGACAAATAGGGCTAGGTTTTTTAGCAAAACAAAAAAAAAATGATATAATTGTGCGATAGTAAGTGTAATTTGAGGTGTTTGCCGGCATTTTTTTTCTTTTTTTTTTTATATATTTGTGATGGTATGGTTTATCTGATGGAATATTTTATCTTTCTAATAATGATGTGGTCCCCACCACGGGATATCTTTTCAAAAGCAGCAACGGATCTATCTGCTTGCACACTGGAAAAGGATAAATGGACGGGCGTGATGCGCCCACTCCTGGTGTTTTTTTAAAGGCTGCTTTATGGGCTCTCTCTCTCTTTTTTTTTTTTTTTATTATAAATATTTTGGGGAATATTGTGGAGATGGGGGGGGACTGACAGAATCTTTGCTTGGATTTGTCCTCTCTAAGGTCAGATTTGCAATTATCAAATTGAGATCTAAGGTAAAGCGGACCGTCTTTTTGATTACGCCCTCGTCTTACTTGTAATGCTAACCCCCCCGGTGAAAAAGCCAACCTTTTTGCACACATTGCTCTCATCTCACATTATATCATGGAAGCAAAAGGTATCTTAAGAAAAAAAAAAGTGGAGTCGAATAGAATCGAATCGAGCCGAACCTTGTCCTACTTGAAATGTCGATTGATTGAAGCTTTTTTTTTTTTTCTGATTAGATTTGAATTGCGTACTTTTAATGCATTTAATGTTTTTACCTAAAGAAAGAGAGAGAGATCGTATGTAGTAGTAAAGATAATGTCATGAAATTTATTTACAACGGGAACAAAATGTGTGAAATGGTTGTTCATGATTAATCAAAGCATAGATTTGATAGCATCGCAAGTTGACGTGATCATCGCCATAAATAGATATCACAAGCCCAATGTAAACCCGGCTCGTTTGAGCCAAATAATTTAATTTGTCAAATTGCAAAAGACCCACAACAACGAAATTTATTCAATCAATGGTTTTCGATGGATTGGGCTTCACATGAGCTAAACTTGGGCGAGCAATTATACATGCACAAAGTGATGGAATTAGCTTATTACGATACAAAATACGGTGAAATATTTGCCATGTTTTAATAGAAAATGAGTTGTCTAGATTGATCAACAGGCTAATTTGTAAAACGATAGGCAAGATTTGCTTGCAATAGACATTATTCAAGAGAATTAAATTATCACTTTGTCACTAAATTATGATTGATTATATCTATCACATAGATATTAACGGAAAAAAGTCTTAAAAAATAGGAATTTTTCTTGAACAAGATTCATTTGTTTTACCTAATTTTCGGAAAATCAACCATCACATCGACCTTTCTTGTAAATTTATTTCTCAATAAAATGAGGAAAATGAACAAACGATTTTTAAGCCTTTTGGCATTTTCGTACAAAACGTCTAGATGTTGTTGATTACTTGTGGACTTTCTAGAGCAAAGCCATCATTTCAAAAGTCCTATCATCCACTACATTTTCTAACCTTCCACGTCATTTGTCCGCAAATTGCAGCCACCTACACACTCAGCGTCGAAGCATGGACGAGGGTTCAACATTATCAATGATGGCTTGGACAAATGGTTGGAGTGGGCCGACGACGCACCGAAAATAAGCCCTGGAAAATTCCCATCAATTTCACTAAATCATTAGCATAATTCGACTGCTTGATCGGGCCCATTTCAAAGTCCAATAAGAAGGTTTACACCCCACGAAAGATAGGAATTTGCAGCTCCAAAGAGTAGAGCAGATTAGGTTACGTGATGATGGCCATAAAGTTGTTCGTAGTACAATAAGTGCGAGGTATTCAATATATATATATATATATATATATATATTGATTTGATCGACTCTTTGTATTACTATGTAAACACGTCTAGAGTTAAAACGAGCTCACTGTGGTCATTGATTTTGCCCCCTTTTCTTACCCTATAAGTTGGCAAACAAAATTCGTTTGATACTTATCTTAAATTGCATCATAAGCCATCATGCAAAATGTAATAACCCAAGCCAATATCACTAACCCTCCTATAAGTTTCGAAAAATTGTACATCCATGGGCTCCGTCGACATGTGTAGTAAAATTGTAGTAAGAGATCACTCCATTAATGCATACAATATAACTGATCCTTACTCATATGCATTACATAGCCCACGAGGTAGTATCAAAAGTGAAGTATACATTATATGAAATGCAAAAATTCACTTGCTAAGTAGCCGTTATTACAAGAGCCTAATGTTTTACGACGAAGAGAGAGTGGAGAAAGCATAAGAGGAGGACTGAGTAAATCACCCCCGCGACAAAGCCGGCAATGAGAGCGCCGGTGACCTGGTCGGAAAAGTTGGGGACTTGCCCACAAATTGGTAACCAACCGGCATGGCTATTCCCTTTCTTGCCCACCTGGCCTATTGCCACTGCAGCTGAAATGCTGGAGCTCAGGAGCGTTGCAATGACCTAGGGATGGACACAGAGAGAAATCATATATATATTAGGAAAGACAATGTCATGAAATTTATTTAGAATGAGAGGGAAATGTATGCTCAAAGCATAGACTCGACCATTGCAAGTTGATGTCATCATCATCGTAAATGGATGCCAGAAGCCCGATATAAACCCAGCTCATTTGAGCTAAGTAATTTAAATCATTAGATTGCGAAAGTTCCACGGCGATGTTATCTACCCAATCAATGGTTCTAGATGGAATGAGGTTCACACAACCATTTACAAAAGTAGTGGAATTAGGTTATTACAAGGCAAAGTAAAGTGAAATGTCCGCCTTGTTTTGCTGGAAACGAGTTTTTTAGATTCATTTCGAGAGGCTACTCCATAAAATCATAGGCACAAGTCGCTCACAACAAAAACTATCCAAGAGGATGAAAAAGTTACGCTATCATTTCGAGAGGCTACTCCATAAAATCATATATATATATGTTTTTTTCTTTGCTCAAATCCTATGTGGATATATATCTTTTCCGAAACCCTTATCGATCAAACGTATGGAAATCAATCCTAGTAACGATATTTAAATTACTAGACCTTGAACATATTTTCCTGTGTAGAACAATAAAATACATGAATTACAGAACTCTAAGGTATGTTAGAAGCTGTGTTCGAAGCTAAAAGCACTTATTTTTCTTACTCTTTTAGTGGCTTAACACACAACTTGAATCACTCTGATAGAATATCCGCTTGATCCAATCTTTGCAAAAGTTGCCAACACTTTCCACAATTTCCATGCAACCAATTCAGCCTCCCTCTAATAAGATGATTAGTGTAACTGAGTTCCTAAACCTAAAATCTCTAATTCGAGATCGGTGAAATGTCATCCTGCATTTCACTTGGCCCTTTATTGGCCTAGGTGATGTTAGTGGCTGTTTCAAAATGAAAAAAAGATATGGCTAATCACAATGAACCGAGTCAACTAAATGTCACAGATTGGTAAGAACTCACACATGACAACATGCTGTTAGACAAAACTAGAAATGTAAAAGTTCAAGGACTACTTAATGGTATGGAATTACCTAAAGTTGGACATCAGCGGGACCGCTGGCCTCTGAGAGTACGGGATATATATATATTTTTTTTAGGACTAAGAGAATACGGGATATTTGGAGGCCCCGTCTAAATGCTTCATTAAACAAGATTCTTATCTGCGCCACCTGGATTCCCGGCAACCATGAGAGCAAAGCCACAGGAGCCATCACGATAATTCCAAACAGCATATCATACAGCCGGGCCAACGAAACCACGGTGCCCCACACCACAGTGGACTCCAAAAATGGTCTAAGTACCAGGGCAATGGATATAAGGCCCCATCCTGTGGGGACAAATGCAAGGAGGCCCTTGACAAGGTCGAGGAATTCGAAATGAGTGAACATTAGCGATACAACGATCACAAGAAGCACGACCACAATGACAAGAAACTGTATGAGACGATAGTATATGTGTTCCTTAGCAGCATATTTATGTCGAGCATATGCCATGATCACATATATAGCAATGGCCACACCCATGTATATCCATGATAGCATGTATATAGCAATGCTAGTGTAGCCCCGTGTTATACCCAACTGATGTACGACACCATACTGAAAAAGGAAGAATCGAAGGTCTAGAATGATCTCCCAAAGCTTGCCCCAACGTCCTGTCATCCTCAAATGGTCTTGTTCCTCATACCACCAGGTCTCCCAGCTCCGGTCCGCCCTAGTTAAGTTCCCTTCACGATCCCATATCCACTTCATGAAATCATCGTAATCATACACGGTCTTCAGCCAATCAAAGCCTGAAGGGTTAAATATAAATGGCGACATTATCCACGAGACGACTAGAAACCAGCTGGAGATGGTCATGGGTATGTAAAAGAATGCGTCCTTGGCCATGGGGGTCTGTGAGGCATACAATACCAGAATAGCCCCGAGCTCGATGGCCTTCACAAAGTGACTGCGAGCATACAGTCGATAGTTCTCAGCGAAGCTTTTGTGCTCCACCACGAAACCACGGCCAGTGGCTTGGTATTTTGCACCCCCGTGAAGAATAGTCCGACCAAAATAGTGCACGCGAGTCCCCAAAGAGAACGTGTAGAAGAATGAGGCAAGCTGCAACTGCATCGTAATGAAGTCCCAAACTGCTGGGAGGAATCCATGCTCGAGAGAGTTCTCTACAATCATTGGAAGAGCAGTCAAGAGGCCAAGCTGGACGGCAAACTGCTGGTTGAGAATAGCCCCGAGAGCTTCATTGTTGACACTATCATTAATAGCTCTCCCTTCGATGCCACTTAGAGCAATATACAGGCGACCCCACAAAAATGTGTAAACGGTAAGAACCACTATCAGTGAGTTGAAGTAGAACCCTACAGTTGTGTAGAAGACAGACAGCATCCGGAAAAAGTCTAAGCGGTGACCCAGCCTATATATGTCTCTGCTCAGAACCTGTTCACCATTGCCGCTAGCGACCTTGGCCTCAAATATAGATATCTGATTCAACCCAACATCCCTTCCCTTACCCACTTGAATATATTCATGGTGTGTTACATTCCCCCCTCTCAATGTACAGTTGAAGCCGGCAAATATATCCTCACTGATGTTGATCACCTTGGAAGCCTTGCTTATCCCTCCACGGGTTAAGAACCAAAACCTATCAAAAACATCTGGGTGACCATAATGCATACGTACCTTCAAAGGGTTCGCCAGAACACGCTGCCCCAAAGTCACGAAACTCATTTCCTGGGCAGACATAAACCAGGCAAGAGAGGACACAGAGCCAGAGAAAACATTTTCACGTACTCCTAAAATCGTTGGCCTCCTGATCCCATAATAGTTCTTGAATTCTTCCAACAGATTACGCATTTTCAGTGCCTCCTCAAAGTAATTGTCTTGGTTCATGTCGATGGCTTGGAGCGCATCCCCCCGAGTGAAGATTATTGCATGGTTCTGATTCTCTGGCTTTCCTTCCCCGAGCTTCACAGGGCCTGGCAACTGGATCCGGTAGATCTCGACCTCCCTCTGCAGTTGCTGGTCGTACTTCACCAGAACAGAGTAAAATTCTACTCCGTCCCTCCCCGAGTGAACCTCATCAACGTATGCAACTCGAAGGGCCTCGTTCTTCTTCATAAGATACAAAATATCATTGGCACGCTGGTCTTTATTTGCCTTCTGAACGCCATAGACCTGACAGGTGATCACATACGTGAACTTCATTAGGGCGCACGCATTCTCACTCCCCTTCAACAGAAGACTCACACCACTAGGTGCTCTATCAAGTCTCCGTGAAGCCGGCATGTGGACGGAAGGAGGACCATTCAAGCTGGCATTGGACCTGAGTGAATGATGAGAAGCGATGTTTTGTATACCCATCCTTATGTCCATCTCTGAAGCGTCGTCTAGATATGAAAGCATCTCAAGAGCCCTATAGTAGTACATCATCCCTCTCACGGTGCGGGACAATGTCTGGCCCCTGTAAGATGCCCAGAGACGCAGCTCTGTTGCCTTAAAATTCCAAATATCTTCCACATTCTCCAAGCCTTCTCTGCGCATCCTTTCCAAGAAGTTCAACCACTCATCCTCGTAGACCTTCTGCAGATAAAACAGAGTTGAAATTCCATCCTCATTCTCTTCTCGAAGGCTGCCTTCTGTGTACAAGACATCTTCGTCGTAATAGGGAGTCAATACAGTGAAAGCCATCATCTTTTCCACGCAAGGGGCGAGAGGCATGTTCATGAAGAGCGAATTGCTAAAGAAGGCAATGCGACGCCTAGCCTCGAGATTCAATGGGACATTGTGCATTGAGTCCCTGGATGTAAGAATTGTATGTACCCGGCGCAGATGTCTGTAGAAATCAGGATCCTCAGGAAGCTTGACAGCATTTTCAAAGAGGAATCCTGCATCAGTGGCTTGGCCTAGGGGTGCCAGACCCTCCTGCTGCAAAGCTCTAATCAACTTCTTATCCTTTGGGAATTCTCGAACGGAAAGTTTGTAGAGAGCCTGCAGTACATTCACTATCTGGCTCATATCTTTTGTTTCCCTAAACAGAAGCTCAAGGAGTAGGCTTAATTTTGCATGAATATCTGTAAGAATTGTCATTTTATGAAGTTTCGTAATCTCCCCATTCTGAATATGCATATCAATACCATCGAACAACTTCATGACAATAGATTTCTCTTCGGTATAGTCTTTGATAATTGTGATAATTAAGTACTTGATGCTATCATATGCTTCGATGACAGCACATCGCCTATACTCGTCGACACAAATCTTCAACCAAAGATACCGGTCAGAAAATTCCGCCAACTCACTTGCCTGACTCAGGGCAAGAAGCAGTTCATTGCAGAGGAGGGCACAAGGCCAGCGGATTACCCTAATGTTCCAACAGCTGGGCGGTAGCTCCAAAAGCTCAAATTCTCTGTCACTAATGAGATCTTCTTCCCTGAGAGTTGTAATGATTTCATTCCAAATCAATGCAAACCTTGTCGCTTCCACTTGACTGGATTCTATCTTATTGTAGGGCTGACCAAGACCATAACGCAGTCTCAGCCGCTGGATCGCATCACGCAGCTTCTTGACCATCGTCGCTTTAGCACTTAGCGTGGGCTCCCCCGGCATTAGATTAAACTACAGTGCACTAGCGAAAAACTGAAACCTAAGCCGCAGCTGCTCAATATTCCGTATTTCGCCCAAATGTGAAAACAGCCCAATCACAGCACCAACAAGAGAAGAGAAGATAGAGTACCAAATTTGCAAGTCCATAAGGTATATCAAGATAACAGGAGTCCACAACAGTATCACAGCCATCCTATTAGTTTTACCGAAGAATTCGTGCCACGTGTACCTTACATTGCGAAGAGCTAAAAGAGCCTTTGTTGGAGCAACTAAAGGCTTGATTTGCAGGAAATAACTGAACGAAATTTTGCTAACCAACACCACAACCCAAAAGAGCGCATACTTTATGTTTTTCACATGCCCTTCTCTCACGCCGTGAGCCACAAAAATTCGAGTGTGGAACCACCATGTAAACAGATACAATATGCTCCAATCCAAATCTTCGATCACGACCCGGATCCAAGGAAGAATGAAAAGCGCCAAGGCCAGAAAACCTGGAATTATATACACTAACGCAGTCTTGAGAAATACGACGATCCTCCGATCAGCCTCTTGGGACCAATTGCCATCAGCATTTTTCTGACTCCATATTCTCGCGTAGAACACCGAAAACACGACTATCCAAGTCACCGCAACAAGACTCTTCAACACCATCCTCAACCCGAGAAAGAACGTCTCTCTCGAAACCAAACTATACTGCGTCCCCACGTCGAGCACGGATTGCAGCAACCTAAGTCCACTCCAGGTGAGAAACACCGTCAACAGCTTCACCTGCACATCCCTCCTCTCCACTGCCTGCCAAGGGTACTCGGTCTCCTCCCAAGCGATGATTATCATCGCCTGAAGCAAGAGAATCAACAAAACCCAGAGCCTATCGAAGCTACGGAAGACATTCCAAAACGACCTCTGCTCCACAAACCCCGTCTTCCCCACCCTCTCACTCTTGCGTGCAGTTGCAAAGTAATTGCAACTCAAATCCAACGGCCATTTCAGCGTCTTGAAACATCTCCTGCTCCAAAAGTACTCATTCAGATCATCGTAATTCCGCCAAGCGGAATGCGGGGCGCTCCCGTTCCTACTGCCCTCAACCTCAGTCTGAATGGTCCGATAAATGGGCATCACGACGGACTTCAAGAACGCATTTTCGCCGGAGAACGAGCGCAAGTGCGGCCTGCCCGTGGACTCATCAATGTATTCCCCAAGAAAGAGGTTTAATTCACTGGCCATATGGTGAAACACA
The DNA here is from genome assembly GCA_017140615.1 of Eucalyptus cladocalyx. Taxonomy (NCBI): domain Eukaryota; kingdom Viridiplantae; phylum Streptophyta; class Magnoliopsida; order Myrtales; family Myrtaceae; genus Eucalyptus; species Eucalyptus cladocalyx. The sequence continues at coordinate 11,899,915 of CM029519.1, forward strand.
TAGCAAATGCACTCGGGCATGAACCGCAAGTTCGCGGACTCGCCCCAGATGAGCAGATAGAGAGACACGTACAGCAATTCGCGTCGGAGGGTCGGGACGTCGATGCGGGAGAGCTCGAGGAGTTTGTGGCGCTTGCCGAGGTAGGAGCACCAGAGGGTGTAGTTGCGGAGGAGCTTGCGGCGGAAGGAGCGGACGACGTCGAAGTCGAGGGCGTCGGCGTTCGGCGGCGGGGGGTGGAGGCGCATTTGGGCGTTGGCGAGGTGGAGGACGAGGTGCTCCCGCTGGTTGCGGACGTTGTCGGCCTGGAAGCCGAAGAGGGCGGCGAGCCAGTCGAGGAGGTCGGCGCTGGGCCCGGGGGACCAGTCGGAGAAGGGCGGCCGGCGGAGGTCGTTGACAAAGAGGAGGGCGGCGGTGGCGGCGCGCACCTCCGGGAACCGGATGCAGGGGTGGTCGATGAGCAAGTTGTGGATGGGGATGATGTTGTAGACCTCCTCCCGCGGCGGCGGCGGAGCGTCGGGGGGCAAGCGCCCGCGCGTGGGCTGGGGACGCTGGCGTAAGTTCATGGGGGTTGGGGTCCGCGAGTCGCTTGCTCGGTTATGGAGCCCGTCCGTTGCCATCATCTTCCTGGTGGTGATGCGGAAGCTGCTGCTGCTGCTGCTGCTGAGAAAGTGGAAGAGTTTTTCAGTTTTAAAAAGAGAAAGAGAGGGAAAGAGAGGGAGAGAGTATATCATTATGCAAATTAATTATTTAATTGCACGCGTCCTTGAGATTCCTCGCGGCCGCCATCATCTCGACAGGTTGAATAGTTGAAAATCTGGTCCGGGGGCGTGGGAATGGGAAAGGAAACGTGCGGCATTTCACTTGTCCGGAAAACTCGCTGCTTGGACAGTTAAAAAACGTCTGTCCTTTTTTTCCTCTTTTCTTGGGGTCGTGTCGGAGGCGAGTGAAGTCTCGTCCGAGAAAATATTGGCTGCAGCTCTGACTCCAGCGTGTCTTCCTCCGAGTCCATTCACCGGGCGACACGTGGCGCGCGGTAGCCACGCTGGAGTCTGAGCGCATGCCTTCTATTTTCAGAAAAATAATCTTCTTTCTCTCTCCTCTAGCGCCTGTACGCTAGCCCTGCGCTCTCTCTCTCCTCTACAGAGTCTGCACGCATTTATTGTATTCTCTTTCCTCTTCCCTCATTCTTTCCTCCCGAGTAGAAGAAAAGCCATTCCAAGCGAGCGAAGCTTTCAAATTTTGAATCTTTGGTTTCGCTCTGGTTTGCGTTCCCTCCTATTCGCTCTCTCTCTCATGGTCGCTCGCTTTCTGCTCCGACACTCACTTGGGTGTCACTTCCACGTTCTTTGCTCCGGCGCTCGCTCAGTGCCCGACCATGCACGTCCGGTTCCGCTCGTTCTCCTCCGCCAGTTCTTCCAATTCCTTCATCGCCTTGACAATCGAGTGCTCGGCTGCGAGCTCCTTCGCCAGCTTCAAGACGCAACCCTCTTGAAGGACGACTTCAGTGGTCGAGATCCGGTCGACGCCATTCTTCACGTTGCCGACGCACCACGCCCGGATGAGCCGGAGGAGCGTGTGGTTCGAGGTGAGGCCGAAGCCCTCAGCCGGCTGGTTAGGCAAGTGGCAGCCGCGCCGTTCCGGAGGACTTGGACAGCCACTTCTCGGTGCTCTCGCGCTCATAGGTTATGCCCGTCACGGTTGACACGGGGCCCTCATGATCTGCGGGGATATTGGACAAAGGAAGAACCGAGGGATCTCGACGTCGCGGCCCTCCATGAATCGATGTGGCGACTCGATTGAAGAGGGGGAGAGAATGTCTTGAAGTTGAAGTTGTTCTCGTATATTTTCTAAAGATGGAGTTAATTATATGGCGGGCATGTTCAAATATCATGAACTGCAAGTTGTGGCTTGCAAAAAGTTTAACTAGGCAAATCTTGTGGGTTCGGGTTTGATTGGAGAGTGTTTTACGTTCTTTTCTGGAACTTTCAAGTATTGTTTGATTGTTTTAGGGATTTTCTTTTCTTTTGGGTCGGGATTGAAACTGCAGGAAAATCGCATCCTTGTTTTTCTTGTTACAATTGGCTTTGCCTTTTCTCGTAGAGTTCAACGTTCGGTTTCGCATTTTTGGCTCCTTTTTTACCAATTCCTAATACTCGATTAGTAGTTGCAATTAGAAGTTTGATTTTCTTACCATAGACAGAAACAAAAATTCGATTTTGCTTTGATTGGCAATTCTTTTCTTGCCCAAAAGAATTCAAGAGAAATTCTGTTTGGATTTCATATTCCTTAAAATAAAGAGATTGTGGAATGAAGACTTCAACACAGGTACACTGTATGGTAGACTGGTGCAAACAAAACTCAACTTCATTGATGAACTAAATCCAGCATAAGATACAAAAAAAAAGAAAAAGCACTATTCTCGCTTGAATTGAATTGTGCCAGGATATTATTAGCCCCCACAATGAACTCAACCATAAGAATAGCCAGTAAAAACATCAAGATTACTACAAGTTACTTGACTGTAGACACAAAACTTGCAAGATACAACTATTTCAAACTTGCGCTGAAATGCTCATGAGTTCGAGAAGACGAGCACGAAGAAAATACTCTAGCCGATATCCTTAGAACAAAGGTTTTCGAGGATGTTGTATTTAGTTCACAAATGGAGTTCTTGGACTTCTATATGTTTACATATTCAACGACATACAAAGTATTACACGGACAAAAGAAAGTAACAAGAAAAGAAACCGCAATAGTAGGACAGAGGAGAGTGTGAAGGAATGTAGACGCAGCCCCCAAAAAGAGCAACTCCATCCACCCCAAATGAAAAATTTGAACAGGATGACTCCACTCTCTCGTACAGACGCCAAAAGAATGTCATGTATAATTAACTCCATCTTTAGAAAATATACAGAACAACTTCAACTTCAAGACATTCTCTCCCCCTCTTCAATCTGAGAGTCGCCACATCGATTCATGGAGGGCCGCGACGTCGAAATCCCTCGGTACTTCCTTTGTTCAATATCCTGCAGATCATGAGGGCCCCCGTGTCGACCGTGACGGGCATAACCTACGAGCACAAGACCACCGAGAAGCGGCTGTCCAAGTCCTCCAGCTTTGTCAAAAAAAAAAAAAAAAAAGTCCTCCAAAGAACGGTGCGGCCACCACTTGCCTAACCAGCCACGCCGAGGGCTTGCGGCCTCACCTTGAACCACACGCTCCTCCGGCTCATCTAGGCGTGGTGCGTTAGCAACGTGAAGAATGGCGTCAACCGGATCCCAACCCCGAAGTCGTCCTTCGAGAGGGTTGCGTCTTGAAGTTGGTGAAGGAGCTCGCAGCCGAGCACTCGATTGTCGAGGCGATGAAGGAGTTGGAAGAACGGCGGAGGAGAACGAGCGGAACCGGATGTGCATGGTCGGGCATTGAGCGAGCGTCGGAGCAAAGAACGAAGAAGTGACACCCAAGCGAGTGCCGGAGCGAAAGCGAGCGACCATGGGAGAGAGCGAACAGGAGGGAACGCAAACGAGAGCGAAACCAGAGATTCAAAATTTGAAAGCTTCGCTCGCTTGGAATGGCTTTTCTTCTACTCGGGAGGAAAGAAAGAGGAAGAGGAAAGAGAATACAATAAATGCGTGCAGACTCTGCAGAGGAGAGAGAGAGTGCAGGGCTAGTGTACAGGCGATAGAGAAGAGAGAAAGAAGATTATTTTACCGAAAATAAAAAGGATGTGCTCGGACTCCAGCGTGGCTGCCGGGTGACACGTGTCGTCCGGTGAATGGACTCGGAGGAAGACAGGTTGGAGTCAGAGCTGCAGCCAATATTTTCTCAGTGAAGTCCAGGCACCATTACAATATACGCGAAAGGTCTCGCTAGTCGCCAGTCGCAGCTCGCTGCCACCGTGTAACGTGCGGCGCTCGTGGAAAGTAGCGCCAGCTCTTTTCGTGGGAAGTACTAATTTTTTGTTTTCTCTCTCTCTGTCCTTTCGAAAATGACCTTATCAAAATCGAAAATCCTCGTACCCAATCAAAAAATAAAAATAAAAATTAAAACTAACTAAAAATCAATTCATTAAACCTCGGGAGTTCAAATTCCCATCTTGGGATGGAGAAGATTAACTTTAAATATATGTTTCGACTAAAGCACCTATAAAAAAACAAGACAAAAATCTAAGCATAAGTTAAGGGTTAAAATAAGACCAATAAAAACGACAAAGTTTGGGACAATGGTTGAACGAGTTTACGAGGAGGGTGATTTGGTCTTTTGATAGTGGGGTTTTTGATTTGGAGGCATGTGAACTGCCTTTTTTTTTTTTTATATTCTATAAAAGATATAAAAGTCTGTAAATAGTTGGCAAGTTTGACTAAATCTGACGCATGTTTGCAATATTGTCCACAATCTAAAGTGAGAATGAGTATTCAAAGGTATGTGGGGGCGTTACAAGATCCTAGTGCACATGAACTCGACGCATGTACACTAAATCATTAGTATAATTCGACTGCTTGATTGGGCCCACTTCGAAGTCCAATAAGAAGGTTTACATCCCACGAAGGATAGGAATTTGCAGCTACAAAGAATAGAGCAGATTAGGTTATGTGATGATGGCCATAAAGTTGTTCGTAGCACAATAAGCACAAGGTATTCGAAAGATCTTTTTAACTTATTTGATCGACTCTTTGCATTACTATATAAACATGTCTTGAGTTAAAACGAGCTCATGATGGTCACTGATTTTGTCCTCTTTTCTTATCCTATAACTATAAGTTGGCAAACAAAATTCTTTTAATATATATCTTAAATTACATCATAAGCCATCATGCAAAACGTAATAACCCAAGTCGATATCACTAACCACCCTATAAATTTCCAAAAATTATACATCTATGGGCTCTGTCGACATGTGTAGTAAAATGCAGTAAGAGATTACTCCATTAATGCATACAATATAACCGATCCTTACTCATACACGTTACATGCCCCACAAGGTAGTATCCAAAGCGAAGTATACATTATATAAAATGCAAAAATCCACTTGCTAAGTAGCTGATATTACAAGAGCCTAAGGTTTTAGGACGAAAGAGAGAGTGGAGGGAGCATAAAAAGAGGATCAGGTAAATCACTGCCGCGACAAAGCCGGCAATGAGAGTGCTGGTGACCAGGTCGCAAAACTTGGGGACTTGCCCACAAATTGGGAACCAACCGGCATGGCATTCCCTTTCTTGCCCACCTGACTATGGCCACTGCAGCTGAAATGCTGGAGTTCAGGAGCATTGCAATGACCTAGGGATGGACACAGAGAGAAATCATATATATATTAGGAAAGACAATGTCATGAAATTTATTTAGAACGAGAGTGAAATGTATGAAATGATTGTCTATGATCACTCAAAGCATAGACTCGACCATTGCAAGTTGATGTCATCATCATCGTAAATGGATGTCAAAAGCCTGAGATAAACCCGGCTTGTTTGAGCTAAGTAATTTAAATTGTTAGATTGCGAAAGACCCATGGCGATGTTATCTACCCAATCAATGGTTTTGGATGGAATGAGGTTCACACAACCATCCACAAAAGTAGTGGAATCAGGTTATTACAGGGCAAAGTAAAGTGAAATGTCCACCTTGTTTTGCTAGAAAACGAGTTGTTTAGATTCATTTTGAGAGGCTACTCCATAAAATCATAGGCGCAAGTCGCTCGCAACAAAAACTATCCAAGAGGATGAAAAAGTCACGCTATCACTAAATTATGATTGGTTCTATCGATTACGTTAGTTGCGAAATAAGTTTAGGAAATAGATATATATATATATATATATATATATATATATATATATATATGTATGTATGTATGTATGTATCTATATATGTATGTATGTATGTATGTATGTATGTATGTATTTTCTTTGCTCAAATCCTATGTGGACATATATCTTTTCTAAAACCCTTATCGATCAAACTTATGGAAATCAATCCTAGTAACGATATTTAAATTACTAGACCTTGAACATATTTTCCTGTGTAGAACAAGAAAATACATGAATTACAGAGCTCTAAGATATGTTAGAAGCTGTGTTCAAAGCTAAAAGCTCTCATTCGCCTATTAATCTCTAAGTTGTATTCATGTTGCTTTGTAATCGTATAAAAGATTAGGAGTACAAGAGTAAGTGCAGTAGTTGAATCCTGATAGTGTAATTTATCATCTGAAAAGGATTGGTATTTGCAATTTGTAACTTGTTGTACAGATTATTAGTGCAATCCAACTCAACTTATGATTGTTAGTAAGGAAAATTGAATTAGGCTTGAGAATGAAACCAGAATCACTATATATATCATTATGTGCACTTATTTTTCTTACTCTTACTAGCTTTAACACACAACTTGAATCATTCAGATAGAAATATCCACTTGACCTAATCTTTGCAAAAGTTGCCAACACTTTCCACAATTTCCATGCAACGAATTCAGCCTCCCTCTAAGTTGTATTATTAACCCCAACAAAAGGACGCTAATTAGATGATTAGTGTAACAAAGTTCCTAAACCTAAAATCTCTAATTCGAGATCGGTGAAAAGTCATCCTACATTTCACTTGGCCCTTTATTGGCCTAGGTGATGTTAGTGGCTGTTTCAAAATGAAAAAAGATATGGCTAATCATAATGAACAACTAAATGTCAAAGATTGGTAAGAACTCACACATGACAACATGCTGTTAAACAAAACTAGAAATGTAAAAGTTCAAGGACTACTTAATGGTATGGAATTACCTCAAGTTGGACATCAGTGGGACCGCTGGCCTCTGAGAGTACGGGATATTTTTTTTTTTTTTAGGACTAAGAGAATACGGGATATTTGGAGGCCCCGTCTAAATGCTTCATTAAACAAGATTCTTATCTGCGCCACCTGGATTCCCGGCAACCATGAGAGCAAAGTCACAGGAGCCATCACGATAATTCCAAACAGCATATCATACAGCCGGGCCAACGAAACCACGGTGCCCCACACCACAGTGGACTGCAAAAATGGTCTAAGTACCAGGGCAATGGATATAAGGCCCCATCCTGTGGGGACAAATGCAAGGAGGCCCTTGACAAGGTCGAGGAATTCGAAATGAGTGAACATTAGCGATACGACGATCACAAGAAGCACGACCACAATGACAAGAAACTGTATGAGACGATAGTATATGTGTTCCTTAGCAGCAAATTTATGTCGAGCATATGCCATGATCACATATATAGCAATGGCCACACCCATGTATATCCATGATAGCATGTATATAGCAATGCTAGTGTAGCCCCGTGTTATACCCAACTGATGTACGACACCATACTGAAAAAGGAAGAATCGAAGGTCTAGAATGATCTCCCAAAGCTTGCCCCAACGTCCTGTCATCCTCAAATGGTCTTGTTCCTCGTACCACCAGGTCTCCCAGCTCTGGTCCGCCTTAGTAAACATCCCTCCATCATTCCATATCCACTTCATGAAATCATTGTAATCAATCACGGTCTTCAGCCAATCAAAGCCTGAAGGGTTAAATATAAATGGCGACATTATCCACGAGACGACTAGAAACCAGCTGGAGATGGTCATGGGTATGTAAAAGAATGCGTCCTTGGCCATGGGGCTCCGTGAGGCATACAATACCAGAATAGTCCCGAGCTCAATGCCCTTCATGAAGTGACTGCGGGCATACAGTCGATAGTTCTCAGCGAAGCTTTTGTGCTCCACCACGAAACCACGTCCCGTGGCCTGGTATTTTGCACCTCCGTGAAGAATTGTCCGACCAAAATAGTGCACGCGAGTCCCCAAAGAGAATGTGTAGAAGAATGAGGCAAGCTGCAACTGCATCATAATGAAGTCCCAAACTGCTGGGAGGAATCCATGCTCGAGAGAGTTCTCTACAATCATTGGAAGAGCAGTCAAGAGGCCAAGCTGGACGGCAAACCGCGGGTTGAGAATAGCCCCGAGAGCTTCAGCGCTGACACTATCATTCTTAGCTGTCGCTTCGATGCCACTAAGAGCAAGAAACAGGCGGCCCCACAAGAATGTGTAAACGGTAATAATCACTATCAACGAGTTGAAGTAGAACCCTACGGTTGTGTAGAAGACAGACAGCATCCGGAAAAAGTCTAAGCGGTGACCCAGCCTATATATGTCTCTGCTCAGAACCTGCTCACCATTGCCGCTAGCGACCTTGGCCTCAAATATAGATATCTGATTCAACCCAACATCCCTTCCCTTACCCACTTGAATATATTCGTGGTGTGTTACATTCCCTCCTCTCAATGTACAGTTGAAGCCGGCAAATATATCCTCGCTGATGTTGATCACCTTGGAAGCCTTGCTTATCCCTCCACGGGTTAAGAACCAAAACCTATCAAAAACATCTGGGTGACCATAATGCATACGTACCTTCAAAGGGTTCGCCAGAACACGCTGCCCCAAAGTCACGAAACTCGTTTCCTGGGAAGACATAAACCAAGCAACAGAGGACACAGGGCGAGAGAAAATATTTTCACGTACTCCTAAAATCGTTGGCCTCCTGATCCCATAATATGTCTTGAATTCTTCCAATAGATTACGCATTTTTAGTGCCTCCTCAAAGTAATTGTCTTGGTTCATGTCGATGGTTTGAAGCGCATCCCCCCGAGTGAAGATTATTGCGTGGTTCTGATTCTCTGGCTTTCCTTCCCCGAGCTTCACAGGGCCCGGCAACTGGATCCGGTAGATCTCGACCTCCCTCTGCAGTTGCTGGTCGTACTTCACCAGAACGGAGTAAAATTCTACTTTGTCCCTCCCCGAGTGAACCTCATCAACGTATGCAACTCGAAGGGCCTCGTTCTTCTTCATAAGATACAAAATATCATCGGCACGCTGGTCTTTATCTGCCTTCTGAACGCCATAGACCTGACAGGTGATCACATACGTGAACTTCATTAGGGCGCACGCATTCTCACTCCCCTTCAACAGAAGACTCACACCACTAGGTGCTCTATCAAGCGTCCGTGAAGCCGGCATGTGGAGGGAAGGAGGACCATTCAAGCTGGCATTGGACCTGAGTGAATGATGAGAAGCGATGTTTTGTATACCCATCCTTATGTCCGTCTCTGAAGCGTCGTCTAGATATGAAAGCATCTCAAGAGCCCTATAGTAGTACATCATCCCTCTCACGGTGCGGGACAATGTCTGGCCCCTGTAAGATGCCCAGAGACGCACCTCTGTTGCCTTAGAATTCCAAATATCTTCCACATTTTCCAAGCCTTCTCTGCGCATCCTTTCCAAGAAGTTCACCCACTCATCCTCGTAGACCTTCTGCAGATAAAACAGAGTTGAAATTCCATCCTCATTCTCTTTTCGAAGGCTGCCTTCTTCGTACAAGACATCTTCGTCGTAATAGGGAGTCAATACAGTGAAAGCCATCATCTTTTCCACGCGAGGGGCGAGAGGCATGTTCATGAAGAGCGAATTGCTAAAGAAAGCAATGCGACGCCTAGCGTCAAGATTCAATGGGACATTGTGCATTGAGTCCCTGGATGTAAGAATTGTACGTACCCGGCGCAGATGTCTGTAGAAATCAGGATCCTCAGGAAGCTGGACAGCATTTTCAAAGAGGAATCCTGCATCAGTGGCTTGGCCTAGGGGTGCCAGACCCTCCTGCTGCAAAGCTCTAATCGGCTTCTTATCCTTTGGGAATTCTCGAACGGAAAGTTCGTAGAGATCCTGCAGTACATTCACTATCTGGCTCATATCTTTTGCTTCCCTCAACAGAAGCTGAAGGAGTAGGCTTAATTTTGCATGAATATCTGTAAGAATCGTCATATCATAAACTTTCGTGATCTTCCCATTCTGAATATGCATATCAATACAATCGAACAACTTCATGACAATAGATTTCTCTTCGGTATTGTCTTTGATAATCGTGATGATTAAGTACTTGATGCTATCATATGCTTCGATGACAGCACATCGCCTATACTCGTCGACGCAAATCTTCAACCAAAGATACTGGTCAGAAAGTTCCGCCAACTCACTTGCCTGACTCAGGGCAAGAAGCACTCCATTGCAGAGGAGGGCACAAGGCCAGCGGATTACCCTAATGTTCCAACAGTTGTGCGGTAGCTCCAAAAGCTCAAATTCTCTGTCACTAATGAGGTCTTCTTCCCTGAGAGTTGTAATGATTTCATTCCAAATCAATGCAAACCGTGTCGCTTCAACTTGACTGGATTCTATCTTTTTGTAGGGCTGAGCAAGACCACAACGCAGTTTCAGCCGCTGGATCGCATCACGCAACTTTTTGACCATCGTCGCTTCAGTACTTGAAGTCTGCTCCTCTGGCATTAGATTAAACTGTAGTGCACTAGCGAAAAACTGAAACCTAAGCCGCAGCTGCTCAATATTCCGTATTTCGCCCAAATGTGAAAACAGCCCAATCACAGCACCAACAAGAGAAGAGAAGATAGAGTACCAAATTTGCAAGTCCATAAGGTATAGCAAGATAACAGGAGTCCACATCATTATTACAGCCATCCTATTATTAGGTTTACCGATGAACTTGTGCCATGTGTCCTTTACATCGGGAAGAGCTAAAAGAGACTTTGTTGGAGCGACTAAAGGCTTGATTTGCAGGAAATAACTGAACGAAATTTTGCTAACCAACACCACAACCCAAAAGAGCGCATACTTTATGTTATTCACAAGCCCTTCTCTCACGCCGCGACCCACAAAAATTCGAGTGTGGAACCACCATGTAAACAGATACAATATGCTCCAATTAAACTCTTCAATCCCGATCCGGATCCAAGGAAGAATGAAGAGCGCCAAGGCCAGCAACTCTGGAATTACGTACACTAACGCAGTCTTGAGAAATACAACGATCCTCCGATCAGCCTCTTGGGACCAATTGCCATCAGTATTCTTCTGACTCCATATTCTCGCATAGAACACCGAAAACACGACTATCCAAGTCACAGCAACAAGACTCTTCAACACCATCCTCAACCCAAGAAAGATTGTCTCTCTCGAAACCAAACTATACTGCGTCCCCGCGTCGAGCACGGATTGCAGCAACCTAAGTCCACTCCAGGTGATAAACACCGTCAATAGCTTCACCTGCACATCTCTGCTCTCCAATGCCTGCCAGGGGTACTTCTTCTCCTCCCAAGCGATGATTATCATCGCCTGAAGCAAGAGAATCAACAAAACCCAGAGCCTATCGAAGCTACGGAAGACATTCCAAAACGACCTCCGCTCCACAAACCCCGTCTTCCCCACCCTCTCACTCTTTCTTGCAGTTGCAAAGTAATTGCAACTCAAATCCCACGGCCAATTCAGCGTCTTTAAACATCTACTTCTCCAAAAGTACTCATTCAGATCATCGTAATTCCGCCAAGCGGAATGCGGGGCGCTCCCGTTCCTACTGTCCTCAACCTCAGTCTGAATGGTCTTATAAATGGGCATCACGACGGACTTCAAGAAGGCATTTTTGCCGGGGAACGAGGGCAAGTACGGCTTGCCCGTGCGCTTATCAATCCTTTTCTCAAGAAAGGAGTTCAATTCATGGGCAATTTGGTGAAACACATAGCAAATGCACTCGGGCATGAACCGCAAGTTAGCGGACTCGCCCCAGATGAGCAGATAGACAGCCACGTACTGCAATTCGCGGCGGAGGGTCATGACGTCGATGCGGGAGGCGGAAGAGAGCCCGATGAGTTCGTGGGGCTTGCCGATGTAGGAGCACCAGAGGGTGTAGTTGTGGAGGAGCTTGCGGCGGAAGGAGCCGATGACGTCGGGGTGGAGGACGTCGGCGTTCCGCGGCGGGGGGTTGAGGCGCATTTGGGCGTTGGCGAGGTGGAGGACCAGGTGCTCCCGCTGGTTGCGGACGTTGTCGGCCTGGAAGCCGAAGAGGGCCGCCAGCCAGTCGAGCAGGTCGGGGCGTGCGCCGGGGGACCAGTCGGCGAAGGGCGGCCGGTGGAGGTCGTCGACGATTAGGAGGGCGGCGGAGGCGGCGCGCACCTCCAGGAACCGGAGGGAGGGGTGGTCGATGACGGGGCTGTGGATGGGGATGATGTTGTAGACCCCCTCCAGCCGCGGCAGCGGCGGCGCGTCGCGGGGCACGCGCCCGCGCGTGGGCCGGAGACGCTGGCGTACGTTCATGGAGGGTCGGGGTCGGCCACGCGCTTGCTCAGTTATTGAGTTCGTCCGTTGCCATCATCATCATGGTGGCGACGCAGAAGCTGGTGCTGAGAAAGTGAGGGTATTTCAGTTCGAGATCGAGAGAGAGAGAGAGAGAGAGAGAGAGAATAATTGCATGCATGCTTGGAGGAGCCCTCGTGGTCGCCAACGTCTGGATCGGATCAATCGCTTTGCCTATTATTCTTTTTTATTTTCTTTGGTCGATTAGCCTTTTCTCACCTCTGTCGACGTGTGTTCAGTTGACCGATGACCGTCGTGTCTTTCTTCTTCTTTGATTATTATTTGTCATATTATTCCATGCTCATAATAACCGCCTTAAAAGAATGCGCACGTGTGATTATTCGAAGCAATACCTAAAATGAGGATAGGAAGACGAGCGGGTTGTTGAGGAACAATATTAGAGAGAGAGAGAGAGAGAGAGAGAGAGTAGAACGTTATTTACAATTAAATTGACAAAAGACATTACTTATTTTCACATGCAATTGTTGTAATTTTAAAAGGGCTTTAGGTATTCTATTAAGTAAAAATACAAAATACAAAACGTGAATATTCCCCTAAATAGTGATATTTGTGCTTTGCCCGCAACATGCGGGTGCTAAATACTAATCTTGACATAATTATAATTCCGGCCAATGGAGCATTGCCGCATGGCACTCGAGTTTTTTTTTCATTTTTCCCTCCATTTTCTTGGCTGAGAATAATCTTTTTCTGAATTAATAACACAAAAATTTTGAATTATGTCCAATGTAATATAAATACCTTTAATTTCTTTTACGTCACTAGAAATCTTAAACTTATCCTTTATGACACATGAACATTTTTTGTCTAATAAAAATTCTAAAATTATATTAATATGACAAATATACCTAGATGAAAATGAAACGAAGGGTTAGGTTTTTTCATAACACAAAAGAAATTGATATAATTGTGTAATAATAAGTGTAATTGGAGGTTTTTTTTTTTTTGTATTTATTTTTTCTATATTTGCGATGGAATAGTTTTTCTTTCCAATAATGATGTACCGGGCCCATCTGTCTCCTGCAAACTGGAAAAGGGCGCCCATTTGAAAGGGTCCATCTGTTGTTTTTTAGCTCTCTTTTTTATTTTATTATTATTTTTTTGAGGAATATTTTGGCTATATCTCGAAATTTTCAAAAAACATATAATAACATGTACAATGCATGTGAATTCTTCTCATAATTTCTCGTAAGAGAATCTTTTGTAATAAAACATAATTTGACAGAAAACAACACAATTGCAAACGAGTAATGGAAGTAACTATTTTAAATTTGTAATGTTAAGATGATTATAATTATGAACAAGTAATGGATTTTTCTTCTTGTTATTATTTTTATTTTTGCTAGTTCCCGATTTTACGTGATTCACCTACTCACAATTTGTTCACAATTCTTCAATTGTCCAATCAATGTCTACCGAACCATCAAACTCCCATTATTCTATGCTCATAATAACGACCTTAAAAGAATGCACAAATGTGATTATTCGAAGCAATACCTAAAATGAGGTTAGGAAGATGAGCGGCATGTTAAGGAACATTATTAGAGAGAGAGAGAGAGAGAGAGAGAGAGAGTAGAACGTTATTTACAATTAAATTGACGAAAGATATTACTTATTTTCACATGCAATTGTTGTAATTTTAAAAGGGCTTTAGGTATTCCTATTAAGTAAAAATCAAAATACAAAATGTGAATATTCCCCTAAATAGTGATATTCGTGCGTCACCCGCAACATGCAGGTGCTAAATACTAATCTGGACATAATTATAATTCCGGCCAATGGAGTAGTGCCGCATGGCACTCGCATTTGTCTTTCCTTTTTCCCTACATTTTCTTGGTTGAGCAACTGAGCTGGCTTATTGGACGCTGCACAAAATAATCATTTTCTGAATTAATAGCACAAAATTTCGAATTATGTCCAATGTAATATAAATACCTTCAATTTTCTTTTACGTCACTAGAAATCTTAAACTTATCCTTTATGACACGTGAGCATTTTCTGTCTCATAAAAATTCTAAAATTATATTAATATGATAAATATACCTGGATGAAAATGAAACAAAGGGTTAGGTTTTTTCATAACACAAAAGAAATTGATATAATTGTGTGTGTAATTGGAGGTTTTTTTTTTAAATTTATTTTTTCTATATTTGCGATGGAATAGTTTTTCTTTCCAATAATGATGTAATCCCCACATAATTTTTCAAAAATGCGGTACCGGGCCCATCTGTCTCCTGCAAACTGGAAAAGGGCGCCCATTTGAAAGGGTCCATCTGTTGTTTTTTAGCTCTCTTTTTTATTTTTTATTTTTATATTTTGAGGAATATTTTGGCTATATCTAGAAATTTTCAAAAAACATATAATAACATGTACAATGCATGTGAATTTTTCTCATAATTTCTCGTAAGAAAACCTTTTGTAATAAAACATAATTTGACAGAAAGCAACACAATTGCAAACGAGTAATGGAAGTAACTATTTTAAATTTGTAATGTTAAGATGATTATAATTATGAACAAGTAATGGATTTTTCTTCTTGTTATTATTTTTATTTTTGCTAGTTCCCAATTATACGTGATTCACCTACTCACAATTTTTTCACAATTCTTTCTTCAATTGTCCTATGAACCATCAAAGTCACATTATTTTATGCTCATAATAATGTCCTTAAAAGAATGTGCAAATGTGATTATTCGAAGCAATACCTAAAATGAGGATAGGAAGATGAGCGGGTTGTTAAGGGGAGAGAGGGAGGGAGGGAGGGAGAAGAACGTTATTTACAATTAAGGGTGCGTTTGGTAACGTTTTTGTTTAAAAATTGTTTCTAGGAACAGAAATAGAAAAAAATGTTTCTGTTCTAGGGAACAATTTTTGAACAAAAAAACGCGCTTGGTAAAGCGGGAGCTCGTGCTAAGATGAACTTCTCGGCAAACACATCTGTTTCTGCCATTCCCGGAGATCTAGCCGTTTGATTTGGCTGATTTTTGGAGTGAAGCATCGATGCAACACCTTCTCCAACTTCACCGTTCGGATTTGGATAGTTTGGTCTATTTTTTGAGAAAGCCTGCGACCTAGACTTCGAATTTCTGCAGGTCAGTTCTAGTTTTCTTCGCTTGGTCTTCTGCGATCTTCCTGGATCTGCTTCGGTTAGAATGGGTTGATATTTCTAAGGAAGCCTCCCCTCCCCTCTATCATCAATCCCTCCGAAGGATTCTTTCTGAAGAGCCTTAGTTTGAGCGTGCACATAAGCTGTTCGACGATATTCCTGAAGAGGCCTGGTCTTGTTTGGGTGGTTCTCGGTGTTCCGTCGATCAGTGCCTCCTCTGGCGTTGTACTTTGGAAGCAACCGACCCCGGTGGTTGGTTTCGTTTAGGCCTTGCATTTCCTTCCTCCTGAAGGCGCACTCCTAGCCGGGCTAGTATTCCTCGCGATGGTTTTTCTGTGGTGGTGATTCGGTGCAATCTAGGTGTTTGTCAAAATGGCCCCAACTGTTGTTGCGGCTTCTGACTCAGCTCTTGCAGGCCGACCTACTTCAGGTCCCTCCATGGGAGGCCCAAGCCCTTCCTCAAGTGTAGGTGCTACCCCGGAGATGCCAGGTAGGGCCTTGTCCACTTCACCCCAACCTGTTGGGCAGAATAGGAGGCCAGCTCATCTATCCCCTGCTGCCCAGAAGAATAAGCAGCACGCTCAACAGAACCCCTCAACTCGACATAGTCGATCAAGGGGTCGAAGTCGTTGGCGTTCCAAATCAAATCGTGTTGGGCTTGAGGCCGCAGGTCCAAGTGGTGCTTCCCCACCTGCTCGCCTAAATCACACCCTTGCTGCTCCGCGTGATAGGAGTGGTGGAAGACGATCTTTGCAGCCTCGGCGTGGGGCGTTAGGGAGAGCAAACTTACAATCCTGGGCTAATGTTGTTGTGGCCAAGGTGGCCTCCAAGGGGTACGACTTGGAGTTTTGCCCTCCATCTTATGTGGACAGCAAACCGCTTCTTGAAGTGACTGAAGAAGACCTCGAAGCTGCAGATCCTCTACTTAAAGAATGCTTGGTTGGCTATTACATTGGTTGACGAATACCATTCAAAGTGACTGAAGCGGCTTTCAAGAAGGCCTGGGGTCCAAACTTGGTCAAAGTTATGGCTACGGGAAAGGGTTTCTACCTCTTCCACCTCCCGGATAGGGAATTTCGCCGCAAGGTCCTCGAGGGGGGTCCCTTCACCGTTTCGAAAATACCCCTAGTGCTGCAGCAATGGCGGCCGTCCTTGGAGTTCCATAAGGAATCTCTCCTGTCGGTTCCGGTTTGGGTCAAGCTCAAGAACCTCCCAATTGCTCTGTGGTTGGCTCAGGCAATAAGTAAAGTGGCTAGCTACGTCGGTAGACCCCTCTACATCGACTTAAGGACAGAACACCTAGAGATGCTCACCTTTGCCAGAGTGTGTGTCGAGATCACGGCGAGGCAACCAACCTGTGAGTTTGTTGAGGTGGTTCTCCACGGAGAATCGTGTATCGTTGAGGTCGAATATGAATGGAAGCTGTTGGCTTGTGTTGGATGTGGCATTTTCGGCCATAGATGCAACACTCCAGATGTTCCTCACTCGGGCCCATCCCACAACAACGAGCGGGCTGCCCCCTCTGGCCCTCAAGGCAAGCCTCCAGTCCCCCTTCCTCCTCCGACGTCGCAGATTCAGCAGGGCCAGAGTGACGAGAGGACGCATGACAATCCCCTCTTCCTAAACGGACCTAATGAAACGCTTGCGCAGTCTGTGGAGCTTCCAGCTTCGGAAAAGATCCCACAGGTGATTATTGAGCCGGTCCCAGCTATGCCTTCACCCTCGATTGTGCTTGATCAGGAGTCGTCCTTTCCTTCGGACCTTATACTACCTTCTTCTGGCTTGGACACTTGGAGGCAAGTAAAACCTAAGAAGAAGCAAGGCCCCAAGAAAGCTGCATCCTTCAGCCTAGCCCTGACAAGTGTAGATGGACACTTCTTAAAGCTGAAAGGACCTGGACATGCTAAAACCGTTCCCCCTCAGCTGTCCCATAAGGCTGGGAGCAGTCACCCAGCTACGTCAAAGCCCCCTGCAGGCCCCTCTGCGCAAGTTCGGCAGAAACCTGCATCCTCGCCTATCGTACTTGAGGAATGCTCAGATGAAATCTCTGAAGTGCATGCTGTCTTCGAGGATGAAGATCTCCTTTCGGTTGGGTGCCTATCCCCAACATCGTCCCCTGTAGATGTTCCGGCTGTGACTCTTCAAGATAAGCTTCTTCAGCTTCGTCCTGATCCCGCGCCCCCCTTGGCTGCTCTGCTCCTCCGGTGCCGGCCAAGAAAAAAGCTACAAAAAAGAGGTAACTGCCTCTTCCCCCTTGTACATATGTATATAGGCTTATGGAACATTAGAGGCCTTTGCGATCCGTTAAGAAGCGCCGAAGTTAGGAAGTTTGCTACCAAGCATAACCTTTGCTTTATTGGGCTTATAGAGACGAAGGTCTCTGTAGATGACTTTGATTCATTCTCCTCATTCTTGATGAAAGACTGGAAATGGGTTGCAAACTATGAATTCTTTTCCCGGGGTAGGATCTGGGTTGGTTGGAACTCGGATTTTATTAACTATGATATAGTTGCCATCACCGATCAGGCCATACATGGTAGGGTCACCCTACACCAGTCTGCTAAGAGTTGTCATATATCTGTTATCTATAGGGAGCATTCGTTCACTAGACGTCGACTTTGTGGGAAGACCTCCTACATATGAGCAATCTTTTGCAGGATTCACCATGGCTAGTGGGTGGGGATTTCAATGCCTTGAAGGACCCCTCGGATCGGGTCGGTGGCTCCAACAATTGGATTCTTTATTTTGATGAATTTGCAAACTGTTTAGCTCATTCTGAATCGAAGGATCTCAGATATGTTGGCCTACGATTCACTTGGTCGACTTCTTCTGGTCTAGCTAGAAAGATGAGGAAAATAGATCGAGTCTTGGTTAACTCCAAATGGAATATGGACTTCTCCTTCTCGGAGGCCTCCTTCTTAAACCCCGGGCATTTCTGATCACTCACCCATGGTAGTCAGAGTACTCAATCCGGTTCTTAGAAGAAGACCGTTTAAATACTTTGATTTCTGGTCGAAGCATTCGCAGTTCTCCTCCATTGTTCGACAGGTGTGGGACTCACCTATCCAGGGGTACTCTATGTACAGGCTTGTCTCCAGGTTGAAAATACTCAAGGGTAGACTAAAGCAACTAAATAGAGAAGAATTCTCCAACATTTCAGCTAGGTGGAGGAAGCTAAAGAAGCCCTCCGCCTTGTGCAGATCAACCTTCAGCTCCATTCGTTAGACTCTGACCTTGCTGATCTTGAGAAGACGAGGCGTCGCCTATTTGTGGATTTGTGCCGAGATGAGGAATCCTTCTACAGGCAAAAATCTAGAATTCGATGGCTTCGAGAAGGTGATTGCAACTCTCGTTTCTTTCACCTTTCGGTCAAGAAGAGACAATTGCGCAATAGAATCCTCTCAGTTACCAACGATATGGGTGAGCTGATCTCGGACGCTGAAATGGTTCCACAGGTCTTTGTCTCCTTTTTCTCTAACCTGCTTGCTCCTCACTCATCTCTCTCCAAGCCTTCCCTTCAAGAGGTTAAAGACTATATTCAGAGGCCTCTGTCTTTGCACCAGGTTAGTTCTCTATCTACCCCGGTCCTAGATGATGAAAGTTGGGATACGCTCTTTTCGCTCCCTAAAGGGAAGGCCTCGGGCCCAGATGGGTTCACGGCGGAGTTCTTCAAGACAACTTGGGAGATTGTGGGACCGTCTGTCTTGGAGGCGGTTAGGGAATTCTTCTCTTCGGGCCGGCTCCTGCGTGAGGTAAACAACACTATCCTCACTCTAGTCCCTAAAGTACCTAATGCTAGTGTAGTTACCGACTTCAGACCCATAGCATGCTGCAATACAATTTACAAGATCATCACGAAGATCATATCCAATCGCATTGCATCTGTCCTGAGTGATATCATTGATCCTTCCCAGAATGCCTTTGTGAAAGGAAGAATGATTAGAGATAATATATTGTTAGCTCAGAAGTTGTTTGCTGGTTTCCACTTGGACCCATATCTCCTAAAATGTGCTGTCAAAGTGGATTTCCAGAAGGCATACGATACCGTAGACTGGGATTTCCTTCAATTAATGCTACAGGTCTTTGGATTCCCGGATTTTCTCATTCGGTTAATTATGGCTTGTGTGAGGACTCTGAAATACTCCATTTTGGTCAACAGGGAACTACATGGGTTCTTCTCGGGCGGTCGTGGTCTTCGCCAGGGCGACCTTATGTCCCCCTACCTATTTACCCTAGTGATGGAGGTTTTTTCTGGAATTCTAAGAGACCGCACATCCCACAAGGAATTCAAATATTATTGACGGTGTAAGTCATCGAGCTTTCTCACTTATTTTTCGCCGATGATGTATTCTTGTTTAGCCAGGCTGATTGGAGATCCATCACCTTATTAAAGAAGGGCCTGGATTTGTTCTCCTCTTGGAGCGGATTACTTCCAAATAAGAATAAGAGCGAAGTATTTCTATCGAGCGGTTCTCAAACTCTCCGAAATTACATCCTATTAGCCTTTGGGTTTACGGAAGGTTCACTCCCAGTACGCTATCTTGGAGTGCCTATTATCTTTTCCAGGCTTGGGAAATCGGACTGCATCACCTTAATTGAGCGGATCACTGCTAGAGCTAAGTCCTGGGCTTATCGCTTGCTCTCTTTTGCTGGTAGGCTTCAATTGATAAGGTCAGTTTTGCATTCAATTAAAGCTTTTTGGTCAAGTGTGTTCACATTACCGGCTTCGGTCCTTAACAGTATCGAACAAATTCTGCGACAATTTTTATGGAAAGGAGTTGCCCTTGGTAAAGGCGGGGCGAAGGTATCGTGGGATGACGTTTGCCTACCAAAAATGGAGGGTGGTCTAGGCATCCGCAAATTGAAAGATTGCAACATGGCGGCTATGTTGAAGTACATATGGATCCTATTCATGGACAATGAGTCCCTTTGGTGTCACTGGATCCACTCAAATTTTTTAAAGACACATAACTTTTGGATCGCTTCATCCCCCAAAACCTGCTCTTGGGCTTGGAAGAAGATATTACAACTAAGAATGGATTCTAGCATTTCCTTTATTTGAAAGCTTGGGAATGGTCTCTCCGTTTCATTGATCGGTGGCACCCGAGAGGCTCTCTTGATGCTATCCTACCGCAGGCTCTCATCCAAAGCTCGGGCCTTCCTCATTCGGCTGTGGTAGCGGACCTCCTCTCGCCGATGGGAATCTCCTTGCGCAACCTAATGGGAACCTGGGGCCTTTCCCTCCCGACGCTCAACCAGAGTCTGGACAGTTTTTCTTGGTGCTGGCACCCTTCAGGTTGCTTCTTAGTGGGCTTAGCTTGGGACCGATTGAGAAGTAAAGGAAGCCGAGTACCCTGGGCTTCGCTCATTTGGGACAACGACATCACCCCTAGGTTCCAGTTCAATCTCTAGCTTCTTGCTAAAAACCGTTTGCCTACCCAACAATTTCTTCTCTCTTATGGTAGAATTGATTTTGCCACTTTGCCTTTTGTAATGAAGTCCCCGACTCCATTGAGCACTTGTTTTTTGAGTGCCACGTGTCGGTGTCCATCGCTTATTTTTGGGCTACTCGTTGTAATCTCCCCTGGCGTCATAGGCCTTAGAAAGATAACCTCTCATGGGCTGTGTCGTTCCTCAAGGGCAAAGACTTTTATCATAGCATAGCTCACCACTCCTTTGTAGCTATGTGTTATATCATTTGGAAGAAAAGAAATGCTATTATCTTTCGTGGAGAATCGGTGGTTCTTGCTGCTATGAAGAATCATATCATCAAGAATGTCAAAGATAAAGCTGCCACTTTTTCTACTGTTCCTGCCACCCCGAGGAATAGAAGGCTTCGCAGAAGCCGGGGCTTCGACCCCGCCATATTCGATGTTTGTGAGGAAAATGATTAATCTCCCTGATTATGATCTCACTTGCTCCGATCCGGTGCGATGCTAACGACTGTGGCTTTCTTTTGGCGGCTAACGATCTTCTTTTGTACTAGCACTCTCATGCTTCTTGTTGACCTTTCGGTCCTTTCTTTTGCTTGTTGTTCTTTTTGTTCCCTCTTGCTTGATTCGGCTCCCTTCCACTCTCTTTCTTTTGTTGAGAGTGCATAGGAGCTGTTTCTTCTTCCTTGTAATTTTGTTCCAAGCTATAATACCTTTTACCTTTACCAAAAAAAAAAAAAAAATCGCGTTTAGTAAATCTGTTCCATAAATATAAAAAGAATAGAAACACGTTTGGTAAATTTGTATAATTTTTTTTATTTCTTTTAATTTTTTAATATTTTTATTTTATTTTTCTATTTTCTTATTTATTTTTCTTTTCTTTTTTTTTTTTTTTCCTTTTTCCTTTTTTTCTTCCTTTGGTCGGTCGTCGGCCTCGGCCATGGCCGGCAACCGGCCCGACGAGGGCCGGCGGCCTCGCCCGGCCACGGCGACGCTCACCGGCCCTCGGCGAGGCTCGCCCGCCTTGGTTGGGCGAGCTCGCCCGGCCCAGCGCGAGGTCGACCTCACCACGTCGGGCCGACGGTGACCTAGAGCCACACTGTCGTCTCCCTCCATCGCATCGGCGACCGCGCTCGACGCCTCCTCGCCGCCACCGTACCGGCCATTCGTCGGAGCAGCCACCGTGCCCCCTGCACGCCGCGATGTTGGACCCGCGCCCGACGGCATCATCGACCTCTGCGTCCCCAGATCCGTCGCCTACCGCTTTGTGTTCTCCCCTCGCGACACCAGACCTGCACCAGAAGCCTCCGCCAACGACCCAGCGACGCCAGAGCCCCAAAGACCGCCCCTCCGCCTCACGCCCGATCGACGCATCTGCAAGTCTCGAGCCTCCGTTCGCCACCGCCGCATCAGATCTCATCACGCCGTGACCCACGACTTCGAGATCCGCTCGATTGTCGACCCCGCGCCGGCCCACTACTCTACTGACCATCCTCGCCACTCCGCTCCTCGACGTCCGCCGCTCGAGACCCCACGACCGAGCCCCGCATTGCAGCCAACATATGCCGCTCGAGACGCTTGACCTCGCTGGGGGCTGACGACGCTCTGGTGAGGTCGCTGGCCCTCGACGGTGTTGCTGACCCTCGACAGCCGGTCGCCGGCCATGGCCAAGGCCGGCGACCAGCCAAAGAAAAAGAAAGAAAAAAGAAGAAGAAAAAATAGAGAAGTGTTTCTAAATTTTGTTTTAGAAACAAGAAACAACTTTTTTTTTTTGTTTTCTTGTTTCTGTTCCGAATGTGTTTCTGGGAACAAAAAAAATAGTTTTGGAACAAAAGCGCAAACAAACGAGTTTCTGTTCCTTTTTTGTTCCCAGGAACAAAAAAACAGAAATTTTTGTTCTTGGGAACAGAAACAAGTTGCAAACAAACAGGCCCTAAATTGACGAAAGACATTACTTATTTTCACATGCAACTGTTGTAATTTTAAAAGGGCTTTAGGTATTACTATTAAGTAAAAATACAAAATACAAAACGTGAATATTCCCCTAAATAGTGATATTTGTGCGTCACCCGCAGCATGCGGGTGCTAAATACTAATCTTGACATAATTATAATTCCGGCCAATGGAGCATTGCCGCATGGCACTTGCGTTTGTCTTTCCTTTTTCCTTTCATTTTCTTGGTTGAGCAGCTGAGCTGGCTTATAAGACGTTGCACAAAATAATCTTCTTCTGAATTAATAACACAAAAATTTCGGATTATGTCCAATGTAATATAAATACTTTCAATTTTCTTTTATGTCACTAAAAATCTTAAACGTTTCGTTTATGACATATGAACATTTGTTGTCTCATAAGAATTCTAAAATTATATATACCTGAATGAAAATGAAACAAAGGGTTAGGTTTTTTCATAACACAAAAGAAATTGATATAATTGTGTAATAATAAGTGTAATTGGAGGGTTTTTTTGCGGTATTTATTTTTTCTATATTTGCGATGGAATAGTTTTTCTTTCCAATATGATGAATCCCCACCGGGTTCATCTGACTCCTGCGAGGTGGAAAAGGGTGCACATTTGAAAGGGACCCCGCGGGGGCCACTTCTGTTGTTTTTTAGCTTTCTTTTTTATTTTGTTGTTTTTTAGCTCTCTTTTTTATTTTTTATTTTTATATTTTGAGGAATATTTTGGCGCCCCCCCCAAAAAAAAAAAAAAAAAAAAAAAAAACGCCCGGGGTTGGTTGGGTTGGGGGTTTGACAGAATTTGCAATATTTTCAATGAAGATCTAAGGTAAAGCCGACCGTCTTTTTAGTTACGCCCTTGTGTTATTTATAATGTTAAGCCCCCGTGAAAAAGCCAATCTTTTTGCACACATTGCTGTCATGTCACATTATTTTAGGAGGAGCAAAAGGTATATTAAAAAAAAAAGTGTGGAGTCGAGTTGAATCAAATTGAATCAAACCGTGCCTTACTTGAGAATTTTGATTGATTGGAATTGAATTGGGTCAATGAATTCTATTAGCCAGACAAAACCGGTACGTACTTTTAATTAATGCATTTAATTTTGTTTTTCTGAAGATTTTTTCAATGTCGTCTTGGACAAAGGGTTGGAATGGGCTGCCAACCCACCAAAAGTAAGCCCTAGAAAATTCCCTCCGATTTCACTAAATCGTGAGTGTAATTCGGTTGCTTGATTTGTGCCCATTTCATAATCCAATGAGAAGTTTTACATCCCATGAAAAATAGGGATTTGCAGCTACGAGGAATAAAATTGTTCCTACTGCAATAAGCATGAGGCATTCAAATTAACTTCTCATCGATTTGGTCTACTCTTTCTGCATACCTATCCAAACATATCTTGAGCTAAAACTGAGCTCACTATGGTCACTGATTTTCCCCTCTTTTCTTACCTTATATGTCGTCGAATAAAATCTGTTTTAACACATCAAAATGCGTCGCGAGCCATCATGAAAAATGTAAAACCTGAGTCAGTTTCACTTTATTTCCTATAAATTTCCAAAATTATACATCCAACGGCTCAGTCGACATGTGTAGTAAAATTGTCATAAGAGATTACTTCATTAATGCATACAATATAACCGATTCTCACTCGTACATGTTACATGCCCCCACAGGCTAGCATCGAAAAGAGAAGTATACATATATGTAATGCAAAAAATATAAGCACGTGCTAGGAGTTGATAGTACTAGAGCCTAGGGTTTGAGTGCGAAGAGAGAGCGGAGGGAGCATAAGAGGAGGACCAGGTAAATCGCTGCCGCAACAAAGCCGGCGATGAGAGCGCCGGTGAGCTGGTCGCAGTACTTGGGGACTTGCCCACAAATTGGTAACCAACCGGCATGGCTGTTCCCTTTCTTGCCCACCTCGCCTATTGCCACTGCAGCTGAAATGCTGGAGCTCAGGAGCATTGCAATGACCTAGGGATACAGAGAGAGAGAAATCATATGCAGCAGAAAAGACAATATTGTGAAATTTAAAAAGAACGAGAGCAAAATGCGCAAAAGTGATTGTTTGCGATCAATCAAAGCATAGACTCGACCACATCGCAAGTTCAGGCGATCATCCCCATCAATGGATACCGCAAGCCTAATATAAACCTAGATAGTCTGAGGTAAGTAACTTATATCGTAAGATCTCAATAGACCCACGACGAGATTTACCCAATCAATGGTTTTTGATGGATTTTAGGTTCACATGAGCTGAACTCATGCAAACATTTATCCATCCACAAAGTGGCGGAATCAGCTTATTACAGTACAAAGTGAAGTGATAAGCACTGGACGACACTATCGAAGAAGATGAAGAAGTCATATCGTTACTAAATTATGATTGGTTCTATCCATCACGTCAATAATGAAATAAATTTAGGAAATATGTATATATATTTCCTTTCCTCAGATCCTAGGTGGAGACACATTTTCCGAAATCAATAAGACATATTGAAATCAATCCTAGTAATGATATTTAAATTACTTGACCTCGAACATATTTTCCATGTAGACAAAAAATTGCCAAGTGCCAAGAAGTTGGAAACATTCTAGTTTGCCTAAAAGATCGAGTCGCCTGCTTAAACCCTATAAGCCAGCAACTCCATGGGTCATGCGTTGCTTTTTGATCGAGAGAATCCATCGAAAGAACACATACCAAGAACTGAAAGAGCGTTCGGAGACTCACTTACCACATCCATCATCATCACAAATCGCCAGAACACCGGCTTGCAAGATAGCAGCAGAGAGACCAAGCTGTACCCGCCAGCAATGGCTTCTGCAATCACAAAGTACCTGCGCCACCGGAATCGAAACATGAACAAGAACCCCACCAGGAAACGAGTGAGAGAGAGAAAGAGAGAGGAAATGAAAGCTTTATGTACATGTGAAGGTTAAAGAGCTTACACGAATGCTGATGTGTAGCTGTACTTGGCATCGAAGCTCAGGTTGAGAACCTTGGCAGTCTCGTGGCTGGTGACCATGACGGCGATGGCTGCAGCCGTTGAGCCCACGGCTAGCAGCCTGAGCACTAGCGAAATCTTGGCCTTGGTCATGGAGTCTCTCGGCTTTCGGGCGGTGGCAAAGAGACTGAAATGCGACCAAGCTACGGCGAGGCCTGTACTTAAATGTCTGAACACCCGATCACTCTAGATTTGAGGGAGAGATAAGGGGAGGCGAAGCGTGTTCTCCCACTGGTAAGCAGATAATTCGTTTCGGAGGGCGGGTTTCGGACAGCGATTTGGAAGAGCGATGTCTGGATTTCGGGAGTTGTTTATACGTGCCGAAGTGCATGCGTGCAGCTGTACTAGGTCAACTGCCCGATGCCTCTCGTCCGTTCGTTCGAGGGCGAGTGCGGCTGCTTCGGCGCTCTCTCCAGCTGCAATCTTTTCCTTCCTCCGTGTCTGGTTGAACTACCAAATTTCAGCACCTGCCGAGGCCTTTCGTCGCGCGCCGCGTGTGGCCGCGAGGCTCCAAAACTGAGGCGTCGTGGTCAGAGCTTTCTCTTCACTTTTGGCAGATCTCTGCTAAATGCTCTAAAATATTGAGGAAGGAGGACGAGAGCAGTGGAAACTGGAAAGTCGGAATTCTATAGTTAGGTGACCGTACAGGAAAATGCATGGTGCCAAGCAGGAAAAAATTTAAGTACACCTACCACGGCTACGTATATCTTCATCGGATTTAACTAATGCGAGGGAAAGAATCTTAGAATCTTCATTTTTGGAGGCACAGATTTGAATTTTACACCAATTAAGGGTGGAATGGTACAAACAATCCATGAACTTCGGCTTAGTATACAATATGATTCATAAATTTTATATTTTTTTAGTGTAATCCCTAAAATTTTAACTTAAAAAGAAATATCATTTCTAAACTTTTGGTATATGTTCAATTTAGTCCATACACTATATGAAAATGTTTAATATTATCTTTCTACTAATTTGAATTTAGTCATTTGACGAGAAGTGAGCCAAGAGTCCTTCAACACATTGAAAGTTTTGTTGTCTTGCATTTCTGCCAACATGCATAAAGCAGTTTCGGAATGCAATTCTTATTAGGAATGAAGAAATTACAAGTTTCTTCTTGAAAATTCAAGGACTCATCAAGTCCAGCAATCTTATCAGCCCAACATAACTAAATATATCATCAAACAGTCATGAACATTTTATCAGGAAAAATCATAGTGAGCTCAATCATGGTTCATCGAGGATCTGCATAGGTTACAAGTTAGTTTATCAGGGAAATATCCAGTTTTTCGGGTAGTCTCTCAAGTTGCATAACCACGTCACTATTTGCATTTTCATCATATTATTAAGGTCATAATTTATGTACCTTTTTGCCTATAAAAAATTCTATGCTTTACCCTACAATATTTTCCTTTACACTCTAGAAACCTGCAGTGCAGATGAAGAAGCATGAGTCAATCAAAGTAAATTTAGCCGGCAATAATTCGCATTTATCATCTCGAAAGACAGCCTGCAGATGAGAAGCTTTATCTCTGCAAAACTTCTCAGAAAGTTCTTGGAACTTGGTGGTTTCATTCTGTTTTCACACTACATATCATGGTTGCATCGGATAAAGTCATCTCTAAGCGAAAACATATCGCCACGGTTGACCTCATTCAACATAATAAATACAATAGTCTTCCTCACTTATATCGAATCAAGCTATATAAAGGTCTTGTGAAAAATCGGCATTTTATCTTCCCTAATTATGACAGTTCACTTTAACCAAAAGTAATCTCAAGCCTTCATCAAGATAGTACATTTTCGGGGACATTACTTAATCGTTAATCATGAAATTTCTAGTTCATTGTTGATCTAGCATGGCCTCCAAGGTCAAGCCACATGAAAATAATTTCCGATCTATTTGCTTTCACCTGTTTTTGTAGATGGTCTCTCTACGACGGAAGGCTAATTTCATACACGAAAACTGGCTCCGGACACTACTTGATTTTAAATGAAGAAAACGCAAGAGAATTTTTTAAAAAAAAAGTGTCCATATTTAGATTTTATGGGCCAACTAGACGGTACCCGCCTAGAACGGGCCAATTAACGGGCCCATTTTATGACCGGACCATCTTTGTTAATTGGACCACCTCAATCCTTAAATTCCTCTCTAATCAAAGGCTTAAGCGGGTCGTCATCAACCCCATAGGTTGACCTACGCTTTAAGAAAGCATGGTCTTGCCTTTTCGCAGCAATCCGAGCAGGGTCACGCACATGTTCGATTCTTCAGTCCACCGAATGTGAAAACTTTGATGTTCGAGTCGGTCATCCTTCTCAATGGCTCGTGCCTCACCTAATCCATGAAATTGCTAGGATATTTCGCAGGTCTGAGATTTATTCATGTATGTAAGCTTACGATAAAAACAAAATTAGAAGCCAACGCGAATATGATTCCGAATACTTCACGTTCCGTCTATGAATTGAAGTCTTTCGTTAATTGTACGATGAGGACTAGGAGCACACCATTGAAGGAGACCCACGTGTATGAAAATGGAATTTCAGACGTGGGAACGGCGACAAAGAAAAGAGGTCGGACTCCATGAAAGCTCATGGAAGTTGTAGAGATGCATCGCTTCCGGTTCTGGTCGGTCCAAAGAGCGTGTGAAAATCGATACATGAGTCCCACGATGGTCCCTCCTCGTGCTCATGTCTTTCCTTTGAGTGAGTTGCAAGTCAAGAATTTAATTCCCGATTCCCCTTCTAGAGTTTGGAAAATTTGTGAAAATAATAAAGTTACACTGAACTGTCGGCCCTCGGAGTTTGTCCAATCGACAGCGAGCGCCGGCTTTTAGATGGCCAAGGGGGGCAAGGTAACACCATGTCATCAAAGTCTCAAATGGTTGGGACAGGGTTGAGAAATTTAACAAGAGATTTCAAAGGGCACGACTGCACGAGTAATGAAATTCGCGACGAATGCCCAATGGTCGGAAAAAGGCGATCGGCACCCTTTAGTCCTTCCCTCGGACTTGTCTGTCTTCTCTAGAGACTCCAACCAGGGTCGAATTATGGTGCAGACTCTCCTAAGCTCTTTCATCGCGAGAACTTAGTACTTGCATCGTGATAAAGTCAAAAATTAATCATTTATTTAGTAAGGATTTGCCTAGTGATTTGCCTCGCGAACTACATATATACATGGACGATTGAGCTAGTCTAACAAAAAAAAAAAAAAAACTCCTTGCCAAAAGTTCTTCCGGTTCTTGAAATAGCTTAATACATCCGGAAACGTAAAAGGGTGTCCAAGGTTGTTCTTCGTAACCCTGCAAGAGATTATGGAAGATATCAATGGAAGGTTGTGCTTTGATTTGGACAACGAAGAACATGAAAATGGTTGGAAGTTGGTCACCTAAGTGGGGTCGATTTTGGTAATCTGCAATGCTACAAAACCGGACCATCTTTGTATATTGGACCGGCTCAATCCTTAAAATTCCTCTCCAATCACTGCCTTAAATTGGTCGTCATCAACCCCATGGGTTGACCAAGGCTTCAAGAAAGCATGGTCTTGCCTTTTCGTGTGGAAGCCCGATCACCGTGGCGGCACAGTTCGATTCTTCAGTCCACCGAATGCAAAAACTTCAATGTTCAAGTCGATCAATCTTGCTCATGGCTCGTGCCTCCCCTAATCCATGAAACTAACGAGATATTTTGCAGGTCCGAGATTTATTCATGTACACAAGCTCACGATAAAACAAAATTAAAAGCTGGTGCCAATGAGATTTTAAGACCGAACCCTAATGATTAGCGAGAGCAACCGATTGTATCTAATAAAAAGCTTGAACAATTCACGTTCGTCCCTCCAGATTTCAAAATAGGTCGTTTATTAATCTCCAAGCTTGCTGTGAGATAGAGATAGAAGAAGGAATGAAGAATGAAAGTGGAAGAACTAGAGGTTAACCCCTTTTCGTTAGCTGTACAATGAGTACTTGTACTGCATTTGATCATCTGAATTGCTAACTAAAATATGACTGGATATGACAAGTTATGAAATTTAGGGGATTCTGTTATATCCTATCAATTATTTGGTGATTGCAATAATAAAATCGAATATATTCATATCATATCATATCATATCATATATTGTTGAAGATAAATGTCACATTAATATAAATGAATCACAAATTTTATAAATGGATATTGTAGATACTCTTGTCTACTTTATTTTTATCTACTTTTTAATTTTATTTTCCTCTCTTTTTTCATTTGTTTCTTTTTTATTTCTTTCTTCCCCTTCCATTATTCTCCAATAAAAATTTATTAAATTGAAAATTGTAATAATATACCTAAAATACCAAAACACTTAAAATATGTAATAAATATGTATTTATATTATAAGATAAAATTAAATCGAATATATAAATAAAAATAAGATTAAATTAGAAAATTAATTTTTTTATTTTTTAATTATTTTGAATTTCTTATATTACAATTTAGATATTATTCATATTGATATATAATTTTAAATTTGTTAATTTAAGAAGTTTATTATCTGAAAAAAATAACTTTCATTTTAGAGATATTAGAAATCTTATTTACCTTTAACCCACCTTCCCATGGGATAATTTTATCGGCGTAAATCCCTATCATATCCGACTTTATTTTATCTTGAGTAAGTACCAAAAGGCAAGATAGAATAAATCTTATGAATTTTACCCGACAGCCAGATGCGGCCTGGGAGTACACCATTAAAGGAGACCACATGCAAGACGCGGAAACGATGAAGATAAGAGAGGTCGGACTGACAGAAATCTCAAGGAAGTTGCAGAGATGCATCGCGTCCAGTTCTTGTAGGTCCAAAGAGCATGTGAAATCGAGACATGGAGGCGTTCATGGGGGTGACATGATGGTCCCTCCTCGTGCTCTTGTCTTTCCTTTGAG
Source organism: Eucalyptus cladocalyx (assembly GCA_017140615.1). NCBI lineage: Eukaryota > Viridiplantae > Streptophyta > Magnoliopsida > Myrtales > Myrtaceae > Eucalyptus > Eucalyptus cladocalyx. The sequence goes on from CM029519.1 coordinate 11,930,541, forward strand.
CGAGCCGCGAGTCAAGAATTTAATTCACAAGTCCCCCTTCCGCAGTCTGGAAAATTTGCGAAAAGAGTGAAGTGACACTGAACTCTCGGCCCTAGGAGTCTGTCCAGTCGATGCCGATCACTGACTTTTAGATGGCCAAGGGGAGCTAGGTAACGCAATTTCGTCCAAGTCTCTAATGGTTGGGATAGAGTCGAGGAATTTAACAAGAGATTTCGAAGGGCACCATCGCACGAGTTGTGAAAACCAGGACGAATGCCTGACGGTCAGAGAAGAATTTGTCTTTTGGGGACAAGTCATGGAGCGACTCTCCTAGGCTCTTTCAACGCGGGAATTCAATACTTTCGTCATGATAGAGTGAACATTGACTATTTCATTATTAACGATTTATCTAGTAATCCACCTCCCGAATTACATATATACACGGATGATTAAGCTAGTCGAACGAAAAAATTTCCCCCTTGCCAAAAGTTCCTCCGGTTCTTGATATAGCATAATTCATCCGGAAACTTAAAAGGGTGCCCTAGGTTGTTCTTCGTAATCCCTCTTGCAAGAGAAAAGGCCGATGGAAGGTTGTGCTTTGATTTGGACAACCGAGGACATGAAAATGGTTGGAAGTTGGTCACCAAACGTGGGGTCGATTTTGGTAATCTGCAATGCTACAAAAGAAGAAGTTCACCCTCATTACCAATCAACATTTCAGAGGATACACATATATTTTATATTTTGTTAAAAAATACGTTTGAGACACTCGATAAGTAATTAAAGGGGAAAGTATGGCAAGTTTTCAATGCACTGGCCGATCGTCGTGATAATATGCAGAGTCAATTTCATGAAAAATACAATGTTTCATCATCAAAAATGTTTGACTATTATTGATAGATGCTACGTTGGAATGAATGACCTATTATCACATTAGATGTGACTAACCCATTGGAGATTCCCAAAATGAAAGGGTCACATCGTGCCATTCAAGGTCTAGGAAGAAGCCACTTTTCTATCGAGGACGTTGAAATTCGTTCTCTTCACCAATCAACATTCTAGAGGATACATATATTTTATATTTTGTTAAAAATATGTTTGAGACATGAATAAGTAATTTGAACAGGAAAGTATTGCAAGTTTTCAATGCACTGACCGTGCTCATAACGTGCTTGATCAATTTCACGGAAAATCGAATATTTCATCATAAATGATGTTTGGCTATTATTAGTAGATAATATTTTTTTTTATACATATTTTTTGCCAAAAAAGTCAAGATGCTACCTTGGAATGATGACCTATTATCACATTAGATGTGACTAACCCATCGGAAATTCCCAAAATGGAAGGGTCAGAGTTTTTGAATTCGTGCCATTGACGGTCTAGGAAGAAGCCACTTTTCTATCGAGGACTTTGAAATTCGTTCTCTTCACCAATCAACATTATAGAGGATACATATATTTTATATTTTGTTAAAAATATGTTTGAGACATGAATAAGTAATTTGAACAGCAAAAATACTGTCGGTTTTCAATGCATCGATCGTGCTCATAACGTGTTTGATCAATTTCATGGAAAATCGAGTATTTCATCATAAATGATGTTTGGCTATTATTAGTAGATACGATTATTTTTTTTATACATATTTTTTGCCAAAAAAGTCAAGATGCTACCTTGGAATGACCTATCGAAAGTTCCCAAAATGGAAGGGTCAAAGTTTTTGAATTTGTGCCATTTAATTCTGGGAAGAAGCCGCTTCTCTGGGTTAAACAACCGAAATTCTTACAATAATAGAGAAAATGGAGCCGGAATCCTCGGCTAGACCTCGCATGAAGTGAACGACTTTCTCGCCAAAATAGCTAGCAAAAACGTCCCAAATTAAAATATTAGAAATTCAATCACACAATTCAAAATAATATGAAAAAATTCCAAATAAAGATTTCAAGTGCCATCATTTTTTCAAATAAGGGTCTAAAGTGAATATTATTTAAAATAAATACCGAAGTGTCTTAAATTTCTCAAATAATGACTTAAAATATATTTTGCTTTAAATAAGGGTCTAAAATGGTCATATTAATCTCATATAAGGGTCTAAACTCAATATTTGGTGAAGGGCAATTTCATGTTTTAATTTTTTTCTTTTTCCTTTTTTCTTTCTATTTTTTCTTACCCAAAAAACTAAAAAAAATTAAAACTTTGAAAAGAAAAACACACACACACAAAGGGGGAGAGCTCCCTCCCCCCTATGATCGCTGTGCTGATGTAGCGATGATGATGGTCGATGCTTGGACAGGGGCTAGTGACCCTTGCTGACCAGAGGCGAGGGACCCTTCTATCTTTTTAATTTTCCCTAAAAATATTGTTGCTAAATCAATTGAAATATTTGAGGTACTCAATAATAATCTCTCTATGAATTATATTATGATGGATGAATATCTCTCTATGAATTATATTATGATGGATGAATATCTCTCTATGAATTATATTATGATGGATGAATGCACAAAGGGAAATGCTTGGTGAAAAAGGCTTTTTATTTTTTTATTTTCTATAAGGTGATATGTTTTCTAAAATGTACAGTCTACTTTAAAATCACGTCGTTGATTTGACAAACTTTCAAATTGGAAATGGTTTTAATCTATGTTGCTGGTGGAAAAGTGCTTGCGATAACGAGTTAGATTGTCATGAAATTGTTAAGTCGAAATTACTCCTTTAAAATGAAATTTTTAAGAATATTTTGTACTATAGATGTTGATGTTAATATATGTGTGGTGGTGTTTATAAAATGGTGGCAATAAATTTCTTGTTTACTTGCACTCTTTGTCAATTCTCAAAATTGCCTAACTCAGGCCTTAAATCAAACCAATTTAATCTTATTTGGTCATTTAGTTGATACATCAACAACCACGTAAGAGAGAGAAAATGTGGCGTGGGGGTGGCTCACCCTTTGGTGAGGGCATGATTATTGTTGAGTGTTGTGGGCCTCCCTGTAAGGAGGCGTCGGTAAAAGATCTCGTCCCATGGTGGCACCATTGCTCACCACCCTCGCAACTAGGGATGTCAATGTTTCAGTTTGGTTCAATTTTTTTTGAAAATCGAACGAACTGAACTAAATCGAACCGCCAGGAAAAACTTCCAAACCGAACCGAATAAGACCCGAACCGAAATTTTGGTTTGGTTTGGTTCGGTTTTTGGTTTTCAAATTTTAGTTTTTGGTTTTTGCATTTGTTTTTTTTTTTTTTTTGTTGTATATATTTTTCGTTTCCAAGAAGTGAGCTCTTATCAGTTTGTTGGGTCGGTTCAATTCGGTTAATCGATAAAAACTGAACCGATAAAAAAAATCAATTTTTAATGAGAACCGAATCGAAAAAATCAAACTTTTCAATTAGATTTGATTTGGTTTTTGGCACCCCTACTCACAACTGTAATGCAAAGGTCAGGCAACCCTTGCTTGACCACCACGCAAATGTCGGGTGAGGGCAAGCAGACCCTCGCGTGGCCACCTCAAAAGAGCCCATTGTCCCCATAACAATGATAGCCTAATCCCATCCAATTCATTTCGTGAATTGACCGCATCAAGAGTCGCGCATGACCGATGCCCATCGAATCATCATGATGGTCAATTCACGAACCAATTTATCAAATTCATGAGTGTCTCTAATTTTTTTTTTCTAATTTTAGAAATTAGTGATCTTTCTTGTAGAAAGTGGCATTGTATTTTTTTGAATAAACGAGGAATTCTCTTTTTTTCATTTCGACTAGGACGAGTCAAATAATTTCGAAGGGAACGAAAAGTCAACAGGGACGATTCCCCCCATCACATGACGTCACGTGTCGACCCCCTTCTAGAACTCCAGCAAAAAGGACGAGAATAATGCATTACATGTAATAATGAATTTTTTTTTTGGTCGAACATGTAATAATGATTATAACACCCCCTTAATATCACCGAAAATTCCAAACGGAGACATTCACTCAACACTCATACCACATCTTTTACAAATTTATATATCCATGTCGCATTTATCCTTAGTAACAATATATCTGGAATTTTTTGAAGGATAAATGCGACACGGATACACTGATTTAGAGTAAATATGGTATAAGTATATCAATTTAGGATTTTTTGTGATATAAATGTTACATGGGTGTGCTAATTTGAGATAAATGTGGCATTTGAAAATTTTTGTGATATATTTATAGGTATACTAGCTCAAGATTTTTTGTGATATTAGTTTAAATTTGATACATGTGTTGAAATGGATCTAGAATATTAAAATTAGTTGGTCTCGTGTAGATTTTAGTTTTTGACAAAATTAACAGTTCAAACTGAGTACCTACCCCCAAGGTATGCTTCGTGATTTAAGTGAGGGGCGTGCAGGGTTCTTCGGTCGGTCTCCTCGAGGTATAGTCGGTTTTGTGCTTCCGTAAGGTGAGTTAGGCCAGATCCTTAGCATAAAAAAAAAAAAAAAAAAAAGGGTTCAGACTAAGTTGAGTATATGTAGTAGGTTCCGATTCAATAGATCTTATAGATGGAAAACTATGGGAATAAAAAGATTTTGCTCTCTTCGAGATTTTTCTTGCTAAATTTCGATTTGGCCGATTCAAGAATCTTTTCTCTCGCTCTACAGCCCCAGCTAAAATACTTTTGAAGAGACAAAAACTGGAGGGGGTGTTTCAAATCTCCCGTGAAAAAGGTTAAGTTTCCTTTTCTTTTTCGTAATAATATACTTGAGTGGATTAGGGTTTACGAATCATACCCAAAATCTACCTAATTTCTACTGTTACGAGTTTGAAACTCAAAGACAGGGGAAGAGACATATCTCTTTCATGCAAGAACAAGACATTCCGATTAGTTAGAGACATATCTAACACTCTTCAAATTTCATGAATCGATTAAGTTCGGGCCTTTGTGACTGGACAAGTTACTCTTAATTTAGAGCAATCCGTATGCGGTGGGTGGGATTTGAACATAACCTCTAATTGCCAAGTTGCAAATCTCTCAATACCCCAAACTAACGGCACTAACCGAGATTTAAAATAGGCACCGATGCAAAACACTGAGTAATCACTCTTGTCCTCAGAATTTAGTTCATAAAATTCATGCAAAAATGCTTGTAACATGGTTTACAATTTGCCGGTCATTACTAGTGATTTCACTTTTCTTCTTAACTATTAAGTCGCTATTGTTACTATATCAATTGACATATAATATTTTTTTTTTTGGTCGAATTGACATATAATTTAAGAGCACTCACCAATCAGATTTTTTTTTTGTTTTCATATTTTTTTGCCAAAAAGTCTAGGTGCTACTTGGAATGATGACCTCACATTAGGTGCGACTAACGCATTGAAAAGTTTTGATTTCGTGCCAATTTTTCTATCAATGACTTGGTCTACGTGGTAAAACTTCTAGATTGAACAACTAAAATTCTTACAACGACAGAAAAGTGGAGCCGAAATCCTCGGCTAGACCTCGCAAGAAGTGAACGACTTTCTCCCCAGATAGCTGGCAACATTGTTTCAAATTAAAATATTAATAATTTGATTAGATGACTTAAAAAATAGGGCAAGTATTACAAAAAATCTCAAATTATATATACCGTGACAAAATATTCAATGTTTTTTTTTGCCACAAAAAACCCTAAACTTGACTACTGTAATACATATGTCCTCAACTTTTTTTTTTGGGTGTAATGAAAATATCAAAACTTATACATGTGTGACATATATGTATGTATGTATGTATATCCTTTATTTTAGTTTCATCCGAGATATATTTGTTGTATCGAGATATAACTTTAGGATTTTTTATTAAACAAAAAAATTAGGTATTTATGTCACAATTGGCAAGTTTAGGATTTTTAGAGACATAAAAAAAATTTTAGAGCATTTGTCATACAATGAGCTTAATAAGTGATTTTTTGTGGTATTAATCCTAAAAGATATTGTTACCATATCAATTGAAATAGGAAAAATTCCAAATAGGGGTCTAAAGTGCTTTTATTTTCTCAAATAAAATGTTAAAGTGGACTTTGTTTATAAGAGCTTGAAGTGCTTTCATTTTTTCAAATGATGGTTTGAAGTGACCATAGTAATCTCAAATAAGGGCCTAACTTCGCTAGCCAAAGGCCATTTTCGTCTTTTTTAATTTTTTTATAAATATTTTCCTTTTTTTTTTCTTGTTTCCCTTTGTTAGTTTTTCCTTTTTTTTTTTTTTTTTTCCCCTCTTCCCTTTGCTGGCCACAACGGAGGTCGCCAAACTCAATGAGGGCTAGGTTGCTTGACTTAGGATATTGTGGGGGTCTCGTAAGGGCGAGGGTTGCCCTCACTTGCCCAACCCCGGTGAGGCGACCCTTGCCCTCATTCAACGCCGACATTGGGCAACCTTGTTTGAGGCTAGCAGAGGAGGTGTGGCAATGGCTAGGGGAGGAAGAGGAAAATAGAAAAAAAAAATAAAAGAAATAAAAAATATACTTATTTTTTTTCTTCAGAAATACCCCTTCTTTGATGGCCCAAATAATCAGGCCAACCAAAAGTCCTTATTTGAGACAATTTGATTATTTTAGACCCTAATTCGAGACGATTGGCTACTTCAAGTTATTATTTGAAATAATGTTCACTTCAAACTCTTATTTGAGAAAATGAAGGCACTTTAGGTCTTTATTTAAAAATTTCCCATTGAAATATTTGAGGTGTTTGATAATAATCGCTATGTGAATTGTATTCTGATGATGAAAAAGAATTATTTTCTTATGAGGCAATATATTTTCTCAAATTACTATTTACTTCATAATCATGTCCTCGATTTTACAACTATGCAATGGAAATATTTTTAATATATGTTGCTTATAGGACAGTGCCTGTGATAAAAAGTTAGATTATCATGAAATTATTGAGTAAAAAAAAAAAAACTCCTTTAGAGAAATTTTTTAACAATATTCTATTCTTTAGGTCTTGACTTTAATATATGTGCAGTGGTATTTATAAAATGGCGGTAATAAATTTCTTGTTTTACTTGCACTGTTTGTCAATTCTCAATTTTGCCTAACTTGGGCCTTAAAATCAAACCAATTTAATCTTATTTGGTGACTTGGATGATACATCAGCAACCACATAAGAGAGAGAAAGAGGTGGCGGTGACGGGGCTACTGCCAGTAGAAAAATGGAGCCAAAGAAAAACAACGAGTAAATCACTCTTGTCCTTGAAGTTTGGTTCATAAAATTCTCCTTAAAATGCTAGTAATATGGTTCACAATTTGCCGGTGTTTTCTCCTTAACTACTTTGTAGCTATTGTTACTATATCCATTGAAATATAGTTTAAGAGCATTCGTTAACAAGATATATGTATTACCGAAAAGTCTTGATGCTACTTGGAATGATGACCTGTTATCACATTAGATGCGACTAACCCATCCAAAAGTTTTGAAGTCGTGCCAATTTTTCTATCAATGACTCAGTCTACATGGTAAAAATTCTAGATTGAACAACTAAAATTATTACAACCATAGAAAAATGAAGCCGAAATCCACGGCCAGACCTCGCATGGAGTGAACGACCTTCTCCCCAAATCGCTGGCGACATTGTTTCAAATTAAAATATTAAAAATTTGATGACATGACTTAAAAAAGAGGGCAAATACCAAAAAAATCTCAAATTATATTTACTGTGACAAAATACCTCATCTTTTTATTATCAAAAACTCTAAACTTGACCACTATAACACAAATACCTTCAACAACTTATTTTTGTATTATGAAAAAATTATTTTAGTTTCATCCAAGGCATATTTATAAGTTCAGGATTTTTTATCAAACAAAAAAAAAAGTTTGAGTATTTGTATCACAATGGACAAGTTTAGAGTTTTTACTTACAATGAGCTTAGTATGTGATTTTTTTATGGTATTAACCCTAAAAGATATTGTTACCATATCAATTAAAATAGGGAAAATTTCAAATAGAGATTTGAATTGCTCTTATTTTCTCAAATAATGGCATAAAGTTGACTTTATCTCATCAAATAAAAGTTTAAAGTGCTTTTATTTTCTTAAATAGTGGCATGAAGTGGCTATATTAGTTTCAAATAAAAGTCTAACCTTGCTGGCCAAATGCCATTTTCATCCTTTATGTTTTTTTAATTTTTTTTCCTTTTTTTTTTTCCCTCTTCCGTTCGTCAGCCCTAGCGTAGGTCGCCGGACTCAGGCAAGGGCTAGGTTGCCCGACTCATGATATGGCGAGGGTCTAGCAAGGGTGAAGGTTGCCTTCGCCTGCCTAGCCTCAACGAGGTGAACCTTGCCCTTGCCCGATGCTAGCGTGGGGTGGCCTTGTTTGAGGTCAGCGACCTCGTTGACCATTGACAAGGCACGGCAATGCCTATGAGAAGGAAGTGGAAAAAAGAGAAATAGAAAATAAAAAAATAAAAAAATATATGCTTAGAATTTTTTTGACTAAAATATGCCTTCTTCGATTGTCGGAGTAGTCATCAGCCAATCAAAAGTCCTTATTTGAGATAATTTGTCAACTTTTAGTTTTTATTTGAAATAATGTTTACTTTAAGTTTTTATTTGAGAAAATGAAAGCACTTTAGGTCATTATTTGAAATTTTCCCATTAAAATATCTGAGGTGTTTGATAATAATCTCTTTGTGAATTGTATTATGATGCATGAATGCACAAAGGGAAATGCTTGGTGAAAAGGACTTTTTTTGATTTTTGATTTTTTATGAGGTGATGTGTTTTCTCAAATGTACAACCTACTTTAAAATCATGTTGCGGATTTTACAAACTTTGCAATTAGAAATGTTTTTAGTGTATGTTGCTAATGGAAAAGTCTACTATAAGAAGTGAGATTGTCATGAAATTATTGAGTCAAAAGTACTCCTTTAGAACGAAATTTTAAGAATATTCTGTACTTTAAATGTTGACTTCAATATATTTCCAGCGGTGTACATAAATTGATGGTAATAAGTCTCTTGTTTTACTTGCACCGTTTGTCAATTCTCAAATGTGCCTAATTTGGGCCTTAAATCAAACCAATTTAGTCTTATTTGGTCATTTGACTAACACATCAGCAATCACATAAGAGAGAGAAAAGGGTGGCGGTGACGCGGTCCCCCTCAACTAGGACGTGATCACTAGTATGCGTTGTGGGCCACCCCATGGGTAGGCGTGGGCAAAAGACCTCATAGGCTCATACCATGGTGGCACCACTGCTCGACATCACCAATAGAAAGTCTCGAGGCACTCGCAACTGCAATGCAAAAGTTAGGTAATCCTTACTCAACTAGCACACAAATGCTGAGCGAGGGCGAGCAGGCCTTCATGTGGCCACTGTGGAAGGACATAACGATTGTGCGATCTCGTCCAATTCATTTAGTGAACTAACCGTGCCGAAAGTTGCATGTGACAGATGCACGTCATATTCATTGTGACAGTTAGAGGTGGCAAAATGGGTCATGGACCCATTTTGCACCTATATTTTTCATATATGGATCGAATACGGGTTAATAGCCCATTACAACTATTAACCCACATTCGACCCGTTTTTAGTTCAATTTTATATGGGTCGAAAATGGGTCACACTCTCTTACCCATTTTCGACCCATTTTTAAAACCCAAAAACGTCAAGTCTTCGTCTTCGACCTTCAGTCCTTCACCTTCGAGTCTTCGAGTCTTCGACCTTCATCTTCGTCGGTGACTCAGTGACCCATTTTCGACTCACCTCCGCCGCTCGCCTCCGAGCCGCCTCCGCCACTCGCCGCCGCGGCTCGCCTCCGAGTCTCCTCCGCCGCTCCCCTCGAGGCTCGCCTCCGCCGCTCCCTCGAAGGTCGACGAGCCGTCACCCACCTCCGCCGCTCGCCTCCGCCGCTCGCCCACGAAATCGGAGGTGTCCGGGCCGACGCCCTGCGGTTCGGCCTCCATGGCGTCGGGAGCGAGATCATCGGATCTCACCCTCTCGAATCCGCCTACCAATCGGTAACCCCTTTTTTTCTCCCTTTCCGTAGGTGCGGGCGGGGAACTTTCTATTTGCTCTTTGTATTGCCCTCTCGTCTCGGTGATGTTGGAATTAAGCGGCATTGGGTTCGCATCGATGTTGGTATCCCGAATCGTTGCTCATCAAGAAGATGTAGCGACCGATCATCGAGACGAAACGAGGCGTTTTCAGCGTGTGCGTAGCTGGTTTTTTTATCATCATGACTCAGCATGATTTTATCGTCATGACTCAGCAAGCGTGCATTAATTTTCTTTTTGTTTGCTATTCTAACGCAGGCAGTAATTGCGGATGGTAATCCGGTAGTTCCCATAGGCAAATGTTATTTGGTTTCTGAAATTCTGTTTCCAGTTGTGGTGCCCCAGGAGGCGTCTCCTGTGGTTGCCCTCTGGGTCTTTTTGTATTGCTGTTGCCATTGTTGATATTGATAGCACTGATTGGCAAGCTATTTCAAAATTCAAAGGTTAGTCATCGGTACCGTAAAGCCACAATCTATGTTAGTTTTGTTACCGAGTCAATTCCTGCAGATGTACTTGTCCATGAACAAATAGAGCTTTGACTAATATCGACTGTCATTTAAAGGTGGAATTTCCTAAATTAGCAGTGATACTTTCAGAGTAGTTCTGGTTATTTTTGAAGATCAACATTCTAAATATGATTGCTATAGTCAGGAGACTTGTGATTGGACAGTGGCGAAGTTCGTTGTTTATCTCTTGAAATAATAAATTGGTAGTGGTTGTTGCTTGTGGAAGAATTTCTCCGAATAGTTATCCATAATCTTCTTTGGCTTATCTGAAAATGGAGCCATTATTAGACATATGCTACTAATTTGTGAAGAAGATACATCATCTCATATGTGTTCTACCAAATCAGTAAATGTTTTTGACAGTTGACAGATTTTTTGGCATATTTGCCACCTGAGAAAGAGGTTGTGTTACGAGTCTGTTCCTTTGTTCTCGACCTTGCAGTCGTGGGAAGTAATAACATGTTAACCTTTCTGGGAGAAGTTCTCTTTGGTTTTTTTATTTTGTGGGTTATGGGTTTGGTTGTTCCTAAAAGATCTGAAAGGCACTATCAGATTGAGTTTGTTTTTCAGAGCTTTATCTTTATTTTTTTGGGTTCTCTTGGCAATCTTTCATTTCCTGCATTGATGCTGTTCAATGTCATTTGTCACTCGGCTGAGTTAGAGATTTTTATGTTGCTGTCTGGATCTTAGCCTATGGTTTATGGATTTTCCGTCTGTGACAATCTTCAAGATGATGTCTCTTGTTCTTGCCTGAATTTGCCTTTGAACCAAGTCTTTTGCTGCACTGGCCTGAAGCTGGCTTACTCCTTTTTCTCTTATGTGGCCAACCATTCATTTTTTACCAAGGCGTGTTTTCCCTCCCACTGTTTATGACGTATTCCCCCTTATTTTGCAGGCCCCAGTCTGTCAGCAGCCACTGAGGAGATTCCCCAAGAGGAGATTCTTTGCTGGTTTAGTTTTTTGTTGTAATTGAAGGTGGATAAAGCAGGGGCGACTGTGCTGTTTGAGGAGCCAACCAAGGGGAGCAACAATGTGGGAGTGGTGGTGAGTCCAGTTCGTCTTGCCAGCCTTGGTGAATTCAGGAGTCCTCAGTTTGTCGCGGACAAGCTCATACAAGCTGAAAAGCACAAAGTAGGTGCTGCTTCAATCGATTGCTTGGTTTTGAATGTGGAATGTCTTAACAGTACTGCATCTGAAGCCTCTTATGTTTTGGGGCAATCGATTATTTGGTAGATAATTTGGTTCTTGGTAGAGTTGCTAAGAATTGTGTCTTGGAGCTGTCTTATTGAGGGGAAACATTGAAGTGAAGTATCTTTCTGTAGTGCTGAAGAATTATTCCTTCGTATGGTCACCATACGAATTTCTTACTCAAAAGGCTGGAAATGTTAGCTTCATATCTTAATCAAGATGATGAACTCATTTGTTAGTAAATAATTTGACCTCAATAGTATGCTTACTTTAAATAAGAGAAGCATGTGTATAGTCTAATTCTTCATAAATATTTCAATTTATAGGTTTTTTTAACAATTTTTATTTTATTCACTATTTTTTAATTTAATTTGAGGTTTTTATCCAATTAGCATATAGCTTAAAGTGAGCACAGGTTTTTTTTTTTAGAATATTAGTAAGTTTTAGAATATAGATCGTCGGGTATGGGTCGGATATGGGTCGGGTCGGGTATGGGTCATTTTATTTACATTACAAGAATATGGGTCAAAACGGGTTAAATGGGTCGAATATGGGTCGACCCATTTTCAACCCGACCCATACCCGACCCAACCCACCCATTTGCCACCTCTAGTGACAGTTAATTCACGATCCAATTCATCAAAATTAATGTACCGTCTCTGACTCCTTTCCGGACTAAAGAAATTTAGTGATCTTTCTTCTAGAAATTGGCATTGAATTTTCTGAATAAACAACCGAATTCTTCTCCCTATTCTTTTCCATTTCGACGAGGACGAGCCCATAATCTAGAAGGGGACGAATGGTCAACAGGGACCAACGATTCCTGTGTGTTTCTACGGCAGCCACTCGTGTCGCTTTCTCGAAATTAAAAGCGCCCCATGGCGCATCGTCACGTGTCGACCCGCTTCTAGAACCCGACAAAATCGACGCGAATAATGGCATTAGATGTGACAATCCGGATAGATACATGTGCCGGACTTTATATCCCGTGGAACGAGGTGTCCCATGCGCGTTTGACGTGGCCGTCCACGAGCAGAGATCTTACAGCCCACTTTAATATGGTCGAGAATCCCAAAATTAGTATTTTTGTGGCGCATTTATTTTGAACTAAATTAAGATTCATACGATGATTCTCTGAACCTGTGAATATCCAAAAATTCTTTGTTATCCAATGTATCGGTCGAAGTTGATTGCTTGAGGTTTTGTTATCTAAAGATTATTTGTTCTCCAAAAACCCTGGTTGATTGTCCCGTGAGTCCTCTCGTGTCATATCGTATCACATTTACCTTGAATTGCATAAAATTTGGAATTTTTTGGATGGAAAATGAGGGATGGATACATTAATTTGGAGTAAATTTGTCATAAATGTTCCATTTTGAATTTTTTTTTTTTTGTATATAAATGTTGCACAAGTTCATTGATTTGGGATTTTTGGTAGTATTAACCTTGAATTTAAACCATTTAAACCACCGTCTGCGGTGACTTAGCTAGATAAGAGCTCCCATGAAGTTACCCAGGATGGAGGGGTTTGAATCGCGGGGACGGATCGGGATCTTAAAGCGACGTCGGGGTGGTGGGTCTCCATTAGCGTTGACTGGCATTTGATGCGAGGTTCCCAGGTAAAAAAAAAAAAAAACCTTGAATTTAATACTGTATCGAAATGAATCTAGAATATTAAAATCCGTTAGCCTTGTCTAGATTTTATGTGGGTGTCATCGAATTTAATGATTTGGATTCAATAGAGAGAGAGAGAGAGAGAGAGAGAGAGAGAGAGAGAGAGAGAGAGAGAGAGTAGGTTTCGATTCAAGAGTGCTTCTAGATGGACAACTATGGGAATAAAATTTTTTGCTCTATTCCGAATTTTCTTGCCAAAAAGTTTGAGTTTCCTTTTCTTTTTCCTAAAAATCACGAACCGTTTTAAGTTTGGGCCTTCATGGTTTGTACAAGTAACCTTCAATTTAGAGTAATCTACATGCGGTAGATTGGATTTGAATATAGCCTCTGGAGAGTTAAAACAGACACTGAAGCAAAAACCACAGTAATAAATCTTGTCCTCAAAGCTTGGCTTGTAACACGGTTCACAATTCGCGGGCGATTACTAGTGAATTTCACTTTCCTCATTTAAGTATTTCGCGGCTATCGTTTTGGTAGCGTGTGATTTTTCTCCTCTAAACAAATCTTGCGCGCATGCATGCATGTCTCGCCTGCAGATCTCCCGTTATTTGGTATTTAGATTCTTTGGACTCGATCGACATTCACAGATACATGCACATCTCCCTTACCTCATTCATGTGTTTTTTTTTTATAAAAATAATTAACGTTATTTTATCGGACAATTCGAGGGGCAACTTGACTTTTCCTATGAAATCAAATAATCTATGTTGCTTACCTCAAGCAGAGGATACCCTAGACAGAATTCGCACGGTTCCGGCGTAACTTGCTCCCCTTCTAGAATGGCATATCCCTCGAAAGTTGAAAACCAAGAAACGATAAAAAAAGTCTAACCGGGAGAGAAGAAATCGGAGGTAAAATTGGAATTTAATAATAGCAAATTACTCCCAAATTCTTCAGTAGTAGGAGAGCAGGGAGGTCGCCCCACGTCACCGCTCTTTTCTCAATGGTGAGTGTTGCTTTCGTGTATCTAGGGTTTGGTAAGATAATGACGGTGAGTCCTCTAATTTTGTAATGGTGTGCAAGATATTGCGAGTACAATTTATCATACTTGAATGTTGGTTCGAGGGACAATCATGTGCCGGATTACCGGTCGGTCCATAAATTGTAGCACCAACATTTGAGAGTGGTCAGTCCATATGTTGGTTCGAGCGACTATTATGTGGTGGATACTTGAATGTTAGGTTTTCGAAAGTTGAAGCCAAGCAACGATGAAAAGTCCAACCGGGAGAGAAGAATTTTCGAGGTAAAATTGGAAATTAAAATGATAGCAAAAGTGCTCCCAAATTCTTCAGTAGCTCGAGAAGAGGAAGGTCGCCACACGTCACCACTCTTTTCTCAACGGTGAGCGTTGGTTTCGTGCATCCAGGGTTCGGTGGATTGATGACTATTAAGTATTCTAATTTTATAATGGTGCACAAGAAATTGCAAGTATAATCTATATGTCGATATTTGAGTATCGGTTCGAGCGACTACGATGTGCCAGATCAACGGACGGTCCATAGGTTGGAGACCAATGAGAAATATATTATTTATGTCTAAGGTGCGAAGGAGTGCGTAAAGCATGCAAGAGGCACTTTATTTTCTTCGATTCGATTGATCATCAGTAGGACGTCAGCCATAGTCAGCGAGGGAGCGGCAGCCCTCCTGCCTA
Source organism: Eucalyptus cladocalyx (assembly GCA_017140615.1). Lineage (NCBI taxonomy): Eukaryota > Viridiplantae > Streptophyta > Magnoliopsida > Myrtales > Myrtaceae > Eucalyptus > Eucalyptus cladocalyx. The sequence continues at coordinate 11,945,550 of CM029519.1, forward strand.
TATTTTTTTTTTCCTTTTTTGTTTAAGTTTTTCCTTTTCTTTTGAAGTGTCTTAAATAGTAGACCGTGAAAATGCTTTTACCAGCCATGAGGTCATACTATTCTTTGAGACTAACAATGCTATTTTAGACTTACCCGATTGGTGGTCGCTTGATTTGCGCTCAATCCATCTATCAGAAGGGAGCGAGTTCAAATCCCCGTGTTTTTTTGTGCAACTAAACTGCGGTTTGTGGGAGGTGGGTTCCCGCAGGTTATCTTGGGTTTATGTCACCGGCTGTAGGGCGATTCCCGGATCAAAAAAAAAAAAAAAAAAAAAAAAAACCAATACTATTTTAGGTTCTTATTAGAGAAAATGAGAGCACTTTAAGTCCTTATTTAGAATTCCTCTACTCCCCCTTCCCCTCCTTTTTATCCATGCTTATAAGTGCAAAAATAAGGCTATCACATTTAAAGGATTATGGCCCACACAAGAAACAACTTGCCCCCAAATTAAAAGGGCTTGTGAGAGTATAAAAAAATTTGCTTTTCTATTAAATACCCTTCAAAATCCGACTTTAATTAATTTTAAATTTTAGACATTCCGCTTATGTTTCTCTTGTCAAGAATGCGATATCGCACGTTTGTCCACATTTAAAGGACTAATTACTATCCATTCTTTGAAATTTTGTGAATGAATATTATTTTTAAACCCTTAAAAAGGAAAGAAGAAAATTCTAGATACGTCTACTTGTCAATATTTTTGAAAAGTCTTTAGTTATATTCTAAGTAGCACCGATACTAACATACGACACACAACACGACACGACACGCTGACATGGTGTTTATAAAAAAACATATAATTTTCGACATGTTAACACGTTGTATATTAAATATATATTGTATATTAAATATATATTTATACATATATATATATATGTATATATAATAAATTATCATTTTTATGATTATTTCAATCAAATTAATTTGAATCAAATTCATGAATAAATAAATAAAGCCTAGAATGAATATACACTAAAAAAATTAATCCGCCATTTATCAATATCATTTATTATTTCAATTTGACAAATTTAACTCTATTTCAATAATTCATAAAATTTGGAGAAAAAACAAGCGATCCATATTTTGAACTCACATGTTAGGTATGTTGGAAAAGAGAAAAAAAAACTTAAAAAGTAAATTATGTATCACGGGAAGTGGGAGTTAGAAGAGAAGAAATGACTATATTTTTCTTCTTTCTCCATTTATTATTTTTATTATTGTGTTTTATTTTTTTCACATATATATATTTTTTTTGACCTCTCATTTATTGAATTTATAAAATTGAACTCGATATCGAAATCACGTGTCGAAAACTCGTATGTCAATATTCAGACTCGAGTGTCAAAGAGTGTTGAGAAAGTTGATTAGGTGTTGGATTTTTCGATACGTGTTGATTAAGTGTTGGAGAGTATCGAGGAGTGTTGGATACGTGTCGAAGCATTCGACACGATATGAAGGCTCTTGGAGAGTGTTGGTGCTTCATAAGTTATGTTATGAATAATAGTAATAGTTTCAAACGAAAAGAATGAAAAAGAAGTGAAAGCACATGTTCAATCCATGCTTCATTTCGTGGGAGGAAAAGTCAAAACACTAACTCCTATAGCCTCCCCACTTTCAAAGGCAAATTAAATCGCACGAATTCTAATCATTTGACTTAAACTCACCCACTTATTGTGTTGGGTACACATTGAGATCGATTCAAATGTCTCCCAACTTTCAAAGGCAAATTAAATTGCACGAATTCTAGTCATTTGACTTAAACTCACCCACTTATTGTGTCGGGTATACATTGAGATCGATTTTCACATGTTTAGATGGTAAAAATCTAATTGATTTTTAAAGAATGTTTTTCATGAATTGGAAACGACAAGTTTAAATACATGGAAAACGATTGCATTTTTTAGTAAGAAAGAAATTATTTTTCTAAATTGAAAAAGTAACAATCCTGTTTAAAATTGATTTCCTTCTAACAAAGGGGAAATCAGTTTTTTTAAACCACAAAGTAAATAACAATTGGGGTTTTTTTAAAAATCGATTTCCAATTTGGAAGAGGGATGTGGGGGTTCAAATCTCCATATTCTCGCAGGGTTTGGGCGGGGAAGATTTAATTTCAGGAATGAGTTTCGATTTTCACGTCCTACAATGAGGCAATTCGAGTTCGAGTAGAAATCGAATAGGATCGGCCAAAAAAAAAAACTACAAAGTAAATAAAAAAATTTCATTAAACATAATTTCCCTTGACTATAAAGTTTTCAGGTAAATCAGGCGCGCCCTAATTACGATTGATTTTGCATATACGTACACGCATACCGTATATGTTGCCCGGACGGCGATGCCACGTCAGCAAGCGGGCTCACGCCGGAAGGCTCGTAACGATGAGCCTGCGCATGCGCCGGACGATGCGAAACCCGTCCCGTCTCGGCCGTCGGATGTCGCGATCGCTCCTACAGGAGCCCGCGCGATCCGACGGCCGAGATGAAGCGGGCGGCTCCCAGCACGCGCGCGCGCGCGCATGCGAGACACGCCCGCGCGTGAACTGTTCTCCCACACAATAACGTGGATAGTACTACCATAATAATATTAAAAAAATAAAAATAAAAAACGCAAATATCCCTTTCTATAAAAATCCCTCCACGACGATCAAGCTCCTCCATTCCCCTCTCTCTCTCTCTCTCTTCTTTCTCTCTCTTCTGCGTGCGCGATCGCCATTGAAGAAGCTCCGCGCGAGACCTCGGGAGGCGGGAGGAGGAATCCCCGACGCGATTTCGCATCCGCCGCGCCAGCCGCCGTCGCCGGCCGCTTTCCGGTAGGTCTCTCCTCCTCATCCTCCTCCGCCCTGTGAATTCCGGTCTTCGCCTTCGGTTCCGCGCTCCCGTCGCGTCCGAACGATAGCAACCGCTCGTTAGTCTCGATTCGGAGTCTCGGATCTAGCGCTTTTTGACTCTCTCTCTCTCTCTCTGCGTTTGCCGCTTTCGATTTTAGAAATGTGAGGAGCTCGCCGTTGTTCTAGAAGTCTCGTGTCCGTCGGGTGATCTTCCGGTGGCTTCCGGTTGGTGCCGTTGGCTTCGAATTGGATGTCGTGGTGTCGTGTAATTAGGGAATTCGTGTTTGCGGGAGCTGATTGTCGCGTTCGCTGGGTGGATTCCGTCGAGCGATCGCGTTCTCCGTTTTGGTTGTCTTTCCTTCGATGTAGCGATGGGGTTGTTATGTGCAATCCGCGCTGCATTGCGCCGGCTAGTGGCGCAGAAACTTTGGAAGGCAAAGTGGCGTGCTTTTTGCTCGAGTTGAAACTTGGGATGGGCTTGTTTCAGGTTTTCTAGTGGGGAATTGGGGGTTTTCTGGTGTTGTCCTGTGTCTTGATCATGGTGATTCTTCTGTGTAGAGCTGGGCGATTGCTCCTTTCTCTGCTAATGGTGTTGGTTCCCTGTGCGAATAAAATATAGTTAAGAGGTGGCACGTTTGCATAGGTGACTGTTGAGATGGAGGCTGAGGAAAAGTGAACTCTTTTCTAAATTTTCCTTAAAGAGGTGGCCGTTGAACGGTCGAGCGGATTCAATTTTAATGCTTTTCTTTTGCATCTTTCTTCCATGTCCACAGTTCAGGCGGATCAGGAAGAAGGATGGACTGATCTGTTTGTTTTCACCGCTAGCTATTCTTGTAATTGCGGGGCATAACATTTCTATTTTCGGAAAACATGTGATTGATTGGCATCTAGTAATCTTAGCTGAACAATTTTTCTTATGCACGAGTCAAATCTATATTGCTCGAAAAGATTAGGAACCAATTTGCGCTTCGGATTTATGCTCCTCTTCTTGTTTATGGGGAGGGGCTTGTTTTGTGCTTCAGATTTGCTGCTCCTACTGTTATTATCAAGGGGATGCAATTGCCTGACCTTCATTTTCCCTACAAGGGGACAGTGAGATAAACTTGTCAGTTCATTAGCTCTTTCAACCTAGAATTTTGAAGTGAGCTTCTTGTGGATGAATGCGTTGTTTGTTTTCACCATCTCCTGTGTCTTGCATAATTGATTTGATTGCCATTTGGACGATTTGAAAGTGGAGATCGAGTCACATTTGGGTAAAAAGAGACATAGAAAAGATAGCAACGATCCTTACTTTGAGGTCTTTATTTATTGTTTTCTCGTTTTTCATGCTCCAGTAGATTGTAATTTTCATACGTTACCAATAGTACTAAGATCCTTACTTTTCTAGTGGATATTTCAGATATTTTAGTCTAGCTGGTGCTTGCTTTTGGCTTTATACATGATTGACGTTGGAAAAGAATCTACAACATAGTGCGCTTGCAGTATGACGTGTCTTGTAAATTCAGTCAGGAAAAGATCATTTTGGACTCTTCACTGCTGTTGGAACTTGGAAGATAGGCTGGAAACAAAATCCATCCGAAAGTCAAAAAGTTATCTTTTTTTCAGTTACGTAAAGCACATATAAAAGATGCTCTACTTTGATCTTTTCTTTAAGATGGGAGAATAGTGAAATCATAGTGTCCTTCCAAAAGATGTAGGAGAGGACGAAGGTGTCTAATGTTGGGACCACATCGATCACATCCTTTGGTACAACTGTTTTTTTTTTTTTTTTTTTGGTATTATCTAGTACCTTGTTTGTTTGATTGCAATTCTGGACCCAAAGTTGTGGTCCCCTCGGATTCTCACTAATCATGCATTTGGTATGCAAGGTCGATAATTGTTTGGTTCCTTTCTTGTGATCTTAGCCGTTTGTGGGTCCTTGTTTGGTGCGTTTGGTATGGTTGTGCTCGCGCAAGGAGTTTCATAAGCTCTTTTCAGTTATCTATATATGCAGGCAGAGTTTATTGGACCTCTATGAACTTGAGAATTCATTAGCATCTCTTCTTTTTCTTGTCACAGTTCTTATTGCAATTCTCAAGATAGATCCATGGCATTCGAGCAGTACTTTGCCCAGGAGTGGAGGCCCATCTCTGGACCAGCTATGGATTCTGGAAGTAGCGATGGCTGTTTCGACTGCAACATCTGTCTAGACTTTGCGATTGAGCCTGTGGTCACTCTCTGTGGTCACCTCTACTGCTGGCCCTGCATCTACAAATGGCTCCACGTGCAAAGCGCCTCGCTTGCTTCTGATGAGCACCCACAGTGTCCCATCTGCAAGGCTGAAATATCCCACACAGCCATGGTCCCTCTCTATGGCCGTGGCCAAAGCTCCAAAGAGTCTGATCTGCAAGACAAGGCACTCCAACTAGGAACAATTGTACCCCCGAGACCAGCGGCTTGTGGCATCCAAGCTCTTGCCTCTACAACACCCCGCAGCGGTCAGCAGCTCCCCTACCGTAATCCTTACCAAAATCCGTACTACAGCCCCAATTCGTTTGAAGAAGATTCGCCATCACCATTCCTCAGCATGGGATCTGTAGGCCTCGACCACTCGATGGTGGGAATGTTTGGGGAAATGTTTTATGCAAGAGTCTTTGGCAATTCGGACAGCCTATATGGTTACCCAAATTCATATAGGTACATGGGAGGAAGTAGCCCGAGGTTGAGGAGGCAGGAAATGCAGGCGAATAAGTCGCTGAGCAGAGTAACTTTCTTCCTCTTCTGTTGCTTCCTGCTCTGTCTAATTGTATTCTGAGCTCGGTTGAAGCCGGTGTTTCCAGCCCCTCACCCATTTTGTATACTTGTATAGCGTAAAATGAATCTTAATGGTACTAGTAGACGGCACGTCACACGGCTTGCACTAGAGAAGACTCTTTGTTACATATTGAGAGATGGATTGCTATAGACAAAACATCATGGCCTTCTTGAGCGTGTCATCAGTGACCATCTTGTGCTTTAACTTCTAGTCCTCTTTGCCGTTCATTGTACTGTACTGTTCTTGGCACTGGACCCGTCACCGATTGACCCTACCTAAAGCAATAGAAATTGAGCGCAGAAAGGCCCGGGGCCACCATATTCCTTTTCCCTTTCCTGTTGGGGTAGGCCGGCCGAGTGGGGTCGAAAGAAGAAACTGCGTGTGATGAACAGCTTGTATGTATCCATGGGGCGGTCATGTCCCAATCGAACGCACTGCGATGGCCCTGTTGGAGTCTCAAGGTTGGGTATCCTAGCCACGATAAATTTAAGGGCGATTTTGATTACTGGTGGGTCTGATGAAATCGATGTCTCGATTCCATATCTCTTCTAAGTCTGCGGGTACCTAATGCTCACCGACGGGCTAGATGCCGACGAGCTCTCCATAAGTGCTGGCTCGAGTTCATGATTGCGTTTCATCACGGTCCACCGTGAAGGGCGTTCTCTTTCAGGGAAATGGCATCATCGTTTTGCACAGGATCGATGGGAAGGAATTGAATGCATGGAACTCCACTCAGATTCAAGATTCGTACGCAAGTGTATACTTTACATAAGTGCAAGCGTTGCCCAATAGTCAATCTTTTTACATGATAAGGGGAAGAGGGGAGAGTTTGATTCTCCACCTTTTTAGGTTTTTAGGGGATTGAAGATGGAAACTTTTAATTTCAAATGTGGAGTTCTCCTCTCTCGTTTTGCAAAGTGACAAGATAAAAGTTTTAAAGTGAATTAAGAGTTTAAGTAAAATAAAAAAAAAAATTAATGGGTTGCCATTAAAACCTTCTAAAAGACTAAAGAGCCAAAAAAAAAAAATTATAATAATGAAGGAAGGAAGGAAAAACGAAAGACCAGCACTGAAGTTCCAATGAATAGAACTGATATGATAGATGGTGATAATATGGTGATAATATGATAGAAGGGGAAAGGAAAAGAAGAAAGGTACGGGGGATAACGTTTCCAATACTCAAGTGGGTGATGGAATTGCTGATTCATTGTGATTTCGAAAGCACTAATGACTAATGAGGTAACACGAAAGTAGGCCTGGAAAATAGCCGTTGATGCATGCCTTTTTATCTACTCCAGGGAATGAGCATTCAAGGCCCCGCATGGTAATGTTTCTATTCCTTTCCTGTTCCCTAACAGAAATAAAAAAAAGTGTTTGTTTTAACGGTTTTTGAAACAAAAAACGCGTTTGGTAACGTTTGTTTCGGGAATAAAAAATGAATAAACACGTTTGGTAAATTTTATTATTTTTTTGTATATTTTAATTTTTTAATTTTTAATTTAATTTTCCATTTTTTCCTTTCTTTTTTTTTTATTTTTTTCTTCTTTCGGCCGGTAGCCTCGCCCAGCCACGGTGAGGCTCGTTGGCGAGGCCGAGCCTCGCCGTGGTTGGGCGTGGCTCGGCCTCGCCGGATCCGGGCGAGCCCGAGCCGGCCCGGCCAAGGCGAGGCTTGAGGCCGAGCCTCGCCGCCCGCCGTCGGAGCCGAGCACTTGCGCCCGAAGCCCACAGCTTGACGCCGTCCCGATCTCACCACGCCATTCGCGACACCGTTCGCCAGTCGTTGCCGGCGTCGCCCCGTGTCGATCCCGAAGCCTCTAGTGCTGCACTGCCGTCGCACCGTCCTCCGGAGCCCCTCGCCGGAACCCTAGCCGAAGATCTCCCCTCAAGCGAGGCCGAGCCTCGCCTTGGTTGGGCGAGCTCGGCATCGCCGGCGCGGGCGAGGCTCAGCCTCGCCGAGGGCTGGCGACACTCCGGCGAGGTCGCCGACCCTCGACGGCGTCGCCGGCCCTCAACGGCCGGTCGCCGGCCATGGCCGAGGCCGGCGACCGACCAAAGAAAAAAGAAGAAAAAAGAAGAAGAAAAGAAGAAGAAAAGAGAAGAGAGAGAGAAGAGAGAAGCGTTTTTTTGGCTTTGAAGAAGTGTTTTTTTCTCCGAAACAGCTTTTTTTGTGTTTTAACTTTTTTTTTTTGCTCCGATTTTGTTTCGGGAACAAAAAAAAAAAAAGAATAAACGCAACCAAACGCGTTTGTTTCCTTTTTTTTTAGGAATAGAAAAACAAAAAATCTGTTCCAGGAACAGAAATGAGAAGTGTTACCATGCAAGGCCCAATATGATCTTTCAAAATATTAATATCTCAAAAGTGACTAAAGTGGAATAAATAAGTTTCGGCTTTGACTTTATTTGCTTCACGAAAAATGAATGATTTGAAAAATAATTTTTTAAAGCCAATAACTTGTATTGCTTTTAGAATCTATGAATGCAATTTACTATAATGTTTAGATATAAATTATCATTGATAATGAAAATATTTTTCATCGATTAACTATTTCGAGCGACACAAGCGATTATTTATAAATTATTCAATTTTTCGTGAAATTCTTCGTTTTTAGCATTTGGCCATGAAAAACAGTCTTTGAGAACTTAGGCTACATTTGGTAACATTTCTGTTCCGAGAATAGTTTCTTTTCAAAGACATTTTTTTCTTTAAATTTCTGTTCCTAGGAATAGTTTTTGAGTATTTTGAGACGTTTGGTAATTATATAAAAAATTTCTTCTTGGAACAAAAATACGTTTGGTACAACCCTAAATATATTTGTAACTTAAAATTTCTTTTAATTTATTAATCATTTAATTACAATTTTCTTTTCTTTTTCCTTTTTCTTCTCCTTCATCTAGCCGGTCGCCAACCAAACAAGGGTAGGCAAGGTCGCGGCCTCGAGGGAGCCCCTGCGGTGGTTGGTCGAGGTGGAATCTCGTTGTGGCTGGGCGAGGCTCGACCTCACTCAAATCGTGAGGTTGAGTCGAGCCACACCAAGCCTCACTTGGCCATCGCAAGGCCAGGCGATGCCGACCTTGCGATGGCCGGGTGAGGCTCGGCAAGCCTTGTTGGTGGCCTGCGAACTCAGGGGAACCTCGTCGAGGGCTGACAAGACTCTGGTGAGGTGGCTGGGGCCTCGTATGGCTAGTCGCCAGCCATTACTGAGATTGGTGATTGGCTAGGGAAAGAAGAAAGGAAGAGAAAAAAAAAAAAAAAAGTGAAGAAATTGAAGAAAGGAAGAGAAGAAAAACTTGTTTATTAAGTTATTTTCGGGAATAAGAAATAATTTTCATTTTTTATTTCTATTTCAAATTTATTCTTGGAAATAATTTTTTTTCGAAAATAAAGAAATTATCAAATATATTTCTATTCGTTCTTGAGAATAAAAGAATAGAAACATTTATTTTTGAAAGCGTTATAAAATGTTCACTAAATCATTCCAGCATTGAAAAAGGACTGATGTGCAAAAGATTTGGTTGTGGGATGCCTTTTACTCATGTTCCACACGGTGCAGAAAGTTGGCACGTCAACCTCAAAAACCTACTCTCCCCACTTACAGTGCCAAACGAATTGGCCATGGCCAAAACCAAAGCAAAAGATAAAAACAATTAGGCAGGGACAAAACCCAAATGGATCGCAATCACAGTTGTCCAAATCATCATCACTTCCCCTTTCGGTTCCATCCTCTCACGAGCTAAGATCCTATAGATCAATAATTTCATTAGTTATCATCGTCGTACCATGCCTTAGTCGCTAGAAGTCAAAAAGGCCTATGTCCCATCCAACAATGTGGCATCAAACTACAATTGCTAGATTAACAAAAAAGAAAAAAACCTACAATTGCTAGAGCCCAGAAACCGTACTACTAACTAGCAGGGCAAGATCCAAGAGCGGGGAAGAAATTCAACAACTCGGTAGTCGGCCGAAAGGAGGAGAAATCACATGCAAAGTAAGGTATGATCTCGATTGATCTTGATTGATCTCGAAAATAGTCATCGAGGTGCAACGAATTTAGGATTGGTCTCGGGTCGTTTTCGAATGATTTTTCCATCAATGTCTTGCGTGTTGAATATATGGGCAGAGTGGAATAATTACTATTTACATACTTGACTTTTCATCCTCCAGTGACACCGGGAGATTAATAATAGAGCATCAAAAGACCTATTCATGAATTCTGAAAGTAAAGCAAGATAGAGAATTATTAAAAGGCCGGGTTAATAAGGGCATTTTGAGCACTCCTAAAGTGGCACATATATATTTGATGAGATAATATTTAATTTTCAAAATACCAATTATATATTACGAGAAAATTTAGCACAATGAAAATTACATTGTCTTTCTTCAATTTGATTATTATAAAGAAGTGTCCTCTGAGGCACTCCTCGATAAGATTCTCTGTTAAGCCGATGTTTGTCAGCAAGATAACATCCAGAAATCATTATTTCCTCAATCTTGTCGTGAATAAAGCCAAGCCCGTGACAAATGCATCTTTCATTTGTCGCACGAACTTCTCTGTCGCTATTGCAATCCAACAAACGGATAAACCACATAGACTTGTTTTTTCACTTGTTATTCTCACCATCTACGTGTAACATGTGACTGACTAGTAAATAAGTCATGTTGGTCGACAGTACAATTTCTAAGTACATTTTTATATGTGTAAAAATGTTGTTATGTGTAGAATATATTGGAGATCTTATATTTTATTATGTGAAGCCCTACCTTATAGGGTTTATGTCCGAACTCATCCAAAATTTCATTACTTTTGTAGATCGAGTAAGATGCGAATTAAAATCCGAATGAATAATTATATGCATAATTATATAGGCTCGGGACTACAATTAGTCGAGCTTGTATTGTCCGCTTAATCCATGTATACAAGTTCCTTCCTTGACTATTGAACTTGTAGATTATCAAAAATCAGCCTAGTCGATAACATGATCGCGTGTTAATGTATCGAAAGATCTTTTAGGGTTCAATTCAAATGCAGTAAGGCTCTCCTTCTAGGTTCAACAAAAGAGGAAGTTGTCTCTCTTGGAACTACCAAAATGTGGATTGATTTAGTATGATTGAGTGAAATTTAGGGAGTATTTCCTAACAAAGTCGTCTCTTTTTATTTATATTTATTCATTTAGTCATAGTCTACGTCACCGATTCCTTTTCTTTCTTTTTTCCTTTTTTTTGGGCCACGATATACTCAAAATATAACCAAACCAACATTTTGTTAGAGAACAAATGCTCTCAATTCATAATCAGTTCAATCTTATATACAACGAGTTTGATCAAGGGCACTTCACTAACTTGCTGCTTTGTTGAAAGTTAGGAATTGGAGAGATGAGGATATATGCTTTTTTAAATGAAAATTCCACAAATGGTTGAAAACCATGGGAGAAAATATTAGCAAAATAAGGTAACTGATCTCGAAAATGCTCAGTGAGGTTCGACGAATTTAGGGTTGCTCCTGGACCCTTTTTGAATGATTTTTCCATCGATGTCTCATGTTTGGAGTATATAAATGGTGCGGAATAATTACTTTTTAAATACTTGAATTTTCACCCTCTGATGACAGCGCGAGATTAATAGTTGAGCATCAAAAAGTCAGGTTGATGAACTGGGAAAGCAGCAAGATAGAGATTTATGTGAGAGGTTGACAAGGGAAGATAAACCCGTTGGACATAGAAGCTGAAAATTCCACCTTCAATTCGGGAAAATTAAGTTCTTTAGGGATCTCCAGCTTATAGATTCATGGTTAGCCGACTCGACAGTATGATTCGATAGACGACAATCTAATTAACACAAGCATGTCCCAATCATGAGCTCCTATATGAATAGATGAAAAGGTTGGATGAACGAGGGTCTTTTGGGCACTCCCTAAGAGGCAATATATGTTTAACAGGACAATGTTTAGTTTTCAAAATGCTCGTCACATATTCGTCAGTTATTGCGATGAAATTTAATGTATCAATACTATATTATTTTATATATTTGACAAATAAACACGCATCCTAAAAGCACTCCTTAACAAAATTCTGAGTTAAACCTATCTCTTTCAACACAAAAACAGCCAAAAATCATTTTCTCTGATGAATCTTCTCGCATCTCCATTTGTCACACGAACTTCTCTTTCGCCATCGCAATTGAGTAAAGGGACGAACCTTCAAGACTTGCTTTCTGACTCGTTGTTCTCACCATGTACGTGTAACATGCGGCTGACCAGTAAGTCATGTCGGTCGACAGTGCAATTTCTAGGTACATTTTTATCTGTCTAAAATTATTGTCATGCGTAGAATATATTGGAGATCTTATATTTTGTTTTCTGAAGCCCTACCTCATAGGGTTTACTTCCAAACCCTCCTAATATTTCATTACTTTTATAAATCCAGTAAGATGCAAACTAAAATTTGAGTGAATAACCATACGCATGACTATATGGGCTTGGGACTATAATGAGTCGAGCTTGTATTGTGCGTTTAACCCATTTATACAAGTTCCTTCCTTGACCATCGAATCTATAGCTTAGTCGATAACATGATTGTGTGCTGATGGGTTCAATTCAAATGTAGGGTCTCATTCTAGGTTCAACAAAACAAGGAGTAGTCTCTCTTGGAAGTTGGAACTTCTACAACGTGAATTGAATTAGTATGATGAGTGAAATTTAGAGAATATTTCCTAATGAAATCCACTCTTTTTATATATGTTTATTTATTTAGTCATAATCAACGTCATCAATTCCTTTCTTTTTCTCTTTTTTTTGGCCATACCATACCCAAAATGTAACCAAACCAACATTTTGTTAGAGCACAAATGCTCTCAATTCATAATCAGTTTGACCTAATATACAACGAGTTTGGTCAAAGGCAGTTCACTAACTTGCTGCTTTTTGTTGAAAGTTAGGAAATGGAGAGATCAGGATGTATGCTTTTTTAAGTGGAAACTCCACAAATGATTGAAACCATGGAAGAAAATATTCAGTGGTTCATCAGCAGAATAAAGAAATTGATCTCGAATATACTCAAGGTGCAACGAATTTAGGGTTTGCTCCTAGACCATTTTCGACTGATTTTCCAATCGATGTCTCGTGTTTAGAATATACGGGAGGAGCAAAATAATTGCTTTTTTGAAATACTTTGAATTTTCACCCTCCGACGGCAACGGGAGGTAGTGCGTTAAATGACAGGTTCATGGACTGTGAAAGCAGAGAGCAAGATAGAGAATTATGTGCTTGTTAGACATAGATGCTGAAAATTCCACTTTCAATTCAGGAAAATTATAAGTAACCACTAGGGTCCACCATTTCAAGATAGAAGGGGAACGTGGGGGGTTCGAATCCTCATCTTCTCAAGGGGTTGGGGTGTTGACGATTTAGTTTTAAGTATAAGTTTTGACTCTCACATCTTGCAAGGAGATATGATAAAAGTCTAAAAATGAGAATTAGAATAGAAGTAGAGTAAGTCCGACAAAAAAATAAAAATCGAGAAAATTAAGTTCTTTAGAGACCTACATCTTATAGATTTACTGTTTCTCGACTTGAGTATGTGATTTGATAGACGACAATCCGCTTAACATAGTGTGTCTCTAAGTATAAGTTCCTACATAAATTTATGAAAGAGTCGAATTAACAAGGGTCTTTCGGCCACTCCTTAAGCGGCAATATATATTTAATGGGACAATGTTTAGTTTTTAAAATGCTTGTCATATATTCGTCATATATTCATCATATATCGCGACGAAATTTAGTGTATTGAGACTAGATTATTTTATATATTTGATCATTGACAAGCGTCCTAAAAGCACTCCTTAACAAAACTCTAAATTAAACCTATCACTTTCAGCGCAAAAAACAGCCAAAAATCATATTTCTTTCTTTGGTGACACGAACTTCTCTTTCGCCATTGCAATCGAGCAAAGGGACGGCTACTGATTAGAGAGTCATGTCGGTGAATAGTGCAATTTCTTGGCACATTTTTCTTCATCCGTCTAAAATTCTCATCATATGAAGAATATGCTATAAATCTAATTTTTATTTTGCAAACTCTAACTTATAGGATTTACGTTCAAACACATTCGTAATATTTTGAAAATGGAACCCGTGAAAACGACCGTACAAATGGTTATGTGCACTGGGACTCTCTAATGAGTCGAGCTTGTATTGTGCACCTAATCTTTCCTTAACTACCGAATCTTTAGATTATTAGAAAATTAGCTCCGTCAATATCATGATTGTGGTTTTATGTCTCGAGCATCTTGAGATCTTTAGGGTGGTGCGTCTCCTTCTAGGGTCGACAAAAGAGGAAGCAATCTCCTGTGGAACTTTCAAAACATGGATTGACTTAGGATGATGAGTGAAATTTAGAGAGTGTTACCTAACAACGTTGGCTCTTTTCAGTCATAATCTATGTTACCAATTCCTTCTTTTTGGACCATGCCATTCCCAAAATATAACCAAACCACCATATCGTTAGCGCATAAATTCTCTCAATCTACAACTAAAGGACAGTTCACTGACTTGCTGCTTTGGATGTTGAAAGTTAGGAAATGGGGAGATGAGGATATATGCTCTTTTAAACTGGGAATTCCACGAATGGTTGAAAACACGAGAGAAGATATTCAGTAGTTGCTCAGCGCCACGTCATCAGCTAATGTGGTAGACATTTTTTATCAACATCTTTTTCATAAATCGACACGTGTTTGTTAACCATCTTTCATTAGATTCGCTGAGTTTGCCCACCGCGCCTCGCCTAATCATCGTCACCAGTGGAGTCGCCGGCGCCACATCCAGGCCGACCAAGCGACAACCCTGCTCCATCCTCTCCGCCGTCACTCGCGGCCATAGACGAGCCGCCGTGGCTAGATTCAGACCTAGAGGCACAACTCCAGATACGCATCCAAGCTAAGCAATTTATCTCGACACCAGAAAGTCTTGCTTGTCTAAGCGGATGCAAGTATACCATTACCTTGGAGCTCGAGGACTCTGTTGCTCTTTTTGCTTTTTGAGCTCGCTCACGGCCATGGAGGAGCGGTCGTCGCCGGTCAACGAGCAGCTCGTTGCCCGGCATCGTGTCCAAGCCGAGCCCAACCTTAGTCAGGTTTGTCTGAAACACTAGATAATAATGTTGCCACGTCAGTTGATGACGTGGTATATTAGACACGAGTTGTCTTTTGTGAATGGATGTGTTGTGTATTGAAAAACAATTACTAAATAAGCTGCTGACATGGCGCTAAGCAACCATTGAATATTTTCTCGAACCATGGAACACGTGGCACCGGAGACTTGCTGCTTAACATTGAAGATGCACAAGAACACAACACGGACAAATTCAGGACTCGTAGCGTACGAAAATCACGCTTGAACCATATCTCGACGAGGCCCTAGCAAAAGTCACAGGCTCGGGATCAGCCTTACGAACCCGATAAAAGCTTAATCATATAGCAAAAATATTATAAAGATGTGCGCACGAATGCACATGAAATTAGAGGGTGTACATCTTGGGAAGCACTTCCATGTTCACCGCCCTGGTTGAACTTTAGCTCAATGTGAGAATCAAAGACATGTCGAGACCCGATCGATCGCGACTTCAGATTAAATGACCGGCGAGCCTGGCCGGCCGACTAGAGGCTCATGAATGGCGATGAGGCCTGTACTGTTGGCATGGGCTTTCAACTTGGTAAAGGCCCTGCGCTTGTTGGGCCAATGCTGGTTTCTGTCACCTTAAATCGGGCCTCGGCCCATTCTTCTCTGCTCAAATGCCCCTAAAGCACGTTGTTAGGACAAGGTGTTATGAAGATACTCCATCGACAGAATCTGTCTTAGTTCGTTTTCTCCGAAATGCATTAATGAATTTCAAGCTAACAATTTTTATACAAGAGGGATGGCTTCGTTTGTTTTGCGAAAAATGAATAAATTAAAAAATAATTTCTAAAGAATGATCGCTCATATTGATTGAAATGATTAGTCAATGACAATATTTCCATCATTGATACCAATTTACATCTAAAAATTTTCATAAGCGACGAAAATATTTCTTATTCATTTATTTTTGTAAGTGATACGAGTGTTTATTTTACAATCATATTTCTTGAAACAAATGGAGCTTAAATGCTAGGAAGACCATGTTTATTTAAATGAATTGGAAGAAGTTTAAAAATCTGATTTTTTATTTCTAAAATGAAAAGTATCCAAACATTACCTTTTCCTCATTCATTCATTTGTTCCATAATAATCTTTCCATCTACAAATATCCTCAGCCATCTCTCTTGCTTAGTCATCATTTTGCATTTTTGATTATCGTATGGGAAAGTATTACTTCCATTTCAAGTGGACATACGAACTTATGTCATTGGGTTCTTACAGTAATTTTTTACGCAATAATATAGCTTATTTTATTTATTTCGAGATAGTGTCAGCACATGGCGTGGATTCACGACTAGTATTATTATTTTGGTTGTCGGTATGCTGTGTATGATTTTGTCTTCTATTTGTTGCACGTTTTTTTCCCTCGCTCGTGGTCTAACGTCTTGACTCCTCGAGCCGTCGAGTTGGAATGCGCCTGAGAGTCTACCGACAGTGTCATTTCAATGTAAAGGCCGCTTTGGAGGAATTTTCATGGCCGTGACTTTACTATTTACGTCCCACAAATTAAATCGCTAATCACAGTACATGTCGTCTCTTTTCAAGACGCTCGTTAATCAACGAGTTGAGAAACTTTACCCACCGATAGGCAGTACCGTTGGTTAAGTTCTACTACCTTACGCATAAGGGAACGAGCTTAATTTCTACGTTATCAACACGTCTTAAGTGGGGGTCATGATGGTGGAGTCATGTGCTAGCTTCCTTCTGGTATTGATGCTTGGTCCAAGGTGCACCGCGCACTCTACAAGTTGTGGGCTGCCCGGCGTAAGCCCGGCAGGTCCGGTGGATTCTGGACATTAAAAAAAAAAAAAACGAGTTGAGAAAGTTTTATGATTTTTGATGTACCGATTATTTTTTATATAATATATAATCGGTATCTTGAAAATAGAATTTTCTTAATGAAGTATTTTCACTGAGTTCTCAACTTATTTGTTTTTTGTTTTTTTTTTTTTTTTCACTGAGTTCTCAACTTATTTGTGAAGCAACGCTTCCACGGAGTCTCGAACTCTTCCCCCTACGTTTGGGGTAACACCACTGTTCTCAACTTATTTGTTCCGATCCATAAAAGTTCACACTTTCGGTGCGTCTTTATCGAGCGTTGTCATATAAGTCATTTCAAGACTAATTGATCTTTCTAGCACATGAACTCTAACTTTTCCAACAACAATAAAGTTGGAAATTTTAATGGAATAAAATTTTCAATTTCGAGAAAGCATATCATGCAACAAGAGCATCAAACAAGATATTATTTATTATATCACTTACTTTGACGAAATATACATTGGCGTCGCAAAATTGTTTACCATGGAATATATAATTGATCGATGATACGATATTAGCATGTCACGGGATATGTTATCTTGTACCTTTTATTTTAACCCAAGGTCTTGATTTGCTGGATGCCCAAATGGTTAAATTCACCGGGTCAATGATCTCGAGGGACAAAAAGGATGGCGATAATCTTTGACTATCCCATTTTATGACTTTAAGCTGCAACTTTTGGGAATCGAAGTTGAAGCCTATTAAGAATACATTTTTTTTATAATGTTTGGCCAAAAGGAAAAAGCATTCTTACAAAAGACGAGGATAATGGATGAAAAATCAAATTACATTCTATCTTCAGTTGCCTCTTTATTCAACCAAAATCTGCTAGAAAAGTATTATTATATTGGTGGAGAACCGAAAAGAAATGAATATCCGTCAAAAGAAAGGGACTGAAAAAAAAAAAAAAAAGATTAAAAAAAAGGAGAGATGTTGCTGCCCAGGATCGAACTGGAGACCTTTAGTGTGTAAGACTAACGTGATAACCACTACACCACAGCAACAGCTTTTGACTATGGGAAGAGAAGAAAATATATATATACAAATAGAAGTATCTCAATTAGTCCGTAGACTATATTTTTCTTTTAAAACCTTTCTTCTTTTCATCACCGACTTTGTAAGTACATTGATGACGTCATTCGCGTATATATATTGTGGAATTAATGCCCTCAAAACACGTGAAAAGTACTTAAAATGAGCAAAAATTCCATAGCGTTGCATTGTAACTAGACTTTTATTGTTGCAAAGATCTAATTGCCACATTTAAATTCACTGAATGCTCGGACTTCAAATGAAAAGTACTATGCTCCACGGTCAAAGATTTCTTTGAATTTTTCTTGCTATAAGAAAATTGGTGAAATAAAAAGGAAAAATGTCCCTTTTTTTTTTTAAATAAATTTTCATAATGCACTGACTCGGAGTGTAGGGCATCTAGAGATTCATGGAAATATATTCTTTTTTTTTTTTGGATAATTAAGTGAAAAATAGAAATGACAAAATATTATATTTAAAATGGTCAAGTACGTGTCGCACGTGCATTTTACTCGCCTTTTTACCAGTCAAATCAGGCTTGCTACTAACTCCCTTACGTCCATTTTTTATCTCCCGGATCCCGCTCCATAGTACTTTCCGCCGCACAACCAATCGTATCGCAGCCCGCCACTTCCGCCCCCAGTCAAAGACGACTTTCCGTTACGAGCCTTATTAATCAACGGATGTCGTCAAGATCCTGCAGATCCTATCGTGGAACGGGCCGCACCGGATCTCGCCTCGCACGCACATCATGAGGACCTTTTTTTTTTTTTTTTTTTTTGAGCAAAATCACGAGGACCTTTTTGACCGGTGGAAAAGGGAGAAAAAGCTCCGGAGCTCCCCAGATCCTTCCGGCGTTTGGGGTCAGTGCGTCTCCTTCTTTAATCTTCTTCCAAGGCCCCTTTTAATAATTGATTCCGGTGATTAGTTGGTAGGAGAGATGCTTCTTGAAAAATTTAGGTCGAAGTTAATTATCACCGCCACTTTAGATCTTTTTAATCGCATTCTCAGTCAGCCATGATTATAAATATCGAGTTTTGTTACAACACTTGTCAAAATCAATTTAAAGAAAGTCAGCAATTTCTTAGTGCAGTATACTTTTCTTTCACATTGTGCGTGATCAATACGTTGGAAATCAAAACATTTTCTTAGTCAGTATGGTTAACTAGTGACTCGGCGGCATTTCCATGTATAGGGATGTTATATGTTTCATGGGAGTTGCTTATCTTTGATTAGTAGACTAGTTTTGGTTGTTTGGTCAAGACATCGTGATTGAATTCCATTTTTTGACTATGACTATACGAGAGGGATCCATCCTTGTCAACGATTACTACTCAACAAGAACATCTTCTTTGGTTGAGTACCCTTTTTAGCTTGCGAGACTAGCTTCTCTTGAGGAGTTTATTAGAAAGATGAATTATTTTTCATTCCTCTTTTCAAGTTGTTACCTAGGGTTGCAGAACTTATTAGTTATTCCTATTATACAATGTGGCCACTTTGTTCAAGTATTGACTTTTTCCCTACATAGACAAGTAGATGCACGATCACTTTGTGCACGATCGTCTATCTCATCACTAGAGTCAATTTTGCACACCTCATCACCTATAATTCATCTTTAATCTCAAACGGAATCGTGGTAAATATTGATCACATTTAAGTACATTAGGGTGCATACAAAAAATGTGTTTCAATATGTCCTTTTTGTTAATATTAGATTTGATATAGGTTCGGCAGTTTCTCCAAATGTGATTGATTTAGTATAACTAGATATCTCGAACAATAATCGCTTGCATTATTACTTTCACTGATTTGTTGACCAGATACGCATGGATAATATTTTTGAAATAATTATAGTAGATAAAACATTGGTTAACAGTATTAATTTACCAACGAATTCAAGTTCGTCTTGAGTACTCCTAGAGTTAGTCCACTCCCACTTTTTTAAAGACAAAGTGACATTAGAAAAACATCACTAAAGTTTGTTTCCAAAAGAAAAGATGAAACGTCACTTCCGCCTTCCAGGACGCTAGCAGCTTCCTAGCGGAGGCTGGTTGAGTTGAATAGGATAAAACAGAAAGACTGGAGAATAATAGAGGCCGGGCCTTCCGCAAGAAAAGTGACAACCAGAAAGAACACGTAAGTGACAACAATGGCGGCTCGTGAGGAAGTTTCAGAGCAGAACAGCAACCTACAGAGCACGAGCAGGAGCACGAGCCCGAGGACGAGAGGCCCCGCTCCGTTCTTGCTCAAGACCTTCGATCTTCTTGAGGAAGCCGGAGGTGACGATCTCGGAGAAGAAGAAGAAGATGATGATGATGATGGCGACGGCGAGGGGATGATGATGAAGAAGAAGAAGAAGAGGAAGATGATATCGTGGAACAGAGAAGGGAGTGGGTTTGTGGTTTGGTGCCCTGACGAGTTCTCGGAGCACATGTTGCCCAAGTACTTCAAGCACAACAACTTCTCCAGCTTCATTCGCCAGCTCAATACCTACGTTAGTCTCTCTCTCTCTCTCTCTCTCTGTGGATCAGATGCATGCGTTCTGGACTCATCTGCAGCATCGAATCTGGTGATTTCACCTGCCAAGATTTCTAGAAGGGACTCGCTGGACTTAATGGTTCAGATCGACGCCGGACGCGTGCGCCGCGTCTTGTTTCGATTGAGTACATGCTTGGCTTTTGAGATGCAGCGCGACCTGCCTTTTTATCTTCACTATCCATTAGAGCCTGCACTTGGAGATTGGATTATATGACTTGGAGATATAGCATTTCTCGTTCTTCTAGGTCGCTTCATTGAAGCATACACAGCTTCTGAGTTTAGATCTTGGAAATTTCATGTACTTTTTGTCTTCTCTACCTTTCTTCGTTATACTTCAAATCTTTATCACTTTAAGGAGCTGCGAATAATTTTTTGTTGAGTGATGAGAAAAGGGTAAGCTTTCTTTTTGACAATCGGCGACGAGGAAACCTCCTTAGGCCGACAAAACCGGCGCTGAATAGGCCTGGAAATTCAAATGCTGGTCAAAATTCGAATGGCGTTTCACTCAAAGATACAGAATTTCTTGTCATATCTTTCCTTGATAATAGGCCTTTATAACAAAACCATAAAGAAGCATGAAGTCAGCCATGTGTTGAATCCGTGCATGAGGAAGTGTAGCTTGGACGGTGCTCGCTAAATTGAAATATGAGCCCAAGTTTGGACGTTGGTCGGCGCAGATTTCTTTGCTTTCGGCTCGCTTGTTACACACCATATGTTTTTTCATAGACTCATGTGGAGGCTTGCTAAATTTGAGCAAAGTATTTGTGGGTCCTAAAGTGAAACAAAAACTCGCATTATGTTATATCAGCATAGTGAGTTGACGACACACTAATTGTACGTGCGCCGATTGCCCATAGTAAGAGGTTAGCTAGAAATCTTAGCTACTTCGATGAAGTTTCTTTTTGCTTCAAAGGCTCCTTTTATGTCAGACACAGCAACATTTTTAGAAGAGAGCAAGGAAAGTATAGACCGGAAATGAATGAGCGCAAACCTTAATATCGTAATTTGACATTTAGATACAACTACATATTTCACGGTATATTTAAGTATACCCAGGTTTATAATTTGAATAGGTTCAACTTTTTGTTGATGATGGAAAAACCATAAAAGCAGGGATTCAAGAAGACATCATCCAAGAGGTGGGAGTTCAAGCACGACAGGTTCCATAAGGGGTGCAGGCACAGACTCGCGGAGATCACCCGCAAGAAGTGTGAGCCGAGCGTCTTCCCTCAATTCTTGAGACCTTCCAAAGACCACCACAAGAACAGCAACAACAGCAGTAGCAGCAACGGCAATGCACAGACCAGTGCAAGCTTTTTAGAGGAAGATGGTCGGGTCCAATTGATGGAGGAGAACAAGAACTTGAGGAGGGAGAAGATGGAGTTGGAGACCCAGATAGCCCAATTCAAAGCTATAGAGATGAAGTTGCTGGACTGCCTTGGCCAGTACATGGGCAATAACCCCCACCCCCACCACCACCATGAGAAGATAATGTCATACAAGAGCAATTTTGGAGGGTATGGTGAGGAATAGTGCTTGCAAATTGAAAGGATTAACGATGTTGATTTCTGTTGATTTGTGTCCTTTGCAATGAGAGCTCAAAACCCAATCAAGGGTGTCGCAATCTTATCAAGAAATTATCCTGTTACTTCTCGAAGCATGTAAGGGCAATCTTCTTAGGGTCTCTTCCCCTTGCCAGGGGTTACTCCATGTGAAAATCTGGTTGGGCAACATAAATAATAGAATTAAGAGCTCTTGGTACTTCTTTTTTTTTTTTCGATTAAACTTTCTTTCGCTTCCTCTCCGAAGGAGTGAAAGATTGAGGCTGATGTGTCTGTACTTGCCGGATAGAAGTGTGAAGCGGAGAGAATAGGGGCAACTTCATAATTAAAGGCTCTTGGTACTTTTTTTTTTTGGTGAGATAAAAGAAACTTGAAATGTTATAACTTTAGTATCGAAATCTATTGACGTATCACTTTAGTTCTACTTTGATTAAAAAAGAAAAAAAAACGCAAGTATTTAAGTGTTACTGCTGATTTAGGATGTCGGAAATTTAATGTGACAATATTTTAACATTTCTTCCAACTGATGTGATTTGCTAGAAATTCACATGGCAATATTTCAGCATAAATACCCTACAAGACTTTGCTACCCAAATTTAATAAAATTCGGGAAAGATCCAACCAATTTTTCCTTCTTCTTCAAACCCTAATTAAATTAAGAACTCAATCTTGCAATGGAGAGTAGAAGCAGGATAAGTGGCTCATGTTCGTGTCAACAAAGTCAAGATGAATATGAATATTATTGCTATTGTGAGCTCAAACTTTGACAAGTTTGATTCCAAGAAGATTTCATGGATGCACTAGATATAAAGAAGACTTGAAGTGCGAATATTTCAAATATGTTGATGCAAAGTTTTTAAGTTAAGCAACAAATAGGTGATCTTAGAGCTACTTTAGGAATGGTGTCGACTAGGTGCAACACCTAGGATTAGGCTAATGGACTAGGATTAGGCTAATGGACTACTAAGTCTAAACTTGACTCGAGCTCTTCCAAGTCCATACCAATTCGCTACTTAGTTCAAATTTTTTAACATGCAAATGTATTTTATCTAGGAAATTAGTTCTAATCTACATGACATGCAATTTTTTGTACTTTTGAGATAAATAAAACAATTACAAGATAAGCACCAAATCATTCACGGTCATCAAAAATATTATCCACCATTCGAATTTGGAAGCGATATCTAATCAAATTTGATTATTTCGCTCATAAAATCAATAAATTGATCTTAGGCTTTAAAAGATCAAGATATCAATTTCAGCATAATTAATTATTCCATCTTAAAGCCTTATAGATGGAATAAAAAAAATCAGTGTGCGGTTGCAAATTAGGCAATAAACCCTAACTGGAAATCTATCATTTAAATATGCACGTAATATTCAAAAGCATGTATTAGGCAATAAAATATAAATCAAATTTAGATGAGATAATTACCTAATTTCGCAAATAATGTTACCAAATTTTAACTCAATGGAATTGGCTTGACGATGACCAGCGGGCGAGACTTAGCACAATGAAGAGATGGTGCTACGACACCAAGGGTTGCTAGACGGGTGGTGCAGGCCCAGCGATTACGACGTGCTGGTGCTGCTCACAGCGGCCGATTGGAGCAAGAAGTTATTCATGAATTTCCTCCTTCGCCTCTTTCATGAAAGAGGCTCTCTCCTTTGTTGTTTTTGTCTTTTTTCTTTTTGTATTATTCTTTTCTATCAACTCTCAGCCATTGATAGTGCCGCAGTGTAGGTAGGATGGACGCTTTGATGCTCACCAGAGAAGACAAAAAGCTTGGTGGTCGGAAGAGAGATATTCAACAAACCTGTAAAACCGAATCAAATTTCAATGGGAAGGACTGAAATCGTGGGGGTCGCTAGAAATTGAAGAACAGATGTGGAAAGGCGTTGGCTTCTCGTTGGAATCATCTGGAACAGAGATGTCGGAGATGCAGGAGCGAGCGGGGACTGCTTCTATGTTTGCTGGATTCGCTGGATGTCTTGGCTGAGCAGCTTTCAGTGACAGGTCCAGCAGCAACTAATCGTCATTGAAAGTTCGGCAACGATGCAAGAAGGCAGCAGCGAATCACCAGGAGCTCGAGGTGCAGCAGGGACCAGTGACGATGCAAAGTGCAGGCGTTGGGGCTTGCTGATGGGGTTTCGCAGCAGCGGTGCTCTTGTCAGCACGGCAAGTCGTCGAGATGGAGTAGCGGTAAGAGGCGGCGACGGAATGTACACACGACCGTGGGATGTTTGGCCGCAAAGCCCTCGGCCGTCGTATCCCTCCCTCCTCTTTTCCTGGCGTTTCTTTCAATGTGTTCTCCCTAAAATTGCCAACGATGGTCGGGCGTTAATAATTGCAAGAACAGCGTGGGGCACGGCAGCTGCAGTTTTGGCTTGCGTGACCTGCAGTGAACAAGCAAAGGAACTCTCTCTCTTCCTCCAATTCTCCGGCCATGTATTCTATTGTGCGGCCTCCCTTCGCTTTGGTCGTGAAGCGTTCGTTTTATACGTCAACGGGTAGGGTTACGAAGAAAGAAAGCAAATCGTATTTCCTCTTCTGATTGCTTAAAAGATATCGTGATTTGTTCTTTTCTTCCCTCCTTTTGACCGTGAGTCCATCTTTAGGCAATTCATGCATATTTCTTCCCTTTTGATGGTTTATGCTGAATAATCTTTATCGATTTTTTCTTTCTTTCAAATAAATATCAGCTCACGAGTTGTTCAATTCCATATATTATGCTAAGGATAAGCGCTTTGTTCATAGAAAGGACAGATTCATATTTTCAATTGCCAAAAAGTTCAAATTATGCAGACGCAACCACAAAGAAATCGATGAAGTATATTCCAAGACCTTGTAAGAAAATATTTAGAGTCTCATTCTCCTGAGTCCATCCACCATCGTCAATCCAATGCGAATGCAATAAATAAAAAATGAATGCACCTAAAATTATATGCTATGCAATTAATATTATTTTTTTAGGGCTTAAAAATTAATCCCTAATTTTTATGCAATAAGTAAATGACTGGGTCGCCAAAATTTAGGTGTCAACAAACGGCATCAACCTCCACTTACATTAACAAACGAGTTGAACGATACCGACTCAATGCAACCAGAAATGATGGCTTTGGAATCTTTGGCAATCCACTTGAAGAAGGAAGTTCAAGTATGAAAAGTGAAAAAAAGTTCTAGTGTGTGATGCTTGTGCCGTTGTTATATGATTTGGCTTATTTTATACTCAAATGTAAACTACATGATGAGAAGAAAACTTTTCAGTCTACCATAGTTGAAGATCACTAGAATGTGTTGTTATATTGGGGCAATGTAAGCTAGTTATTGCCTTGTTTGTACTTGAAATGTTACTTTGTTGCTCAAATGTAAAGTAAATTGGCCAATCAATTAAGCTTCAACTAGTTATTCTTCTTGCCACTATAGAGTGAGTTTGCCGGAATTTTGTATGATGCTGCAATTGTTGGTTAACTCTTATGTCCAGGAATTGTTGGGCAATCATGCAAGTAAGCATCCATCCATTGGTTTTTTCTAGTAATTGTGTGTATGGTGGTTAGTGTATTTTCTATAAGTTTTGTGCTGCAATTTTTACTGCGATGGTTGGTTAAGGATCAATGGTCAATTTTTTTGTGGCTAGTTTTAGCTACTTTGTGCATGAGATAAAGGATCGGTCTACTTTTTACAAGTTTGTGAGTGATCTTTTACATTGAAAGTGATCACTTATGGTTTTCAACATTTTAAAAAGTGATGTATTGGTTTCACTTTCTTAAACACATCCACGACTAGCTTACGAAGAAGCAAGATCCGAGCACTTATATGGCAACACACATGACGTATGAATTTGGAAACACATAGAGAAGCAATTATTCCATCAACCATGACTTAGATTCAAACCAAACAACATTGCATTCAAAATAAGGATGTTCTTATATCAACATAAAGTGAACATTACTAACAAAACATCACTTGTATTAGTTGTCCTACAGTTGGCCCAGCAGTTGGTCTTTGGAGTTGACCTTGCAATGGCCCCTACATCGTTGCCTTATGGTGTCCTTTGTTGTCTTGGTTGTTGCTTCTTCAATTAACATCCAGCCTTTCTATGCCCTTCCTCACGGTAATGTGAGCACTTAATTTTTCCACCAACTTGCCCATCCTCTTACTTGTCATCTCAAAATAATGCATTCTCCTTTTCTTTTTCGATTTGTCTACTTGTTTTTTTAGTGATAAGGGGTTAGGGGTTTCATAATTTGTTGGGTCTCGAAATTTGCTACTTTAAAATAGGTTGCATCATAAATTGATACGGAGTAAGATATTTACTTTTCTTGTACCAGTCTTCTAGGCAATCATCAAGTTTTGGTTACTTAAGCTGGGTACAAATGGCATGTGCACAAAATATTCCAATTACTTGTCATGACATAGACACTTTTTCCTCTCTAGTTGGACAATATACTTATTACCATTATTCATGATCTCATAATTATCATCCTAATTTGAAGCAGGATAACAAAACCTACTAACCCCCATGCTGTCATCCAGTCTCTTGGCAATCTTAGGACGACACTATTTAATCTATTTTGCAATCTCATCTCTCTACCTTTGCAACCTTGTGATGATTGTAATACATATGTCTTCAAGCATGATTGATTTACACCTGGCCTCTATGATTGTGCCATTGAATTCTTTATAGAAGTTGTTATTAATGATATCACACTTGAATTTTTTACTATAGAAGGCTATATGCCAACGCTTAGGTTTAGCGTGGAAGAGTGCTATAAAATCTTCCCACATCAAGGTAAACAACCCCTCATTGTGAATTATGAAATTTGCCATGTTGGTGCTCATTGCAATAAGCCAAAATCATTTATGCAACTTATCCTATTTATACTTCTTTACATAGTTTGCATATATGGGCCTCACGCACATTATATGGTTAGCACATAATATTAACTCAACTAATGCAAGAATGAGTCCCTACAATAATTCAAATCAACAACCATTTGTAAGCAACAATATGTGATTGACATTAGAAAAACAGCAATGGACAAATGGCATACCTTTTAATAGTCATTCATAAACATCCAACCTTTCCTCATCAGTTATCTCTAAGGTCAACCATTAGATTTATAGAAACCATTCTTCTCCACATTCACAACAGCCCAGGCTAGTGAAAACATGTAGTTATTTTCATCTCTTCTAATAATAGCCAATTACTCTCCTTTGTATAAACCATTCAAAAAGAAAAAAAATTATCCAGTGATGTGGTACCACCAGGATCATGTGCTAATGTAACACGCATTTCTCTAGTTAGAACTTATCACAAAGTGACATATGTCAATTTAAAGTCTGTTAACTATTGTGATTTACCCGAGTGGCCACTCTTTTCACATGAGAAGGGGGGATTAATCGTGCTGATAGGATAGTAAATGCCTTCAAAATTCAATTGATCACCAATTCATTGTATTATTTACTCTCACTCTTTCACGTCCCTTTCTTTAACTTTCCTCATTTTCTTTTCTTTATGAAAGAAAACCTTTATTAGAAAGATGTAAAGCCATGGTTGTATAGCACCAGGTTAGTCATCTTCTCTACTCTTGTACTCATTTATTGTTAGAAACTTTATCATTTTGTTAGACACTTAAGCACATCCACTCAAGTAGTCTCATTCTTCAGTTATGATAGGATCTATCTCTTATGTGGATGCTTTTTGATTTTCTAGGCAAATTTCTTGTAATTAGTGAAGATCGATGACAGTAGGGATTTTTGCTAACTTATATTTTCACAAATATATGGTAGATTATTCCTCATTCCTATAGCTAGCTTGACTTGTTCTAGTCTTTGTTCGTTATCTCTTCTTTGTCCGAGATCTCTCCTCCTGGGTCTTGCTTTTCGTCCGTGATCTCTTCTTTGCTTGAGATTTGTTCTGTCAGAGATATCTTTGGACAGTGAAGTTTTGAGTCTTCAAATTGGGGCTTGATCCCCTTTAAAAATCCACAACTTTAGTTCAAGTTTAATTCTACCATTTACTTTTTTCCATCTTATAAAAAACTCCTACCCCCAAAATTTCATTCTAGCCCCAATTTTACAATAGAATTTTTTCAGTTTTATAAATAACCGCCAACGTTATGTCCAATCTTACTTCTACCCTAATTTTTTTGTATCATAAAAAACCACTAGCTTTTACTTAAGTGTCATATATGCTCCTTGGGAAAATACTAGACCATTTGGTAACCATTTTGAATGAGCTCTCGACCAAATGCTTGGCTTTGAGAAAGTTAAAAGCTCAATATTAGTAGAGATTAACATTGAGCTTTCAAAATTTGATCAAATGCTAAAGTTAATTTTTTCATTCCAAAATTATCCTCACAAATTCTTGAAATTTTCGATTTTGTCCCCGGTTAAATTTTGTTTATTAAAAAAAGGAGACAACCCTTCGCAGGTTTGGCGAAGGGTTTGGTTCATTTTTCAATATACATACATACATACATACATACATACATACATACATACATATATATATATATATATATATATATATATATATTTAATATACCCAAAATTCATTGCAAAAGTTTTTTTTGCCAAACACACATTTGACTTAAAGTCCATTTGTAAAGAGTTTTTACCAAACACAATTTGTATTTCCTCAAATAACTTTGACTTTCGGCATTTGTCTTACATCTAAAGCTTATTTGCAAAGCTGAACCAAACACACCCTTGTTATGTCACATTTACACATCATTGCTCTTGCTATTTCCCCCCAAATTTCATATTCAAGAAAATGTCTAGAGATAAATTTTCATGACAATCAGATGACATCTTAATGGATTTGAAATTTGGGTAAAAACTAGAGTAATGTGGGTTAGTTTTCTTCAATTGTTTTTATTTTCAAGAGAGTTTTCCTTTAGTCTCGCTGATGATATTTAATTTTACGCTTAGTCTTTAATCTCCCGTGCTAGTGCTTGGACACTCAACTCGGGACAATTTAAAAGTTGGGACACTCAGCTCGCTTGATAGTTTTCTATTTTTCGATTGTCAAAAGAAATTTTGAATGGAGAGTAAATGGGGACAGTTTTGGGACTTAATTAAAAGTTGGTAGTTTTTTATGAGACAAAAAAATAACAAATTTTGTTCATACCTTTCTCATTTGCACCAATATCAATTTTAAGAGGTCTTCTTTATAGTGGTTTCTATCTAAATGTAGGGTTTAACTTTGTTTTTCTGGCATCTTCTTTTCAGGGCTTTAATTGAACAAACAATAAATAAATTTGTTTCTCATTGGACAGAAAAGTGCATCTCACTAAACACAATAAATCACCAATCTTTTTCTAGTTGTGAGATTCCTCCCTCTAAATTCCAAAATTAAGCCAACCTAAATTTCTTTCTTTTTTTTTATTTTCTCTTCTTCTTTTATTCTTTTTCTTCGCCCTTCTCTCTTCTTCTTCTTCTACTACGCCGCTGCTGCTCGCCAGCGACCGATTGGGCGAGGTTTGGCGAGTTTGCCGGAGGCTCACCCAACCATTGACAAGGCTCGGTCGTGCTAGATCTAGGCGAGGTTGAGCCTTGCCCGGCTAGGTGAGCCTCACTCGGCTACCGGCGAGCCTCGCCTGGCCAAGCAAGGCTTGCCCAAGCCTTGGGGAGCGAGGTTGAGCTTGCCCAACCATCGATGAGGCTTTCCAAGGGTTGATGACACTTCAGCAAGGTCATCAACCCTCGTCTGGGTGGTTGCCAGAAATCTTGAGACTGGCAATTAGTCAAAGCTTGAAGAAGAAGAGAAAAAAATATTAAAAAATTAAAAGAAAATGATTTGGATTAGAAATTTTGAGGACGATGTTAAACACAATTCTATCCTAGAAATAGAAATCTTTGGCGGTTATTAAATATCTTCAAATGCTTATAAATTTATATGCATAATAGAATAAAAAAAATCTTTTATAATCATAAATTGTTTTCAAGAACAAAATGATTACCAAATAGACCCTAAATGGATGAGTGAGAGAGAGAAAAACTGAAAAAGAGAGAGACTAAGTCAAAAGAGACAAGACAAAGATATTGAATTTTGAAACATGTGGAAATGTATCGGTATGTCTAGCCTAAGAATATATTCGAACTATCAACAAATTCCCAAGAATTTGAGGCAAGATAGGGATTGTAATTCTGTCTACTTCTCGAGGTATAATGACAGATAGAGCGGCTCGACTAGAAGGGGTGTTTTTTCATGAAAGACCATCTCATCGTTCACATTGCTTGACCCGAAAAATAAATCACGTTGGACTTGCTATTGTTGCTGCATTGCTGCTGCTACTACTACTTTTATTATTATTATAGATCTTTTAGGAATTAACATTGTTTAAAAAGTCACATAGAACTCTTTATAGCATATAAAAATGAATAAAAAAATATTTTCATTATCTACAAAAATATTTAGACATAAATTATTATCGATAAATGAAATTTTTTCCATGGATTAATTATTTTAAGTGATTATCTTTAAGAAAAATTTTCGCGCAACAAACATAGATAATCCTTACTAAATTTCTTTTAACCTCATCAATCATGCAACTTCTTTATTTTATTAACCGTTATTAACCTAACATTAGAGACTATTCTAATCAAGTAACATATGTAATGACAATATAGATAGCATTATTAGCGATTGTACTATACTAACATTTTAAGAGGTTTTCAGCACTTATCCCTTGAGATAATAAAACAAATGGTTTATGAACAATGTGGTCTCCAAAATTTTAACTTAATATATAATATGATCTATAAACTTTGAATTCGTTCAATGCAATCCTTGAATTTTGACTACATGTTCTTCAACTTAACATTCAATATTGTCATTTCATCAATTTAAGTTTATGAACAACATTGAACATTTTACCACCGGTCATGGTAGTTTTGCTGGGTAGACTCTTAACCTTTGAGTTGAAGCGCTCTGTCGAATGCAAGTTGCAGAAAGGTTGGTAGGTTATTAAGTAATTTACAAGTGACTTCCTAGTGGTGGGTCCTGGGCTAGCGTTCCTCCAGTATAAAAAAATAAAAATAAAAAAAGAACATTGAACATTTCCATACACAAAGTCCGAGGACCAAATCAAATAAATTGAAATTTTAAGAATACCTTGCACGTTAAGCTAAAATTCAAGGAGGAATATGTTAAAATTGAAAAACCGTATTTATTTGTCCATTTCTCAATTCTCTGTCCCTTGTAGCTAATGGAGAGCGAGCTCTAAACCCTGCTCAAACCCCGTTTCATCTCTCTCTCTTTCTCTCTCCATATCAATGAACGGCTGGTCGTCCCTGATCCGCGCTCAAATCTGCAGCCGCCTTCCCGGAGCCGCCGCGGCCGGCTGGCGGTGCAGCAGAGGGTACTACAAGAGCAGGACCCGGAAGCCCACCCTCTACTCGGAGGTCAGCCCGCTCGGGGACCCCGGCCGGAGCGTCGCCCCCGCGCTCGACGGCTGGCTCCAGAGCGGCAACACGGTCCGGTTCGCCGAGCTCCAGCGCATCATCCGCGACTTCCGCCGCCGCAAGCGGTTCTCCCACGCGCTCGAGGTCCGTCGTTTTCGAAGCTGTTGATTGGGTTTTTGTTGGTGTCCTGATCGAGGCGGGCTGTTTTGAGTAGCGTGTGGATTGCTGTGCGCTTTCAAAGTTTGGATTTTTTTATTTTTATTTTTGGTTGGGATGACTCGCGTTCGGATTGTGGGATAGGATATTTCGTGTCTGTGATGTAGGAATTGTGTGTTGATATGGGACAGGGTGTTTGGGAGATTGTAATTTGGCCAATTGGGGGCGTTTGGTTCGCTCGAAGGGTGAATTTTTCGAGCTGTTTGTGTTTGCTGGTCTCTAATTTGATTTGGGTACTCTATGAACTTATGCTCCCAATTTGAGCTTATGTAAAAAGTGGTTTGTGACTAGGGTAGAGATCTGAGATTGGGTTTGTGATTGCAATGGTGGAATGAAGTGACACTGTTGTAACAAGAGAAAGGGAAAGAGAAGGATCACATTAGTTGTATGCAGAGTGTTTGGGTAGCCTAGCCATTGGGAAACAGAATGAAGTCCTGCTTTTTTTTTTTTTGACCTCATAGACAATGCTTCCTGAGAAGTAAAAAATGAATTTATGCGTTTGTTTTGCGGAAAATAAGTGATTTGGAAAATATTTTCTGAGAAGTAATCGCTTATATCGTTTAAATAAATAAATAAATGGAAAATTATTTCATTGCCCATGTAAATAGTTAGGTATAGATTGTCATCAATAATGAAAATATTTTCTGTTAACTAATTTTTCTAAATAATATAAGCAATCATTTTTCGGAAAATGTTTTCTAACTCACTCATTTTCTGCAAAACGAACGCACCCTTGCTACCCTCAAAAGGGAAAGTCTGATCGGGTGCAGATTCCGTGGTCACAGGAATGCTGATGACTTCTATAGGACATGTCCTGCTTGGCCCTTTCGTTTTCTTTTCCTTCAGAATCTGTGTTTTTCATTTGGGAAATGGGTGGGGTTTTGTGTGAAGGTGTAACATATAAAACATTTGATTTTGAGACAAGTGATTCTGCTTTATACAATCTTATTTTCCATGGTTGTGTTTTGCAGGTCTCTGAATGGACACAAAAGAACGGTGTTTTTGTTTTTTCACCTGTGGAGCATGCTGTGCAGTTAGATTTAATAGGGAGGGTCCATGGATTAGTTTCAGCTGAAAAGTACTTTGAGAACTTGATGGACCATGATAAAACTTACAAGACATATGGAGCTCTCCTTAGTTGTTATGTAAGGCGGCACGAGGTGGAGAAGTCCTTGTCTCATCTCCAGAAAATGAGGGAGAAGGGTTTTGACTTGACGGCTCTCACTTACAACAACATGATGTGTTTGTTCACGAAAATTCGACAGCACGATAAAGTACCTGATGTGTTAACTGAGATGAAAGAGAACAAAGTTTTGCCAGATAACTTTAGCTACAGGATCTGTATGAATTCCTATGGCGAGAGATCTGACATAAAGGGAATGGAAGAACTCCTTAGAGAGATGGAAACCCAACCTCACATAGCTGTGGACTGGAATACATATGCCGTTGCTGCAAATTTTTACATAAAAGCAGGGCTGGCCAAGAAGGCGCTTGATGCCCTGAAGAGATCAGAAGAGAGACTAACTGGGAAAGATGGGACTGGATATAACCAATTGATATCACTCCATACTAGTCTGGGAAACAAGACAGAAATTTTGAGGCTGTGGGATCTAGAGAAAAATGCTTGCAAAAGGTGCATAAACAAGGATTATATTAACATACTAAAATCTCTGGTGAAGCTTGGTGAGCTTGAAGAAGCTGAGAAAGTGCTGACAGAGTGGGAATCATCTGGGAATTGTTATGATTTTGGAATACCGGATACTGTCATAGCGGCTTATTCTGAAAAAGGGTTGCACGAGAAAGCCGAAACGCTCCTCGAGAATTTGAAGGAGAAAGGAAAAGAGACTACTCCAGACAGTTGGGCACGAGTAGCTGCAGGATATTGGCACAATGGTGATGTGGAGAAGGCAGTGAAGAGCATGAAGGTGGCCCTCTCTCTTCCAGTGACGAAGAAAAGGTGGAAGCCTGATCCTAAGTTGGTTGCAGCAATTCTAAATTGGCTTGGTGACAATGGTAGTGTAGCAGATGTGGAAGCTTTTGCAGGCTTCTTATCCATCGTTCCTGTAAACAGAGAAATCCATGATGCCCTGTTAAAGGCTGGTTCGAGAGAGAGTAAGATGTAGGTGGGTTCTAAACGGAACTAGAGCTGCTGAACTAGAAGGAGAAGAAAAAAGCTCATTAACGTGAAAGATGTTAACAGCACAAGACAGTGCTATTTGGAATGGTCGAATTGCCAGACTTTTTTTTCCACTGGTTTTCTGGTGAAACCTTGGCTGGTGGAAGATCAGTTTAGTGCCGTTGTTTACCACAAGCAAGTCAACAGAGAAGCCTGAATGAAATTGCTCTTTCGCAAATTGGAGAAAATCAGGTTAATGCTTGAGAACAAGTAAATCGTCCGATGCATCGAAGCACCGATGTAAAAGGTGTGGGATTTTTCTTTGGGGGTGCCTTGAGAATCTTTTTAGTTTTTCATGTCCCCTCCACATCTTGGTGTCTGAGAATGGAATTGGCAAAAGCGATTCTATGTCCGAAATCCGTTTTAGTTTGCCCTCCTCTTTGGTGAAGGGCTTCATTTGCACGAGAAATGTGGCATTTCTTTGCCTAGATAGATTTCCAGCATAACATGAATATTAGCGAGAGACAATGAATGCTTGTTCATTTGACTCGAAGCAAGAAAAAACGGATGTCTCGACAATGAGCAGCAAAGGAGCGCTTCAGGATGAATATCTGAAGCTGGGTGAATTATTTTCGGAAGTGAATTTGAATTATCCTTGGGAGTTTGTTAATAGATTCAGGAAGTATCTCTTTCTCTTGCGTTGACTCCGTTAAAATTTATCGGGCAGAAAAAGTTTAAGCTCAATGCGTCTAAGTCTCACACTGAATTCCATTATCCTCCCTTCTATTGCCTCTGTTTCAAGTTCCTATTTCATTTTGTTCCTAGCTCGTGGTGCACCAAAAATCTCTATCAAATAGAGTAACGTTGCACTTTCTAAATTGTCGAATAACAAAAACTGTAGATGGCTCCTATCAAGTTAGAGGTGAATATTCTTCCCAAATGCAAGATGGATGACGTCCGAATGACAAACGATAGGGATGATGTCCGAATGACAAACCATGTGCCATCAGTAGGATCAATATGACAAGATGACCGAGTGGCATATTACCCACAGATTATTGTAGAAATCATCCTATCTTCACCGACAGAAGGCTACCACTCAAAGCAGCAACAACTTTCACTATAAAAAAGAAGTTTGCTCATCCTAAGATTGATATTGATAGCCACCTCTTTACTGCTCTATCGCATTTAAGAACTAATCACAGTCAGTGTGAAGGAGTTGATATAACAAGTATATTTAAAAATTAAAAATTAAAAACCTCTGGAACAAGCAAAACACGACGAATGCGCAAAAAGAAACTGATGTTGCTGTCCAGCTCTGCCTTCGATTGTGGAATGATACTGTCTACTCAGACAGGGTGGCCTTTAGCTCTCCACCATTTTTAAGATCCATTACAATATCACAACCTCCTATTAGCTCGCCTTTGTAGTAAAGTTGCGGGTAGGTAGGCCAGTTGGAGAAGGTTTTAACACCTTGCCTCACTTCTTCGTCAGTTAGAATATCAAAGGAGCCGAAGGCAACCCCCTCCTCCTTAAGAGCATTCACGACCTTGGAGCTAAATCCACACCGTGGAGCATCAGGGTTGCCCTTCATGAAAAGCATAACAGGTGACGAGCTAATCAACTTCTTAATACGGTCTTCGAGATTCTCTTTCTGAACAATTCCTTTCTCGAGTAAAACCTTCTCAAGTTCCCCACTTTTCTGCATCTCCAATACAATGTCAGATCCTCCAATAAGCTCACCCTTGATATAAAGCTGGGGATAGCTGGACCAATTCGAATGAACTTTGAGCCCTTGGCGGACCTCATCATCAGAGAGAATGTCAAAGCTCTCAAACTCCACTTTCTCTTGTCTAAGTATCTCAACTACCTTTCTGCTGAAACCACACTTGGGTTCATCAGGTTTTCCCTTCATAAATAGCATGACTGGACCTGAATTTATCAGGCTTTCAAGCCGAGACGTAAGAGCTGAACTCAAGCCAGTTGATTCTGTGATGCCAGCCTTACCACTTCCAGTTTTTTCATTTGTTGCCTCATCGGATGTGGCAATACTGATCCCATGATCCTTGATAACTTCTTTCAGTTCACCACTATTATGCATGGCAGTTGCAATGTCACATCCACCAAGCAGTTCTCCCTTGGAGTAGAGCTGGGGAAAAGTTGGCCAATTTGAAAACTTCTTCAATCCCTCACGAACCCCAGCGTCAGATAAGATGTCAAACGTTCCAAACTTGATCCCTTCTTCCTTCAAAATATCTATAACTTTTTGGCTGAATCCACACTTGGGGGCTTCAGGGCTTCCTTTCATGAATAGCATTACTGGCTGAGAATTAATTAGCTGCTGCAGTCTAACTTCAAGTGCCCCTTGTTGCTGCACTTGGGAAGAACCATTTCCTCTTGCAAACTCCTGCACTGTCTCAAGAACTGCAGGCCCTGCAGCCATCCCAAGACTGGCAGGAGCCGCAGGTGCACCAGGGTTGATCGGTCCTGCAACTTTAGCTACTTTGTTAGCCAGACTAGACGGATTTGCACCTTCCAACGTGTCAACAACTTTACCATCCTGACAAAAATTTAAAATAACTCAATTAGATGTAGAATGCACTGTTTATAAGCATATTGAGGTTTACTGAGATGAAGTTCACAAATAGGAGGCTGCCAGATTGTTTTCTGGATGTGTTATATCATTTCATTAACCATGACAGCATCCAAAATATGCCACAAATTTCATAAGATAAAAACTAAAGCCATTAGGCACAGGCCTTCAAAAGTCCATGCAAAAGCATTCGAATATGTATATTCAAGATCACTTTCCTACTGAAAGCCCACATTTCCCACAACCTATAACTTTCTCTGAGGCCTCAAATTTTTTCTAACAACTTGACCACAGACAGTTATGACTTCAAGTGCACTTCCATAACTTCCAGGACAATATTCCAGACTCTGCCCTAAACCTTGATTGGCCACATGACAACCATTCTAACTAGAATTTTGCAAAACAAAGGCAATAAAACCCAGAAAATCCAGCCATTCCATACAAAAAAAATAAAGCATATGGCAAAATTGCCTTATTTCTGTCTAATCCATCTAGTTACCTTGCACAAAATGAAAGGAAGCCACCACATGTTATAGTATCATGACATCCGCTTCTTAGGAGAAAAAGGTGTCCTTCACACATAATATACCGACTCCTTACCAGTCAAGGGAACAGTTTGCACTTTTACCAGTTCAACATTTTGCTACAAGATTTTTTGCCGCTACACCATCTCTCAAAGGACTTGCAGCCAGTTGGTAGATTTCCACCTTTTCCTTTTTTATTCTTCCCTTTATTGCCAACTCGTCTCGGTTCATTATCCTTGGATGGAATCATCAGGAGATTTCTTTTTCCCCTTCCAAATTCTAACAGGAGAAAATGACTAAAACACCCATTATCTCCAGCTGTACACTCTAATAAATTTCATCAAAAGGATACAGTGAACTCCATCTCCTTTACAATTTGTAAAAAGTTGGCTTAAGAGGGCAGCAAAAAATCTAGTTGTATGTGGGCATGGAATTTCTTTATGTGTCTCCCCAAAATGCCCTACATCCCACCAAAAGGAATTCACCTTGATGCATAAATAATGATTTTCCAAGAAAAACTGGACTGCAACTTGAAACAGGAAAGTTAATATCAACAAACAAAGAAATGACTGAACTCTAACCTTATGTTAAGATGAGAAGGGAAGGAAAATGAGAGACGAGTGTGTAAAATGGGGCATAATTTGAAATTTTGTGGGTGAAAATTTAAAATTTTTTCAACACCTCTCTCACTTCCCCTCCTTAGCTTTCCATAATGTTAAGTTACTTTCACATAAAAAATGGGTTCTGATCCAATGTCAAACTTCCTTTTTCATATAGTTGACAGGCATACATTCTACCCCCCCCCCCCCCTCTCCTTTCTTTTGAAACTGCAACTGCTGAAAGAACCCAATTGCAACATCTTCTTGACGCCATAACCCATTTTCCAATAAAAGCTCCAAGCTTGTTCAATAACATGGAAAATGGAAAGACAGACAGCCTTGTATTTACGTATTACAGTGACAACAATGTCAACCTAAGTCTCATTTAAATAGAAGAGGCCAGCACTAAATGAGGTTAGCAATATTATGCAGACAATAGCGACACAAATATCAAATATATTATTCCACACTGTCCTATAAATGCTTCTAAATTAAACCATTTCTAGCTAATCAGACAAAGAAACCACTTTTTTTGCTTGATATTCTGGGAATGCTTGTACCAAGACAAATTCCCTCAACCACAGGTACTGTCATAAATGTAAATGGATGAAATAATCATGGTTTAAATTGATTCTTACATGGTGTGGGCTTTTTACCGATTATTTCAGAATCAAGAAAGCCTGTTACAAGAACCTATTAATCTATAAGCAAATTGTTGAGAACAAAAAGGAAGTCAGTCCTCAATAGCTCTCGGTGTGAGAAAGAGCATTTGAGAGGTTTTAACTTGAAAATGGCATTAATATTACTCCAACAGTGCATATTGAAGATTTTGGTCTGTACTTTGTGTCTTCTCGTATATTTCCTCACACTATTAAAGAAAACCCAAATCAACAAATAAAAGAATCATCTTGGTGTAATCAACATCAGCCTTGTATGTGCTCTTCATAAAAGAAACATCTCGTTCCTGAGAATATTTTTGAAATGACAGTGAAAGCAGTCTACAAGCATATGGTCGTTGTTTCATACATTTTTAGGAGTACAGGATAAACTCTATAGCAATCCCAGGCGTCGGCTAAAACATCAACTATGTAGACACAGGAATATGCAAAAAAATGACTTACAGATATAAAAGTATGAGAATGAAAAGTACCATCACTTATTTTACTGTATATACACCAGAAGCAATTGCAACCCTTTGGAGGAGTACAAATGAACATTAAAGGATCTTTAAAATGAACAAAATCTTCTTTCAGAAAGACAGATAACTATTCAAACAATGCCAGATGCAAAAGTCATATCATCAGACAAAAGAGAGAATGAAGACATTCACAAAGACTCACCTTGAAAAACACAAAGTAGGGCACGGCAGACACTGCATAAGCCTCAGATATTTCAGGTTGCTCTTCAGCCTCAACCTGCAGAATAATTTAGAGATGACCTCCAATGAAACAATCCACAACGCAAGAGACATCTTAAATCACACCAAAGCAAGAGCACAGAGCCTCATTTGCATCTGAAAATCTATCTAAAGCAGCATCAGTATAGCAAAGAAAACACC
The DNA here is from genome assembly GCA_017140615.1 of Eucalyptus cladocalyx. Taxonomy (NCBI): domain Eukaryota; kingdom Viridiplantae; phylum Streptophyta; class Magnoliopsida; order Myrtales; family Myrtaceae; genus Eucalyptus; species Eucalyptus cladocalyx. Next base: position 11,984,344 of record CM029519.1, read on the forward strand.
AGTTATCTTCAACCAATGAGTCCAAGCTTTATTTTTTTTCCACATTCCTTTCAGCCTCAACTCACATCATGATCCATCATCACAATCTCGGGATAACTCAACAAAACTGCCGCGAGATGTACAACGAACACATCAACACCATCCCGGATTCACGGAACCTACTCAAGTTTCAACAACTTACCAACACTCCTGATCTAATCAGTCCAATAAAGCAATGATTTTTCGGGCTGTTTCAACAGAATTCTGCGAATCAATCCTAAGAACACGTACGCTATGCACTCACAACAACCACATAGACACTCAGCTAAGTCCACCCCATTCAACGCATATCATCGACACACACAGGCACAGCCGTACAAAAGTCACATTTTTCATCCATCATTAGTGACCGGTACGAACCCGGAGGAAATTGGCGAGGGGGAAGTCGATGGCGAGCTGGGAGAAAACTTTGTCCATGTGCTTGGACGCGTCGCACCACGACGCCCAGAAGTGGAGGGCCGCCGGAGCGCCGGCCGCGACGGCGGCGTCGAGCTCCTGCTTCGACCGGACTTCCTTCACGGAACCCCCCATGGATCGATCGCGGGCGGAGATTTCACCGGAGCGCCGGAAGAGAGAGGGGAGGAGCAGGAAAACCCTAGAAAGATTCCTCCTTTATTGCAGAGCTTCTCGAGCGTTGCAGAGGGAAGAAGGAGGAGGAGCTGGGCTATGGCATATATTCTGGCACTGGGGCATGTGTGTGTTCGGAATTGGAATTTTTTTTTTCTTTTGCTATGTCTTAATCGAAAATATTCCACCACCGGCTGTGGTGGTTCCGCTAGATAAACTCCGACTTTTAAAGGGGGAGGTCGAGTTTGAAGCCAGTTGTAGGGAGGAATTTGGTAACTTAAGCGTGACGTCGTGGTGGTGGACGCTCTGTTAGCATTTTTCCCGAGTTATCAAAAAATAAAAAAAAAATAAAAATATTCCTAATAAAAATTCGTAATGTATCATTTTTTCAAATAATAACTTAAACTAATTGTTATTTTAAATAGGAACTTAAAATAATTATATTAATTTTAAAGAAGAGCTTAAAGTGATTATAATTGTTAGCCTTACCAGCTCGTCAGTCGTCCAAAATTGTTGACTGATTAAAAATATTTTCATCTAAATACAATTTAAATTTAAATTAAATTAAGTTAAAAAATTAAAGTAAAAAAAGTCCTTGTCCAAGCACTAGCCATCACCGTCTAGGCGGCAACCATCGCAATCACCTAAGTAGCATCTAGAAAGCACTGACATTTTCAGGAAGCCTTCATATCATGTTGTATATTCCAACACGTGTTCGAAAGCAACACATGTATGATGCTCTCGAATATTATCTAATACTTTCAGTCAACACGTGTCGGAATATCCGATACTTAGTCAACTTTTTCAATACTCGAGTCAAAATTTTGACATGTGAACTTCCGACACGCAAGATCAATTTAAAAAATTTTCAATAAATGAGGGTTCAAAATATATATGTGGAAAAATAAAAATAAAAATAAAAATAATAAATTGAGAAATAAGAAAATTTTAGTTTTCTCTTCTCTCCTAACTTTTACTTCTCACAATACACAATTTATCCACTAATTTTTTTTTTTCTCTTTTCTTTCAATAGATTTGATATGTAAGTTTGGAATGTGAATTGCTTGTTTTTTCTCCAAGCTTTATGAATTATTAGAATGGAATAAAATTTATCAAATTGAAACAATAAATGATATTCATAAATGGTGGATTGATGTTTTTAATATAATTTAATCTAAGCTTTTTATTTATTTATTTATCTATGAATTTGAATCAAATCAATTTGATTAAAATAATAATAAAAATGATAATTTATTATGTATATATATAAAGATATATTTAATATGCAACGTGTTTAAAGTGTTGGAATTCTCTATTTTTTGAAAAATGATATGTTGGTATGTTGTGTCATGTTCTGTATTGCATGTCAATATCGATACTATTTAGAATACCAATGACATCGATATCGACACATGATATGTGACATGACACAACACGATATATTAACAAGACTTCTAAAAAAATAAGGAATTTCAACACGTTGGAATATGTTATATGTTATATGTATATTTTTATATATACAAGATAAATTATCATTTTTATCAAATCAAATTGATTCGATTTAAATTCACAAATAAATAATAATAAAAGAGGCTATAATGAATTTTTATTAAAAATATTAATCCATCATTTGTTAATTTCATTCATTATTTCAATTAACAAATTTAACTCCACTCTAATAATTTATAAAACTTGGAGGAAAAAAATAATCCACGTTTTGAACTTGTTTGTCACAAGGTGTTGGAAGAGAAAAGAAAAAAAATTAGGAAGATGGATTGTGTGTCATGAAAAGTGAGAGTCGAAAGAGAAAAAAAAATTAAAATTTTCTTCTTTTCTTATTTTCTCCTTTATTATTATTTTTATTATTTTTATTTTCTTACATATTTACATTTTGACCCATCATTTATAGAAAAATTTAAATTGATTTCATGCCTGTTGGAATCACGTATCAGAATTCCAAACTCGTATATTAAAATTCCCGACTCGCGTGTCAGAAAGTGTCGATAGAGTTGACCAGGTATTTAATTTTCTTACACGTGTTAATAGAATGTTAGAAAGTATCAAACAATATTGGAGAGTGTCAGATATGTGTTAAAGTATCCAACACGATACAAATGTACATGAAAGCTCCGGAAAAGTATCGGTACTTTATAAACCATCACCCCATCAATGATAGGGCAATGGCCATAGATGAGAGGGAGTTAGGAGGATTAGGCCCTTATTTGAAACAATCACTCACCTATGTTTTTGCTTTTTTTTTTTCTTTAATTTTATTATTTTTTTAAGTTTTTAATCTAATTCAATTTAAATTTAAATTGTATTTGGATGAAAATATCCTTAATTGGCCGAAATTTTTTGCTAATTGATGAGCCGGCAAGATTAGGTCCTTATTTGAAATAACCATAATTATTTTAGGCCATTTTTTGATATTAATATAGCCGCTTTAAACTTTTATTTGAAATAAAATCCACTTTAAATTCTTATTTGAGAAAATAAGAATACTCCATGCTCTTATTTGGAATTTTCCCTTTAAATGATAATAACAAACCTATTTCATATCTCCATTAATCCTCACCTTAGACCTTGTCCAATGCTATAATCAAATGTTAAATACCTAGAACCAAAGTATAATCCATATATTAAGAAATGTGATATACATATAATTCCCGTTGGCATGCATAGTGTTTACGTTGACCTGACCACATATAAGTGAGTACAATCCTCAGAGTATGCATGAATCCAATTCATCATTGTCAAAGGGATTCACTTACGTCTGTACTATACATATCTTTTACAGACATAAAGTACGATTAAAAGCCAAAAAGACGAATTAGAAGAAAGAGACGTCGATCAAGAGAAGTGTTGAAAGAAGGGTGTTGAAACACAATGTGCTGTAGAAAAGGATTGACGGGCATATGCGAGACAATTATTAAACCTCCATGAAAGTCCTCACTTATTATAGATGACTTCTCAGAAGAGACGCCAAAAGTCCAAATGTGAATGGATCACTTTCACCAGTACTGAGACAACAACCTCAAATGAAAATTCAATGTCCATCATATGTCCAAATGGCCCTCCAGACCAGTAATAGGTGAGCAAAGAATGACCAGAATTCTCATCACAGATTAACTTCTCAGAAAGGAGATGTATTCCCAGATTTCTTCTTGTAAAAGCTCAACCGTTCTCGCTGGATTTTGTCCAGCGCAATCAAAATGGTTCCTGCAGTTCCTTCTTCAGTCCATTCGATGGATTCTTTCTCCAGAAGCTGCAAGATCTGTATGAATAAAAGCACGTAAATCAATGACATGATCAACAGTCTCTTAAAAATAAAAGAAACAAGGATCATGCGGGTTCTGCTGGGAGTTCTGTTGAACTTAATGTTTAAGAAAGTGAAATGTACCCTTCGCCTACGAGCTCTTTCAGAGGTATTGGCACCATTAGATTCGATGACAACTTTGAGGTAAGCTGACAGAAAATAAATCACGTGTTATTACCACACTTTCTCCATGTTGTAATTTCAGCAAAAGTCACATGATAGGGAAAGTAACTGACAATAGATGCCAGAAAGCGATAGCAGATGATGCTTCATGAGACTAACTGCCTCCTTGGGATCTTGTTGACGCAGGTCAAGCAAAAATTCATCGTTTGCATCTGCATTTCCACCACTGATCACAAAGACAACAATAATGATGAGTAAGTCCTTTAAATCCTTCCCCGAAATCACAAAAGGTAAAAGAGATGTTCAAAGCATGGAATATGTTTTCTATGAACATCTTTCACTTGCATTAACTCTGTTATGAGCACTGTTGAGCTCAAGATCCTCCTACAAAAGGTAATACCTTGTCTCGTAAATCTTCTCATTGGATTCTTCATCTGCTTCACGTGCTCTTTTCTGGTAGAAGTGTCCCTGGTATAACAAAGAATTATCATATCATTTTCCAGAATTTTTTCTTTTTAAACTTCCAAAGTACTGGCGGCCAACCCATCCACACAAACCAATCACCACATGCCTAAATACCATCAGTTTTGATAAGATCCAGGCTGCACTTAGAAACCTTTGAAGCTTAGCCATAATATCTCAAAGAAGGATCACTTATTTGCTTCCAATAAGATTTTCCATAAGTAATTCAAGGTCACAATTGAAAATATGGCAAGTTCGACATATGGATGCTGGTGATTGTTAGAGCTTTGAGAACATCATCCAATACAAGCTCCCATAAAAAACCACTTATGGTAACTAGTATGAAAGCATGACGATCCCATCAGATTAGTAGCATGATTAAGAAGGCAGTGTCCACTTCCAGCATTATATCGTTGGCAGTGCAAGGCCAATGAAAAAGCTCCTATCTAAAGTTCCTGCATAAAAGGACAAGGATGTTGAAATATTTTTCCATCAATCAATTGAACTCAGATATCACTGAATTGGTCAAGGACCCCCTTTGCGGAGCGGGAGAAGTAAGATTCTTCAGGTTGGCATTGACCTGTTCAGCATCTTCCACTTCAGCCTCGTCTTCATTCCACAGACCAATTAGAATCTATTTAACGTCCATCAACTCTTGTACCTCATTTATGAATTGATAGAAATTGAGTGGCCAATTCTTTGTATATCCAAATTACAACTTTCGTCAAGCTTGAATCCCTGATAGTACCATGGACTGATGGAATCAAACCTGCCCTACCGAGACTCTTGAAGAGGACTGCCATTGGCCTTCTAAACTTATCAAGACATAACTACCAGTATATTCACAGACATTTATAAGCTTTACCTGTTCCATGAGTCTTTCAGCCAAAGCCCGATCTCCATTAGCATAAGCTTCAACAGCCTGATATATAGATTGCGCACAACTTTACATTATTTTCAGCACACTTTAAACAGAATGAGATTCACCACGCAATTAGGAAAAAAAAAAAAAAAAATAGGAATATGTCACTCACTGCTGTGTAGTATTCTCTCATAGTTCTGCGATGCTCCAATACAGCCTTCCGGAGAACTTCATACGCATCTTCCTCATCTATATAAACAGTTACTTTCTCAAATAAGGACAAATAAAGGAAACGGCAAAAAGAGGAGAGAAAAATCAATGCACACATCAATAGACAGTACAGCATAACCAGCTCCGCGTAAGCCTTTCATTTGAATTTGAATATCGAATATTCCAGGGTGAAACTTTTCTAAGCTCATAAATCCATCATATCACCAGTACACTTCAAAATGACTCTGTTATTCATGCTATAACTCTATACTCACACAAGTTTCTTCAATGAGAAAATTGTATCTGCAGGGTGCATATCTAAGCATTGGAGTCAGAAAGTACCACCTTAACAAGAGATCAAGTACAGAGTATTGTTCCTTTCATACAAGAGAATATGATGTCATGAAGCTGGCCTATGCAGCTTCCATGGGCAAATTTCAGATATTAAGAGCAGATATTCAGAAGAAGGGAAGTATCATTAGAGTCTAACAAGAGGATCTAACATGCAATCCATTATTGGCCAATATAAGTTTATCTCCAACTTCTGCATCCAAGGACCTCTACACATTGATAGTTTAGGCCTTTAGCAACTAATAGGTAAAAAATTTCAGACAGTATTTATCTTAAGATGCACAAGGAACTCATGGGTTAGGAAAGTGAAAGGGTTCCAATATGGTTTGCAATCAATAGCAACCTGAATTCACAACTTCCAAGGACCACTAGGACAAAAATGTCCACAGTAGAGACTAAAAGCCCAAGAGTAAGTTCCTGCTGAGGTTTATTTAAGGGACTATTGAAGAATGAGTGCAAGCTCCTCTAGATCATAACTTCATAGCGTCTTCCCATCATACAAGAAATGAAGTCTTAAAAAGTAAGTTACCGTGGTCAGTATTTTCACGGTTTGTGTCTGTCACTCGAACCTTGTCTTCAGGACTTAAATCTTCTGGTAGTGGAATCACCACCTTGCCAAATGCTCTAGATCTCCTCCAAGTATTACCAAGAAATGACCTCCTCCTACCAGTTGTGAGGTGAGGTTCATCATCGTTTATCTTGGAAGCACAAAATAGTGTGGCCAATATTTCCTTTTCTTGATTCTGCTTCTCTATTTGTTGTCTAGTCAGTTCGGCAGACTTAGGTTTGGACAATCCACTTCTTTCTCTGCAACAAAAGAAACCAGTGCGTGTAACTAGAAGGAAAATATGGTAGTCACAAGCTGATTCTTTTCCCTGTGAAAATGACTATTGGTTGTAGTAACTCAGTTTTTGAGACGACATCCAGAAAAATAAGCACATTTGGGATTGAGCTGAAAGATTTGGGTGAAGGAAAGATGTTTTCAAGAAATAAGTACAAGGCAATAAGCATACCCTCCTGCATTTTTAGTGTCTCGCAACATTTTTGGTGGGCAAAGCATTTCAGATGGAGGGTTTATATCTCTATGCTGTAACAGAAGCCAGAGATGAGCAAAACAAATTAACAAGGAGAGCATATATCACTTTGCCATAAAAACAAATGACAGAATCATACAGATGTTAACATCACATAATTAAAAAAATTAAGTTCAAGGAAAATAGAATAGTATACTTAATAACCATCTTCCAAAGAACCAAATATGGACTCTTGTAAACATTCTGACAAGGATAAGGTATCCTATCGGGTGAGACAGCAATTTGAACTGCGGAGTCAAAATTTGTTGGTAACACCTTGAATCCAACCACGTACAACAGGCTATATCAACTTGCTCTTATGATCATTGACATTGATCCTTAATGTAAACTCGTGACAAACCAAATGAAGAACAAGAATGATGGAGGGCGTTGCATTGCACTATTTAACCAATATACCCAGGGCCTTCGCATGCATTAATTAAGTGTTTTGGGTCACATTAATGTAGAGAACCACAAAAGTGTTCCCCATGTTTGTCAATATTCATTTAAATGTTCCAATTATCCCCCTCATGGCCCCAGATAACACCAATAAATTTGTAACAATTAAGAAGCTCTGCTTTATTCAATAAAAATCAAAAGGCCCCATTTTCAGGCCCCAAATCCACCTATTTTAACTGGTTATTCCTTCAAACCATACTCACAGAACTTTAAGGATTTGCAGGTGGTAAATTTCACACTGACCAATCCCTGGTGCAAGAGGAGACATATCATTCTCCTTGTCTATAAAAGAGTACAATTTCTGGTGTTTACGTGGATTAAATTTGAAATTTAGAGGCAAACATTAGTATTTCTATCTGTTCTATCTTACTTAAGAGACAAGTGAAATTTATCCATAAATTCTGTGAGTTAACAAACATGGCCATCATCCTGGTTCAAGTTGAGATGAGAAACTTGACATGCCTGGCTCACTGAATAAGTAAATTGGTAAGTATAAATTTGATATATGGAAAAATTTATGAATTTTATGCCTGCAGTGCACCTTTATCAGTCAGATAGTTCTGGTCTAAGATGACAAATTAGGTTTATAAAATCTATAAGCACTGAGCAGTCCCAGAAAATTTTAAGAAGTACTGGTACAATTAAAGCACCATGCAAGAGAAACTTTACAATCTGACCAACCTTTTTCAGGGACTCTCCATCCAAGTTGCTCCTTTCCTTTGAAGCTATGGCTGAAAATTCAATTAGTTTCTCAAAGCTCTGAGAAAAAAGACACGCAAGATTATCAGGAGTTAGTAATATCATGAACTTGTCTTATCATTTTGCATTGATCATGAGGTACGGAAGTTAAAACATTTACCCCCGTCAGTCCCAACGGAATCTTGACTGCACTTGATATGTATTTATTCAACAGCCAAGTTTAGCCTACTAGAAATTTTACCCTTTAAGGCTTGTATCAGCTATCACTCTCACCCATTTCTTTGAACAGTCAATCTTGAAGACAATCACATGTGACTAGTCTCTTCAAGTAAGTTACTACGATGACATTCTGTCAAGAGAGAATATCTAAGCAATTTCCACATCAAGATAAAACGTAAAGGGTCTTTCTATGTTCATTTCAGAACTGAATTGAAGAATTTCTGTCCTTATGCTACAAAGTAAAGTTGAACTTTTCTAGCACAGCATTTATGCCCATTTGTACAACCAACAAAAAAGGCACTTACCAACCTATTTGTCGATGGGTTGGAATTTACAAAAGGGAAAGGAATGCTCATTTCTTTATTATTTAATTTACAAATTTCGAAGTGCGTCCTAATCTTCTCTTTCTTATAATATATTATAAGAACAGTTTTGACATTCCATTATTTTTTAAGCATACCACATTGCATGTACACAGGATTTATATAGGCCTTGTATTGACGTATTCTCCTTCCACCTAATAGGTTAAACTTTCATTTTAGACTTTGTAACAGGGTATCAAAACTAGGTTTTGTGATGTTCCCTGTTCATCAATACCAGTGTTGCCCTAAATCCGGTCTACAAATGAGGAAGGGTGTTAAAAATATCTCACATCACTTCTCTACAGGATTTATATGAGCCTTACGTTTATGCAGTCTCCTTCCACCTAATGGCTTAAGTCCAACAATTATCATTTCCTATCCATTGCCATATTAGTAATATGTAGCAAGCAAACAAGGAAACCGTAATAATCGTTCTATTTTAACTTATTCACCAAGCATTCCACTTGAGTTAAATATTTAGAATCACAATTGAGCATAATAATTATATTTGACTTGTATCTAACTTGGAAAGTCACTCATTAATTGTACAATATGGCCTCAACATGATTGGATTTTCTTGAATAAGATGAACTCCAGTGGAAATAATATTGAATATTATCATTTCAAAACATGGGTAATCAATTATACATACCTCTTTCACATCGTATCCACATATCCCTGCATCAAGTTGAAGTACTGTTTGTCAGCCATTTCATTGTATCATATGTGAATACATCATGCTGCATTCATCTCATTGCATTGTAAGTGCATACATGATGCTGCATTCATCTCATTTATTAAGATCATATATCATCTGCATTCCAGATTCATAAATTATCCTCTCTCTCTCTCACCAACCATCTCATTGTATTTTATGCATGTTATGCATATGCACGATGGTGACTTTCATTAGGCTGGAGATGGAATTGGTACACATATTCAATCAGATCTTTCAAAATTTAGCCCCTGTTTAGTAAAATCTAGAAAAAGAAACTGTAAACAGATAATTTAAGTATTCCTTTCTTTCTTTATAATTTTTTTTTTCATAATATTTTTTGTCTTCTCTTCATCTACGTCTGCATGCTAGAAAAATATCATCATCAGGTAGGAGTATCGCAAATCCTAGGAAGGGGATATTTGTTTATAAAATCAGACATATAGGATAACCACAGAGGCATATGAATGCTAAAGCTTTAGGCTGTAGGACCTCGGAATTTACTGCAAAATGACCAATATATAAAAGGATGACAAGCATGACAATCTGTACATCTTTCTGATGTGAGGCACAGCATGATTGAGTGATTTTGTTCAACATAATAATAAGCTAATATATAATCTATCTCCACAAGATGATATGCAAATTGAAATTATGTGATGCTGTGACAGTAACAAGATAAATTTTAGCATTCGAATGTCATTTGACACACAAACTAATATTGCTTTTGTATAAGCAAATGGTGGAACTCCTCTCACCTATCATAATGTTCCTAATGCTGATTTTGGTTTTATACCTAGCATACATTTCCTTTCTTTGAAGAGTCAATCCTAGAACCAGAATGTATTGTTGCTCAGATACAAAGGGGATAGTATCAAGCACAGAAACTATGGCCTCACTAATAACATTGTAAATGTACTTCCAAAAATCATCATTGGTGCATTCCGCCATACAATATAAGAGTAGAAATGGCTTGAAATCATTAGCACAAGTTGCAAGTCAGCATTACAGGAATATTCTCATGCTCAAACCTCTGTATTAGCCACAAGCTAGGGTCTCCAACAGCACACACCAGGAGAGAATAAAAACTGATTTTGTGGTTTTCCCCATAATGCAATATGATACTTCCCAAAGAAAAGTCGGTACATTTGTGAATATGCCTTTGAGCAACATCCTCCTGAACCTGTCATTAACTTCGCAAACTGATATTCATGGTCTTCATCTCATTATGTCATTGTCATGAAGATCTGACACTCTTGTTTGTCAGGAACCCATTCCAGTACAACGAAACTAAGACATACTGCTACAAGCAGGGTTGCTATATGTACAAATTGCCATCACACAATCTGTTTTTTAAAGTCTTATATAAGATCTACATACTCCAATCTTTCATCTCTTTTCTTCTCCTTCCCCTCTCAACTGGTAAACTCATCATATAATTGTACATGTTCATAGAGGATCCAAAGGCCATGTAATTGTTCAAACCACCTCATGTGAACTTCTCTCCCACTTAGATTAGGGCCTCAATCACTTCTTCTCTGAAAAATACAATTCCAATCACATCTTTTCTTGAGCATGCACACATCCGACGAACCTTCTTGTCTTTGCCAGATGCATTTTGTGCAAACTTTGGCATTTGATCCCCGATATTCCATGCCATAAAACATCATCAGCCCTATTCAGTGCTCATAAAAAGCAACAGATGTGCCCCAGTTCATTCATCCTTATTCTCTTCTCTAGATAAAATCTGCATCAATTTCTTCATCATTTTGCAAAGTTGACCTTATATATTGGAAACATTCATTTTTTTTGGGAACTTCTCAGTCTCTAATTCTGGCCGTTTTTGTACCTTGAACCTCTACTTCTTCTGGACTTACACTCCATATGAATTGCCTTTGACCAGCAAACATAAGAACCCTTCAATTCCAAGTTCCAACATTTTCCTCTAAAGTTTGAGCTCAGCATTTACTTCTACTCAAGTTTTGTTTGATACAATACCATTTTAAAAAATAATGCAACAAGATATATAATCATGGATATCCTCAGTTAACAAGATCATCACTAGAGAAAAAAGATGATGACTTAGTATACTCTAGGACTATATGCAAGTCCTCCGTTTTTTCTCCATATGTCCTTATTGGAGCCATAACTCTGTCATACATAATCTTTATAGCTTGCTTATGGGTGATTACTCCTCCTCTAAATCCAACAAATTATTTTTCTTTGAACCCTTTCATGTGCTATCTCCATACAAATCTCCGCACCTAGCAAATTGCCTTGATATTCCATCCTCTTAGCACAAAGTATGTTGGCTGTCCAAATATGTAACTTTTGCTTCAAGACATGGTAAACTACTCATTTTCCTATTCTGAAATTAGCACAATTGGATAACCTCTCTATTGTGATATATCGCTACCAAGTGCTTTTCCTTCACTAATCAAGCATGTCCTTTGTTCCAGAGATTTTACTGAGGGTTAATAAGCGTATGAGATAACTATCTCCTCCTTATCTTTTCAAAGTTAAATTGATGGCAGTTTGGTTCCGCCAGTTCTAATCTTTTCCCCTTCAAAGCCACAAAAACTTCATGTTTCCTAATCTGTTGATAGAAGGACAGGTCTTCACTCTTACTCAACTCCCCCAAATAAAGTATTTCTTCCAGAACCTTCATTGAAGAAATTAAACCAATAACTTCTCCTCTATCTTTAATCTCATCCTTTGCAACTAGGTCCTGTGCAAACTCGTCCTTACTTCATCTTACTTGGTTCAGATCTCTAGTCTTTCTCTTGTTCCAGCGAATTTATACACATCACTCTCTCCTTTGGTGCCCAACCATTTATAAGGTCATTAAAAGCTGCTAGTTTCGCATCTTCTTCTTTTTAAATTCTTCTTCACTAATTTGTCACGAAACTTATATGGCTAGTAAATCTATCTCTAATATCTAGGTAAAATGAAGAATGAAAAAACTAGACAGCAACTTGGAAATTTCATCCATGACCATCTTTAGGTTTAGTTGTCTGTCCATTGTCATCAAGGAACATAAATATGACTGAAGGCTTTTCTCATCCCTCTTTCTTGGTCTCCTATAGCCTGGTAGTCAAATTTACTCCCTTTCTTTAAGAGGCCTATTTTTTTCCCCTGTAAAACTCATTGCTTTACATGGAGATTACTTCCTTATTGATTGCTAACCTTCAAGCAGATTGATAGATATGAGAAAGTTCTTTGATATTTTCTACTCACATGTGATCATAAGTGTTCCATTTATTCTTTATAAGTATCAAAATTTTGTTTGTGACTTCAACTTACACATCTTGGATTCTCACAACCACCCTCATTTTCTATACCAAAACCTTTTGCAGATAAAAAAACTCTATCAGTGCTCTACTCATAATTCAAATCACTAACTCATTTTCAAACCAATGTCCTGCTTTAGGTGTGCCAAAAAAAAAAATACTAAGGAAGTTCCACCATTGTCAAAAAACTGTTCATGTGAGTCATCTCTCTTGCAAGCAATTGAGAAATAAACCAATATATTAGATTCTCTCAATGTAACTTTCAGATCTCTATGATTAAGGAAAACTTGCAAATCTCCAAATAGAGAATGATGTAATACTGTATTCAAGAATTTTCTCAGGCTCAGATAATACTTGTACCCTAATTCTGCAAATTAAACTTAAACTATTTTTCAAGAAAAGAGGATGTATAAAATATCAATGGGATAGCAGTGCTAAAAATGTTTACCAAGTACTTTGCTAATCACATCTCTATCTAGCTGAAATCCATCTTCAAGCATTTTAAACAGGAAATCCTCCGTGTCCTTTTGCATCTCCATGATGGGATTCGGCTGACAATCTGGATTATTATTGGAGATGGACAGCAACTTTGAATCCAGTTTCAAAGGTTTGGCAGTCTCAAGCGAACAGAGTTTGGCTTTGACATGCTCTTTTCCCCGAGAACTTGAAACACTACCCGTTGAAACAGGACGCCATTTTAGGTTTGAAGATCTGGTATTAGCACCTGCTTGAAATGGCTTCGGACGGAGGTTACCATTTGATGATGATGAACGAGATCCTCTTTTCACATCACTACCAGATAAGTGGTCAGTGCTATCTGCATCTGTAGAGTGGGTTTCTCTCATTTCAACCCTAATGTGACCTAGGAAATCTGTTTCTTTGAGAGAGAGAGAGAAAACACTGACGGCACCACGAGAAAAATTTCGATGTTTCCTCAAAAGTGTTCTTAAATACAGCCAAACTTGAAACTTACTTACAAAATGAATGGCAAAACCAAGGGCGATAATTAAAGAGTTGCCATATCATTAGGACATAATGTGGTAAGCAAAAACAGATGAATATGCACAGATGAAACCCAGATTTCCCGTCGTTTTTTTTTCCTTCCTAGTCGTTTTTGTTTGGACCGTTTTCTCGGTAGACGGGAAGAGTCTTAACACTTCATTACACCTTCCTAAGGAAAAATTAACTCATTATTACGACAAGAACCTAATGTGTTAAGCAATAAAAAGTGGATATGCATATTATCCAAGATTACCGGTCATTAAATTTTTGTCCCTTTTTCATTTTGGTTGGGATTTTTTTCCAGTGAGGGGGTGGGCAGTCATACATTTAATTACACATTGTAAAAGAAGATTGTACCGATGAGGTTTGTGTTCTTAAGATTTCATGTCTCCTGTGCACATCACAACTCACAAACAAATGCACATCATTGTGCAATATACAATGGTTCTATAAAGCATCAGATCAGGAAGTGAAAGCAATTTACTTAGATTACAAAGGATGAATATGCCTGTGCAAATCACTCACTCATGCGATCATGTTCCATATTTAGGCATCAGGACAAATACAACCAGAAAAGAAAATAACAAGCTAAGCCACTCCAAATATGATGAGAAACACAGTGCATGATTCACTTATTGATGTCTAGCGAGCCTTGTGTATATAGGCAATAGCAGACCATATGGCAATTCCGGAATCAATAGAATCAAGACAACTTCATTCATAAATTCAGCAAGACTTAAACCTCTGCTGTAGGAGGACCACCCATATCGAGCAATTACTTAGCATAAACTGTGGAAAGGGCTATGCTAAGGAGAGTAAAATGGCACAAAAACAAGATAATCCATTTGAGAGAAGTCGAAGGCACTTAAATCAAGTACACCGTGTGACAAACGAGCGCCACATAATGCATTCTTGGATCTGGCGATTTCCACATAACCTTGCAATAAGGGGATTCTTCAAAACAGATGGCAACACACATGAAATCCTATTTTGCATGACACTAAAACCATTTATCAACGGACAACATTTTCAGTTTTCATAAATGAGCTTAGTCACAATGTCAGTTCATGGCATCAAAACTATTTCACTAGCTAGGAAAGTGAGCTATTTGCCTTATGGTACAAACATACAGCAATTAGCAAAAAGGCCAATACCTACGCATCACTCTAGAAACACATTGGGCCTTCAAAGAGTCACAGAAAAATATCGGAACAATTGTACAAAGCAAGCAAACTTACCACGTAAAAAAGCAAAGAAATTTATGAAAAAAAAAAGAAATCAGGAAATTCCTAGACAACTGAAACTGTCGCTCGGCTATGCATACTAAAGACTGAAGATATCAGAATCTAATGCAGCTTATGTAAAAGCGCGATCAATTTATTGACCCCGACGACCTCGACTCCATACTTCACCCCTCGCTTTGTGTTGGATAATCTTGACCCTCTTTCACCCAAAAAGGTAGCTCAACCTCGCACTTATAAACCGATCACCAGTCTCTTCCACAACCGACGTGGGACAACCTCAACAAGTCTTTTCCTCTCGAAAGAAACAGAATCTAAACAACACCCTTGCACGCTCTTTCTATCCACCTTATCATGCCATCGCATGAGCGTTTTCCACGCGTAAATCGGCTACCCCTCACTTTCACACGGCGGCGAAACGAGAAAAAGGTCCTACTTTTGACTCCCCCCCGCGTCCCAAATTCTCACTCCCGACCGGTAACCGAGCTCACAAGATTCGGCCTTTCATCCTCATTACTCGAAGGCAGAGAGAACGACATATACTAAAGACAACGAAACAGTCTCTCTATCCCGCCATCCGACGCGATCCACATTACGGTACGGAGCACATCCCGCGGAGCAACCCGACGTCCCAAACTCTTCGCTGATCAAAACCAGTCCGGTCGACTCCGTTTCGCGCGGACGCAACCTGACAGAGAGAGAGAGAGAGAGAGTACCGGCGAGGGGACGATGCTGTGCGGAAGCGTCGTCGGGCGCTCTCCCGGCGAACGCGTCTCTACATTCCGGCGACGGCGACGAAGGCGGGGAGGGGGAATGCCGCGGGGTTTCTGCAACGACGGAAGCTCACGGCATTTTTCAGAGAGAGAGAGAGATGGCACGTCAGAGCGCCATTCCCCACGCGACGTTCTGCCTCCCGGCATTCCTTCCGGGAGAAAAAGTGGACAAATTGCAATGGAAAAAAAAAAAAAAAAAAACACGTTCACCCAAATTATTTCTTATAACACAAAAAATCGTATCTTTATAATATATTTATCAACAACTTGTACAGTATAAATGTTCACACGGATATAAAACTGGGATTTTTATGTTACAAGCAAAGTTTTAGTTACAAGTTTAGAGTAAATGCGTTACAAAAATACAAATTTATGATTTTTCGTGTCGGCAAGAAAATTTGAGATAAATGTATCACTGTAAAGTAAAGTTTAAAGTTCTTTTTATGGCTTTTATCCAAAATGCGCATTTTAGTTTCATGTTCTAAGAGAAAAATTACTATTTTCCTTTACATTTACTTATGTAGGTGTGAAATTATAAATATTAATTAACTCTCGTTAGGATTTGTAACATTTCTTTGAGCTTTTATTTTGCCTTTACTCCGTTAGAATTACTATAAAGTTTTTTCGACGTCAGTCACCGTCCATACCCAGCTTCTAATTATTGAAAGATTCTTGCATTTTATGGAAATCCATTTACTCTTTGTAAATTTGAGGTTTTGTACGGTATCTACCATAAGATCATGGTTCATTACAAAACACTTATGGCGGGTTGTGCGGACCTGACGAGAATGTGGCTACTTTAATGATGAGGATTTGAGATATTATGTCACGATTGATAGTAGGTTTTGGACTTATTTGGAGGGTAATAGAAAGTTAATGGATCACCGGCCGCGGTGGCTCCACTCGATAAGACTTTACTGATCCTCAACAAAGAGGTGAATGGTTCAAAACCCGGGGAGGCACTAGGTGTATTAAGTGTGACTCAAGGGTGGTGGGTCCTCCTACTTAAGTGTCACCCGGGTTTACGGCGAGGTTGTCGGCTGCAAGCCGATTCCTCCCGCACTAAAAAAAAAAAAAAAGTTAATGGGATGGATTTGAGAAGACGTGGGCCTAAATTCGTCCCGCTTTGATCCCTAAATAATAATAAAGGAGCACGCCAAGTCATATCTTTTTTCATATAAAGGAGGATTTATTTTCTATGTTGTCAGTATTCGCTCTTGGAATTAAAGGATGTCCGAGGCCAAACCTATCGCCAACCGTGATTTGAAATTAAAGAAGTCCTTGTATTACTTACAAACATAAATATATAAATAAATAAATAATTTCATTGTGCACTTCAATATTTAAACATAAATTATTATCAATAGGTAACCTTTTTTAATTTAACTAATTATTTCAAATAATATTAACAATCATTTTTAGAAAAATAGTTTTTAAATCATTCATTTTTTTACAGAAAAAACCAATTGAGCAACTAAATTAATATCTCTCTTTCAGTTTGTGAATGAATGACTCGCACTCTAACACTTCACTTAGCGAGTCATTCTGTGTAGACTAGTCTCTGCAAATCTAGCCATGTTCATCTAGCAACTATCTTCAAGCTCAAGTACTATGACTGGGTTTGGGAACTTTCCCAAGGGCCTTCGGGGGCTAAAGACTTTTGGGCCAAAGAAAGAGTGTTTGGGAAGATTTTTTTTACTTGCCTTTGGGGAAGGCTTGCCTTCCCAAGGCTGAAAGCCCAAGGCCGGTTGGGGGCTGCCTTGGGCATTCAGCCTAAGGCTGATGAAGAGTTAAGACAAAAAAGTTTCTTTTATAAATGTCCTCGTTAACATTTTATTTTTCCGGTTTTGTCCTCGTAACTATTCACCTTCTTCTTCGTTGAGGTTGGCCGGCGAAGTTGTGCCGAGCTGTGAAAGGCCGGCGACAAGTTGGACAGAGGCGGCAAGAGGCCGGTGTGTCACGGCAACCATTGGCGGCCAATCGCGTAACCTTGGCGACCCCTGCGAGTCGCGTCGCCGCGACCGCTGCAACCCCCGATAACCACCCACAGTTGGGTCGTAGCAAGGTCGCACGATTGCTGCAACTTCAGCGACGCTGCGACCCTCGGCAAAGATTTGGGTCACCGGAGGTCTCCGCGACCCACATCTGGGCCGCGACCTTCGGCGACCCAAATCGCGCGTAGATCTGGGTCCCTGGAGGTCGCCACGACCCAGATCTGGGCCGCGCGACCTCCGACGACCCAAATCGAGCGATCGGGATCGCGGGATTTGGTCGCAACGATCTGGTTGCGGCGACCCTCGTCGACCGCCTGCCTCTCACCGAACCGCCTACCCCACACCGAACCCTCGCCGGACCGCCTGCCCCTCACCGGTAGTAACCAATCAATTTTCGTTTTTTTTTTTTTTCCTTTTCTTTAATGACAAAAGTCTTTTGCACCAAGTTAATTCGTTCAAACACTAATTTGCTCAAACCACCCACCTGGATAAGGCTCACTTGATCCTCAACGAAAAGGTGAAGGGTTCAAACCCCGGGGAGGCGCTAGGTGTATTAAGTGTGACTCGGGGGTGGTGGGTCCTCCGCTTAAGTGTCACAGGGGTTTACGGCGCGTCCGCGGCCGCAAGCCGGAGTTCCTCCAATACCAAAAAAAAAAAAAAAAAAAAAAGTCTTTTGCATAGTTAATTTGTCCAAACACTATTTTGCTCAAATATACTTTATAATGGACTTTTATAAATACGATTTACAAAACACAATTTCCATTTCCAAAAATCCATTTAGCTCAAAGGTATTTACATTTTCTCAAGGACTTTCTCCAAAAATCTTTCCAAACGCACCTTATGTCACCAAGACCAAACGTTGAGCAACACGGAATGAATCCTAATGCACTCGGAAAACAATCAATACACACTACACTTGGTAAGTCATTCTGTGCAGACCAACCTCCGCAAACTAGCATGCTAATCTAGCAACAATCTTCAAGCGCAAGTACTTTGTTATGTAAGATCAAACGTTGAGCAACATGGAATGAATCCTAATGCACTAGGAAAACAATCAATACACGCTACGCAAGCTAATGCTCACACAAGCATCATGATACCCGAAACCGAAAATACATGAGTCGAAGACATCAAACTCCATCGTCCTCGCAAATCATCCGAATCGCATTTCACGCCGCTCGACTTGGTAGCTTAACGAGCCTTCCAGTATCTGCTGTTTAAATGCTTTGTCAATGTGATTCGAATCCTTTCAAGATCCTGAAAGTGCAGCTTCAAAAATGGCGTCGACCAAATGGGCTTGCGTTGCTGCAATCTCGCTCCTACTGAGCCTAGGATCGAGCGCTGCTCACAGATCACTCCTTATGAGCAGCGCCAACTGGCAAGAGGCCGGCGAGCCAACGGATCTGGACTTACGCGGAGGAATTGCTGGAACCCTGGGGTCATCAAGTGAGGGTGGCACCATGGCCAGCTCCGACATGGGCGGTTTTGGCCAGGACATGCCTGGTGAGGCCAGGCCTGACCACCGCGATCTGAGCATGGCTAGTGGATGGGATATGGATCCGGATGGCGAAGGCCATGACGACTGGCCCGCTAACGCGCACGATAATCCTGGGGTGTCCAAGGAACCTGCACCCATTCCGAGGTTTCCTGATGACCCGTACGACCCGCCATTAAGCCAGTGGCAGGATCAGTTCATGTATTGCAGTCCAATGTCCTGTCAAGGGAGGAAAGATAACTATGGCCCCGGTGCCGGGGGGGACTGCATGGGATTTAGTATGATGATTGAGTACCCGTCGCCACCACATTCAAGAGTCAGCAGAAACCCGGTACACTCGCCAAACAGAGCTAAACCTGATGGCCATACCATTTCTTTCACTGAACCTCTTGCTTTTCCTCCAGAATCTCACGCCGCCGGAATGCCAGAGGCAACTTGGGAAGAACCAATGATGCCTGGTCACTGAGTGATCGATGAATGCAATAGTTTGTAAGGTATACAGCATTAGTCCTGCATAATTTCGCCACAATAAAGACACAAAGAAATGTGTCTCCAGGAACTCTGCTTTCAACTATGGGGTTAATGAAAATGCACGTAATTATATTATATAAGCCGGATTCGATGAGTGCACCGTATACGGCTCGGCTTTCCCACGTACTTGCATGGTGGTTTCACTCGTCGTGTACCAGTCCTGCTCAAGCCGGACATTTTCACCTCGTTTTGCCCTCTCAAATTTCACTCAGTTTCTACAAAAGCAGAGAATACTCGCTAGCTCTCACCATACACTTCCTCTCGACCATCCTGTCATGCCATCTGCAGAATTACAAGTCCATAAATTGAACGTGCCGGAATCCAATGAATGCGGTTGAATAATCCTGATGATGTATTCACTAATCTTAAGCACAAACTGAAAAATCTGCAGCCCTCCTCAAGTATTCGGAAGAGGAGAAATTACAAGCCCTTTGAAATGTGCAGCCTAAAGTATTCAAATATACAAGAGCAATTGAAACAACAAACAGAAACAAAAAAAATCTCAAGTCTCCTCGACATATCTCTGGGGAGAAAAAAAAAAGGTCTTTCTTGCTTGACATGTTAACTGCCATAAAAGGAAAGGCCGTATGGTTGGGACAACTTTGCAATTTGCGCTTGATCTCAAATACACAGATAATCTGATCCCAATTATCATCATAGAAACATGATATGAATACATATACATACACATATTCCCTCTCAGTGCATGCTGTTAACAAATCGCACTTCAAGTGGAGAAAGAAATATTCAGGCCGCAACAAAATTGTTCATGGAAGGCCAGAAAATCTGCTCATGGATGAATAGCAACCCATATCACCAAAAAACTAAAGTATGGGCGAGGTAAACCAACCTAGAAATCTTCAGTTAATATATGCAACTGTACATCCATAATTCAGTGGACTTTCCTGTTCATACTTGGCAACTCGGGGATGATTCTTCAATATCTCAAGGACCCGTTCCTTAACAGCTCCAGTACCCATACCATGAATGATGAAGATGACAGAGTATGAACCTCTAGAAGAAATGGCCATGTCAAGTTCAAGAGCAGCTTCTTCGACTCGCATTCCTCGAAGATCCACAGTGTTCTTTGATGTCTGCAATAATGGTCCATACAAAGAGCCTTCATCTTTGTTTCCCTCGACTTGATTCTGGAGCTCTTCATTGTTACTCTTTGACTAAGAGGAAACAAAAACATCGAGTTAGCATCTTACTTCATGCACAGAGAAGATAACAAATACTTAAAAGGCCAGCTTTGCTATTTGACAATAATCCAAGAGGAAGAAAGGACTCATGCCGCAAGAACATTCCAAATTATGAAATTCTGACAATCAAACAAGGGACAAACTGAAACATGTCCATCCTTCAAATACACAAGTAAGATCTAATGTAGGACACATTTTTGGCAACCTAACAACTATATGCATCCATCAATCGGAGAGAAGAATTGAAATACACCACACAATCATCCCAGTAAAGGATCATAGAAAATTTTTCTGCAAGTTCCATTTAAGAAATAGTATTTTACAACCGACGAGGAATTGATGGCATGACAAGTCATCTTAGTGAGGCAAAGTGAAAAGAGGGAAAAGACAGATGTTACAATATATGTTCAACAATTGAAACGGCTAAAGCCTGCAATTCTGAAAACTAAGGACAGAAGAATGGACCAGACTTGTAATAAATACAGATTAGTTGGAACTTGGAATGACTCCCGTCATAACGGACAGCAAGTCCAAGAAGAGCCTAATAAGTTTGAAAGTCTGGACTTCATTGCGGAGTTCAACTATGCACTAGTGAATCCATTCAACTGCCTAGCCCTTGAAATGGATTTCACTTTCTCAGGGATCAGTGATATAAGCATCTTACCTGTCTGCTGCTTATAATGCATTTGCTATGTAAAAAACAAAGATAGAGAAATTGAATAAGCATAAAAGGCAAGATGATAGTATTCAGATAGTGGTCACAAACCTTCCTCCTTAACTGTGGGATGGAACTGGAAGCTCGACTCCTCCTACTATTGGCAACAGCTCTAACATCATTCTTGTTTACCCGGACTCTTACTTTACCGAATTGGACAAGGACAGCGTCATCATCCCCAGTTTCTTCAACAACAGTAGCTAATTTATTACCCAGTCCCTTGACGTGGACCTGCTCCCCATACTGTGGCACAAACAAAGCATCATCCGATCTATCAGGAAAATCTAGTTCGCCAGGTTGATGAGCTTCTAAGATAGATGCAATCGAGGATTCACATTTCCTGACAAGTGAATTAAGCTGATCAGGACTGGCATCTTCAAGGTTATTTTCAAACTCTTCAACCACTGCTTGTATTTGCATTTCTGTTGCCTTTCGTTCTTCTTGGGCATGATGCATTTCCTTTGCCATAAGAGCTTTCAGACGGTTATCAATGTCTTCTGCCTCATGCAGGATCTTCATTTAACCATATAGAGCAAATAAGAAGAGGGAAGAAAACATAACAGATTTTTGCACAAGTAGAAGGATTGGTGTATGAGTAAGTGACTATTGTAATAATACAAACCATAACAAAGCACTCTATTCCCATGAAGAAATCTATTTTGCCATAAGCCAAAGACAAATGTCGAGATGCCAACTTCCCATCTGAACCAGCAGCATACAACACAATTCTCAAGTTTCTCCATAATTAATAAGGAAGTAAAACTTGCAGGTAAGCTTTCAATAATCAATCTTTCAATTCCTCTCATGGCTTTGAAGTGGCTATCAGAGATTTCAACTCATAAAGCATATCCTAGTGCCTAACAGATGAAGACTTCCACTAACTATAATCTCAAACAGTGAATGCAATGCACTTGATCTGATTCAAACACTCAACAATTAAGACACAGCTTACTTAGAGCTAATACTTAATATTTTAAGTCCGTGCAAGGTAAGTTAAGAAGTATTATAAAGTGTATGACTGTCAAATGCAATGACCCACCGGCAATTAAGAAAACACACTCACATATCACAGGCATATCTAAAACTTGATCAAATTCGCAAAAGTTGTGCACCAATTGGAACTACAAGTAGTAGGAAAAAAAATCATATAACCCTGATTTTGAGAAATCTATTGACTTGACTTGCAATAAATCTGTTAGGAACTCTATAGCCAAGAAAAACACGATGTTATTAAGTGATTGTGAGATTCAACCTTGACCCAAGCCAATGATGCAACTGCAGCTGCATTATTTATAGCACAAGACACGTAATTGAATACAAATGCCATGAGGAATAAAAAAGCATATTAATGAATTAATTCAATGCTAGCATCAGCAAACTGACTTAATTCACTAATTTCAAGAAAACTACTTTGATCACATGCAGCAACAAACTATACGGCAAACATAATAAGTTTGAACAAGATTGCATTATGGTGGCACATTCAAAATACTACCTCCTGATAAAGATTCATGACCTCAACATGAAGAGATGCAGCCTTCTCAGCTTGGGCTTTCAAACGGTCTCTTTCCTCCAGCAAAGATTGATATAGCAAACCTTTCCGCTCTTGCTGCCTTTCTGGTCTTAACCTCTCCACCCATTGTTTCGCTCTTTCAATTATCTCCCCATCGAATCCAATTGATTTTGCAATATTCAATGCATTTGAATCACCAGTACTCCCCCAGAGAATCCGATAAGTAGGTTCCAAGGTTTGCAATGAGAATTCCATAGCTGCATTCTCAAACTGCGCATCCTTTTTCTTCAGAAGGGTTAAATCCGCATAATGAGTAGTAACAACAGCTAAATGAATACGATTCTTGAGACATTGCAAGATGCTGGCAGAAAGTACCACACCTTCTGAGGGGTCAGTTCCACTACCAATCTCATCAATGAGGACAAGTGATTCTGCTGAGGCAACATCTAAGATTTTGCATATCCGAGATATGTGCCCGCTAAAGGTTGAAAGATTTTGTTCCAAGGACTTCAAGGAAAAACTGGAGTAAGAACAAAAAATTAACAAAACTGAAACCATCCAAATTGTTCATCAGCCATAAACAACAGAAAGACTACCTGATGGTCTCCAATATCTGCGAGAATCAGATCGAACCATGGAATTCTCGGGGAACCCTTAGCAGGCAAATACATGCCAGCCTTGGACATCAGAGCTGCTAGGCCCAAAGTTTTCATGGAAGCAGTTTTGCCTCCTGTATTAGGCCCAGAGATCACAACTACTTTGGTTCCTCGCTCAATTTTCATGTCTACAGGCACAGGAAAATCAGAACTGACTCCTGAGTTATCTCTAGATGATAGCCCCCTCCTACTGTTATTTACATTAGCAAAGTCCATGGAATTGGATGCAGCTACATCAGTGGGATGCCCAAGTGATGGCTCAAGAAGCAATGGATGTCGAATATTTTCAATATCAACTAGTCTAGCAGCTTCAGCATCACATGAGCCATCAGAATGATCTGAACTTAAAGTTGGACAGACTCCATCGATCCACCGGGCATAAGAAGCTCTAGCAAATGCCAGATCTATTTCAAGAACCCTATCCAATATGTGCTTTATCTGTATCCCTGCATCTGCTATTTCAGAAGTAAGCAGGCTTAAAATTGCTATCTCTTCCTCCCTTTCAGCATTTGACAGCCTCACTTCCATGTTGTTCAACTCAACTGCCTCTTTAGGTTCCATAAAGTATGTGGCACCAGAACTGCTAACACTAAGAACGACTCCGTCTGAAAGTAAATATCTATGTGAGGCCCTAATACCAACACACAGCCTGGAACGGCGTGTGGTAATTAGAGGCTTGTCAATGCCCCCAGCACGAAAAACATGAGCAGACACTTCTTTCAAAAATGAATCCAACTTTTCCATGTTGCTCTTTCTTTCAGATCTGATGATCTCTAGATCTTCACTAGCTCTATCAAGGATTATTGAGAGATTGCAATCTATGCAATATTCTATCTTCCGTTGTAGGTCTGTGCAGAAATCACAGTCATAGAGAATTTTGAGAAGTGGAGCATACCTGTTGAATCCCACAACAAAGAAAGAGTCAAGCCATTCGAATCTCATGAGAAAGATTAAGTCAAGAGATTCTCCCTCTTTTCTAAATAGATAAAAGGAGATGTAACTCTCCTTTCACCACAACAACTCTAATAAAATAATTTCGAGGTCGATTTAGAATAATGCAAATCAATGAACTATCTAAATGTAGCATACATTCAAAAGACCATCAAGCTTCCAGCAATCATAGAAATATGAGAAAAGAAGATTATGATAGTCTTATGCTTCTCCCCGTGTTAAAAAAGAACACGTCAAGACCTCTTTGGATTCACCAAACAAAATTTTTCTATACAAGTCACTATAAGAAGAACCATGCACCAAATAATGATGTGCCTAGTTTACTATTACATATGACTTGTTAATTTAAAACATTGAAAAGGGGTACAAATGAATGACTGACACCATCAAAATCTCACTACAATGCAAGAAATAGTAAATATTGATGTTTTACATTAAGCACACGCTACATCAACACTAAATCACTAGTAATCATTAGAAAACTACAATCCATTTTCTGTTTCTCTCTTTCCAATGAAACAACAGAAGGATCCTGCTACATTTTAGAAATTCTTAACACCTATAACTCCCATATTTATTCAAACATTCATCAGTTGATTAAAACCAAAATCTATATATAAAATCTTGGGAAAAAAAAAAAAAAAACAATTGATCCAAACTGATCTACATGTCAGATTAGTGACCAATAAAACCAAAAAAGAAGACAATGAGAAAATGACTCTTTGACTGACCATAGCATCCCATGTGTGAAATGCTTGCTATCTACAGTCTACAGCAATTAGAAGCAAAGGAAATCATGAAAATTTTGCCGAGGATAAGAAGTTCCAAACATGTTGTATGTACCTTCTAACAGATCACAGTGAGAATAGTAGTGACAGAGGGAAGGAGGACAAAGGGGACACATGCAGCAACCCCACCCCCAAAAACACACACACACACACACACACAAAAGAACAAATTTCGACAAAAACCCCAAATGCCCAAAACACACGTATAGCATCTCATATCATCCTGTTATTGTCCTTGTTAGTTTGTGACATCATTAGAGATAATTCTAGTTTCAACAAATGTAATCGCTGATTTCTTTGAAGGCCAACTTGCCAAAGAGAATCAAATCATGTCCAAGCCAGTGTGCTACTTCCCTTATAAAAAGATTCTTGTTAATAAGTCGGCTAAGTGCACTATAAGTAAGAATGCATATGAACGCCTTTAGAATTTTCAAAAAGAATGGATTTCATGAAAGCTACTCAACTCAAATAGAACCATTTACATTTCCAAGCATATTAATAGCATTATCAAGTGTGCTAAGGGCACAAAATAACCATGATATTCATGATATGTTCATTATGGCCAACCATTTGTTATCTGCAGTGATTGTTCTTGTAGCACAATGTACATTTACATTTTGGAAAAGCTACTTAATTCAAGCAGAACCATTTACGTTTCCACAGCATAATCAGCATTAATAAGTGTGCTACAGGCACTATGTATTCATATTGTTTAGATTATGATCAAATTTGTATTATCTATAGTAGCTGTCCTTGCAGTCACAATGCACACTTTTTCTTCTATATCATGACAAGATTTTTGAGGAAGAGCTTGTTTTTATAAAAACGAGAGAGAGAGAGTTTTCTAAGCAGTGTCCACTGTAGGCATCTCTCTAACACAAAACCCAAGACACAAAAGAAAGGAACAGTGAGGAAAGACGGAGGCTACTCTCAATCAATGCTGGTTCCACCACTATGAGAGTAAATTCTAGCGACACAAGTTATGGCATCCCAGAGTCAACTTGTAATTGGCATTTTCCTTAACAGAATTTCTTAAGCATCAATAGTAACCGGTAAAAGTCGAATGCAACAGGCTCCTCACGTTGCCCGTCTAACCATTCCCATATTCACACAGCACAAGAAATGGCATTTTGCTATCAAATCCTTTTATCCAAAATTAGAGCATCATCAAACTCGGTGCTTCCTAATACATATAACCACATCGCAAATGCATAATCTCACTGAAAAGGAGTGTAATTATCTATAAAATCTTGGCTGCAATCAAGCCAAGTCCAGTCAACACGATAACGCTTGAACTACTAGAAGCCAAGTGCTTCGAAGCTTAAACTCATCTAGGCTAACACTGAAGTGGCTCAACTACACTACGCCGAGCACAAGAAGAAACTTACTCACCTCCCAGAAGAATCACGGCCGCCCCCCGCCGCCGTCGCCTCGAGCTCCTCCCCCACCTTCCTCGCGGCGCTCAGCATCCTCCGCACCGCGCACATCTCCCCTATCGTGAGCAGCTCCCCCTTCCTCGCCGACTCCACGACCGCCGACACGTCCTCAATCCCGGACAAGTCCCACCGGCGCGACTCCGCCGCGAGGACCGCCGCCGCCGTCTGGTCCAGGAGCCTCCGGCTCGCCGCCGGGGTCTCTCCGATCGGGACTTCGGCGTCCCGCGCGGCGGCGAGTCCCATGGAGGTGGAGGCGAAGGGGGAGAGCTGCCTGCAGACGGAGCTCCATTCCAGGGTCTTCAGCGTCTCGGACTGGAGCGCTTGAGCGAGGGAAGGGCGGCGAGGGTGGTGCGAATCGTCGGAGGAGGAGGCGGCGACGGCGGGCCGTCCCGGGGAGGAGCACGGCGGGAAGGGGAGGCTCGGCGGTTTTCCGACGGGGCAGAGGAAGCGGGCGGTGGTGAGTTCCATTTACGGTGGTCGAATGCGGTCGTCTTGTGAACTTTTTATCCAATTGGACGAGGTGCGGCTCGCCACGTGGCATTTGTGAACCGGACCGGCCCGTGTTGGATTATTTGGATCGGACTGAGGTCGGCCTAGTCTTTTCTTTTTTTTTTTCAAAGTGAAAACGCTTTGATTGATACTAAGCAGGTGGAATACAAGTAGTAGAAAAATCAACACAGAAGATAAGAAAGAGTTTGTGTGGGGGGATTAGTAACCCAATTACCCGGCAAGGAACCGGAATTGTGTGATTTAGCGATCGAGTCCGCGGCTCGGTTGGACTCACGCGGTTCAAATTGCAAGAAGACATCCTTCATTTGGCCTAGTAGCTGTCGGCAGTCAAGGACAAAGGGCCGCGAGGCCCATGGAATTTATGTGCAGCCCGGAATAGACTGAATAGAGGGGAAGCAGTCGCTTGATACGTAGAAAGCAGCTTCAATTCGTGCGGTTGAAAATGGTTCTGACAGATCAATTCTCTTCTCCTTCAACCACTCGAGCGAACGCCGGATAGCTAGGGTTTCGGCCATGTGAGCCGATTGAGCTCGGATTTTCTGCACAAAACCAGCGGTACACACCCCATCAACTCCTCTACAAATTCCAGCTATGGATCCCTCTGATCTGCTCTCCTGCCATGAACAGTCCACATTAATCTTCCACGTGCCCGGATCTGGAGGTACCCATGAGTATCGTTCTAAGGTAATCGCTGTCTTTTGTGGTTGCCACTTCTCGAATAGTTGCTGAGCTAGGCAAGCTTCACTGATTATCTTGTTTTGCTCTATTTTCCGGCCTTGAAAGATCAGGCCGTTTCGTGCTTTCCATATGTACCACAGAGTGGTCGCGAAGGTCGCCTTTTGACTTGCTGAGTTGCCGGAGAAGAGGTAGTTGCATACCCACTAATCTATTCTTGTAACCGATGCCAGGGAGGTGCTGATTTGATCACTGAAGTTCAGCCATATTGCGTTTGTCCACTGGCATAGGATAAATAGGTGCTCAGAGGACTCCGGATGCTCGCGACAGAAAGGGCAAGTAGGCTCAGGTAAGATTTTCCTCCGGCACAAGTTGAGTCTTGTAGGAAGGCCTTCGGTACATAAGCTCCACATGAAGTGCCTATTCTAGGATTAGTATGTAGATGTCATATTTCCTTCCATAGGCGTTTGGGGGCTTGAAAAGAAGATGATGCCTGATTTTCTGTGTTTGTTTTGGTTGCTGCTCGTAGTCTGTGGTACCCATGTTTGATTTTGTAGTTCCCCGAGTGATGCCCTATCCATATTAAGTAGTCAAGTCTGGTGTTTATGCTGAGTGTTGTTTGTTGGATCTCCTCTGAGATGTTACTATCAAAAAGCTCATTAATGAGATGATTTTTCCATGTACGTGAGTGTGGATCAATAATATCTGCAACTAGCTTCGGGTCATTTTGATTCGCCGGTCCTCCAATTTTGCCTAACATGAGCCAACGATCTTCTCTTAAGTTTATAGATTTGCCATCCCCAACCTCCCATTTCAAATCAGGTTCAAGAGCATCTCGGCCAAGTAGGAGGCTCTGCCATCCCCATGATGGTCTAGCGCCTTTAGTAGTAGTCCATAGGCTACCATTAGGGAAGTAGAGTCCTTTAAACATTCTGCTCCATAAGGCCTCTGGAGTTTGATGGAGTCTCCAGGCTTGTTTCCCCAGCATTGCCTTGTTAAGTTCCATTAAATCTCTAAATCCCAATCCACCTTGGTCCTTTCTCCGCTTTAAGACATCCCAACTCTTCTAGTGAATACCTCTCTGTACTGCATTCTTCCTCCACCAGAAATCTGAAATTTTCCTTTCAATCGCTCGACAAATGGATAGAGGTATTTTGAATATGTTCATGGCATATTGGGGAAGAGCCTGAACAACCATTTTTATTAGTACTTCTTTCCCCGCCTTTGAAATTAACTACTCCTTCCAACCCTCCAGTTTTCTGTCCACCCGTGCCATGATCCAATTGAACATCTGTTTTTTTGTCGGACCCCAATCGGATGGTATCCCCAAGTATTTTCCAGTTTTTCCTAAGATAGGAACCATCAATTCATATGCTATGTTGCTTTTTAAAACATGTGGACAGCTTTCCCCGAAGAACACCCCAGATTTGTTACGATTAACTAAATGGCCCGTAGCAAAGCAATAGCAATTCAGTAAGTTTGCAAGATTATGAGCTTCTCTAAGTGTTCCATCCAAAAATAAGATAGCATCATCCGCGAAAAATAAGTGGGAAAGAGTGGGGCAGTGAGGGTTTAGTTTGATACCTTTTAGGCTACCATCACTAATAGCATTTTGCACCATGTGGGAGAGGACATTGGCCAGAAGTATGAACAGATAAGGTGAGAGCGGATCGCCTTATCGTATACCTCTCGATGGAATAAAGGTTTCCCCTACTTCACCATTGATTAAGAGTCGAAATTGGGCTGAGGATATGCAAAATCTGATCAAGCTGCACCCATCTATCACTGAAACCCATCTTCTTCATGCAATCACATAGAAAATCTCACTCTACTCTATCGTATGCTTTCTGCATATCTAGTTTCAGCACAGCCTGGAATTTTCTTCGCCTTTTTCTAACTCGTAGCTGATGGATGACTTCTTGGACTATAAAAATGTTATCTTGTATCTGTCGATTGCTAACAAAAGCGCTTTGTTCAAGAGAAATAATAAGATGGAGCCAAGGTTTGAGTCGATTCGCCATGACTTTTGTGATAACTTTGTAGTTGAAATTACACAAGCTAATGGGCCTAGATTCTGATATGCTTTCAGGGTTTGCCACCTTGGGGATGAGTGTAATATGGGTTAAGTTTAGTTCTGGATCAAAGGTTCCTTCTCTGAAAAAAGAGTTTACAAGCTGGAATATGTCTTCATGAGTGATATGCCACTGACTTTGATAGAATAGGCCACTTAAACCATCTAGTCCTGGGGCTTTAGTTGCCCCCATCTGAAAAACAGCCCGCTGCACTTCTTCCTTTGTGATTGGTCTTATAAGCGCCTCATTCATTTCCTCGGTTACCATGCGTGGACATTGCTCTAGGACTAGCTGATAGTATCGATGCCCCACAAATTGGTATAGATTCTTGTAGTAGGTTGTGATGTATTGTTTGATAACTCGAGGCTTACGGCTCCACACATTCTCATCAAGTTTGAGCATGTTGATTTTATTTCTTTGTTGCCTCTGAATGGTTGTTGCATGGAAGAATTTCGAGTTCCGATCACCCCACTTCAGCCAATTAATTTTGGATATAATGTCCCAATACATTTCTTTTTGGCGCCATAACGTGCCAATTTTCTCAGTTAAATTATAGTATTCCTCTCCCATATTTGTCTAGTCTGCCCTGTTCATTATCTGGATGAGCTGGTTCCTGAGCTGATCAATCTGTTTTGATGCATTTTTAAAGGATCTCCTGCTCCAATTTCTCAAATCTTGAGTTACTTGCTTTGTTTTCCTTACTAGGTTTTGGTGCTGCCCATTTACTGCCTTCCAAGCCTGATCTACTACAGCTGCACACTCAGGATGATCTACCCAGTAAGGCTCAAATCTGAACAATTTTTGTCTTTTCTGTACAATTGAATTTAAACAAAGCATTAGAGGACCATGATCAGAACCTATTGCTGGATATACAAAAGCTTCTGCATTAGGAAATAGGAGCCTCCATTCTAGGTTGCAAAATGTTCGATCAAGCCTCTTCTTGACTAATTCCTCGCCTTCCCTGTTATTTGTCCACGTAAATGAACACCCCTTACTTTTAATGTCTATTAAAGAGCATGAATCAACAAACTCTCGAAATGCTGTCATTTGGAATCTTCCACTGATCTTCGACCCACCTTCTCCCAATGGTATAATACCTCATTGAAATCTCCTATACATAGCCAAGGTTGTGAGGTGTTTCCATTTCTTGCTCGAAGATAGTTCCAAAGAGAGACTCTTTCTTGGAAAATTGTTGACGCGTGCAGCAGCGAAATCTTCATTTTAATTCCATTTCCTGCATCTGTGCATGAAATTTCGATCATCTCTTGGCAGCTATACTCAATAGAGATTTGCACCGACTCATCCCATAAGAGTACTAGTCCTCCCGCAATGCTGATAGGGTTAATAGCAAACATAGAAGTAAATCTTAGTCTTTTTTTGATATTTTCCACCACCTGGTATTGATTCTTTGTTTCCATAAGAAAAACCAGATTAGGTCTCTCACGAGCCACTAAGGCTCATAGGTGCTGGACTATCAAGGGAGAGCCTAGACCTTGACAGTTCCAGCTTAACACTTTCATGGCTCCTTTGGTGGCTTGTTAGGGCTAGCCACCAAAGCCCCTACCAATTCACCTTCCCATACTTGAATGGGTGTATCCATAAGTTGGTCCAAATCCACTAGGGTTGTTAGTGAAACCCTCTTCTCATAGGGAGCAAACCGTTTCAATTTTTTGGATATTGGTTTTGTTGGACCGAGTTTCACTAACCCTTGAGTCGCTACACCCGCATCCTGTATTTGATATGTCTTTAGAAGATCTGAAGGTTGCTGTGTCCTTTTCCCTTTCTTTTGTGCAATAAGCTTTGCTGAATCTAGTTCTTCTGGTGTTGTTTGTGTCACAGGTTGATAAAGCACAAGAGCTTGACTCTCATCACAAGAACTTTTCCTGTTGGATTCATCACAAGAGGGGATAATAGGGGTTTCGGGAACCATTTCATCTTCTATTAAGGTAAAATCAATGTCGCCATAGAAGGTATTCCAGCAAGGACTAAGAGTTTTCACCTATGCCTTTAACCAAGAACCATAACGGCCTGGTTTGTCCTGAGGAAGTCCGGATTCTTCATAGGGATATGTCGGACAATAGTTAGCATAGTGGCCTATATAACCGCAGGAATAGCAAAAATGAGGGAGTCTCTCGTATTTAAAGTCAATCCACCAGTTGCGATCTCCCACGTGAATGATTGTTCCGGTTTTTAGGGGCTGCAGTAGATTCAGCCTCACTTTTGCTTTGCCTATCTTTCGAGAATCGTTGTTCCGAGCATCAATTCTAACTTCCTCTACCTCTCCCATTTTTCCAGCAATCATGCTAATATACTTCTCTGACATTGCAGCCCTTGGAAGCCCCATCAAATGCACCCAGAACGAGTAGGAGTTGAATTCATAACAATGCTCGGGAACGGTAGGGTCTCCTTCTTGTAAGATTAACAGATTACTGGCAAAAGACCAAGGGCCTGTTTGGAGTATTCTCTTCTTATCTACCTCAGATTTAAATATGAAAACAAAGAAACCATGTTCTATCACCTCACATCTGACTTCTTCTACCTTACTAGACTTTTTCATTGTAGCCCAGAAGGCTGGAAAGTTAGCATTTGGTTTCGAGAACAATTTTCCATATAATAGATGCTCATCGGCCTTTTGGTTTACCTCAGGGATATGATTATTCAACTCCGTAATATCATCCACAGCCCAGAGATCTCCCATACGTTTACAGAAGGTCAACACACGGAGTTGGTTTTCATGGCTGCCCTCCATTGCTTCAACTAGGGCTTTCTAGAGAAGAGGGTTTTCATTGACGATAAGATGGAGTTCCAAAGATGAACATATTTTGGTTTAGACAATGGTTTTATGGGGAATGAAGGGAGCTCCGTAGATTACATGATCATTGACTGATAGATCTGAGTTATGACAAGTTAGGGTTTGGGAAAGCAATTTGTTCATTCATTTTTGTTGTTTTTTGGGTTGAAAGGAGGAAATGATTGATCAATCCGGTGGGGAAAGGGTAGCAATATCCATTGCGAAGACAGATTCCAAGTCTGGAAAGAAAACAGATCTATCCCAGGAAGGAAAGAAGGAAACTCACCGTCGGCGAGAGAGGAGGCCACTATCGGGCAGAGAGGTCGGCCTAGTCTAGCTGAAGGGAAAATTATCCAAAATGTCTGAAATCCATTACACTTTTACGAATTTAATCTTAAATCTTTCAATTTTATTAATTGAATACTAAGAATTTTCACTTTTTGTCAATTCAATCCATCCGACTGATTTTAATTGAAAATCGCTAACGTGGACGTCTGGTACCATGTAGGATAGTCGACGGTAACGTGAACAACTTATAGTAATATTTTTTCTTCTTCTTCTTCTTTTTCTTTCTTCTTTCTTTTGTTGGTAGTTGGTCACTGGCCACAAACGATGGTCGACCCCCAACCATGCCCACAGGCGAGGGCTCCCCTCACTTGTAGTGGGTGAGGCCAGCTTGCCTAGTCATTACCTATGGCTGGTGGGAGGCCATCAATAGAAGGAAGATGACAAGTTAAGAAAAAGACAAAAATAAAAACTATTAAAAATTACTCACGTTAGCACCAGTCATGTCACATGATATTGCATGCATTTACGTTAGCAACTTTCCACTAAAATTGGATGGACAAACTTAACTAACAAAATGTGAAAATGTTTAGGACTTTTTATTTTCCCATCTAGCTAATCATACATTATGTGAATATAGAGTGTGATGATCATTTCTTGTCCAATGGAGAAAAAAACATTGTTTGATCTTAATTTACTTAGAGTGTATTTTGTTTTGCGAAAAATAGATGATTTTGATAACATTTTTCTAAAAGAGATTACTTATATTACTGACAAAAAATGCATGAACGAAATATGTTTTCATCGTTCATAAAGATTATTGGACGTAAATTGTTGTCAATATTTGAAAACATTATTAATCAATTAGTTTAAGTGATACAAGGAATTTATTTTTAAGAAAATATATCTTAATTATTTATTTTATCGCAAAACAAACAAAACCTTAGTAAAAAATTATTAAGTAAGTTTGTATAGGTGGTTATTACTCTCCTACCACTTATCTCTTTCAACGACACTCAAAAATGTTATTAAATCATGTACTTGTGAAAAAATGGATACATCATCCAATGTGGACATATGATATAGTGACACAACAAACAATTTTTGTATATAAATTAAAATAGTCTTCTTTAAGACTATTTATTTCGCGAAAAATGTGACAATTTTGGAAAAAAATTTTCATGAAATCATGGAAAATGACAATATTTTCCGATGTTTAGCTGAAATTTGAAAATAAATTAGAAAATATGTTTCATTGTTGGATAAAGAAAATCAAATGCTAAATAGACATACAATATTCAAGCGCTAGTGGCTTGTGCATGAGTAGCCAAAAAATCTAATATGAGTAGTAGGGTCTCGAGCTCTAATCCTCAACTTCTAGGCATGAGCATGGGCACTAGTCTTGGGTCCACGGACACCAAGCCCCAGAACTCAGTCTCCCATGCCTAGTTCCCCAACTACTCTTAAGTGTCTAAATTATTTTTACCTCCCCAAGCATCTCTAATTACTTATTTCTCAAATATTGTGTCCAAGAGATATCTTGTACCTCACAGCAACCTTCTTACTTCTTAGCAAGATTTCAAATCTCAAATAATTTTCTCTTTCCCTGAATATTTATACATATTGGTCATATTCTAGAAAGCATGAACACTCTTCGGGGATTTTCATGTCGTCAAATGTGTGTCAAACGTGTTGAACGCATGTCGCACACTTCAAGCACTCATCTGACATGCAATCAACATGTGATCAACAAGTATCAAAAATCCGACACGTGGCCAACACTTCAAAGACGCCTCAACATGCCATTCCGAAATGCACGAGTCAATTTTAAACATTTTCAATAAATCTATCAAAAATATACATACTTAAGTCATATACCCAGCCACCCCAAAATTAATATACCCGGCCCAAGCCCCAAAAATAAATCTGACGTGTGGATTGTTTTTTTTTTTTTTTTTTTGACTTATTGTTAAATGTTAAATTTAATTGTGGAATGTGGATTGCTTATTTTCTTTTTCTAAGTTTTATGAATTATTGGAATGCAATGTAATTGAATTTATCAAATCGAAATAATGAATGCTACTAACATATGGTGGATTAATTTTTTTAATGTAAATTTATTCTAAGCTCTTTTTTTATAATTCATTTATTTGTGGATTTTAATCAAATTAATTTGATTTAAATAATCATAAAAATGATTACTATATATATATGGGAAAAAGCCACAAAAAATCTTGAACTTTGCCCAAAGTGACACATTTACCTCAAATTTTTTTTTGTGACGTGAAAACCCTTGAACTTTGTCTAATCGTGACACATTTACCCCAAACTTTTTTTTTGTGACACAAAAAACCCTGAACTTTTATTATGTGACACATTTACCCCAAAATTATAGGGCATTTTGGTCTTTTCATTTTTTTTTCCTTCTCTCTTCCCTCCGCCCCCGGGATTTACGTGTCCCTAGCGGCGTCGAGCGAGGGTGTCCCTGTCGTCCTCACTCATCGCTGGCGAGGGCCGCCCTCGCCTGCGTGGAGCGAGGGTGTCCCTAGCGATACCCTCGCCAGATCAGGCGAGGGTGTCCCTACCCTCGTTAGATCTGGCGAGGGCCGCCCTCGCCTGCGTCGGGCGAGGGTGTCCCTGCCCTCACTAGATCGGGTGAGGGCCGCCCTCGCCGACGCCGGCGAGGGGGAAACCCTCGCCGGATGCCGGCTTCCCTCCACCATGGCCGATAGAGGGGAAGAAAAAAGAAGAAGGAAAAAAAACAGAATAAAAAGACAAAAATGCCCTTGATGGGGTAAATGTGTCATGGTTTGAAAAGTTTGGGGTTTTTCACTTCAAAAAAAAAAAGTTTTGGGTAAATGTGTCACTTTAGGCAAAGTTTGGGGTTTTTCGTGGCTTTTTCCCTATATATATATAGAATATACATTTAATATACAACACATCTCAATGTGTTGAAATTTTCTATTTTTTGACAAATGACAAATCAATATGTCATATGGCATATTGCATATCGCTGTCAATGTCGATGTTACTTAGAATTCTTTATCCTTTGAAGCATCCCTTAATAATAGCTTCTACAAGAATGGCTTTAGCGGCATCTTTGGCCTTTTCCTCTATCGAGTCATGGTTCGAGCAACTCCTACCACGTTGAGAATGCAACTCAGACGCTCCCCAATCGATGCCTATCCAACCAGGAAACAATGCTGCACCACTTAGATATCGACTTCTTTGGAGCGATGGCGACACACCCAATGTGGAATATCAAGAACAACAGATCACCTAATGATTCGGATGTCAATGCTCTCGCTTTGATATATAGTCTTGTGGCTAATGTTTCATTTTTATGAAGTGCATGAATCCGATGGAGGCGACAGCTCACGGCAAAGATATGGACTTGTGTAGTATAGTATAAACATCAATAGTACCCCGTGCAGCTCTTGGCTCAATTGATAGAGGACATCAAGCAATGTTGTGAAGGAAAAAGAGGTTGGCAAATTTTGAGCTCGAGCTGTAATCTTCGATATGAGAATTACCTTTTCTATCGAGAGCAGCTTCACCTCAATCGGTTCCAATTGTGACCTCGCCTTCATGTACAAATAAGGTCATTACTTAGAAAAGCATATGCAATGTAAAGCAAGCTAGTTCCTATGATTGGAAATGTATAAAGATGATTTGATGTGCAAGTAATAATTCATGGAATTAACCAATCTAGATGCTTAGAAAGTGTACAATTAGTCTTGTTTACATCATCATGGACATTCGTTTACTCTTATTGTGATTCACAGTTGCCACTGGCATGTGCTCAGTGTGCCACTGCCGTATTGTGTATCTTTATCATTATTTCCATTCCATTACTTACTAATTCATATAAAAATTTCAATTTCTTGTATGCACGTAACGCATCTGCACATTTGCTATTATATACAAAAGTAATGCATGAAGT
Source organism: Eucalyptus cladocalyx (assembly GCA_017140615.1). Taxonomy (NCBI): domain Eukaryota; kingdom Viridiplantae; phylum Streptophyta; class Magnoliopsida; order Myrtales; family Myrtaceae; genus Eucalyptus; species Eucalyptus cladocalyx. Next base: position 12,021,664 of record CM029519.1, read on the forward strand.
CATCTTTCAATTATTTGATAGCAAATTGAAGAAGCTTTTTTAGGATGTCATGTAGGACTAGTATACACAATTATATGCAATTGTAACTTGTAATGAGTAACTCGATTCAACTTAAAAATACACAATCTCGTGGTTAATGTTTCATATGATTGTACGTTGCATGAAGTTCATGAATCAGATGGAGGTGACGGCGCATAGCAAAGATATGGACTTGTGTAGTAAAAACATCGATAGTATCCAATGCTGCTCTTATTTAGCTCAGTTGATAGAGGATATCAAGCAGTGCTGTGAAGGAAAAAGGGGTGAGCAAATTTTGAGCTCGAGCTGTAATCTCCAATCTAGGGATTACTTTTTCTATCAACGGAAGGCGGTTCCATCTCAACTAGTTCCAAGTGTGACCCCACCTTCATGCGGAAATAGGAGTCACTACTTAGAAAAGCATATGCAATGTAAAGCAAGCTAGGTCCTATGACTGGAAAAGTATAAGATGATTTGATGTGATGATTCATGGAATTAACCAATCTCAATACTTAGAAAGTATACAATTAGTCTTGTTTACATGGTCATGGACATTTGTTTACTCTTACTATGCCTCACAGTTGCCACTATCCAGCAATTGGCGTGTGCCCGGCGTGTCGCCGCAGTATTGTGTATCTTTATCAATTATTTTATTCTATTATCTAATAATTCACATGTTTGGCAATGAAATGATTTTGTCTAAAAATTTCAATTTCTTGTATGCACACAACGCATGTGCACATTTGCTATTATATATATAAAAGTAATGCATAAAGTCATCTTTCAATTATTTGATAGCAAATTGAAGAAGTTTTTTTAGGGTGTAATGTAGGATAAGTATAGTATACACAAATTATGTGCAATTGTAACTTGTAAGGAGTTTACTCAATTCAAATTAAAGGCATTATTAAAAGACTATGGAGTTAAATGTCATAGTTCACTTTTCTATATTTCAATAGTAATTCTTTATTCAATTAAGGATAATGACAACGTAAGTACTTGAATTTTCATCCGTTTTATAATTAAATACATGAACTTTTTCTTCTATTGTGCCAAATATCTCGTTTTTTCAAATTTGCGTCATCTTGATACTTTCATTATATAAATTGTCATATTATGCGATTTTGCTCACATGACTCACTTAGTTAGCCAAAGTTAAGTCCAAATGATGGCGTAGCTCACATACTAAGCAAAAACTATGCCATTTCCATATAAGTATCGGTGTCGGTGATGAGGGAGAAGAGAGTGCTGATTCGAATGATCTAGGCCATCCAATATTTCTTTATCGACATGGCAACATTTCAAGAAACTACATCGGACGCCGCCAACGTGGACGGTTAATGGCTATTTGAACAGTGTTGTTGTCGAATTTGACGTTATCCTTCTCCGATTTTAGTGCATGACTCGCATTTATCCGCATCTAAAAAGTTGAGGTACTTAAATGAATAAAAGTGAGTTCAAGCACTCAATTATACAAGAGGCCAAAATTCATGTAATTGCGGTCACCGAGGCCTCCGTGATGGCTGACAAAAATGTGATTTCTTTGGGTACCACCAAGCTAATTTGCTGTTTTACCAGGCATTTTTCTTCGCAATGAATTTGAGCGTCCAACAAAGGCGATTTTAACATGAACGGAAAGCTTTATTTACTTTTGGACATATCCCCATTAGAGTGTGCAATGAGACCGAGTCCCTAGTCCATTTATGAGAATAGTCGACATTCTTATTGATGTCATTCTTGCATCCATTTAAATGTTCTCAAGCGATAAGAAAATTCACTAGATAAGCATGCGCTGAAATATTATTTTACATCGATTGAGAACAGGTTTTAAATACCATTGATATTCATGTAATCTCCCTCTATTTATAAGTTTAAGCTTTTAGATTAAACTTTTTGATATGATATCATAACCATTTACCCCTTACATGAAGATGCGTGGTAAAAAATTCCATGTGAATATGCATAACCAAAATTCCACATGCAATTGTAATCTGACTTGCACATGAAAGGAATGAGATGTTGAAATATTATTCTTTATCGATTAACAAAGGATTCTAAATGCTTTTTATATTCTTGTGATCTCCATTCGCCTATAAATTTAAGTATCTGGGTTGGGCTTTCTAATAGCATGCAGTAACAATTCTCCATATTTCGAATTTTATATGACAGAGAGCACATCCAAAGTCATTATCTATGCAGCCAGCTTATCAAAGCAATCTTCAGATAACAGAACATACACCGGCTGGTCAACCGATCAAAACCCAAAAACGGAATATGCAACTAAATTGCACCCAAACCTAGGTCAGGAACTCTACTTGGTCAGAGTATCACTGTCCTCCCAAAAGAAACCAATATGAAACTAGAAATCGAATGGTCAAGACAGGTAAGTATGCAAGATTGGCGGCTCCTACTGTCCTCTATTAAAAGAAACTGAAATCTGATAACTCATTAATCATAGCCAGCATGGGTAATACTGATACACAGAAAACTATGTGCGTTCGCACTTCGAACCTTATGAAATTATGTTACGATACCATGTTAAGAACCTCCAACACAAAAATTTATGGAACGGCTGATTATGGGAGACCAAACCTCCAATGATTATGGAAGCAAAATTCCAGTACCATGTTAGACAAAACCTTCTATTATATCAGAGCACAACCTGTTTTATTAATATGCCGTTTGCTGTAAAGCGGGACAATACTTGATCTTTGGGACAGCCTACTAGTATTCATTACTATTCATACCTAGATGGATTTGTACACTTGGTCCGCCTCTTAGCAATTGCAAATTGCTTCAATACATTTCACCATAATGGAAAAGGGGAATCCTTGCGACTATTGAGGCAGTAGCAATAGAATAAAATTCCTAAAAGCTGCAATAATACTTATAAAAGCACCTTTTTTTTCTGGGTTTGGCAAAAGGAAAATACTAATGTCATATTATGCAAGAGTACAATGTCTTAAGAAGATAAAAAAAAAAGCACAGATATATAATTATTGGAGTTTTTCAGAGCGGACAAGGGAATTGTCGAAGCATCATTTCCACAACTTCAATCTTGAAATCCTCTTCAAGAGCTGCTTTATTCAGTCCAAGCAACAGAAACTCCAGACAAAGACCACTCCCATTGATTTAACCCTTCCTAACAAGGTGGTTTAGGGTTCAAAAAGTTTTTGTTATGTATACACCATCATCCTTCCCCTCCCCCAAGACACCCACCTAAAGAGCCTCTATTATGAAAACTGGTGAATCTATGTTTTTTTCATATTCTGAATTATTCATCTGGGAATGTTGCTCTACTATGAGAAGTCATAGCTGCAGTCGCTTCTAAAATCTACTATGAGAATCATTCCTAAAAGAAATTGCTAGTAATGAAACAAAACATATCTGTCAGGCTACTTTTCCTCATCAAGAAATTCATGAGATGGCAACCCATAGAACAATTTCAACATTTCAAAATGCCATCCTGACGGCAGACATGAATTGCGAACTCTCTTTCAGGATTTTATCCTCACCCACCCCCCCCCCCCCCCCCCCCCCAAAAAAAAAAAAAAAAAAAAAGCAAATATCAAAAGAGAGAGTGAAAAGAAAGAGCTACTATTTCTATTATACTATTGTTTCAAGAGGTGGAGCCAAGATGCTTAGAAGTACAAATTCACCTTTCCAAACCCCTCCCCCACAACCCACCACACAAATAAGGAAAAAGACATTGGCTTTTAACTAATAAAACATTGAGGAAGTTGTTGATAAATCATCGAAGGGGAGGGAAGGACAGCTCAAGACCAACAGCCCAGCTGATATCTGCCTTAGTTGAAAAACAGTAACAAAAAAAGGCCATGCGTCCTGCAATTGCAGGTTTAAAGGGTTACCAATCACGGTAGCATTTCAAGCACATAGCATGGTGAACAAATGCAACAAAAACTCTTTTTCCAGCCAAAATTCTTGAACACAAGATTATGCAGCCGCAGTGGCAACAGTGCCTTTAGACTTTAAACAAAAGAGATCCAAAACATCTGAATGGTTACGTATGTGTCTTGGGCACTTAGAAAGAAGCTCTTGTACTTCATTATGCCTCCTAGCCTTGAAGAAGGCTTCAAACGTTTTAAGAAACACAGATGTAGATGGGAATTTTTTCGAGGTCATTGCCTTTAGAAAAGCAAGAGCATCATCTTTGGTTCCTTTCTTGGATATGTGCTGAATAAAAGGATCAAGGAGAGGTGGGTATCCATGTTCCTTCATCAAACTCAAAAGTCTCAATGCATCTTAAAATCCTCCTCGAGCCAGCAATTTCTTTATCAAAAGTTTGTAGGTCGTATGCCAAGGCTTCAATCCATTGTTGGATGCACAATCATTCAAAATTCGGCAAGCATCAAATGCTCTGTTCTTTTCGCAATATGCATTAACCAGTGAATCAAGAGCACAGCTAGCAGAAGAACCTGCTTCCTTCTCAACCATCTCATGGAAATAATCAGAAGCCTTTTCAAGATCTCCCGAAACACAATGCCCTTCTATTAGCGATGTAGAGGTCCTGAAATCAGAAGTAACACCAGACAATTCTAGTGTATCCATGAATTCAATTGCCTCATCCTTTTTACCAGTACTACTAAGCTCGAATGCAATTTTGCTTCGGAGATTGCAACCAGGTAAGAACCCGTGCTCCTGCATTACTTTCAAAACCTTGTCGAACTCCCCCAATCTTCCGACACTGGCTAAAGACTTCAAAACCGTATAAAGCATGGAGTCTGTCAGCACATTCCCTTTCTCTGTATAAACCTTTACAACTCTAGAAAAAAGACCCATATCAAAGTCCTTGCTAACAGCTATTTTTTTCAATAGGAATGTACTTTCCGGCGCTGAAGGCCTGTTGGCACCACCCATTGCAAACTCATATAAATAGACCGTGTCCTTCATCATCTTTCTCTTACAAAACCGACCCAATACCTTGACATAAGTCTCTACTTCCATTTCATAGCCAGCAACCTTCATTTCATCAACCAGCTTCCAAAATCTATCGATACAATCATCTCTCCCCAAGACAACTGCCATGGCATTATATGTCTGCTCATTATGCTTAAATAAACAACTTTCTTCAACCCACCGGAATAATATCAATGCTTTCATGGGCTCGGTAGCAAGATTTTCCAGCACCATCTTAACCACATCACCCGAGAACTCGACATCTAACTCCCGCAATTTCTTCTCGACATCTTCACTCCAAACCAAATTCTTCACTACCCTACAAATCCTGGAGGAATTCTTCTCAACAGAGCTATTAACCGATCCAGAAGCGAAAACGCCTTTCAGCTTCTCCGCATCACTCTGTCTCCCCGCTTTCTCAAACGTCTCCAACACTTCATCTCTGACGCGTCCCGACACGCCATAACCCCGTTTCTTCATAGTCTCAAACAAACCCCAGAATTCAGAGACGAAGCCATTCACACCCAAGATACCCAGCATCAAATTATACGACTTCGCGCTCAATCTCTCACCGTGCCTCTCCGAAACCCAATCGAAAAACTTACCCGCGGCGCGAGGCCTGGCAGAGAGACTCTCCAAGACCTTCAGAACCAAGTCGTGGCTCACGGCGACATAGCTCAACTCCAGCTCCTCCGCCGCATCCTCGGAGTCCTCGAATTTGGCGAAGGCACCGGCGACAGCCGCGTGATCCAAGTCCCTCATGTGACATCCAGATTTTCGGGTTCTAATTTCGACTGGATAAATAGGGATTTTCGTTCAATGAAGCGGGGGATTGTGAAATTGGGACGCAAGTAGGCTACATTGGTAAGGAAAAATACCAATTGGAACGATGAAATATTGAATGAAATTAATGGGGTCAATTTGATTCAATTCAAGAGGAATTAGGGCTCAATTGGAAGGGAAACTTGGCAAAATTCGTATGCCACTCTACCCCACACTTTAGCCTACCTAAGTGCTTCTAGAAGGGGTAGTTTTGGGCTAGAAATGTGGGTGGATGACAGCCATGGTGGCCCACGTATGGCTGACCTAAGAGAGAGAGAGAGAGAGAGAGTGAGAGAAGAAAGGAAAATTGAATTTCTCTTTCTCCCTCTCCCCTCCGTCGACCGAACGCATCCCCCATCTCCTTCCTTTTCTTCAAACCTCCATGGGAGCTGAAGACCAGCAGAGAAAGAGCTGCTGTCGCCGCTCTCCGCCGCCGTCGTCGCCGCCGAAGCCGGAGCCGCCGCCGCCGCTCCACGGCCGTCCGCGCACCCTCCGCCCCTGTCTCTCTTCCTCCTCTTGCTGGTGCGAACCGAAGACAGCAGAAAGTGAAGCGGCGTCCGGCGTCGCCGGAAGGAGCCGCGACCCGGGCCACGCGGACGCGCCGCACCGGAGGCGCGACCGCCGCCCGCGCGACGCCAGCACGCTCCACCGCCTCACGATCGCGTCCTCGCCGCCCGAAGACGGCCGTCCAGCCCCTGTTTCGCCTCGGTTGGTTCCGTTCGGCCACCTACGGCCGCCGGCCGACCACCTCGGCCACCGTCAACCCCGCCGGAGCTCCGCCTCGCCCTCGGCCGCCCTTGGCTGCCTCAATCGGCCCCCGAAACCGCCTGTTCCAGCGGCTATCAGAGAGTGCAGGAAAATGGGTATCGCAGAGGGTTTTGGCCCGTTTTGGCCGTTTTTCCGAGCCGGATGCTCGGCCCGCTTTGGGGAAGGTCGACCCTCGCGTCGAGCCCGTCGTTTTGGAGTGAGTTTTACTCACTAATGCCTCCTTAGTGTGCTAATTACACTTAAAGGTTGATTAGCGTTAATTAAATGTAATTAGGTTGTTAGATTAGAATGGATTAGTGCTTATTAGTTAATTGCTTTGCATATTAGTTGTGTGGTTAGAGTAATTAGATAGAGAATTGCATGTAGTATTTATTGGATGCTTCTTGGGATTTTTCCGTCCCTTATCGGGTGTTAATTAAGCGATTCGGGCCTAAGTGGTATTTTTGGGGAATTAAATATTAATTTTCGAAATTAATTATTTAATTATTTATTTCCCGGAAATTCAAGTGGGATGGCCAGTGACCGGGATTTTATCTGATGATCGTGACTTGATCCGTTTATTTAATTGAGCTTTATATTGTGCCAAATTTAATTTATTGCATTTATTTATTTATTTTTCGAAATTAATTATTTAATTATTTAATTCTCGGAATTTCAACAGGATGGCCGGTGACCGGAATTTCGTCTGATTGTCGTGGTGTAGCCCGTTTATTTATTTGAGCTCTACGTTGTGTGGAATTGAATTAATTGTGGAATTTTAGGAATTGTCCTAAATTGTTTGTTATTGAATATTTGATTGGTGCTTGGCGAGTATGGGTATATAGCGCCAATTCGTTGATGGGCTATATAGTAGAGAGAATGATGAGAGTTAACTGAGAATGTTATTGGCTGAGACCAATGAGGTGCGATGTTATTGGACATACGTGGTTCGGTGCTTGGAAGTATCTCTGGCGAAAACGGCGCCTTAAAGAACGCACGTAAATGACTTATAGACAAACGTGGTTCGGTGATTAAGGAAATATCACTGGTGAAAACGACGCCTTAAAGAACTTACGATGTTGTCTATAGCCGATGTCACCTTGGCAAAAACGGCGCCCTAGAAAGGACACGTGGTTCGGTGATTGAGGATATCTTTGGTGAAAACGGCGCTTAAAGAACGACGGTGTCGGTGATCGGTATGTCATTGGCGAAAACGACGCCGAGAAATACCTGTGATTTGGTGAATGAGTACAGCATTGGGGAATTGTGGTATGAGTGGGAATGACCGTGAGTGGTCTTGTTGGCGTGTGATCGACTAGGTCGATTGATCGATGATTCGATCTAAGTGTGATTTGATGTGATTCATTGCCTTGATCTGCTGTGTGAATTGATTGATCAAATGGAAATGACCGTGAGTGGTCTTGTTGGGGTATAATCGACTAAGTCGATTTGATCGATGTTTAGATTTGTGATGTGATTGCTTAGGTGCCTATTTAAACTGTGCTAATATGCAGGTGGAATCGAGGCCAAGGTGAGTCCCTCGACTCATGTTGTGCATAGGCAGCCCTAAGGTGTATTAGTTTACTAATCGGGTCTTTAGAGGGTAGAAACATTTGAGACGTTGTCTCGGTGGTTATTGAATAACCATTTCAGGACCTGGATAAGGAGCCTAAGGAGCATGTATTTGATAAGAAGATCCTGTTGAGGAACTCCGAAGAGGAGTACGTGAAGGAGAACTCCGAGGATGATTCGGAGTAAGATCGATGACGATTGTTATAGAATCAATTTGAATAGAAACCAATCGTTTAGTATGGCTTGTATATGATTGCAAGGGTGTTGGTTTTCAGGTTCAATTTCCTAGTCCTACTTGTATATCCCATTGTTTTATTATAAGGGATTTATAACCGCTTCCGCATGTGCATATATAAATGAAAGGGTCGGCGATATATAGTCCTAGGATATCGCATTTTAAAATCGACCAAAAGCTAAGGGATGTGCGCGTGCACGAGGATCGGGCGTGACATCCCCTTTTGTGGTATCGAGCAATGGTTAGGCATTGGAGTGATAAGGTGCGATGACCTAATGGGATAGTAGTAGGAAAGACCTTTAAATTCATGACTGGTGCATGTCTTTGATAGCTGATTGGTTGAATTGTTTGTCATGTGTGAATCGCTTGCTTTTAATTATTGTGGATTCGGAAGGCAGAGTGTTGACTCTGGCCAGTTTGAGCGTAAGAGTGCCACCGCGGGTTGGTACTAGTGTAGCAGCATTGATTGATCTTAAGCTCGATAAGATTGATTTGATGCAAGTGTTTCTTGGGATCTGGATGAGCCAGTAAGATCAGGATCAAGTTGTTGTGGTTGCTACCTTTGTTGAGGTCCAACCTGGAAGGATGATCAGGGAATATATTTCGATATCTGAGTCCAGATTCAGTGCAAGCAGATTGGGAATTCAGTTAGGGTAAAGACTAATGTTGAGAGTATGGTATTCTATTTCACCAAATGGGAAAGGTGGCATAGTCGTCGATGTCAGTTATGGAACATGTTGTTCCATGGAAGACGATATGGATCAGTCTCGTGTTCTCGAGGGCAAGAATGTGGTAAGCGTCGTCAAGACGGACAGTGATTTATGGTGTATCCGCATAAGAAGATGGAATCTTGACACCCGATTCTGCTGTCCGTTGGTAGAACAAGTTTAGGAGCGCCATAGAACGTGACTTGTGGAATTTCTGGGATAGATCTCTTGTACAAAAAAATTAATGCATGTTGGCACTTGACAAGAGGTAAAAGACTCACCGGGTAAGTGCCAAAAGTATGGAAGAAAGGCATGGATTAATCATGTGTTCGAGAATGACTAGAACATGCTTTGATGGTAGTGAGCACGGCCATCAAGTGAGGGACTATCGGTTGGGGTTTAAGTAGAACACCAACAACATTACCGTTAGAACGCCAAAGAAGATGGCAAAAGGAACAGGAACGGAACCGACTATGCCTTATTCAATGAAAGAATGTTTTGAGGTGATTTTATCAAAATAGTGCCGTAGAATGTTGGGATTGCAAGTGTGGAATTTCAGTTGTTTGTTAAGGCTGTAGGAAAAGAACCATTGACTAGAGTTATACTTGATTGGCTGTTGGTGTACAACTCTATCGTTAAGTGTGGAAAGAATTGGCTCTGGAGCATTTTATGGTGATGAATTGTTATGGTAGAGTAACCTAGCTTATTCCAGGAGCATGTAGAAGTACCGAGTTTTACTGAGAGTTGAGAAGGGTCCTTGACTTCTTTGATCTCGTCACTTGAGGTAACCTGGTTGTCAGACAGAAGTTATCGAGATTAGTGGGCAATGATCTTAGATAAGACAGATTGAAGAACTAAAATCGAGGACTCCTCAGTAGTCCAAGAATTCTTGGAAGTGATGTCAGAAGGATGGTCAAATTGTTGCTAGAGAAAGAGATAGAATTTATGATTGAGCTAGCACCTGGAACAAAACCATTCTCTAAAATTTCTTACCGGTTATTGTTGCTTGAATTGATAGAACCAATTGCGCAAATGTGAGGATTGATGAATGAAGAATTCACGCATATCGGTGCATTACCTAAGGGAAACATCAATCTCATAGTAAGAAAGAAAGAAAGATGGTTCGTTGCAATTATGCATTAACTATAGTCGACTTAATCAAGTGACAATGGAGGATAAGTGTTCATTGCCAAAGATCGACGAATTGAGTGACTTGTTATAAAAAGTGTTGATGTCTTCAAGGATCGACTTGAGGACAGGTTATCTTCAGTTGAGAACCAGGAAGGAGGTTATACTGAAGACGGCATTTCTCACTTGATTTTGCCCTTGTGAAAATAATGTAAAGCCATTTGATATAACGGACGCTCCAGCCACTGTCATGGATTTGACAAACCAAGTGTTCAAAGAATATCTAGATCGATGGTGATCGTGTGGTGTAGCGACATTCTAGGGTGTTCATTAAGTGATGAGGATCACGAGCCCTAAGAATGGTCGTGTGGTTACAGGTAAAGGAATCTTCATGGACCTAGCCAAGATCGAATCAGTTGTTAATGGACCGAGATCAACATCGGTGTTAGAGATCGAAGTCGTGGGGATTGGACAGATTACTTCTGAAGGATTGTGAAAGAATTTTCAGTATCGGTATCATTGCAGGATTGACCTCTTGAGAAAGAAGAGAAATTCATCAGCATAGACAAGTACGAGGATAGTTTCCAGATCTTAAGCAAGAACTGACTATAGTACTTGTGCTAAACTCTTCATTTGGCTTTGAAAAGCATGAAGTATTTAGTGATGTGTCTTGTAAAGGACTGGGTACGTATTGATGCAACAGGAAAAGATTGTTCCATCACCGTTCCAACGATTTGAGACCCAATAGGTGGAATACTAAACGATATCGTGAATCAGAATTTTGCGGAACTATAATAGTGATATCGGGTATCACCTTGGAGGAACGAAATGAGTCATTAATGTGTTGAACGAGAGTCTTCAATTGTGCATAGACTGGCTAAAGTTTAGACTTTACTTGAAAAGGGTTTGAAATTTGGTTTTCAAATTTGAGGTAGGCTACATTTTGAATTTTATAGCCGCCCTCAAAATTGAGCCAAATGTTCAAGTTAGAATCATCACCTAGTTGACAGACAGAGATGTTCAGAGATCTTATAAGATGATACTGGCAAGAAAGAACCTGATTTTAAGACTTTGAAGATGGAACGTTTGGGTTCCATGAGTGATTGAATACACTTGACAGTGTAGCACTCAGGGAAAAGATCTTGTCGGAAGTTCGCTATAGTATTGCGGTTTTGACCAGATGGTACAAGTAAAGCGAGAATCGGCATCGGCTAAATTAGTAAGCGATATGAAGATAGATATTGCTGAGCAGGTTGCAAGTGTCGAAGTGTCGTAAGTGAAAGCTCGGTAATGTGAATCGGGAGAATTTTTACCATCACTTGAGAGTCTCAAGTCGGAATAGAAATATATCACAATGGAACATTGTGATGGGCTTACTAAGGATTCAGGGGATTACTGATACCATTTGAGAATAGTGGTTGATCGATATATGGAGTTGGTCCACTTTGGTACAGTACGAGTAGATCTTGTTTGGAGTGTGTGATATCCAGATTTTTGGACTCTGATTTCGATTAGATAAATTGGGCATTTCATCGATGTGGCTATAGTGTTTTTTTCTCGAGTTGGCCACTCATGAGATAACTAGACTAGCTAGGTGAGTTATTAAGGACCTTAAGGCAAATAGACTTGAGAATTCGACCATGGATCGACTTCTCGACCGTGCTCATCTTTAGAGATCATTGCGGCATAGTATAAAATCGATTTGAAATCAAAGATAGATCGGTTCGATCGAGATGAATGACCGATCGTGGGTGACTCCACTAAATTGGAAAATTCTCATCGACCGACACTAATTTGATGTTTCTATCATTTTGGCACTCGTGTCCGTATTTGAATCTTTGAGATTTCCACGACAATCGAGAGTCGTCAATGGGTCGAGTGGGTTTATTGTGGCTCGAAGAAAATCGACCACGGGTCATTTGTCCTAAAAAGCTCAACACTACCTAGTAGTCTAGGTCACACTAAGAGCGTGTCGGAGTGAAATTAACCGCCAATCTAAATTCGATTTCAGAAATTAAAGATTATATCGTGTCACGAAGTGGGTATACCGAAGTGTGTGTGCATCGATAATTACGCCGGCATGGAGTGCCGGGGATGAATTATATTTCAAATCTAGATCGAGATTATAAATTGCGAGTTTTCAGAGGGTTCTTTATTAAGCAAAAGTGTATATCGGATGGGCAGAATTTCGGTGGTGAAAAGAAAGTGAATAAAGATTACAGCCAAAGTCGACAAGAGTCGGTGATTGCAATTGCCAAGATCGTGCTAGAGTTATATCGATCTTGACCGAGGTTCCGGTTCAGCAGATCGGTCGATAGTTTCTTTTTAATCGGTGCAAAAGAGTGTACGGGATTTCGGTTGGTTGAGATGAGATCGAAATTAGAAAATCGCAAGTCCGTAGTCTCGTAAATCAGTGTTTGATTGTCGATCGTGTCGAGTTATATTAGATCTTGACCGAGGTTCACGATTCTGATAGATCATCGATAGTTCCTTTTTAGTCGTGCGGAGCGAGTATTGAAACTTCGGTTGTTGAGTTGAGATCGAGAGAATGAAAGGTTATAGCTCGAGTCGATTCAAAGCAATCGGTGAAAGCGATTGCAAATATCGTGTGATTAAAGACCTCTCAGAGCTGTCGGGAAATTTACGCAGTTAAGCATCAGAAACCTTTGAATTTTCAGGTTGAGAATCCTGTTCATTCTTGAATGTCGCCTAGGATAGGGACATCTCGAATTGTTAAGAAAGGAGAGCCGGAACTGTTTAAACGGCGGAATATTTCGAGTTTGAGATCAAAGGAGAATTTTGGCTTTAAATTGATAAAGCGGTTTGGGACACCGTCGGTGCCTCTAGCCGAGTGGTATCGGGATGAAGCCGCAGTCCGAAGTCGGGAGTTCGAATCCCGACGCGGCGGTTAGCCGCTTTGTGGAAAAATAAAAAGAAAAAGAAAAAGAACCAAAATTTTTGCAGTTTTCATTTTTGTAAAATTGGGCAAGTGCCTAGCCTTTTGGGAATCAAGATTTAGTTTGGTCAATTTGGGAATGTTTCGGTAGCACCGAGGATCTTGGATAGCATGGTGAAGCGGAATGAAGGAGCGAGAATTGATGAGACGACAATACCCCACCATTTTGAAGAAGAATTTTAATGGTTTAAATTTCGAGGACGAAATTTTTATAAGAGGGGAAGATTTGTGACATCCAGGATTTTCGGGTTAATTTAATTTGGATAAATAGGGCCGTTTTCGTTCAATTGAAGCCAGGGATTGTGAAATTGGGATGCAAGTAGGCTACATTGGTAAGGAAAAATACCAATTGGAACGATGAAATATTGAATGAAATTAATGGGGGTCAATTTGATTCAATTCAAGAGGAATTAGGGCTCAATTGGAAGGGAAACTTGGCAAAATTCGTATGCCACCTCTACCCCCACACTTTAGCCTACCTAAGTGCTTCTAGAAGGGGTAGTTTTGGGCTAGAAATGTGGGTGGATGACAGCCATGGTGGCCCACGTATGGCTGACCTAAGAGAGAGAGAGAGAGAGTGAGAGAGAAGAAAGGAAAATTGAATTTCTCTTTCTCCCCTCTCCCCTCCGTCGACCGAACGCATCCCCCATCTCCTTCCTTTTCTTCAAACCTCCATGGGAGCGAAGACCAGCGGAGAAAGAGCCGCTGCCGCCGCCTCTCGCCGCCGCCGTCGTCGCCCCCGCGGAGCCGCCGCCGCCGCTCCACGGCCGTCCGCGCACCCTCCCCCTCGTCTCTCTTCCTCCTCTTCGGTGCGGTGCGAACCAAGACGAAGGAAGTGAAGCGGCGTCCAGCGTCGCCGGAAGGAGCCGCGACCGGTCGCGTCGGACGCGCCCGCACCGGGGAGGCGCCGAACCGCCCGCCGTGACGCCGCACGCTCCACCGCCTCACGATCGCGTCCTCGCGCCCGGCGGCAAGTCCGGCCCCACTGTTTCGCCTCCGGTTGGTTCCGTTCGGCCACCTACGGCCGCCGGCCGGCCACCACCTCCGGCCACCGTCAACCCCGCCGGAGCTCCGCCGCCCTCGCCGCCCTTGGCTGCCTCAATCGGCCCGAAACCGCCTGTTCCAGCAGCTATCGAGAGTGCAGAAAATGGGTATCGCAGAGGGTTTTGGCCCGTTTTGGCCCGTTTTCCCGAGCCCGGATGCTCGGCCCGCTTTGGGGAAGGTCGACCCTCGCGTCGAGCCCGTCGTTTTGGAGTGAGTTTTACTCACTAATGCCTCCTTAGTGTGCTAATTACACTTAAAGGTTGATTAGCGTTAATTAAATGTAATTAGGTTGTTAGATTAGAATGGATTAGTGCTTATTAGTTAATTGCTTTGCATATTAGTTGTGTGGTTAGAGTAATTAGATAGAGAATTGCATGTAGTATTTATTGGATGCTTCTTGGGATTTTTCCGTCCCTTATCGGGTGTTAATTAAGCGATTCGGGCCTAAGTGGTATTTTTGGGGAATTAAATATTAATTTTCGAAATTAATTATTTAATTATTTATTTCCGGAAATTCAAGTGGGATGGCCAGTGACCGGGATTTTATGCTGATGATCGTGACGTTGACCGTTTATTTAATTGAGCTTTATATTGTGCCAAATTTAATTTATTGCATTTATTTATTTATTTTTCGAAATTAATTATTTAATTATTTAATTCTCGGAATTTCAACTGGGATGGCCAGTGACCGGAATTTCGTGCTGATTGTCGTGGTGTAGCCCGTTTATTTATTTGAGCTCTACGTTGTGTGGAATTGAATTAATTGTGGAATTTTAGGAATTGTCCTAAATTGTTTGTTATTGAATATTTGATTGGTGCTTGGCCGAGTATGGGTATATAGCGCCAATTCGTTGATGGGCTATATAGTAGAGAGAATGATGAGAGTTAACGAGAATGTTATTGGCTGAGACCAATGAGGTACGATGTTATTGGACATACGTGGTTCGGTGATTGGAAGTATCATTTTAAAACGGCGCTTTAAAGAACGCACGTAAATGACTTATAGACAAACGTGGTTCGGTGATTAAGGAAATATCACTGGTGAAAACGACGCCTTAAAGAACTCGGTGTTGTCTATAGCCGATGTCACCTTGGCTTAAAACGGCGCCTTAGAAAGGACACGTGGTTCGGTGATCGAGGATATCATCTGGTGAAAACGGGCGCCTTAAAGAACGCACGGTGTCGGTGATCGGTATGTCATTGGCGAAAACGCCGAGAAATACCTGTGATTTGGTGAATGAGTACAAAGATTGGGGAATTGTGGTATGAGTGGGAATGACCGTGAGTGGTCTTGTTGGCGTGTGATCGACTAGGTCGATTGATCGATGATTCGATCTAAGTGTGATTTGATGTGATTCATTGCCTTGATCTGCTGTGTGAATTGATTGATCAAATGGAAATGACCGTGAGTGGTCTTGTTGGGGTATAATCGACTAAGTCGATTTGATCGATGTTTAGATTTGTGATGTGATTGCTTGGGTGCCTATTTAAACCGTGCTAATATGCGGGTGGAATTGAGGCCAAGGTGAGTCCTCGACTCATGTTGTGCATAGGCAGCCCTAAGGTGTATTAGTTTACTAATCGGGTCTTTAGAGGGTAGAACTTGCCGAGGCGTTGTCTCGGTGGTTATTGAATAACCATTTCGGGGACTGGATAAGGAGCCTAAGGAGCATGTATTTGATAAGAAGATCCCTGTTGAGGAACCCGAAGAGGAGTACGTGAAGGAGAACTCCGAGGATGATTCGAGTAAGATCCGATGACGATTGTTATAGAATCAATTTGAATAGAAACCAATCGTTTAGTATGGCTTGTATATGATTGCAAGGGTGTTGGTTTTCGTGTTCAATTTCCTAGTCCTACTTGTATATCCCATTGTTTTATTGTCGGGGATTTATAACCGCTTCCGCATGTGCATATATAAATGAAAGGGTCGGCGATATATAGTCCTAGGATATCGCATTTTAAAATCGACCAAAAGCTAAGGGATGTGCGCGTGCCTGAGGATCGGGGCGTGACACCTCACTTCGACAGCCTGCTCCGACGAGAAGGGCCTGGCTGCGAAAGAGCTACTGGGTCCCGCCAAGCTCGCGACTTGGTCATCGAACGGGGGTCCCGGAGGCGAGCTGTGAAGTGGGTTCGCGCGGAAAAGCGGCGCCGAGCGGCGAAGCGAGTGCGCGTTCGGATGCGGACAGTGTCTTGGGACGTTCAACTTTGAAAGGAGGTGGGTTCGGAGGAGAAGCAAACGCCGTGAAGCTCTCATTTCTGTGGGATCTTCGGGATGCGATGGCTGCGAAAATGCTTGAAATGGAGGAGGGAAGGCGGCGGCGGAGGAGGAGGAGCGCCGGAGATGATCAGTACGGCGCGACGGCGGGCGACGGCGATGGATGGGTTTAGGATTCTAGAGAGGGACAAAAAGCAAACGTAGACATGCATTCAACACGAGCGGAATAATAATTTCTAAAAAATAATCGATTATATCTAGCTTTAAAAAAATTTCATTCTTGATGACTATTTATATTGAAATATTGATGTAGATGGTGAAAATATTTTTTTCGTAATTTATTTTTATTAGTGATAGAAGTAATTATTTTCTAAAAAATGTTATCACGTCGCTCGTCTTTTGCGAAATAAAAATTTCATCTTTTAACTATTTTGATTATATTTTGCACTATGTATATTGTATGTCCCAGTAATTTGCTAGGTGTTATTCATGCATTATATCAATTTGGATGGATTATAGTTACAAAGGAAATGAAAAATAAACTAATAAAAAATATTCGCAAACAATGAGGCCTATTTTTATTTTCAGGTCGGTCAATTAGTCTTCCAACGTCTAGAAATGTTCAGCAATGACTTATCAATGCCGAATCGATAACATAATAGATGCATTTGGTCCAACTTTCTTGAAAAGTTTCATTTTCAAGGAATTTTAAGGTGAAAGCTAGTCTTAGAAAGGCTAAAAGCTCAAGGTAAAGTTTACTAAATAATCATTGCATTTCCCTAAAGCCCTTTAAGTTAAACTGTTTTGTATTTTTCTAAAACTTCTGGCAAAGTTAAACCAAACGCACCATATAGCTAATTCTCTTATTGTCTTTGGTCGTCTAATCATCTTATAACGTCTGGGTAGTAGTTCGATAAGGTTTTTTGGAAACATCGCCGAAAAGATGTCAAATAACATGCGTTTTAAGGGGGAGAATGGCATCTAATGCCCGTCGCATTTGGCCTTGGGGGATTAAGCTTTGAAATTTTACTTGCTAGCCTCATAATTTCAGGAAAATAACACAAATAATCTTTAAATACTCAATATACAATGTCATCTTTCGACTTTTAATTTTGCAATGTGATCCTTAGATGTTGACTTAATATGTGATGTCGACCTTAAATTTATAACTTGTTCGCAATGTAATTCTTAAATTATGGATAAATGTTCAATGTAACCTTCCCGATTGCATTAGTTTCACATATTTGGGAGACTAAATTGAATATTTATAAATGAATCAAGAACCATATTACATAAATTAAAATCATAGACAATATTGCACATTGGACATTTCTGTCATTTTACTCATAATTTTCTTTCATCAAATCCACTAGCCGTGCCGTTTTGAAATTTATCCGTACAAAATGCATATAATTTGGGAGATTAGAAAATCTTAATTTGAAGTTCTAAACTAGAAACATAATTCAAAGATTAGAGAATGGGATTATACTTTTGAGCTAAGTAGCATTGAAATTGATATGTTACACACGACATATCAACACATCATTTCTAAAAAGAATTTCGATACGTGAGGATACGTTGTATATTAAATATATATTTTTATATATAAATGATTATTTTAATCAAATTAATTTGATTTAAATTCACAAATAAATAAATAATAATAAAGAGTTTAAAATGAATATACATTAAAAACATTAAAACCATTTATCAATATTATTATTTATTTTTTTTTTTTTAGTCTTTGGAGGAATCGGAACGGGAAACCGACAAAGTGCCAGTAAATCCCGATGTGACACTTAAGTAGGAGGATCCACCACCCATGAAAGTCACACTTAATACACCTAAGCGCCTCCACTAGCTTTTGAACATTTCACCTCTTCGTTGAGGATCAGTAAAGTCTTGGGTTTAATGAGCCCATCGCTTACGGTGGTCCATTTATCAATATTATTCATTGTTTCATTTTGATAAATTCAACTCCATTTTAATAATCCATAAAAGTTGAAGGAAAAAAAAAAACAATCCACATTTTAGACTTACCTACTGGAAGAGAAAGGAAAAAAAACTTGAGGGTGAATCATGTGTGACGGGTAAGTGGGAATCGGAAGAGAAAATAAAAATTAATTTTTTTTTCCGCTTTATTATTTTTTTATTTTTTACATATTTATATTTTTACCCATTATTTATTGAAATTTTTTTTTTTAAATTGACACGGAAATCAAGTGTCAAAATTCTAAACTTGCATGTCAAAATTTCCCAACACCTATTCATCAAGTGTTGGATATGTATTGAAATACTCGAAATGACACAAAAGTTTTTGAAGAGTGTTCGTGATTCCTAACTACTGGTTTATACTCCAACGATCTTGGATAGAGTCGACTTTAGGTCCGCGCGTACCAAACCGGTTTGGGCCGGGCGTTTCGGATCAGTCCCGGTTCAAGGCCGGTCCGGTTCTCGGTTCGTTTAACACCGTCGTCCTCTCCAACTACTACTCTCTCTTTCTCTCTCTTCCCTTCGGCAGCTCCGAAAGCGTTCGCGGGTGCGGCCATGGCGGCAACGGCTGCGGACCTGGTTTCCCTCTCGTCTCTCGAAACCTGAACACCGATTCCGCCACGCGATTCTTCAAGGACCGCTCCGTTTCTTCTCGAAACTTCTAGAGAGAGAGAGAGAGAGAGAGAGAGAGAGAGAGAGAGAGATGATACCGCAGCAATGGGGCTCTCCGTGCGGAAACCACTGCACGAGCAAGTTCTCCGCCCTCACTCAGATTCCATGTATCTCTCTCTCTCTCTCTCTCTCTCTGTTATCCGCATGGCGGTTTTGTGCTTTTGACGGGATATCGTAGCTCGATGATGCAAGTTTAAGCTTAAAAATCGCTTTTTTTTTTTTTGGGAGCTCTTTGCGTGGACATCGATGGAGGATGAGAAATGCGGGCGTTCGGTTGAGTGGCGAGATGACGTTTCAGTTTTCCGTGTTTATCGATAGCTGGTTGTTCGGTGATTGGAAGTTGCGTGATGAAATATGCGTGGGAGGGAATTGGGAGAGGCTGTGAAGTAGAAGTGTAACGTTCGGGTCGGCCACGATGGGATGGAGTTTAAAGGCTGCTTCTTGTTTGGTGGTAATACCCAATGGACAGAATTTGATGGTGTTGTGTGAAAGGAGATGAATTTGCTGTTGCATTGCTTGCGGAGGTACTCCACTGGTTATGGTTGATTTTATCAGACTGGAGTTCCGACCTTTGTACTTTGGGTTCCTCATCATGTAGTGACTAGTGAGAATGGGGATCGCAACGGATGTTATTTTGGTTATTTATATACCGTTGGTCGTGTATATTGTCGTATCATTGTCCACACCAACATACCTTACTCCGTCCTCAATCGTCAGAGATGTCCATCCGCCTGTGTCTCTCTATTTCTGTCTTCTCTCGATAGTTGTCTTTGTTTATAGACGCTTTTTTATGGAAATTTATGTTTGAGATAATGGTTGAATTCATATTTTAGATTGACAATTGAGATACCCATAAAATTATGTGCTGTATATGCCTTGTGGTGTTGGATTTGCTCTTTCAGCAATGAGCAGAATACTATCCTGTTGTTATTAGATTTCTTGAGTATGTGGTGCCCTGAGAATTTTTTTTTTTTCCATTGTTCTTTTCCACTTTGTTTTGCTTGACAGTTTCTTAATGGAGAGTTCTTGGATAAGATTTTGCTGGTTGGTTTCGATTGAGTGAGTGTCTGAAATGCAAAAACATTTGCCTGAATTGGTTGTCCCTTTTTTTTCTCCTCCTTTTCTGGTGATTGACTTTTACATGTGAAACGTCATATCTGCTCTATCCTACTAATTGGAGCATATTGCATATTAATGACAACAAAAGGATTATGCAGGGAGAGTTTTTTGCAAGAAGGCTTGTGATGCTGACGGAGAGACATGGGAAGAATGTGAGTTCCCTTTTACGTTTGACTATCTTTTACCTTCATATCTGGACATTACCATCATACTATTACAAAACATGAGTGACTTACAAGAGTAGTCAAGAGCTGAGAACTATGCCTTACTTAGGTTCAGGCTCTCCTTTGCCTCGGTGTGCACTAGGACAAAGAGATTATGCAGTGAATTTGGGGAAGTGCTAATCAAATGGAACATCTCTTATCATGAAGCAGCCTTTTTTTTTTATTCTTTTTCTTGAGCTGTGGTTGGGGGAGGGGATGGTGTCTATTCAAGAACTGATGCTTGGCTTTAATTTTTCCTGGACCCTGCCACAAGACACTCAACACTTACATTTTTGCTGATTTGACAGCAAAAATAGAAGTGGAATGATTTCATTGAGGGGAAGGATCTTTCCTTGTCCTGGCTTTGTAAAAGACTCAATGACTGCCTCAAGATCATGAAGCTTGAGAGGTGGAGAAGAAACTATCATCTAACGCTCCTCTTTGTCTATGGAGGCTTGAGATTGAAAACATCTGACCTAAATCTAGGGTTATCAATGTACAGATCCCTTGCCTGGTTGAAACCTCGCTTTGGGTATTCCATTCCTACTGCTCTCTCTACTTAGGAAAGGCCACCTGACTAGATGTGTACCAAGTGGATTCATCCTTTGTCAATTTCCTACTTCTATTGACTGAATTATTGGAATTTTAGGTGTGGAAGAGTGCAACGAGATGTGTTATAAGGACCCTGTGCTGAAGGACCGCCAGTGGAGTGCTTACATTGATCGCTCTCCTGGTGCTGCAACTTACTCAGAGGTTTTGCTCTCCTCATAACTTTCCATGAAAGTTGTAAACATTACCTTTGTCTGCTCCTTATTCTTCTCTCTCTCCCCCCCCCCCCCTCTTTATGTTCTATGGACTGTTTTACCTTGATGGCAGTGGCTCGTGCCAAATGTTCTGTTTTTTGAATCAGCCTTCTGTTATTAAACAATGTTAAAGGTTAACCTGGTGGTTGTGGTATATGCATTCTTATCTGGAGATAAACAAATGATATCTCACCATAGAAATGGTGATTAGTTGCAACATTGAAGCACAAGTGTTATCCTGTGGCACCATAACCGACATTCAGCTTGCCATATTACTGTTGCAAACTATACCTAAAGATCATTCTGTATTGCACCATAAGGCCTGTCTGCATCACAATAAAAGTTTAGTGGGGAATACTGAAAAAGTATCCACAATGATGGAACTCTGTGTATATGGGTATGGGCAACCATCACCCCAATTTGGGAAAGTTACTTGATTCCTATTCACTTGAAAGGTTTACATGTGTCTTTCGGCAGTCCTTTGTCAATTAAAACAAATTAAGCTATTATTGTTAGAAGCATGATGTGTGAAAATGTGGTTACATAACTAAATCTAAAGCGCATATCATACCTATGTAATGGCAATTGTGTAGAAATTCCTTATAAATTTTGTACGAAAATCAGTATCATATTGATCTGAAGCACAAGATGATTTGGAATGCTCATCAAACTACCTATTCATATATAACAAATTCCAACATAATGAACTGCTCCCTCCCTCCCTCTCTCTCTCTCTCTCTCTCTCTCTCTCTCTCTCTCTCTCTCTCTCATATCTTTTGACAAAAAAAAAAAAGAAAAGAAAAAAAAAACTGCTCTTATAGAAAATTGATACCAACGTGAACTCCCAAAAACTTTTGTCTCTTGTTAAATAATGAAGGATTTTTTTTTTTAAGAAGAGAATTGTACAAAATTAGAAATCTACAAGACTAAAAGAGAGAATAATAAACAAAAATTAAAACAACACCAAGAATAGGCACATATGGAGCAAAATGACCAAAGCTGAGTAATCGAATCTCAATGCAGGCAAGGTTTGGTATGTTACTGATGCTAGTCATTCTTTCATTGTGACTCATGTATCGTCAAATGGTGTCAAAGGGTTATGCACCCAAGTATTATGGACTTTAATTTTGGTAATTTCTATTGAGTGTAAATTAAGTATCTTATTGGTATTTTTTTTGGCCGAAAGATATCACATTTGTAGTTTAATAGTATCAGTCGGTGTCTTCATGGTTTTGACATGTCAATGAATGGCTCTTTAACCTATCAATTAATAAAAGAATCTCAGTAGTGACTTTGATATCTTACCAGATTGTTAAGGGAACAAAAGCACTATATTACTTCCTTTATATAAGACTTTGAGTGGCCATTAAAGGAGACAAAGTATAACTGGCATTCATGGCCGTTTTCTGACTAGGGAGGCACTTTGGGGAGCAGCCACTGCCTGCGACCCCAGCCTCCATCCCTGGGCATGCAGATTGCTCATAAAAACTTTTAATGGGTTGTACAGGTTCTTAATGCTTGTAGAATCTGGTCATTCGTATGTCCTTTTGCATTTTAAGTGATTAAAGCAAGGCAGGTTAGGATCTATGAAGTACTTATTTTATTCCTTCTGAGAATTGAGGTCTGACAATAGTTGATTGAAGAATAAATGAAATCTCTAAATTAACTGAAAGAAACTGCCTCTTGAATTTAAGAGATGGGCTGTTTGTGGAGTGACACTGGCAAGAGATTATCTTCCCAAAATTGGCAGTGCTTGGTCTGTCATCGTGAATAGGGCTTGTAGATATGGTTGATATACATGTCCGAAGTATAATCCGTGTGACCTCCCTCTACTTCTTTTTCTTCTACAGGAATGTTTTCATGCTTGTGTATCTGGCTGTGGCTACAAGGTCAGTTAATGTGTGCATTAAACAAGTTCTTCATATCACTGCATCTAGGGTAATTTAGAAAGCTGAACCATTATGATTATATTGTGTTTATGGATATTATGGATGCACTGATACAGAAGTCATTTGTTGCCTTTTCAAGCATGCATTTTGTTGGCCATTGAGTTGTGTCAATTACTGCGCAGCATACACGCACATGCTAAGGCTTGTATGACAATAGACTATCTTAAAAGTACCTACATATATTTTAATTCTAGAATGGAAGTTATCTTGTTGGCTATTGAGCTGCGTCAATTACTGCATGGCATACACGCACATGCTAAGGCTTGTAAGACAATAGGCCATCTTAAAAGTACCTACATATATTTTAATTCTAGAATGGAAGTTATCTTCCAGAAGTCTTGTATGGTTGCAGATTTAGAAGTGCTAGTTGCCATGGCTCCCTTAAGTTTTATCTTCTCTACTGTAGCTCCACTCTAGTTAGCTATTTTACTCAATCTTTTTGTTGAGCTCATGTAGATCATCAAGAGAGGAGTTACTTATTTAATGAAATTATCTCTTTAGCTCCATATCGATCATGTGCTTATTGTTCTTTCTCTGTATGTATGAATACCTATGAAGATGGGGATCTATTGAAATGTCAATGACCCTTATTCACATGTTTAGCATTTTGTTTTGGATGTAGAGATAGTGCTGTACGCCTGGCATAAGCTTGAAAACAGTGTTGCGACTGTTGTCTTAGAGATGACTTAAACTCTGTATTTCTTTGCCTTTATATGCCCCCCTTAAATGGGGCCAGTGCGGTGAATTAAACATAATGCTCAAGCTGATGAAGCTCTTTCACCTATTTGGTTTTCATAACTTCCTTTTACTCTGCACTTTTTTTGTTTGTTTGACACAACGGTGTTCAAATACTTATTGCAGTTTGACATTCCTCCTGGAGAAAGTCAAGCAAGTTCGTCCAAACAGACCACTGAAGCCTCCTCCTCCTCCTGTTCAGAAGGTAACTGAACCATCTCCACAACCTAGTGTACCCTCCGAAGACATTCCTGGCACCTCTGCCTGAGAGGCAAAGCATCTGAGAGCTGAACTTTAGATTTTAGTAACAACAGATATCCATAGAAGGTTACAGTGGAACTCACATCGTTTACTGCTTTCCTAAACAGCTAACTCCAACGACCAATTTTGGCTGACTGAACCCAATATATTTGCATCGCCCATCTGCCATCCCGGATTTTTAGGCTTTTTTTGTACTTTCCTCTGACCTTGAGGAGAAATTAGTGAAAATTTTCTGAGTTGGATGCAATATGTAACTTGAACCCGAATTGGCAATCCAGTTCGGCATTGTTGATGCAAACATTATGTGCATCAAACGGAACGTGCTGGAGATTCCTTACAGTGTAGCAAAGTATTTACCACAGGCCTCACAATCTCATCAGATGAATGGTCACTATGAAGCATTGCAAAGGAGAATGTTCCCCAACTGGAGCATCGAAACTCATGTTTCTTCGAATTATCACTTATGTGTATTGTTGAGAAATATGTCCTTAATCCGAACTTGACATTCTCAAGTTCACCAATACGACCAGAAAAAGGAGATTGTCAGTCGATTGCAGATCCCAAGTATCTTTTTACTAAGTCAGCAACCATCATGATCAGACCCGGAGTGGAGTGGAACAAAAATATAATGATAATAGTCATGCATTTTACTGAAAAGAAGAAAATGTTGCTGCCCAGGATCGAACTGGGGACCTTTAGTGTGTAAGACTAACGTGATAACCACTACACCACAGCAACTCGGCTCTATGCATTAAAGCTAAATTGGCATTACAACATATGATGCAACATCCGACGTTTATTCCGGGGTGCTATTGCCACGCCACTTTGAGCACTAGAGTACAACAATTGGGTAATGTCTTGGAAGCTTCTCACTGACATAACTGCTCATTCACGAGTTGAAAAAAATCATAATTTCAGCTTGGCTCGAAACTGAGAAGCAATGAGGATGGATGGTAGTGGACGACAGGAACTGGACTGTCTGAGCATATGAAGCTTCCTCATTTGTCATGTTCCAAATTGAACTATGATTTGAACAATCGCACACGAAGCAGAGTTCATCTGCTTCCCCATTCCCATGTGTCAGATCGAGCTTGTCTTCCACATAAAGGCTTTGAGAGAGAATTAGCACTCCCTTCGTTTCTCTAACCAGTTCAGTCCAATATCTTGACGCATATGTATAGAAGCCTGGAGGATTTATATTAGTCCACACTTTACCAAGTATTATCAAGGACTCTTTTTAACTATTTTCTGGAAGATAAGATAGAGGTAGGAAGGCAAACAAGGGCTTTGAGATGGCAAGAATTATGAGGAGTTGCCTGCAATCACTGATGAAGTGGGTGAACTATGTGGTGGGGATGGTTGGGGTGGCCATGATCTTGTATGGCTTTTGGATGGTCAGAGTTTGGCAGAGGGACATAGATTCAGGCTCCACTTTTTACTCTACTGCTCCTTGGTAAGCTTGCTCCTCCAAACTAAGGTCATTTATGCTTACAACTCTTTTTCCGAAGAGAAAAATCCAAACTTTTTGGACAGAAGTTGAAGGCTTGAAGTGAAAATCAATATCATTGAATTCATAAAATGCATGTGCATTCGGCATATTTTAAATCACGGATCATATGAGTTTCAAGTGGAGTTCAGCCTAATCGAGTATAGTACATACATACACTCAGTGCATGAAACTGGTGCCTATTACAGTTCTTCCTTACTCCAAGTTACAGTTATTTTCAGTGCTATATTTTTCTAGAAGGGAGATCCTACCATTTCTCAGCAAATTTGGGACTCAAATGCAGGTTTATCTATGCTTTTCTTGGGATGGGAGTGATCTTGTGCCTTATAACATGGATTGGTCATGTTGCAGCTGACACTGCAAATGGCTGTTGCCTTTCTTGTGTATCCTTTTTCTTTCTGCTTCTCTCTTCTCAATTGGACCAGACACAATGCAAGGACAAAGAGCTTCCTCCGTTGACAGGTTCCTAATGCAAAGTGTAGATGAAGTTAAACCACTTTGGAAGTGTTCCTGAAAAGTTGCTTATGAGAATGGATTAGAGAAAGAGTCTCAATAGCATTCTTCGTTATTTTAGAAGTAGAAATGTGCCTGGAAGATATAAATTCGGCAACAAATTTCCAGTAAATTACGAATAATTATGCTCATTTGTGCTTGATTCAATTCTATTGTACCAAATGTTGACCCTTAATCAGAATCAAGTACATGTTCATCATGTGTTTGCTCATCCTGATTGAAATCACGGTGACTGCAGATGTACTCCTGAATTCTGACTGGGAGAAGGTACTGTTCATGATTAGGGCAATTTCAGAAATTAGCATTACATGAAGTTGTTTTTGATAAATGTTTGCTTATTTTACACTGTGGTTGATGCTCCTAAAGGACTTACCTGAAGATCCAACTGGAAGATTTTCCGATTTTGAGGATTTTGTGAAGTCAAACAATGATGTCTTCAAGTGGATAGGATTGCTAATTCTCCTAGCACAGGTATCTCATGCTCCATCAATTTGTATCTACCTTTCAATTTATTTCGAAGAAATGCGTTGAGATTTTGGCCGATTTCGAGCAATCATCCAAGCAAATATGTCAACCGTCAATGAGAAAGAACATATTTGATTTGACTGGCCAGATTGCTTAGGTTATTACATTTTAGTGCATACTTAGAAACCCCACCTTAGTTATAGATATATGATTACGGGAATTTGCGAGGTCACCCACTAATTGTGCTCATAAAATGATGTCATTTAGTATGGAAGTCTAAATTATGCTCTTTTTTCTTTCTTCAACCTGAATCAATCTTTCTAAAAGCTTTCAACGTTTATTCATTGCTTCTTGCGACTCTTCAGGGACTGTCCATCCTGTTGACCGTGGTGCTTAGAACACCCAGGCCGCGCCGGGGACCCGACTTCGATGACGATGACGAGTACCCTCAGACAAAGCTTCCGCTCCTGGGTCATGTACCTCCGCCACCTCCGTACGCTGTTGCGCCACCGGCTTTTGCCTCGGTTAAATAGCTCTAAAAGCTTTGAACAGATAAATATGATGGCCACAGTTCGAGCTCTCTCCCTATTCATATGCAATAGGTGTTGTGCGTGCTGTCTTTTCTGCTAGAAGCATGAGACATGTTTGTGGGTTATATTTATGCTTTGTCGTGTCACGTATGTCTGATGTTTTGGAAAATATCGCAAAGTACAATCCTTCTCTTCACTACTAATCTTGACAAGTAGTTTCCTCTCGGGCTAGCATCATTGAAATTGCCATGATCGCCAGCAATAGCAGGATTCGCCAACAAATGAAGATAATGCCGAAGAGCTTGCGGACTGAACTCGAGATTTTTGCGCATTCTTCACCATCTATAGCCTTCATCGAATAATCCGAAGAACAAAACCTTCTGCCATGGAATCAGGGAAGATGAGACTATACGTGGGGTCATCTAATTCCATTATATTCTCATGATGAATGTAGATAGGACCATAATAGATATTATGTGCGGTGATGAATGATGAGTCCCGGGCTTCCCAGGCATCTCCATTTTTGCAAGAGGAATGCAACTATGTCGTCTGCCACTGTCGAAGCTCAACTGCACGATCGAAAATTAGGCAAATGGCAGAAGCAAATTCGGAACCCCTTAATGCAAGCTTAGCTATAAAGAGTTTAAAACCATTACTTGATCCAGAGTTTTGGATCACTATCACTAGCAACAATCATGCATAAAATTTAAGAGTTAAGTAACTCCAGAGAGGCCAAAAGACCTCAGATTTCAAACCTCCATTGTGTTAAGTGCACTGTGTTTTAGCGTACTCATCATCCTGCTCAAAAATCATTACGAGAGCACAGAACAGCAGAACTTTAAAATGGAAAGGTACGTAACTTTCAAGGAAGTTCAAATATATACAAACATATATACACAAGTGTTGAGTTCATCTTGCAATGAGTTTATACATAGAATTGCAATGAACTTAAGGCCATCCAGCCCACATTAACTTAGGCTGGCTTCATTAGAAAGATCAAAGAAAACCGACCAGGAATTGGTTATTAAGGGGAGAAATTAAAAGAAAACTGTGCAAAGAACTAGCTCAAGTTGAGCCATTCACCTGAGGTGAGAATCATAGGTGTCAAAAAGGGCCTCGGGGATTATCAGTGGCAACTTTTCTATGTATATGAAGAGCCTCCTAAGATTCTCCCTGGTTACTGTCTGCATGTCTACTATGTCCCTGGTGTCAGTAAGTACCCAGAGGTCACCAGAGTCCACTCTCTTCAAACTGTCACGACAGAAAGGGCATGACTGGGATATCATTCTCCTGCGAAAATCAAAGAGGTTTTAAGGAAGGAAATCTCTTGCTCCTGCATGGAGAGCAAATAGCTCATAATAAATAGATGCGACTAATTATTTCTTTCTAACAAGTTCTTGCTTCAAAGATGCATAGCCCATTTATTTAATCAGGTGAGAGCTCAAGTAGAAAGACTCAAGCATCAAGAAATAAACTCTAATTGGATTAGTTTGTATAAGAAAAATTGCTAGAGAAGCATGCAATAACAATTTTACATATTTTGAATTTTATACGACAGAAAGCATATCCAAAGTCAGTATCTATACAGCAGCAGCTCGCCAAAGCATTCTTCAGAGAACAGAGAACAGAACATACACTGGCCAGTGGACTGATCAAAACCCAACAACAGAATATGCAACTAAATTGCACCCAAACCTAGGTCCTCAAAAAACCAATATCAAGCTAGAAATAGAAAGGTCAAGACAGGTAAGTCTGCAAGATCGGACACATACTATCTCTATTAAAAGAAACTGAAATCCGATACTCATTAGTCATAAGCAGCATGGGTGATGTTGATATAAAGAAAACCGTGTGCATTCACACTTCAAGCCTTCATGAAATAATATTACAATACCATGTTGAAAGCCTCCAACACAACAATTACTAGAACAGCTGATTATGGGAGACAAACCTCCGAATAATTATGGAGGCATAATTCCAGTACCATGTTAGACAAACCATATAGACAAAACCTTTTATTATATCAGAGCACAACCTGTTTTATAATAGCACAGATATGCCGTTTGCTGTAAACAAAAGACTCATATTACTAGAGTTGCTTTCCATGAAGCATAAAAATACTTGACTGTCGTGACAGCCTACTAGGATTCATTAATATTCATACCTAGTTGGGTTTGTATGCTCGGTCCACAATTTAGCAATTGCAAATTGCTTCTATACATTTCACTATAATGGAAAAGGGAAGTCCTTGCAACTGTTGAGGCAGTAGCAATAGATTAAAATTCCTTAAAGCTGCACTAATACTTATAAAAGAACCTTTCTTATTCTGGATTATTCATCTGGGAATGTTGCTCTTCTATCAGAAGTCATAGCCACGGTCTAAAACCTACTACGAGAACCATTCCTAAAAGAAACTGCTAGTAATGAAACATAACATATCCATCAGACTACTACTCCTCATCAAGAAACTACCTCCCCCAACCCCCCCCCCCAAAAAAAAAAAAAAAAAAAGATTCTCTATTATGAAAACTGGTGAATCTTTTTTTCCTTTTTTTCACTCTGGATTATTCATCTGGCAATGTCGCTCTTCTATCAGAAGTCATGGCCATGATTACTTCTAAAATCTACTGCCAAAGTCATTCCCAGAAGACAATGCTAGTGATGAAACATAACATATCTGTCAGACTACTTTTCCTCATCAAGAAATTCAAGCGATCATAACCCACAGAACAATTTTAACATTTCATAATGCCATCCAGACAGCAGATGTATATTGTGCACTTTCTTTCAGGATTTTATCCCCCCATATCAAAAGAAAAAAGAGAGAAAAGAAAGAGCTATTATTTCAATTATCATTGTGGAATATGCTGATATATCATCGAAAATTGAAGAGAGTATGGAGAGAAACCAAAAGAGAAGGAAGAGAGAAAAAGATTTTTTTTTTTTTTTTTTTTTTTGGGGGGGGGGGGCGGTGGCGCGGGGCGGCGGTTTGGGGGTTTTGAGGGAAGGACATCTCAAGACCGACAGACCAGCTGATATTTGCCCTAGTTGAAAAACAGCAAATGGTCCAAAGGATTACCAATCATGGTAGCATTTCAGGCACATAGCATGGTTGCAGTTTGGCAGTACTATTTTGCTATTCAGCTCCATGCATATTCCACATTCATCTTCCCTTTCAGCATCTACATCTGAGCGCTGTGCATGTTCCTCTTCCTCTCTCCTGCAGAATCTCCCCAGGCATACTTCCTTCTGTATTATCTCTTCGGCATCTGAAATGCCTCTCTGAAGTTGCATCAGAGAGGGATAAATTACAGCTGGTAAACAATGGCAACACTGAATCAGGGGACAGATGCAATATGGAGTAACCATACGACCACAAAGCTAGATCGATCACTTGGAAATGCTACATTTTACCATAGAACTCTCTGATACTTGCTTTTCTCTCATGAATAGACATGGTTGTCGTGCCATCCACATGAACCTACCAGAGAACAAAAATCTCGGGGTCAGATATTCATGCTCCCAAAACTGTTAATCATGCATGCTGCCAATAAATCAAAAAGAAAAAGAAAAAGCTTTTCATGCCTTGTAAATAAGAATTCTCAAGAACCCAAGGGCACCGGCAAGGTAGCAATCTGTCCATTGCACCAGAAAGAGGAACAGGTGTGCAGCCGAACTATACGACAATCTCATTTGGAGACAGGCACCATCATACTCCCCCGGAAAATCTGAAGCCCTGCACGACACTCGCACAGTAAAGATCTCCCCCAAGAATAGATTCCAGACACACGCAGAGTGGGGCACACAATCCACACCGGCGAGGTTAACAGCTCAAGCGGGCAATCATGTAACAATTCCATAGAGAACAAAAAATGGGTGTCGATCACAAATCCGAAAGCCTCAAGAAAAGAGAAACATGAGCTGAAGGAAGCTCATTTCCACTATCTAACCAACCTTCTCCATTCCTCAACCACTGCGGATCAACAGGTAGGTAAAGACCAGGTTAGCGGAAACATTAACTTCGCATCGCGAAGACAAGGCGCCATAAATTAGCAACACCCAAGTGACTTCCGTTAGAAAAAAATCAAGCTTTAACAGAAAAACCATGCCAACTTCCTCCAGAAAATGGAAACGAGGCATAACAAGCTTCAAAAGCAAAACTTCAAGCAGACCCAGCAACCAGCAGCGAGCGGGCGGAGCCCGGACGCGACAGCGAGCCCCGAACTCGCCTACCCAATTCGCCAAACTCGAGGGGCGAATCGCGTCCGAAAATTCAAGAAAGTCCAAGATCGAAGAAGAAGCAGAGAGAGAGGATCGGAAGGGCGAAATGGGGAAGCTGCTCACAGCGTGTTGGCGTGCTGGATGTCGGCTTCCAGCACCTTGAGGGAGTCCTTGAACGACTTGCGCATCGACGCCATGTACATCACCTTCTTCCCGAAAAAAAAGACCTTCCCGACGACCCCCTCACCCGACGAGCACCATCGAACGCCGCCGGCGACGAAAGCGAGGGGGGGAGAAAGAACCCTCGTCGGAGCCCGCCGCCGGAAACCCTAATCGGACGCAGGCAAGGCAGGCCGGCCGCCGCCGCCGCCGACGACGGGGGGGATATCGAGGAGGAAGGCGGTGGAGCGTGGCGAGAGGAAGGAGAAGAGGACACGTAGGAGCGGAGGGAACGAAAGATTTGGCAGCGACCCTTCCCCGTCGTGGAGTGGAGTGGGGATCGAGCGCGTGATGGTGCAGCGTACGGACGGATGGAGTTAAAATTTATTAATAATATTTATTAATTTATCCGATTATATCTATATATATATATATAAAAGAAAAAAGGAAATATTGACGAGGAGGACACACCCAACGCACTCGTGACCTTATCCGGATTAGAATGATTAATTGATATCTTGTGGATAGAATATCTGGGCAATAAAGAATTTCCCCAAAATAGAATGACACCCACCCCCTGCCCCGCCCTTTTTTTTTTTTATTTTTATTTTTATTTTTCTTCTTTCCAATCTTTAATTTACTCGTCGTTTTTGGAGCCCAAACAAACTCGACCTCGAAAAAGGCGTTTCCCGTTGAAAGAATGGACCGAGGGCCATCGACGTTCAGATCGACAAGTCTCGATTAGAAGATCCGAAGTAGTACAGTAGTCTTGACCAAAATTAGCAAGCGATGGCCGACGGGTCAGCTCGGATTGGCTCGACCCACTGGCATGGCGGCCTGCAATCGGATGGTTGCGGGCGAATGGGTATGGTCGGCGTACCAAATTCGAACGATATGCAGGCAATCCGCCCGACAGACGCATGATGCAAAGGTCCCTACGCTCAGACAAGAAGTGGTCTCCATTCGACAACACGAGGGCTTCAGGGCCTGGAATGAACCGGGCTAGTAGGGATCAAATTTTGGGGGGGGCGATAGCCTAATACTTTGTGATCTTAAGCCTTAACACTTTTCAAGTTCCAGCACTCTCACCCTTTTGTTGAACTTTTGTTATACTTTGGTTCTCATCTCAAATACCATTTTGTTATTTCATTGACCATACTAAAGATCACGTTATATGTCCTTTGTTTGAAAAAAAGCATATAGATATTGAGAAAAGTATATATAAAAAAAAAAAAGGTGTTAAATTATTACATTTATACCACTTTAATTCTAAACATTTTGCATTTTTATCAATTCAATTTATTTGATCAATTCTAATAAAAAAATCGTTGATACATATGCTATCTGTCCTATTTCACACAACTAACTAACAGAGACATAGACAAAATTAATAATTTTTATTATTCTTATTATTATTTTTTATTTTCATTAGGGCCGGCCAGGGAATGGGCAAAGGGAACCTTACCTAGGCCATGAGAAGCTCGCTGACCTAGACAAGGACGGTGACCTTCGAACACAATGAAAATGAAAAGAAAAAAAAAATCAGAAAAACATTTTAAAAATTATAAAATTATTTAGATAAAACACTGGTTATAAAATTAGGATGGTCGAGATCCTTAATAGTAAATTCCAATATGCAATTAGGATGGTCAAGATCCTTAATAGTAAATTCCAATAAACTTTTGACTGGATAAACTCAATTAGTATAAATATAAAAAATTTAAGACTAAATTAATTTAATTGAAATGTCTGGATAAACTCAATTAGTATAAATATAAAAAATTTAAGGCTAAATTGATTTAATTGAAATGTGAAACTGAATTAATATCAATATAGCTTTTTTGATTTATAACTTTTTTGATGCTTTCCCGTGACATACCATATCCATTTAGTCCTTTTCCTGCTCCAAAATACGCTTAGTTATAACTTTTTTTTTTTATGATTTCTCGTGACATACCTTATCCATTTAGTCTTTTTCCTGCTCCAAAATACGCTTAGATTTGTCCTGACATTATCAATCTCTGTCGTGAAATTTCATTATTATCTTCAGCAAATCAATGTTTGGCTCCCATCACAGAAAATACATAAATAGGTTTAGGATGGACTAACGTTCGCATCCTCAAAACTGGTGACATCCCAGAAATTCAGTCTATGCCATGTTCATGAGTCCGTTTCATCAGAGATTCAGTTCATCAATCTCGGTTTTCTCCTTTGCCCTGTTTCAGCTCGTGGACTTTAGCCGTTCATGGAAGACCCTCAACATGCTCCTGAAGGTGACGATCCCAGCAAGGCCTCTGTCCTCCTCCACGACCCAGACATAGCTCACCCTGTGCGCGAGCGCCTGAATCATCACCGCGACGAGCGAAGAGCTCGGGTAACACATGATGGCCTCCGACCTCCTCACCATCCTCGCGGAGTAGCCTCCGACCCTCCCGCTCTTCCCGCACCCAAACTCTTCGTCGGAAGAGGATGATGCGGACGGCAAGGAAAATGCCAATTCCTCGTCCAACGATTCCAAGAACGTGACCAAGTTCTTCTCTTCCAACCTTTCCTTGACCAGACGGACTAAATCGTCTGGTGGACCACCGCAGTCGATGTACGCCATGAGATCTCCGGCGGATAGTGTCAAGACAGCAGCAGCTACAGTCAAGTCGCAGGCACTGAGAGTCAATGGCGAGATCTCGCCAATCAATTGGCCTCCGTCGTCGACGATCGCCACTGCAGTTTGTTTGAGGTTGGATTCAGGGATCAGCTGCAAGGCTGATGCAGCAGGGTCGTAATAGTGCACAGCAAGGATCGAGTCAGTGTCGATGATGCCAAGAGAATTTATCGGAAGGGCCGGCGTGGGGGCAAAGAGATTTATGAAGTTGAGGAGGTATCGAACGATGTCTTCCAGCGTGAGCCAACAGTATTCGCGGTGGTTGTGGAGGATGTTCTTCCTCAGCGCGGTTCCCCTGCGAGACCGCATCGGCACCACCAGGTTCTGCGCACCTTCGAGGATCAGCTCGATCGCATCCAGCAAGCTGCAAACAGAAGAGACAGAGTCGTCGTCAAATGCATTCAACATGCCGATGCAAGAACAAAATCGAAGCAAAATCGAAACACAGATCCGGTGCAACGTCGATTCCTTTTTCCACGAAATCCGGCATCATGAAATTAAACCGAATTCTCATCAAAACAGTCGCAAACAACAGTAGGATCCCGACATCGAACATCCCCAACAAAGAACCGAATGTAAATTCGCATCGACATTCGATGAAATCCTCCTACCTAAGATAAGGACAAGAAACAAAACGGACGGACGAACGAAGGCATGACTGGACTTAGATCCGTGAAGAACCGCAGTTTGAGGTGAAATCGACATTCAATTTCATACAGGTATCCGCAAACCAAATCGATTCTCATCAAGATTGCCACAGAACGGTTCGACAGTAACAGCCGAAGTCAGAAACAAGCAACAAATCATGCATTCATATCAGGATCCTATCAAATCCTCGCGGAAATTCCACAACCTAATCGCAAACTTTCGAAGACAAACAGCGCCGAAACGCGCAGATCGCATCGGCGAAATCTCAAATGAACCACCACGAATCATCTCCGACGGATACGAACCTGGCATGAGGCTCCAGGTGCCTGACGAGGCCGCCGCCCTTGGGGACGACGGCCGCGACCTTAGACCGGAGCGCGGCGGCCGGATCGGCGAGGTTCTCCTCCCTGCACAGGAAGCAGACGATGTCCACCGTGCACACCTTCCCCACGCACACGCAGCGGCCGGCCTCGCCGGAGGGGGTGCCGTCGACGTCGTCGTCGCAGCAGCTCCACAGGCCGACGGCGGCGTCGCCGGACCTCCTGAGGGCGGAGAGGGCGTCGCCGACGGTGGCGGCGGAGAGGAGAGGCACCTCAGCGCGGGCTTCCCGAGGCAGAGTTCGGATATCTCATTCGCCAGGAATCCCACTGCCATGCAAAGACGGGTCGAGATGAAGATGGAGATGGAGATGGAGATGGAAGGTTCTGGAGAGCTGCAACGGAGGGAAAGCTGAGGAGAGAGTTTTTTAGGTTCGCGAGGTTGAAGGAGTAGACGCGCTGGTATTTATACGGGGGGCGTCACCGGGTATTGCCGGTTCGCCGGTTCGCTCGGCCACGGGAAAGACAAGGGGGGGGCCGCTGTACTTGTCCGCATGGGCGGTATTGCCGGACAGCACATTACGTGGGGCTCCTTAACAGGGTAAAGATTAAAATCAACTCAATTAGGAATTCATTAATTTTATCAATTAAATCCATCGGATTAATTTTAATAGGAAACAACTAACGTGGATATCGATTTACCTATAGTGGATAATAATCAATGCCAATATGAATAATTTATTATGATATTTTTAAAGTTTAAATATTTTTATTGATTTTTTAATTCTTTTTTTTCCCTTCTCTACTCCCTCCTTTATCCGGTTGCTGACCTCAAGCGAAGCTCACCAACCCCGACGAGGCTCGACCTCACCATTGCTAGGCAAAGTTGGTCTCACCTAATGCCTTGCTAGTCCCAATGTGAGGTCAACATCACTAAGGTTGGGGTGAGGCTCATCCCCACTAGTGGTCTCTTGCAAGGTCGATCTCACTAGTCTTGGGCATCTACCATTATACTTACAATGATCAGTCATACTATTGCTATCCATAATGGAAGGGAGCATTTACCTATTTATATTGGGAGAATTTTCACCTACTATAAATTTTCTTGGACATGCGAAAAATGATAATAGATCTCCCACTCGGACCAAGACATAACTTTTAATAATTATTTTAAATCATTTTTTGCACTTCTTTTCCCCATAGAGATATTGAATATCAAGAACTACTTTTTGACCATTGTAATTTTGAAAATGAATGTTGAAATATCCCTTTAAAGTAAGTAAATAGATTCGAAACATATAAAATGCAGTATGTATATTGTACCTTTTGAGGCAATTAGAGGTCCTGGGAGGCAATTCTGATTGGTCAATAAAAATATATTTCAATGCTATTTCACCTCTAGTCGATTGCCAAGGCCTGATGATTGGCTAAAGAATGAAGAAGAGAAGGAAAAAAAGAAAAAGAAAGAAAAAAAATAAAAAAAACTTGAAAAATGTTAAAATATTATTAAAAAAATGTTAATGTTAGTGTCGACCACATCACATAAGACCGCTAGCATTCACATCAACAATTTCCAATCAGAAATTGTCAAATGGATTTAATTGATAAAATGTGAAAATATTTAGAATTCAATTAGAAAAATTAAAAAATTTATGATTGAATTTGCATAACTACAATAGGTTTTGAATTTTTTAGATAAATTTTCCAAAAAAAAACCCCACTACCATTTAATTTAAATTGCTTATTTATTTTGGTTTTGCCAGGTTTCGGTTTTTATAGGTCCCGAAAAACTCGGTTCTCTACTTAGGGCTTCATTATGTTATCTTTACCTCCATCTGTCTCATGATTAGATCTTTGCAATCGGTAGTGAAATTGCTTGACATGATCACAAAATCATGGATGACCAAGAAGAAGTTGATGAACGTACTCAATGGACATGAATTGAAAGTGTTTCGTGCGTTCGAAGGAAAGATGACTTTGAAATAGAAGAATTTACCGTCAAAGCGAAACGTTCTACGGGTCAAAGAATAGAGAGCTTTGAATCGATCGCCAAAGAATTTGGATGAAAGAAGCAAATGAATCACTCGCTTGAAAAGAATTCCCCATAAACAATCAATTCATATGGTGATTTTTGCAATTGATGACGCACCTTCTATTCATAGATGGACTAAGATGTAGGAATTAAGGAACCTTTAAATTGGGCAACCTACTCAAATTAAAAAAGCTACATAAGCTATGAAATCTAGTCAAATTAGCTTTATTCATCTTCTTTTTTTGGGTATAAAAATTAGCTTTATTCTTCAACTTCTAGAAACTCCATCTCAAATGCCTTATTTTCATTGGTTTCCATGGAATTATGTTATGGCTGAAATCTCTATTTGCTCACAAAAATTAAAAGGCTTGATTAATTGATTTGATGAGGCTTCAGGCAGGTTTGTGAGTTGATTATCTTAAGTGGAGTTTGATGTTCTTGCATCAATATATGTACTATATGTAAAACATACTCAATCATTCTCAATCCAACCTCAAAGTTCTCACACAAAAGTTCATTGTTTGAGCCTCTTAAGATAAATTTTATCATTCGACCAAATTTTATCTTTATGGATCAATAAAAAAATCATAATTTGACAGGATAATGAATTCAATAAAATCTCCCATATCCAAAAAGAGAAGAACCCTCTTCTCTATAGTGTTTAAAGCTTACAATGTTTACATTTTCTTTATTTAAACACAGGCCGATTCAAGATGCACTTGGATGATTTTCAGTACAGACATGTGGGTATGAATTTTAACGGTGAGGATGCGTTCTCATAAAAAAGAAGAATAAGAAGTATTAGATTATTGCTAGGAGATATCAAATTTTTAATCATTAACTTTCTGTAAAGTTATCTATACTTTTTCTATAATTTATTGACATAACGGTATTTTCGTCACATGAAAAGCTGACAAGAGACTTGAAAGCTGACTTTACAGATTGTGCAGATGCACGCAAAGTTTTACATATTTCCATTTTTGCATAAATTCAAAAAATATTATCAACCGGTATCATATGTAGTAAAGTGCAAAGATAATTCATTTGCAATAAACAAACCAAGATTTTTATATAGATATATTATATATCCACTAGTCGTGGACATGACTTGCAATTACACCAAACGGCCATGAGTATTAAATATACTAGTAGATGTACCAATCGAATTATCCTCTAAATTAGTGAGTTTCAATTAGAGATATTTGTTTTCTGAGAATTTTATTTTTACAATCAATCCACGTCAATCATCAAAGAGTTTCCAACTTGTTTATTTTTCAAAAATAAATTCATCAAAAAAAAATAAATAATGAAAGAATTGTTATTTTTGGTAGATAGCTCGCATCTTGAAAGAATTCCTCCTCGTGCGCGGACGACTAGTCGCTCCATGAAAACAACTTGAAACCGCCTTTGCTCCACAAGTTTGAAATGCCGCTTGCCGACGGAGTCAAGAAAGATTATAAGTTTTGTTTTGTTTTGTTTTGTTTTTTTAATTGAGCATTCGAACGTGATTTAAATCCTGGGTTCAGGTCGGGTAGCGCTTTTATGACAGTCCTACTCGTATGGCACTTCAATCATCAAATTCCACATGTGATTATTCCTAATTTGGTTCCACACAAGGAAAAAATGCCAAAAGATATCGCACGTTTCTTGCCAACAAGGAATTTATATACTCTTTATATATAAATAATCTCTTTTCACCTATAAATCTAAATTTTTGGATGGAACATTTTAACAATTGTCATATGCAAATTGACATCCATATTTGCACGAGAAATTAAATCACAAAAGTGGTCGTTTGACTTTAATGAATAAAAATCTTTCTTTTGACCATACATTACCATTTTTTTGTGAACTTTTGAGTCAAGCATACGCTGTTTTTTATTTTTATTTTTTTTCTGGTAAACGAATGCACTCAAATGCCACAACTTTCCTCATCAATGTTCTAAACAAACTTGGACTTGGCTTTTGTTTTGTAATGAATAGAAAGTCCGACCAGTTGATACGGAGCATGTTGAAATGCACATGTAAATTGTGTTAATAAAGACTTATATCAGGACATTGGTATGGTGTATAGATGTAAATATATTATATTTTAGTTGTCTCATAATTTATTAGTTTAAACTTTTAACTAAACATGGGTTTAACTAGATATATTGACGACTTTGAATTTAATCACCCTCGGACTGAAGGTAGGTAGGGGTTGTGGTGTAGCAATTGAGTATGGTCTCTTTCTTGATAATCTCTTTAGATGAAAGTATCGAGTTTCTACGAAACAAAATATGCCATCGAGAACCCTTTTTTAGGGGGGCAAAAGAAGAAGAAGAAAGGACACAGTTAACAAGAATTAGTTTGGTGTATTATTAAAGTTCCAACATCATTTGTCTACTCTATGCACATGCGATCTCTTTAGCTATAAATTTATGCTTTTGGACCAGATATTTGCTTTTCCTTTTTTTTTTCTTTTTTTTTTCCTTTTTTTTTTTCACTTGCTTGAATCTGGGCGAAGGCTTGAGGCCATCACTTAGATCTTGGCAAGGGCGCTGGTCAGGCCAAGCCTCGCCAGGTTTGGGCGGGCAAGTTTCGGTCCCCCTTCTTAACCCCAATTTTCACCCTTAAATTCATGGCCGTGCAAATATACCTTTTCTCTCTCTCATTTTTCAATTGATATGGCACTAGCAATATTCCTTATCGGTCGTGTTTTCTCCATTCATGGTCTGTGCACATTCTGAACAGTATCATTTCCTCAAGATATAGTGTAAAACCTTCGAACTCTTTCATGGACTTCATCTCCTCTTCGAAACGTTGGTCTTGAAGTAGGGTTTTCAAGTGGCTATTTCAAGGGACGGACCAAGCAGAAAACGAGGGCATTCCTTGGTGGTTTCAGGGTTCTTCACCAAGAAGTAGGTGTCTTATGACACCAACTGAGGGCTCTCCCGTCTGTTCAACAAATATACCATTGACGAGCTAACATAATTGCGTTCGTTATTTCATTATGTTGATGCATGCATGTCTCAGTCTCCTAATTTAATATAATATTTTTATCGAGCCTCATCCCCAGCTCTACTCTCTTGATATTTTACGTTTAGAGATGCCGAGGTCTGCATGAGATCTAGATGGAGCAGTTTAAGGACCTACTCCGATCCATAAGGCATTCACGTTGAGGAATCAAAAAAATTGAAATTTTTGTCGACTTTGCTACTGCCAATGTATAATTTGTTCACGTCTCTTTTGGCATTGATTTTCTTTTAGCAGCCGTTCGTTTCTTCATGAGCCAAAGGACAAACGACATCATTTGCTTCTGGACAAGATATTCCTGGGGAAGATACTGTGATTCTCAACCAGCTCGTGGTGCAATTTGGAGCTGAATTCTCAACCAAATGTTAAGAAGAGAAACTGAACCTCTCATTGAAGATCTTTTCTCCATCGTAATTTGCAAAGAGACAAGACGGAGAAGCACGTGGAATTCGTGCTTTTTGTATATATATATATATATATCTTCCTGGAGTCAATAGAGACCACTTAAATTTTTTGGAAAGTGCAAATGAATTTAAGTGTGGTCACGTTAAAAGTGACCTTTCGTCAAAATGATAATTCAACTCCTTCTGTGTGGATAGTATAC
This sequence comes from Eucalyptus cladocalyx, assembly GCA_017140615.1. NCBI lineage: Eukaryota > Viridiplantae > Streptophyta > Magnoliopsida > Myrtales > Myrtaceae > Eucalyptus > Eucalyptus cladocalyx. The sequence goes on from CM029519.1 coordinate 12,062,435, forward strand.
ATGATATGAATGCTTCAATACGAATAATTCAAAGGCTGAGAATGGAAGTGGTCAATGTTGATAAGCAAATTGGCGAGGGATGTGATTTTATCTTTAAATTTGACAAAGCGAAATGTTTCACTATGAACAAAAATAGTTCGTCGTGATGGAAGATCAATCAATAAAGTTGCATCATTGGAATGAAGATAAAGTCGAAGGCAGTGGGGCCAGGGCGCCGCTCCAAGCTACCCAAATCTTGGCCCATTGTTGCCAATGGTTCACAAAAAGCGATGAACATTTATAAAAATCCAGAGAGGTGTCTCGATCGCCAACCGACCACCCGAAGGGCTAGGATATTGAAAATTTCAAAGATTTCTTAATATGGTACTAAGTAGTCATAAGAGACATTCGATGAAATCGCACAAACTCTCGAATAACACTCCGAAAATACACTCATAATCTATTCTATCATGATAAGGAGGTCGAGAAAACGATATGAATCGCACCCATTTGAAAATTCCCGATTTGGTTCTTTGACATGACGCAGCACCATTTTATTTTTCTTTTGGGATAACAGTGTAGATTGGACAATCCACATCTCTCAACTAACTTACGAAAAACAAAACCAGGAGAATTAATTGAAAACCATGAGTAGATGAAATCGCTCTAACTCCCCAAAAGTAGAAGGAACTCTCTCTCTCTCTGCCCCCTGGGAAATATACGGCCCACGAAAAAAACGAAAGGCTAGCGATTGCAGGGGCCGCGTCATCGATGACGACCGCGAGCCCGGCCGTCCTTATCCCTCCCGCACCCGTCCGGCCGTACACGAACACCCGCCACACAAAACCGATCCTGGCAGGCAAGCGGAGAGACGACCGATACGTGTCCATCCCGAAGTTCCCTCTTCTCTCCATCGACCACTTATGGTTCTTTGCCCCGTGGGATTCGTGGGATCTTGCCGTGATCGGAAAGATGTGGCTCGTGCGGGACGAGACGAACGCCGCAGTGGGTACCAGGTTCGCCGTGCGAAACCGTACCTGCAAGTCAAATCGCGCGACCACAGGATTGATCGGATGTAGTGACGTGTTCTCGAGACTTTGGCGTATTCGGCTCGGATCGTCTGAATTGATCGGGGCCTTTCGCTAGCGACGTGATCGTGTCGACTACAAAAATATCATCCTCGTAAGAAAATCGTAAGGATAAGTATGGTTGTAGAAGAAAAACGAGAACCATAGATTCTCAATCGGATTTCAGATTTTGAGATGTACTTGATAAGTTACTTTAGAACCTATTCCAATGGTTTCAGATTTCAGATGTCAGATAAAATTGAAAATTAATAAGTTACTTTAGAACCTATTCCAAGTTTTTGTATATTTTTTTATATTTTATATCACACAGTCCTATGACATTCCATGACTTTCAATAATTAGTATGCAATCTGAAACCACTTGTCCAAGTTTCCATTTTCGATGATATTTATGAGTGAGATTTTCACTTTATTAATTTTTCATAATTTTCATGCGTCTAAATATAAAATGTAATCAATGGATTATAGCGAATAGTAGTCTTTAGAGGCGATGATTTACTGTAATCATTCAATCAAAAGTATAGATAGAACCTAAATAGACCCTAATACAAATCCCAAAACTCATAATATGATAAGTTTCAAATTCCTAGAAATGCAAGATAGATTCTAGATTTTAAAAATTAGAGAACTTGTTTTGATGGGTGGATTTTAGATTTCGGGTGGAATTTAAACGGAATTTGAAACTAATCACCCCTAAAATATTGTACGATGATTCGCGGAGATAGGAACCTAATAGGGTTGAAGAGCGATTGAGATTGTTGGACGGCCCCACGCTTGAAGCGTAAGATGAGCATATGAGGCTTGCATGGGATGCGAATTATGCGGATATTAGATGCGATGGAGAGTACACATTAGTAATCGAGCCATAAACACATAAGTTTCAGTCGATTTCAAACCTCAAGCTATACATATTGTTGAAGCATCCTACATCTGTGATTTGTGTACATGGTTTATATGCTTTTGATTTATATGTTGTCTCCATCCATCTATTAGCAACTTAACCTCTTTGGGTCGGCCACCCTAACTTGGTATTAACCCAATTTTTGCTCCGATTTATTTTGTGCATGCGGTCTCCCGTTTGTTAAATTCCACTCATGTTCTTTAATCCGTCTTACACGTGAAACGTGATGTTAAAGTATTCAACATTTGTCTAAGGAGGATTGTATGTTCTTTATATCCACATGATCTCCTTTCACCTATCAATCGAATCTTTTGGATTGGTCCGCCGCAATCACACATATAAAATTTTCCATATATGCCCACCCGATCTAACTTGGTTGAAATGTTTTTTTTTATTATATAAAAATGAGAGATAAATATATTGAAAATTCTAAAACTTATCGTAAAACAAAATGGCCCAATCGCTTGCTGTTTTTATCTTGAAATTTGTTTTTCTTAGATTAGGAATGATATGTGTTATTTTTAACAAATGTTCGTTAAAAATATCTCGCATTATTTGACGACAGAATTTTCATACCATTCATATAAGCATGGGCTTGCTTGTCGGCAGAGCTTATAAGTTTTAATTTTTTTTTTAGATTGGACATTCTTACATGATATTGGATACACATTTAACCTTAGTTTATTTTTCTCGTACAACATTTCACTGATCAAATAACACGTGTCATTCCTAATCTGAAAAATATTGTGCATTATTTGTCAACAAAGCCTTTTATCTGTAAGTTTAAATGTTTCAATTGGACACTCTAACAATCGCCGCATGCAAAGTGACATTCTTGCACAAGTACTAAATCACCAAAGTGGTCATTTAGCTTTTGTGAATGAATATCTTTCTCGACTATATGTTGCCATTTATTTTATGAACTTTTGAGTCAAGCTTATGCTGTTTTTCCGGTCAACGAATGCGCTCCACTGCCACAGCTTTCCTCGTCAATGATCTAAGCAAACGTGGACGTGGATTTTGATTTGTGATGAATGGAAAGTCCAATATGTTGATGTCAATTGAAAACATTTTATAAATGAAGCATGTTGAGATGCACGTATGAGTTTTATTGATAAAGTATCACATCGATAAATTAGTGTGGCATGTAAAGATATATATAACACAGTTGGCCCATAACTCATTAACTTAAGTTATTGATTAAAAATGGATTCAAATGGATATGTTGATGGGTTTAAACTTGATCTCCCTCTCGGCATTCTCCATGGGAAAAAAAAGTTTAAGCTTATTATATTTGTTCAAATTCAGTTTAAACCTTTCAATTAAATCAATTTAGTCATAAACATTTTTATATTGATATAAATTCAGTCCATTGAGTCAATTTAGGTTGAAAAGTACTGACGTGGACATTGGCTGGTCTATGTGGCATAGCCGACGCTAATGTGGACATTTTTAATATATATTTTAAATTACTTTTTGATTTCTTTTCTTTTTTTCTTTTTCCTTCACCTTGCCTTTTTCTTTTCTTTTTTCTGGTGGCCATTGCCGGCCATCAACCATAGCCATGGCTGGTGAGGGTTGGCCTCACCTAGGTGAGGTTGCCCTTATCGGCCATAGGCAACGATTGACCTTGCTGGGCCGAGGCTAGGTGAGGGCAAGTGCCAGTCGTCCAAGTGAGAACCCCTTGCTAAATCTGGCGAGGCCGACCCTCACCTAGGTTAGAGTGGCCTTGTCACACCTTGCCTAAGCGAGGGTTAGCCTCCATAAGCCTTGCCTGGGCGAAATGTGGCAAGGCCGCCTCAGCATGGTAAGGTAGCTTTGACTTGGGCGAGAGTTGGTCTTGCTAGATCAGATGAGGGGGCCTCACTTTGGCTAGTGCTTGCCTTTGGCTTGTTGAGGCCGACCTTCGCCTATGGCCAGTGATGGCCATTGGAAAAAGAAAAGGGGAAGGGAAAAAAAAAAAGAAATTCAAAAAATTATTTAAAAATTTAATAAATTAAAAATATTATCAAAAATGTTCACATCAATGTTGACCGTGCCATGTTAGTCGCCCGGCATCCACATTAGCAATTTTCAACCTAAATTGGTACAAATGTGAATATATTTTACGACTAAATTGATTCAATTAAAAAGTTTATGATTGAATTGGTACCAATACAATATGTTTAGGATTTTTTGATATTTTTTCCCATTCTCCACTAATAAAAGTATTGGACTTCTACCATGTGCTCTCAATAAATGATATCGGATTTTCATGGTTCGATAAGGGAGAAGACCTAACAACGAGCTTGCATGAGCATATGAGGAGGAGATTGTTAAGATGTTCGTGTATTATTAATTTGAACTTTTGAGTGAAAATGTGTCGTTAGCAGATGAATCTCTGGATTGATTGACAATCCTTTGCAACACGTAATTATCCAAAGGAACCCCAAAGGGGAACAATCCAAGAAGTGAATTATACTATTTTCAAGAAATTTTAAAGCAGCATATTAGAAGAACATACGAGAAAATTTTTAATGCAAAACAAAATATGCCATGAGATCTGTCTTTTTTTCCCCTTCTCCAGAAGGACAATCTTAACAAGAATTAGTTTAGTGTATTGCTAAAGTCCAACATCGTTGATTTACTTCGTTTAAGTGCCCTTTATATACACGTAATCTCCGCATATTCTAATATGATATTAAAATCAGGTTCTTTCCCACTTTATTCCTGCATGAGCCCCTTTCGTCAAATTCCATGTGTTATTTCTAATCACAGGTGTTTAAATTCCTTATAGGTCGTGTTTTCTATAGACATTCTAGTAGTATCATTTCCTTCCCAAGTTAAATTATCAAAATATCGAAATGTTCGTCTTGCGCTAGGGTTTTCCAGTGGCTATTTCAAGGGACGGACCAAGCTGAAAACGAGGGCAATCCTCTCGAGGAATAAAAAATGTTGAAATTCTTGTCAACTTTGCTTCTGCCAAAATACAATTTGTTCACGTCTGTTTTCGCATTGGTATTCTCCAGCAGCCGTTCGTTTCTTCATTGACGAAAGGACAAAGGACATCGTTTGCTCTTGGACAAGAAGACAAACTTGTGGAAGAAGATACTGCGGATTCCCAACCAGCTCGTGGTGCAAATTGTAGCTGAATTCTCAACCTAATGTTAGAAGAGACACTCAACCTCGCGAAGATCTTTTCTCCATGGTAATTTGCAAAGAGACAAGAAGGAGAAGCATGAGGAATTCGTGCAATTTGTGCATATATCTTCCTAAAGTTAGTAGAGACTACTTAAATTTTCGGAAGGTGCAAATAAATTTAAGTGCAACAATGTTAATAGCTACCTACCTATTCAAAACGATAAATTCAACTCCTTATGCATGGATAGTATACATAATATGAACGCTTCGATGCAAATAATTCAGAGACTTGGGATCAGAAATGAGTGATGCTGTTGATCAATAAAATAGCAAGGGGTGTGGGAAAGTTTTATCTAGAAATTAGACAAAATGAAATGTTTTATTATGAATAGAAATAGTTCGTCGTGATAGAAGATCAATCAATGAGGATGCATCACTGGAATGAATGTTAAAGTTAAAAGCAATAAGGCTAGGGTGAAGCTCCACACTACTCAAATCTCGACCCATCATTGACAATGGCTGACAAACGAGCAATGACCATCTATAAAACCCACAAAGGTATCTCGGTCGCCAATCGATCATCCAAAAGAGCGGGGTTAAGGATATTGAAAGTTATTGTTGATAATATTTAAATAATAAATCATACATTCATCTGACAGTTTTAATTTTTAGAACAGTCAGCAATGATCTAATGTAACCTCTCATAATAGGTGAGAGTGTTAAAATATCTAAGATGCTCTCGGGAAATACATTCACAACTTATCCTATCATGATAAAAAGAGGTCAAGAAACCGATAGGCATCGCACTTAATCGAAAGTTCTCGATTTTCGAATTTTTAACACGACACATCATTTTCTTTTTTCATTTGCATAATGGTGTAGATTTGATAATCCACATCTCTCAACTAACTCAAGAAGAAAAAAAAAAAAATAATCGAAAACAGTGAGCAGATAAAATGGCTCCGCCCCCGGGAAAAAATATCCGGCCCACGAGAAGAACGAAAGGCCAGCGATCGCAGAGCCCCGGCCGTCGTTATCCCACCCGCACCCGTCCCTCCCTACACGAAACCCTCTCGCCACACAAATCCGATCCAGGCAGGCGGCGGGGAGACGACCGACACGTGTCGGTCCCGACGCGCCCTCTCCTCTTCTCTCCCTCCCCTGGTCCCTGCGCGTCTGACCGCGTACGGTCCGCTGCCACGTGGGGATCGTGGGATCTCGCCGTGATCGGGAACGATGCGGTCCGTGCGGGTCGAGACAAAACGAGTCGCGACGAGACGACGGGAGATAGCTCTTGCTGGCGAGCCGCAGGGAGTACCACGTTCGCCGTGCGAAACCGTACGCGGGAGTCAAATCGCGCGACCCCCAATGATTGATCGGATGCGTTGACGTGTTAGTTTAAGAGTTTGGCTCGTTCAGCTTTGACCATCTAACTTGATTGCGGCCTTTCGCAAGCAACGTGATCATACCCAATGGGAAAATATCATCCTTATAAGAGCATCATCATCGTAAAGATGAGCATGATTTTAGGATAGATATGAAAATCATTGATTTACTCTCGATTTGATTTTACATTCTAAAATATACATGATATGTTATTTTGAAACTCATTTTGGTAAATTTAAGTTTCACGTTCTAGATATAATTGAGAATCGGTAAGTTGGGATAAGCTTTTATGATTTTCTTATTCTATATCTTCGTATGATTCTACGGGATTCTAAAAACTACTTGTCTACATCTTCATTTATGATGATATTTATGACTGAGATTTTTATTTTGTTAATTTTTCATAATTTTTGTATGTTTAAATATAAAATATGGTCAGTAAATTGTAACGGAATAATTATTAAATGTGATAATTCATTGCAACCATTCGATAGAACTTGAGTAAACTCTAGAAACCGATCCTATAATCTGTGACTGAGTAGATTTTAGATTTTAAATATTAGAGAATCTGCTCTTATTGATAGGTTCCAAGTTTTAGATGAAACTTAAATGAAAGTTGGAACTGCTTACTCCGAATAATGAGTATGCAATCTAAAATCACTTATCTAACTTCTATTTTCAATAATATTTATAATTAAGATTTTTACTTTGTTAATTTTTCATAATTTTTATGTGTCTAAATATGAAATGTGATTGGTGGATTGTAGCGAATGGTGATCACTAGATACGATGATTGATTATAATCGTTCAATTAAAAGTATAGATGAAATTTGAGTAAACCTTAATTCTAATCTTGGAACCTGTAACAAGATAAGTTTCAAATTCCTTGATATGAAAGGAATGTTTTAGGTTTAAAAAATTGGAGAACCTGTTCTGATAAGTGGGTTCTAGATTTCAGGTGGAATCTAGGAAAAACTTGAAATCAATCACCTCTAAAATATTGTACAATGATGATTCGAGGTGATAGGAACCTAGCGATTGAGATTGTTGGACAATCCCTTACTTGAAGCGTAAGATGAGCATATAAGGCTAGTATGTAATGCAAATTCTACAGATATTAGATGCGACGGAGAGTAAAGTGCATTGAAAGTGGGAAATGCATGGAAATCAAATTGCTCAAAACGAAGAGTGATACGAAATTGAAAGTTAGATCTTGTGCCGGAAGCGAAGTGTGGGTCTTTTCGAAGTCCTATTTATCGTATTTTGATGCTCGGACTTGTGAGTTTACTTGAATTGAGAGGCCCAACTTGACAAGTGCATGTTAGTAATTGAGGCATAACACTTAAAAGCTCAATCGATTTCAAACCTCAAGCTATATATATCGTTGAAGCAGTCTGTTGTTCGTCAAATTCCACTTGTGTCCCCTGTCAGACTTACACCTGAAACGTGGTGTTAAAGTATTCAACATTTGCCTAAGGAGGATTGTATGTTCTTATATCCACATGATATCATTTCACCTATTAGTTGAAACTTTTAAATTGATCTGTTGTGATCGCACATATATTTTTCCATATATGCCCACCTGATCTAGCTTGGCTTCCCATCACTATGCAAACCCAATGTTTGGATATGCCAACCTAATCTATTACCAAATTTTTTATTATTATTATTATTATTATTATTATTATTATTATTATTATTATTATTATGCAAATGGCTTTAGTGGAAGTTAGGACATTACTTAAAGGGTCCTTAAAGTTGATCAATCGATTAAATTATTTGATAAGTCACTCTCTACTTGAGATCATAAAAGGTTGCGTGGCAAGACAATGTCTACATGAATTATTTGATAAGTCGCTCTCCTGAATTTGTTCAAGTCCAACCGTAAATATCTTTTCGTGCGAATGAGAAGAATGAATTTGTCAAGGAGACTTTCTCACGAGCTTTTGGTTGGTCGAATTGTCTATATTCTTGGAACATAAAAAATGTATTTAGTGATCAATCCATTTTCGTGACGAGGATTTTGTACGATCGAATTCCTAATTTTAATTATAGGATCTTTTTTCATTGATTCTTTTATAAAGGAAATCAATTAGTTATTCATAAAAGTTTCATTTATTTAATGACTAGAATTAGACGAGGAGGGACTCGAACCCTCACAATTTTTAAAGTCGACGGATTTTCTTCTTACTATAAATTTCATTGTTGTCGCTTCAATGGGATCCTTTTGGCATCAGTTGAAATTTTTTTTTATATATATAAAAATGAGAGATAAATATACTAAAAATTCTAAAATTTTTCGCAAAACAAAATGGCCCAATGACTTACTTTTTTTATCTTAAAATTTGTTTTTCTTTGATTAGGAACGATATGTGTTATTTTTAACAACTGTTCGTTAAAAATATCTTGCATTATTTGTCGGTGGGGTTTACATACCATTCATATACGCATGGGCTCGCTTGTCGACAGAGCTTATAAGTTTTAATTTTTTTGGATTAGACATTCTTACATGATATTGGACCCACATGTAGCCTTAGTTTATTTCTCTTGTACGGCATTCCATTGATCAAATAACATGTGTCATTCCTATACTGAAAATTCCCACGAGAGAAAATCTCTACAAAAGACACATCACCCCTGATCCATTATGCCAGTTGTGTTACTCACATTCTCTCCGCATTCTCCGCATTCTCCATGGGAAAATTACTAAAAAAGCTCTAAGCCTATTATATTTATTCTAATTCAATTTCAAACCTTTCAATTACATCAATTTAATCCTAAACATTTTCATATTGATACCAATTCAGTTTATTCAGTCAATTTAGGCCGAAAATTACTAACATGAACACTGGTTAGTTGTCGTGGCATGGTTGACACTAATTTAGACATTTTTAATATATTTTTTAAATTGCTTTCTAATTTCTTTTCTTTTTTCTTTTTCCTTCACATTTTCTTTCCCTTTTATTTTTTCTAGTGGCCATTGCCGGCCATCAACCATAGCCACGGTCGGTGAGGGTTGGCCTCACCTAGGCGAGGTTGCCCTCTTCGGCCATAGGCGATGATCGACCTCGCTAGGCTGAGGCTGGGTGAGGGCAAGTGCCAGCCGTCCAAGTGAGAACCCCTTGCTAAATCCGGCAAGGCCAACCCTCGCCTAGGTTGGAGTGGCCTCATCACGCCTTGCCTAAGCAAGGGTTAGCCTCCACAGGCCTTGCCTAAGTGAGGGTGAGGTCTGGCCAGCCTTGCCTGGGCACGTGGCAAGGCCGCCGAGGCATGACAAGGCTGCCTTGGCCTAGGGGAGGGTCTATTTCGCTAGATCTAATGAAAAGGGTCACACTTGGTCAGTGCTCGCTTTTGGCCTGCTGAGGCCGACCTTTGCCTGTGGCCAATGATGGTCACTGGAAAAAGACGAATGGGAAGTAAAAAAAAAAAAAAAAAAAGAAATTCAAAAAATTATTTAAAAATTTAATAAATTAAAAAAATATTAAAAATGTTCACATCACCGTGATCATGCCACGTTAGCCAGCCAGCATCCACATTAGCAATTTTCAACCTAAATTGGTTGGATGGATGGACTGAATTTGTATAAATGTGAATAGATTTTATGACTAAATTGATCAAATTAAAAAAAAAGTTTATGATTAAATTGGTACCAATACAATAGGTTTAAAACTTTTTGGCTACTTTTCCCCATTCTCCACTAATTAAAGTATTGGACTTCTACCACATGCTCTCAATAAATGATATCGGATTTTCTTGGTTCGGTAAAGGAGAAGACCTAACAATGAGCTCGCACGAGCACATTAGCAGGAGATTGTTAACATGTTTGCGTATCATTAGTTTAAACTTTTGAGTAAAAATGTACTGTCAACAAATGAATCTCCGGATTAATTGACAGTCCTTCGCAACAAGTAATTATCCAAAGGAACCCTAGAGAGGAACAATCCAAGAAGTGAATTATACAATTTTCAAGAAATTTTAAAGCAGCAAATTAGAAGAATATGCGAGAAAACTTTTAATGCAAAACAAAATATGCCATGGAGATCTGTCTTTGTTTTTCCCCCTTTCTCCCTAAGGACAATCTTAACAACAATTAGTTTAGTGTGTCCCACGTCATTGATTTACTTTGTTTAAGTGATCTTTATATACATGTAATTTCCGCACATTCTAGTATGATATTAAAATCAGGTTCTCTCCCACTTTATTCTCACATGAGCCCCATTCGTCAAATTCTGTGTGTTATTTCTAATCACGGGTGTTTAAATTCCAGGTTGTGTTTTCTATAGACATTCTAGCAGTATTATTTCCTTCCCAAGTTAAATTATCAAAATATCGAAACGTTCGTCTTGCGCTAGGGTTTTCCAGTGGCTATTTCAAGGGACGGACCAAAGCTGAAAACGAGGGCAATCCTCTCGAGGAATAAAAAAAGTTGAAATTCCTGTCAACTTTGCTTCTGCCAAAATACAATTCGTTCACGTCTGTTTTCGCATTGGTATTCTCCAGCAGCCGTTCGTTTCTTCATTGACGAAAGGACAAAGGACATCGTTTGCTCTTGGACAAGAAGACAATCTTGTGGAAGAAGATACTGTGGATTCCCAGCCAGCTTGTGGTGCAAATTGTAGCTGAATTCTCAACCAAATGTTAGAAGAGAAACTCAACCTCGCGAAGATCTTTTCTCCATGGTAATTTGCAAAGAAACAAGAAGGAGAAGCACGAGGAATTCGTGCAATTTGTGCATATATCTTCCTGAAGTTAGTAGAGACTACTTAAATTTCGGAAGGTGCAAATGAATTTAAGTGCAACCATGTTAATAGCTACCTACCTATTCAAAATGATAATTTAGCTCCTTCTGCATGGATATTATACATAATACAAATGCTTCGATGCGAATAATTCAGAGACTTGAGACCGGAAGTGAGCGATGCTGTTGATTGATAAAATAGCGAGGGGTGTGGTAAAGTTTTATATCGAGATCAGACAAAATGAAATGGTTTATTACGAATAGAAATAGTTCGCATCAAAGATCAATCAATGAAGATGCATCACTGGAATGAACATTAAAGTCAAAAGAAATGGGGTAGGGTGGTCGCTCCACGCTACTCAAATCTCGACCCATCGTCGCCAACGGCTGACATGAGAGTAATGACCATCTATAAAACTCGGAGAGGTATCTCGATCGCCAATCGATCGTCTCAAAGAGTAGGCTCAAGGATATCTGAAGTTATTGTTACAATATTTGTATAATAAATCACATATTCATCTAACAATTTAAATTTTTAGAATAGCCAATAGTAATCTTAAGTAATCCGTGATGGAGCGTTTAAAATATCTAAGATGCACCCATCTGCTTGAACAACGTGTGGGAAATACACCCAAAATTTATCCTATCATGATAAAAGGAGGTTGAGAAACCAATAGGCATTGCACTTAATCGAAAGTTCTCAATTTTCGAATTTTTAACACGACACATCATTTTCTTTTTTCCTTTGGATAACGGTGTAGATTTGATAACCCACATCTCTCAACTAACTCAAGAAGAAAAGTAAAATAAAATAATTGAAAACAGTGAGCAGATAAAATGGCTCCGCCCCCGGGAAAATATCAGGCCCACGAGAAGAACGAAAGGCCAGCGATCGCAGAGCCCCGGCCGTCGTTATCCCACCCGCACCCGTCCCTCCGTACACGAAAACCCCGCCACACAAATCCGATCCAGGCAGGCGTCGGGGACACGTGTCTGACAGCGTACGCCACGTGGGGATCGTGGGATCTCGCCGTGGTCCGAACGATGCGGTCCCGCGCGGGTCGAGACAAACGAGTCGCGACGAGACGAGGGGAGATAGCTCTTGCTGGCGAGGCGCAGGCGTTCGCCGTGCGAAACCGTACGCGGGAGTCAAATCGGGCGACCCCCAATGTGTTTACGTGTTAGTTTTAAGAGTTTGGCACGTTCAACTTGGATCATCTGACTTGATTGCGCCCTTTCGCTGGCGACGTGATCGTGCCGACTTGGAAAAATATCATCCTCATCTTTATAAAGATGAGCATGATTTTAAAATACAAACGAAAATAACAGTCAATTTGATTTCAAAGTTTAAAATATGCATGATATGTTACTTTGAAATCTGTTATGATGATTTCAGATCTTTTTTTTTTTGTATCCTAGGAAACCCCATAAGCTAATAGCCGGCGAGTATAACTTGGAAATAGCACAGATAAAACCATCACCCCATTCCACTGAGTAAGTCACCACATACAGCGCTTCAGCTTCCTTGTTTCGCAAGGGCTTCGAACCTTGGCCTCCTGTGGGGAAGGGCAAAAAATCTACCATTCACGCTACCACGATCGGTGGTTGATTTTGCATTCTAAATATAACTGAAAATTGATAAGTTAGGACAATTCTTTATGATTTTCTTCTTTTATGTATTCATATAATCATGCGGTATTTCATGATATTTAATGAAAAGTGTGCATTCTGAAACTATTTGTCTAAGCCTTCATTTCTGATGATATATATAATTGAGATTTTTATTTTATTAATTTTTCATAATATATGTTAAATATAAAATGTGGTCAATGAATTGTAGCAAATAATAGTTATTAGAAGTGATGATTTACTATAATCATTTGATAGAACTTGTGTAAACTCTAGAAACCAATCCTAGAACATGTAACCGAGTAGATTTTAGATTCCAAATATTAGAGAACCCATTCCTATGGATAGGTTCCAAATTTTAGATAGGACTTGGACGAAAGTTGGAATCGCTTACTCTTAAAATATCATATGATGATGATTCATTTCAATTGGAGCGTAATATGAGCAGATGAAGCTTGTATGGAATGTGAATTCTACAAATATTAGATGTGATGGAAAGTATAGTGCACCGAAATTCGACAGTACTTGCATATTGATATGCACAGAAGGAAGAGTGATATGAAATTGAAAGTTAGATCTCAATCTGGGAGTGATGTGTGTGTCTTTGAAGTTCTATTTATTGTATATGGATGCTTGGACTTTCAAGCTTTACTTGAATTGAGAGACCCAACTCAATGAGCACATGTTAGTAATCAAGCCATAAACTCTAAAAGCCCAGTCGATTTAGACTTCAAGCTATATTTATCATCAAAGCATCCTACGTTTGCGTACATGATTTATATACTTTTGATTTACATGTCGTCTCCATCAAGCCTCTTGTTCGTCAAATTCCACTCATGATCCCTAATCCTGCTTGCACGTAAAACGCAATGTCAAAATATCCAACATTTGTCTAGAAGGAGGGTTTCTATGTTATTTATATCTGCATGATCTCCCTCTACCTATAGCATAGATATTTTTTTTATATATGTCCACCTAATCCAATCTAACCGTCTGTCACTACTCAAACTAGATTATCAAAGACAAGCGAACCTAATCTAGTACCACTAATGGAAATGGCTTTAGTGGAAGTTAGGACTTAGGACATTACTTAAAGTGTCCTTAAAGTTGATCAGGAAAAGTTGCGTGCTCAAGACAATGTCTACATTATTTGATAGGTCGCTGTCTTTGGACTTATTCAAGTCCAGCCATAAATATCTTTACGTGCGAATGACATGACAACATTTGTCATGGAGACTATCTGGAGAGATTTAGGGGGCCGAAGTAGATCACCGACCGTTCGAATTGTCTAGATTCTTGGAACATAAAAAAATCGTATCTAGTGATTGAACCAATTTGGTTGCGATAAGGATTTTGTACGATCTTGTCGGTTGAAATGTTCTTTATATAAAAATCGAAGATGAGTGTACTAAAAATCTTAAAATTTATGGCAAAACAACTTCTCAATAGCTTGCTACTTTTATCTTAAAATTTTTTCTTATAATATCATTGTTTCTTTTATCTATTTTTTTAAATTTTTTTTACTATATATATATATATATATGATATGGCAAAGTAATAACAAATTTTATTTTTCTTTAGCAAAAAAAAAAAGGTCATGCTGGCATTTTTTGTTAGCTAAATTGTAAGAGTCAATGAAAGAGGGACTTGATTGCTCCAATTTGACAAATTTTTTTGATCTAATTGCATTTTCTTTCGTAATAAGTTCAAAGACTCCTAGCGCACACATCCTATAAGAATCAAAGTTAAATTTCTATAAATATAAAATTCTATCCCACCTATAGCGTTTCTTATGAGGTATATTAGATATTTTACAACCAAAAGCTCATTGAAAGAATAACTCTCGAATTATCAAGATTGCAACACCAAGCAAAATGTAGGAGTAATTGATTTCAGATTGGATAAGCTCTCTCAGGTCTGGTTTCCAATTTTTAGGACCGGAAATCAACCCCGGTTGATCCAAGACTCGGTCTAGAACTGCACTAGTCAATTCCAGGGTCAACTAGGGAACCGACCTATCCCCCAAATGCACATCAACTACTAGGGAAGAAACAAACCTGGAGTAGCTCATTCAAATGTTTCACCCACGATGTCAAAATGACAAGAAACTCAAAAAATGATGGGGAAGCAGAATCGCTGAAGTGCACATTTTGCATGAGTATGGCACATACGGAGGAACGTCAAAGGGGCAGAAGCAATGGGTAAAGAGATCAGCGAACGAAAAACTGAAAGAGAAAAAGAGGGCAGGACTCGAGAAGAATGATAAGGTGGTGTTGGGACCGGAGGACGATGCTGATGCTACTTATCTCATCACCTAAACTCTATCCCATCAATACTCAGTCATCGAGTCGTAAAATTGCTGGCAAAGAGAGAGACGTCAAGATTAGAGGTGAATTGATTCAAACGGGTTCGGCTCCCCATCTTTGAAATCGAGAACTAGACTAGTCCCCATGTGAACCGGCCAGATAAGGCAAGTTTAGTTCATTTCTCGTGATGAATCGACCAAGTTGCTCAGCTCAGTCCTAAAGCATGGAATCATTATTTCTTGGGTCATTTGCGAAAGGAATATCACATGTCAATTTGAAAAACCTTTCATATATTTATCACACGGCAAACACTCTCTCCCTCTCTTCCTCCTTCCATATATGAAGTAGAGGATCTTCTCTTGAGACTGAGTACAAAGAAAGAGACATATGGAA
This sequence comes from Eucalyptus cladocalyx, assembly GCA_017140615.1. Classification (NCBI taxonomy): domain Eukaryota; kingdom Viridiplantae; phylum Streptophyta; class Magnoliopsida; order Myrtales; family Myrtaceae; genus Eucalyptus; species Eucalyptus cladocalyx. Next base: position 12,077,974 of record CM029519.1, read on the forward strand.
CAACACGAATCGAAGGCGACCTATTTCTTCATGCCTATATATATTTTCTAGTAGACCTTTAGAAGAAAAAAGAAAATCGAACCGAACCAAACTAGACCGCAGACTCAATAACTTTCATTTCAAATCATAATGTATGAATTCGACCTAGAAAACCATAGAACCGCCCTTGAACATCTGAATCAATTTCATCCCCCCGCCGCCACCAGACCCTTTGCCTCGGCGGCCCACTTTCATCCAAATTTGATCCGAACGACTCTTGATAGCCCACCGTTTTGTTCATGGTTTAGAAGATTTCGAGAGTGCCCCTTAATTTTTGCTCTCTCTCCCTTGGGCCTGGATTTGGGCCACATAAACTCAGGCCCAACTGGTAGTCAAACGGAGTGGTCAACGACATGTTTGCCGGATTCTGTGTGGGACTGGGGTTGTGCACTTTTTTATTTTTTTGAATTTTTAATTCCGAAAAAGGAATAAAAAAAAATTCAATAAATGGGGTAGAAGAGGATGTGGAGATGACTGGGATAAGACGAGATAGCCGACACGGCTCACTCGGATCGGCGTCAAGCGTCACATCCGCTTCTTGTGGATAAGGCCACTTTTGACCATCTCCTCGTACTTCTAAAACTTACAAATTTATTACCCAAAAAAAATTGTTGCTATTGCTTTTACATATAAATAACATTTTTCTCTGCCAGATCAACATTCGAGATAACGCCCTCTTTTTGTTTTCAATTTTCTTCAATTTTTTTCTCTTAAAAAAAAAAAAAAAAAAGGAAAAAAATTATGGAGCTAGAAAAAATTTTCCCTATGATTTCAAGATTTTAGGATGGGTTGGATCAATTCATTTTTTACCCGGATCTAATTTTTGATCAGTCTTTTGATCATTTTATTAATCCGGAGATGTAAGCTTAATCCATACTTATAAGCGAACTCGTTACAAATTTTCAAATACTTTTAATAAGTGAATTATTCAATTAATATCATATTCATATGAGCAATTCATGTAGTTTCAATCGCTTTGACTACACGAAAGTAAACCGACACGCTTACTTAGAGAACAAACGACCTAACACGTAAGGCCTCATCATCATCTACACAAACAAACAAAAGAAAATTAGTTTACACGTGACCTGTTGTCATTGGGCCCACCATTCCGGATAACGTTTCCACGTTGGTCCCCCTCCCCCCACCATGTATAAATACGCACCGAAGACGCGCAGATCTCCACCACCACCATCATCATCAATTCATCCGATCTTCTCCAAACCCACTGTTTCATCGATTCCAAGCTCTGTTCAAGTTCGAGTTCTTGTTCTTCCTGTGGGAATTTGATTGTGGTATTGCGAAAAAGGGAAGGAAAATGCTGGGGATATTCAAGAAGGGCCTGGCTCACCCGCCGCAGGAGCTCAACAGCCCGCACCCGATGCAGGCCGCGGCGGCGACGAGGGAGCCTAAGTTCCCGAGGGAGATCTTGGAGGATTTCCTGGCAACCCATCAGTCCGGCAGCAGCAGCAGCAACGCCTTCTCGGTCAGCTTCGAAGACGGCGCCCTTCTCGCTTACGCTCGCCCCGAGAAGTCCTACTCGGTCCATCAAAGGTTAATCTCTCTCTCTCTCTTCTTTCTCTCTCGAGCAGTAAATTTAGAATGATGCACGTTGGTAAGAGCAAGACTATAAATGCGATGCCTTCATAATGTGATTGATGGCAGTTCCCCTTGAAATTGCTTTAAAGCAAAGCTAGAATTGCAGATGAATTCGAAGTATATAATCAACGTCTTGTGTCGTGCTCATAAGGAGTCTACTTCTGTCTTAGCAAATGCAAAACGAGTCTTTCTAAATCGAAGTTTTTTTCTTTTTCGGGAGTTCGGAGCTTTTCGACAAGCGAATTCTGAAATGGGAAGTTGTTGAATTTTGAGCTGAATGTGTTTTTTGTCTTTCTGGGCAGATTGTTCTGCGGCATGGACGACATCTACTGCATCTTCCGGGGCAGCCTGAACAACCTATGCAGCCTCATCAAGCAGTACGGCCTGAACAAGGGCACGAACGAGGCCATGCTCGTGGTCGAGGCCTACCGGACCCTCCGCGACCGGGGCCCATACCCGGCCGACCAGGTCCTCAAGGACCTGGACGGTGGCTACGGCTTCGTGCTCTACGATGGCAAGGCCAGGACCGTCTTCGCTGCATCCGTAAGCTCCTCAACAACATTCCATTCTGTTCATTTTAGCAAAAAAAAAAAAAAATACAAACAAAATGAATTTCTTTAAATCTGAAATAATTTCCAATTCTTGATGATGAATATAGGGAGCGGAAGAAGGGGTGAGGCTGTTCTGGGGGGTTGCCGCAGACGGCTCTCTAGTGATCTCGGACAACTTGGAGGCCGTGAAAGGGAGCTGTGCCAAGTCGTTTGCTCCATTCCCAGCAGGTTCGTATGCTGTAAATATTTTTCAATAATTAGAAAAAATCAAGAGATTAGCGGTTCAAATTATTGAAAATGTTTTGAAAAAAATGGGAGAATATGCTCAAAAATTAAAATTACTGAAAATATCATTTAAGGTTTGTGTACTGTAAATATCTTTCAATAATAAGGGAAATCGCGATATTAATGATTCAAATTATTGAAAATGTTTTGAGAAAAAGGAGAGAATATGCTTGATAATTAAATTACTGAAAATGGTTTTTTTTTTTAAATTTTTTTAACTTTTTAATTTTTATTTTTGGGGGCAGGATGTATGTTTCATAGCGAGCATGGATTGATGAGCTTCGAACATCCGAGGAACAAGGTGAAGGCGATGCCAAGGATCGACAGCGAGGGAGTCATGTGCGGGGCCAATTTTAAGGTCGATGTCCAGTCAAAGGTTCACACTATGCCACGTGTTGGGAGTGAAGCCGATTGGGCAGTTTGGGGCCAAAATGCATTATCCCTTAGGAAGAAACCCATTTTAAGCAAAGATCGAAAGTTCGATTTTGCCTTTGTAATTTTCTTTTTTCAATTTCCTACTTGGATTTTCGTTGTTATTTCTTTTTTTATTTCCAATCTTGAGCTAACTTTGGTGGGTTTCCCATTGGGAAAGTTGTACGTCTTTGCTGCTTATGTACATATTTGACCCTTTAGAACATTAATAAAAATGATTTGAATTTGGGAGTGAAAATTAGCTTATAGAACATGAACTTAATTTTCGTTTGTAATTGAAATTTCGGTTTTCATCATATATCATCTTCATTGGAAGGTGTAATTGGGTTTCCCCGGTTTTCATCTTTTTATATTTATCGTGTTTGATTTGTTCTGTGCGTTTATTTCATTGCTTCAAATTGTCCAATTGACTACATACCGCCTGATTCTTGATGAACAGCTTTTGGGTTATTAAGCAATTTGACTCAACTTGCATGTGGCAATCACCCCAATTTTGTTGGCTCATTTTCTCGAGAAATCAATGGGGATTGTGATAAGAGACTGAAGATGGGCTATGTTCTTTGACATGGTCTACTCAGCTTTGCTGCTTACATTTTATTTTTTCTTGCATTTCTACACATCAACTTTACAGAGTATCAAGTAGATAAAGTGAGAAAAATGAATGAATCATTCCAAAAGCAAGAATGATCTTATCATGGAATTTATTCTTGACATGTAGAGCACTATGCTTTTAGCAATACCAGAAGATTGCCTGTGCCATATATTCTTTATATGATCTATTTTCATCAAAGGAAAATGTAAACAAAAAGCAAAACAGAAATTTATTGATACATTAAGAGAATTTGAATAGCTCTTATATTATTAGTCAATTAATGAAAAGCTTAGTAGATAATATTGTAAGAAACTTATTTCCAGAGACTTTCATGTCCTTCTAACTTTTTTAAACGGCCATGGTCAATTTGCCAAAATAAAATAAAATATCATAATTATTCATCATATGTGGTGCCACATTTTTTAACCTTTTCAAAGTGATTTATATACTCGACAGACAACGTCTAAAGAAGTCAATGGTATGATGTCCAACAATAATGTGAAACATTAGTAACAAAGCATAACTTAAAGTTTGTTCACCTATCAAGTAAATTTCTCCGTGATTTCACGGCAAATGTGGGATAAGTGCACTAATGGTGCCATAAGTTGTGTACAGCACTCACTTTGGTGCCAAAAGTTTCCGCCGGATCACTTAAGTGCCAAATCGGAGGAAAAACGATCACTTTGGTGCCACCGACGACAGATTCCGGCCAAAATGATTACGTGGCTTTTATATTTAAAAAAAAAATCGAGAAGCCTTTTAAACGACGTTGTTTTCCGTCTTCCTTAAGAAAACAACGTCGTTTTGCCGTCTTACGTGGATACCCTCACAAAAACAACGCCGTTTTGTTAATTTTATTTGGAGATTGAAATTAGGGTTTTTTTGTCCGCCATTGCTTGTCCACCGTCGCTCAGCCGCCGTCCCTCAGCCGCCGTCACTTGGCCGCCATCCCTCGGCCACCATCGCTCAGCTGCCATCCCTCAACCTCCATTGTAGTTGCTTGCCACAGCAAGACAAAAGAAAGAAAGAAAGAAAAAAAACGAACAGAAAATCCCGAGAAAGAGGGAGGTGTCGACGATGAGGGCGGATGAGGGGATGGCGGGGCCACGGCCGCCGCCTTCGTAGCAGCTGGCTTCGCCGACAACCTCCGTGGCGTTCTAAATCTTTGCGGCTACCATTGGCCGGATCGCTCGTGCTTCTAGGGATTCTTTGAGCTTGCGTTTCCTCTGCACCCAACGATATTTCTTGGGAAAAGGCGGTGGTGAGGTTGAGATTCGGGGATTTGAAAGGTTGATAAGGTGATTAAAAATGGGGGAAAACTACTACGGGAGGGCGGAGGCAAATGCGTGGTTTCTTTTCTAGAAAATTACTGGTGTTGCTAGTTCTCCACTATTGGTGTTGTTGGTTTGGTGCTATTGGTGTTGCTGGATCTGTTCGGGGAAGAAGACGAATTTGCTCGGGGAAGAAGATGACACAAAACGGCGTCGTTTGGGGATTTAGGGTTTTGAATTTGGGGGAAAGACACAAAACGGCGTCGTTTTGGTGTTAGGATGCTAAAACGACGTTATTTGAAGGCCTAAGTGATCTAATGGAAACTCCGGCGAGCCACATCAGCATAAGAAATTAATAAAAAAATGCCACATCAGATTTCCAGCCGATTAGATCGGCGTTGGCACCAAAGTGAGCGTTTTTCAAATTTTTCGGCACTTAAATGATCCGATGGAAACTTTTGGCATCAAAGTGCGTATACAACTTATGGCACCATTAGTGTACTTATCCCGGCAAACGTTGATTTTTATTTCTGATTAGTCAGACTAATGTATGTTGATGAATCCAAACTGTATCTTGACTATGAAATGATCTAAAGAAAAGCACTTACATCAAATGCGTTACAAATGAAGTTCTTATTACACATATTAATCCCATATCTTATGGAAAATAAGGTCATCAAACATTAAGTTAAAGAAAAGGCTCTAGTTAACAACATTGGCCAACAAAAGTAATGTGATGGTATATTCGGATTGATATATTGAAGAAAGAAATTACTTTAAAACGGTAGCTTTAATTTGTTTGAAAAATGAAAAAGAAAAAAGAAAACAAAAACAAAAGAAGAAAAAAGAGCAACTAGGTTCCTATGCAACTCAATTTCACCTACTCTGACTTGGCTACTCTCCCTATTATGAGGTCAACACTTGATTGACCAACCATGTTTAATGTACTAAGATTGTCTTCAAACCGAAGATATGACAATTTTGTAAAGCTAATTATGGATTCAGCAACCAGAATTAGTCCATTAAAACTCTCCAACATTAGACAAAGCCCAAAAAATATCAGGGAACCTAGTCATATGATATGGGCACAGCAACATTTTTTGCATAGACATTGCAAACAAAAAATCAAGAGGACATACCTCCAAATCTGGCAACAGATCATAACTTTTGGCCTCTGTTATGTCAAACACAGTAATGCTTGTAATTCTCTAAACTCCAAATTTAGTAGAAATTAAATTATGCACAAAATGAAGGTGACTGGAGAAATTATTTTTGGAAGAGAAACAAGTAGATAAGATATGAAAGGTACAAGCCAGACTTGAGGAATTAGCCAAATGAAATGAAAAAGGTACAGGCAGCAGATATAATGCATATGAATTGATGACATAGTCAAGTGTTCACTATTAACGAGAGATTCATTAAGCACTGTACTATTCATCCACACAATTATATCATAAAGAGCTGGAACCCCCCCCCCCCCCCCACCCTCGGTCAAAAAAAAAAAAAAAAACAAACACCCACCAAAGAAAAAAAAAAGAAACAAACAAACAACCACATATTCATCACATGGCGCATTCCTCTCTCCCTCCTTCCATGTATGAAGTAGAGGATCTTCTCTTGAGATTTGAGTACAAAGAAAGAGACATGGAACCAAAAACATGCCATGATAGCAGATTCTTTGAACTCCAAATTTAGAAGCAATTAAATTATGCACAAAATGAAGGTGACTGGAGAAATTATTTTTGGAAGAGAAACAAGTTGATAAGATATGAAAGGTAGAAGCCAGACTTGAGGAATTAGCCAAATGAAATGAAAAAGGTATAGGCAGTAGATATAATGCATATGAATTGATGACATAGTCAAGTGTTCACTATAAATGAGAGATTCATTAAGCACTGTACTATTCATCCGCACAATTATATCATCAAGAGCTGGAACCCCCCCCCCCCCCCCCCAAAGAAAAAAGAAACAAACAACCACAAAAAGGAAAAAAAACTGTGATAAAGGATTTCGTGCGATCTTATCGGTTGAAATGTTCTTTATATAAAAATCGAAGATAAGTGCACTAAAAATCTTAAAATTTGTAGGAAAACAACTGCCCAATGGCTTGCTGCTTTTATCTTAAAATTTTTTCTCACGATATCGTTATTTCTTTTATTTTTTTTTTTTTAAAATTTTTTTTTTTACTACATATGATATGGAGAAAATAATAAAAAATTTTTTTTTAGCGAAAAAAAAAGTCATGCTGGTATTTTTCGTTAGCCAAATCTAAAGTTAATGAAAGAGGGACTTGATTATTTCAATTTGACAAATTTTATAATCTAATTGCACTTTCTTTCGTAATAAGTTTAAAGACTCCTAGTGCACATATCCTATAAAAATAAAAGTTAAATTTCTATAAATATAAAATTCAATCCCACCTATAGTGGGATAGAATTTTACAACTAAAAGCTCATTGAAAGAGTAGCTCTCGAACTATAAAGCTTGCAACACCAGCAAAATGTAGTGATCAATTTCAGATTGGATAGGCTCTCTCAAGGCCGGTTTCCAATTTTTAGGACCGGAAATCAACCCCAATTGATATTTTCCCCAGTTGATCCAAGACTGGGCCTAGGACTGCACCAGTCAATTCCAAGTTCAACTAGGGAACTGGCCTATCCCCCAAATGAACATCAACTACTGGCAAAGAAACAGACGTGGAGCAGCTCATTCAAATGTTTCACCCATGATGTCAAAATGACAAGAAACTCAAAAAATGCTGGGGAAGTAGCATCGCTAAAGCGCACATTTCGCATAACTATGGTACATACGAAGGAATGTCAAAGGGGCAGAAGCAATGAGTCAAGAGACCAGAGAACGAAAAACTGAAGAAAAAAAAGAAGGCAGGACTCGAGAAGAATGATATGGTGTTGGGACCGAGGACGGTGTTGATGCTACTCCTCTAATCACTTGAACTCTACGCCATCAATACTCAGTCATCAAGTTGTACAACGCCGGAAAAGAAAGAGAGAGATGTCAAGATTAGAGGTGAATTGATTCAAATGGGTTCGGCTCCCGATCCTTGAAACTGAGAACGAGACTAATCCCCATGTGAACCGGCCGGATAAGGCAAGTTCAAGTCATTTCTCATGTTGATTTGATCAAGTTGCGCAGTCCTAACACATGGAATCATTATTCCGTGGGTCATTTGTGAAGGAAATATCACGTGTCAATTTGAAAAACCTTCCACATATTCATCACACGGCACACTCCTATCTCCCTCCTTCCATGTATGAAGTAGAGGATCTTCTCTTGAGATTTGAGTACAAAGAAAGAGAAATGGAACCAAAAACATGCGGTTCATCGCGAATCGAAGGTGACCTTTTTCTTCATGTCTATATATATTTAGTAGACCCTTAGATGAAAAAAGAATAACAGAACCAGACCAAAACAGATCGCAAACTGAATAACTTTCATTTCAAATCATAATTTATGAATTCATCCTTAAAAACCATAGAACCGTCATTGAACATCTGAATCGATTTTGTCCCCTTGCCACCCGACCCTTTGCCTTGATCGGCCCACCTGTTATCATGGCTCGTAACCAAGCCCGGTTCAGATCGAAATCGTCTCGGATGAGCAATCAGGAACTCGAATTGGGAACCCGAGATGGTTTGGGCCCCCCAAAAAGATCTGGGCTGGAGTCTTCGAAACGCCATCTTCGGAAGTCGGCCTGATATGCCCATTCGCCACCAAAAGGAGACAATCGAAATACATTGGATCTAACTTAAGGCCCACATTCAACCTTAATGATCCGAACGACTCTTCATAGCCCAACCTTTTTGTGCACCCTAACTCTTAGGCTATGTTTGGTCGTCCGGATTTATAATCGGGATATGATTGGATATGATAGGATATAAAATTCTGGGATTTTTTTATATCCCGTCCAATATTTAGTGAATTGCAGTATTAAAGTCGAATATGTTCACATCATGTACATTTTTTTTATTATATATAAATGACATATCATTATAAATGAACCTAAATCTTCATAAATGAAGACGGTGAAAATATCTCGTAACACTATTCCTTAATTTATTTATTATTTATTATTTATTATTTATTATTTATTATATTTTTCCTTTTTTATATTATTTTCATTATTATTTCTTTTTTCCCTTTCATCATTTTTTAATAAAAAATTATCAAATAGTAAACGTACTAACATATTTAAAATACAAAAATACCTAAAATATGTAATAAATATAAATATTTAATTTATAGATTGCATTTTTATTATAAAATATAATTAAAATTGAATATAGAAATTAAAATAAGATTAATTAAAAATAATTTTTTATTTTTTATTTTTATTTTCTTAAATTAGAATTCAAATATTATTTATATTGAAATATAATTTCAATTTTGTTAATTTAATAAGTTTGTTATTCAAGAAAAATAACTTTCTTATTATGGATATTAAATCCTATCCACCTTTATCCCACCTCCTCCATGGGATAATTTTATCCCGTTTATATCCCGATTATATCCGACTTTATCCTATCCCGAATGAAGATTAAACATGTAATATGATAAATGATATCCTATTCAATTTTATCCCGATCGCCAAACGCAGCCTTTATTATATATTAACGGCACGTTCGCTAGATTTTGTGTGGGGACTGGGCCAGTGCACTTTCTTCATTTTATTATTATTTTATTATATATTATGAATTATGAATTTAATTTTTATTATTTTTCTGGATTTTTAATACCCGAAATGGAATTAAAAACTAAATAAAAGGAAAATTGACGGAAAATGGGGGCAGAAGAAGACGTGGAGATGACTGGGGATAAGACGAGATAGCCGACAGACAAGGCTGACTTGGATCGGCGTCAAAGTGTCACATCCGCTTCTTGTGGATAAGGCCACTTTTGATCAGATCCTCGTACATCTAAAACATAAATAATTTATTACCCAAAAGAGAAATTGCTGCAATTGTTTTTATATGTAAATAACAATTTTCTCTTCCAGATCGACATTCGAGATAACGCCCTCTTTTTGTTTTTAATATTTCTTCTATTCTTTTTTAACAAAAAAGGAAAAATAAAAAGAAAAGGAAAATTATGGAGGTAGAAAAAAAAATTTCTCTATGATTTCAAGAGATGAATTGTATCGATTTATTTTTCACTCAAATCTAATTTTTTTATGGTCTTCTGATCATTTTATTGAAGCGGAGATATGTGCTTAACTCATGTTTCTAAGTGAATTCACTAAAAATCCTCAAATATTTTTAATAAATAAATCATTCCAATTAATAATATATTCATTTGATCATAAATTTCAATCGCTTTGATTACACGAACGCAAAGTGACACGATTACTTAGAGAACAGACCACCAAACACGCTATTCCTCAACCCTACGTAGGGCCTCATCACCATCTGCACAAACAAACAAAATAAATTTACTAAATTAGACCATACCAATTTCAAATATATTAACACGTGACCTGTTGTCATTGGGCCCACCATTCCGGATAACGTTTCCACGTTGGTCCCCCTCCCCCCACCATGTATAAATACGCACCGAAGGCGGGCAGATCTCCACCACCACCATCATCAGTTCATCCGATCTTCTCCAAACCCACTGTTTCATCGATTTCCAAGGGTCGATTCCAAGCTCTGTTCAAGTTCGAGTTCTTGTTCTTTCTGTGGGAATTTGATTGTGGTATTGCGAAAAAGGGAAGGAAATGCTGGGGATATTCAAGAAGGGCCTGGCTCACCCGCCGCAGGAGCTCAACAGCCCGCATCCGCTGCAGGCCGCGGCGGCGACGAGGGAGCCTAAGTTCCCGAGGGAGATCTTGGAGGATTTCCTGGCTACCCATCAGTCCGGCAGCAACAGCAGCAGCAATGCCTTCTCGGTCAGCTTCGAAGACGGCGCCCTGCTCGCTTATGCTCGCCCCGAGAAGTCCTACTCGGTCCATCAAAGGTTAATCTCTCTCTCTCTCTCTCTCTCTCTCTCTCTCTCTCTCTCTCTCTGTGGAGAGCAGTGAGTTTAGAATGATGCACATTGGAGAGAGCAAGACTATAAATGTGACGCCTTTATAATGTGATTGATGGCAATTTCCCTTGAACTTGCATCTAAGCAAAGCTAGAATTGCAGATGAATTCAAAGTATAGTCGACGTGGCGTTTTGTGTCATGCTCATCAGGAGTTATCTACTGTCTTAGCAATGCAAACCAGTCTTTCTGAATCAAAGTTGTTTTTTTTTTTTTTTTTTTGGAGTCCAGAGCTTTTCGACGAGCGAATTCTGAAATGGGAAGTTCCTGAATTTTGAGCTGAATGTGTTTTTTGTCTTTCTGGGCAGATTGTTCTGCGGCATGGACGACATCTACTGCATCTTCCGGGGCAGCCTGAACAACCTGTGCAGCCTCATCAAGCAGTACGGCCTGAACAAGGGCGCGAACGAGGCCATGCTCGTAGTCGAGGCCTACCGGACCCTCCGCGACCGGGGCCCGTACCCGGCCGACCAGGTCCTCAAGGACCTGGACGGCGGCTACAGCTTCGTGCTCTACGATGGCAAGGCCAGGACCGTCTTCGCTGCATCCGTAAGCTCCTCAACAACATTCAATTCTATTCATTTTAGCAAAAAAAAAAAATTCTTTAAATCTGAAATAATTTCAAATTCTTGATGATGAATATAGGGAGCGGAAGAAGGGGTGAGGCTGTTCTGGGGGATTGCGGCAGACGGCTCTCTACTGATCTCGGACAACTTGGAGGCCGTGAAAGGGAGCTGTGTCAAGTCGTTTGCTCCATTCCCAGCAGGTTCGTATGCTGTAAATATTTTTCAATAATTAGAAAAATCAAGAGATTAACGATTCAAATTATTGAAAATGTTTTGAAAAAAAAAAAAAAGAGAATATGCTTAATAGTTAAATTACTGAAATTGGGTTCTTTTTATTTTTTATGTTAGAGAATATGCTTAATAATTAAAATTACTGAAAATATCTTTCAAGGTTTGTGTTCTGTAAATATCTCTCAATAATTAGGAAAATCGCGACACGTTTAGAAAAAAGGAGAGAAGATGCTTGATAATTGAATTACTGAAAATGGGCTTTTTTAATTTTTATTATTTTTATTTTTTGTGGGCAGGATGTATGTTTCATAGCGAGCATGGATTGATGAGCTTCGAACATCCGAGGAACAAGGTGAAGGCGATGCCAAGGATCGACAGTGAGGGAGTCATGTGCGGGGCCAATTTCAAGGTTGATGTCCAATCCAAGGTTCAAGCTATGCCACGTGTTGGGAGTGAAGCCGACTGGGCAGTTTGGGGCCAAAATGCATTATAATAATCTCTTAGGAAGAAACCCATTTAAAGCAAAAATCGAAAGTTCGATTCTGCCTTTGTAATTTTCTTTTTTCACTCTCGAGCTGACTTTGGTGGGTTTCCCATTGGAAGTTGCACGTCTTTGCTGCTTATGTACATGTTTGACCCTTTAGAAGATTAATAAAAATTATTTGAATTTGGTAGCGAAAATTTGCTTATAGAACATGAACTTAATTCGTTTGTATCTGAAATTTCGATTTTCATCATATATCATCTTCATTAGAAGGTGTAATTGGGATTCCCGGTTTTCGTCTTTTTATATTTGTCGCGTTTAATTTGTTCAATGCGTTTATTTCATCGCTTCAAATTATCCAATTGACTACATACTACCTGATTCTTGATGAACAGCTTTTGGGTTACTGAACAATCTGACTCAACTTGCATGTGGCAATCACCCAAATTTTGTTGGCTCATTTTCTCGAGAGATCAATAGGGATTGCCATAAGAGACTGAAGATGGGCTATGTTCTTTGACATGGTCTACTCAGCTTTGCTGCTTACATTTTAATTTTTCTTGCATTTCTACACATCAACTTTACAGAGTATCAAGTAGATAAAGTGAGAAAAATGAATAAATCATTCCGAAAGCAAGAATGATCTTATCATGGAATTTATTCTTGACATGTAGAGCACTATGCTTTTAGCAATACCAGAAGATTGCTTGTGCCATACACAAGGCAATATTCTTTATATGATCTATTTTCATCAAAGGAAAATGTAAATAAAAAGCAAAACATAAATTTATTAATACATTAAGAAAATTTGAATAGCTCTTATATTATTAGTCAATTAATGAAAAGCTTAGGAGATAATATTGTAAGAAACTTATTTCCAGATACTTTCATGTCCTAACTTTTTAAATGGCCATGGTCAATTTGCCAAAAATAATAATAAAATAAAATATCATAATTATTCATCATATGCGGTGCCACACTTTTTAACCTTTTCAAAGTGATTTATATACTCGACAGACAATGTCTAAAGAAGTCAGTGGTATGATGTCCAACAATAATGTGAAACGTCAGTAATGAAGCATAACTTAAAGTTTGTTCACCTATCAAGTAAACTTCTCCGTGACTTCTCCGTGATTTTAAGGCAAATGTTGATTTTTATTTTCTGATTAGTCGGACTAATGTATGCTGATGAATCCAAATTGTATCTTGACTATGAAATGATATACAAATGAAGTTCTTATTATACATATTAATCCCATATCTTATGGAAAATAAGGTCATCAAACATTAAGTTAAAGAAAAGGCTCTAGTTAATAACATTGGCCAACAAAAGTAATGTGATGGTATATTCGGATTGATATATTGAAGAAAGAAATTACTTTAAAACAGTAGCGTTAATTTGTTTGAAAATTGAAAAAGTAAAAAAACAAAAAAACAAAAACAAAAACAAAAGAAGAAAAAAGAGCAACTAGCTCCTTATGCAACACAATTTCACCTACTCTCACTTGGCTACTCTCCCTATTATGAGGTCAACACTTGATCGACCAACCACGATTATTGTACTAAGATTGTCTTCAAACCGAAGATATGCCAATTTTGTAAAGCTAATTATGGATTCAGCAATCAGAACTAGTCCATTTAAACTCTCCAACATGAGACAAAGCCCAAAAAATATCAGGGAACCAGTCGTATGATATGGGCACAGCAACTTTCTACATAGCCATTGCAAACAGAAAATCAAGAGGACATACCTCCCAATCTGGCAACAGATCATAACTTTTAGCCTATGTTATGTCAAACACAGTAATGCCTGTAATTCTCTGAACTCCGAGTTTAGTAGCAATTAAATTGTGCACAAAATGAAGGTGACTGGAGAAATTACTTTTGGAAGAGAAACAAGTAGATAAGATATGAAAGGTACAAGCTAGACTTGAGGAATTAGCCAAATGAAATGAAAAGGGTATAGGTACCAGATATGTTGCATATGAATTGATGACATAATCAAGTGTTCACTATTAATGAGAGATTCATTAAGCACTGTACTATTCATCCACACAATTATATCATCAAGAGCTGGAACCCCCCACTCCCGGTCAAAAAAAAAAAAACAAACACCCACAAAAGGAAAAAAAAAAAAGCTAATGATTGAACCGTTTTCGTTGTGATAAAGGATTTTGTGTGATCTTGTCGGTTGAAATACTCTTTATATAAAAAACAAAGATAAGTGCACTAAAAATCGAAAACAATTGCCCAATGGCTTGCTGCTTTTGTCTTTATTTTTTTCTTACAATATCATTCTTTCTTTTATCTATTTTTTTTTAACTTTTTAATATATATATGATATGGAGAAAATAATAAAAAAAAGTCATGCTGGTATTTTTCGTTAGCCAAATTGTAAAGTTAATGAAAGAGGGACTTGATTACTTCAATTTGACAAATTTCATGATCTAATTGGACTTTCTTTCGAAACAAGTTTGAAGACTCCTAGCGCGCATATCCTATAAAAATAAAAGTTAAATTTCTATAAATATAAAATTCTATCCCACCTATAGTGTGTGTTATGAAGTATATTAGATATTTTACAACTAAAAGCTCATTGAAAGAGTAGCTCTCGAACCATAAAGCTTGCAACACCAGCAAAATGTAGGAGTAATCGATTTCAGATTGGACAGGCTCTCTCAAGGCTGGTTTTCAATTTTTAGGACCGGAAATCAACCCCGGTTGATCTTTTCCCCAGTTGATCCAAGACTTGGCCTAGGACCGCACCAGTCAATTCCAAGGTCTCCCAAATGCACATCAACTACTGGCAAAGAAACAAACCTGGAGCAGCTCATTCAAACGTTTCACCCACGATGTCAAAATGACAAGAAACTCAAAAAATGCTGGGGAAGCAGCATTGCTGAAGCGCACACTTCGCATAACTATGGTACATATGAAGGAACGTCAAAGGGGCAGAAGTAATGAGTTAAGAGATCAGCAAACGAAAAACTGAAGAAAAAAAAGAAGGCAGGACTCGAGAAGAATGGTATGGTGTTGGGACCGGAGGACGATCGTGATGCTACTCCTTTGATCACTTGAACTCTATGCCATCAATACTCGATCATCAAGTCGTACAACTGCCGGCAGAGAGAGAGAAAGAGATGTCAAGATTAGAGGTGAATTGATTCAAATTGGTTCAGCTACCGATCTTAGAAACTGAGAACTAGACTAGTCCCTATGTGAACTAGCCGGATAAGGCAAGTTCAGGTCATTTCTCGTGTTGAATTGACCAAGTCGCTCGGTCCTAAAATGTGGAATTTTTATTCCGTGGGTCAATTGTGAAGGGAATATCATGTGTCAATTTGAAAAACCTTCCACATATTTATCACACGATGCACTCCTCTCTCCCTCCTTCCATGTATGAAGTAGAGGATCTTCTCTTGAGATTGAGTATGAAGAAAGAGACATATGGAACCAAAATCATGCAGTTCATCGCGAATCAAAAGCGACCTTTTTCTTCATGCCTATATATATTTAGTAGACCCTCAGATGAAAAAAGAATAACAGAACTAGACCAAACCAGACCGCAAACTGAATAACTTTCATTTCAAACCATAATTTATGAATTCAACCTAAAAAACCATAGAACCGTCCTTGAACATCTGAATCAATTTTGTCCCCTTGCCACCAGACCCTTTGCCTCGACCAGCCCACCCATTATCATGGCTCGTAAACAAGCCCGATTCAGATTGAAACTGTCTTGGAAGAGCAATTAGGAACTCGAATTGGGAACCTGAGATGGTTCGGGCCCCCAAAAAGATCTGGGCCGGAGTCTTTGAAATGCCATCTCTCAAAGCTGGCTCAACCCGCCCATTTGCAACCAATTGGGGATGATCGAAATACATTGGATCTAACTGAAGGCCCACAGTCATCCATAATGATCCGAACGACTCTTCATAGCCCAACCTTTTTGTGCACCCTAATTCTTATCCTCTCTCTCTCTCGGGCCTTGATTTGGGCCGTAAGGCCCACGAATCAGGCCCAGTAGGCAGTCAAACGGAGTGTGGTCAACGGCATGTTCGCCAGATTCTGTGTGGGGATTGGCCCGGTGCACTTTCTTTATTTTATTATTATTTTATTATATATTCTGAAATTTTCATTTATTTTTATTATTTTTTCTGGATTTTTAATTCCGGAAAAGGAATTAAAAACTAAATAAAAGGAAAATTAACGGAAAAGAGGGGTAGAAGAAGACGTGGAGATGAATGGGATAAGACGAGATAGCTGACAGACATGGCTGACTAGGATCGGCGTCAACAAGTGTCACATCCGCTTCTTGTGGATAAGGCCACTTTTTTGACAACTTCCTCGTACTCCTAAAACATAAATAATTTATTACCCAAAAGAGAAATTGCTGCTATTGTTTTTATATATAAATAACATTTTTCTCTTCCAGATCAACATTCGAGATAACACCAAAAAAAGAAAAAAAAAGAAGAAAAGGAAAATTACGAAGCTAGAGGGAAATTTCTCTATGATTTCAAGAGATGTGTTGTATTGATTCATTTTTTACTCTAATTTTTCGACGGTCTTCCAATCATTTTATTGAAGCATAGATATGAGCTTAACTCATATTTGCAAGTAAATTTGTTGAAGTTTTTTATATTTTTTTAATAAATAAATTATTCTAATCAATAACATATTCATTTGAGCACGAATTTCAATCGCTTTGATTACACGAAAGCAAACCGACACGATTACTTAGAAAGAAACCACCGAACATGCTCCTCTCTCCACTTCAACGCCAGGTAAGGCCTCATCACCATCTGCACAAACAAACAAAATAAATTGACTAAATTAGACCATACCAATTTCAAATAAATTTACACGTGACCTGTTGTCATTGGGCCCACCATTCCGGATAACGTTTCCACGTTGGTCCCCCTCCCCCCACCATGTATAAATACGCACCGAAGACGGGCAGATCTCCAACATCATCATCATCAATTCATCCGATCTTCTCCAAACCCACTGTTTCATCGATTTCCAAGGGTCGATTCCAATCTCTGTTCAAGTTCGAGTTCTTGTTCTTCCTGTGGGAATTTGATTGTGGTATTGTGAAAAAGGGAAGGAAAATGCTGGGGATATTCAAGAAGGGCCTGGCTCACCCGCCGCAGGAGCTCAACAGCCCGCACCCGCTGCAGGCCGCGGCGGCGGCGACGAGGGAGCCCAAGTTCCCGAGGGAGATCTTGGAGGATTTCCTGGCTACCCATCAGTCCGGCAGCAACAGCAGCAGCAATGCCTTCTCGGTCAGCTTCGAAGACGGCGCCCTTCTCGCTTACGCTCGCCCCGAGAAGTCCTACTCGGTCCATCAAAGGTTAATCTCTCTCTCTCTCTCTCTCTCTCTCTCGAGCAGTAAATTTAGAATGATGCACGTTGGTAAGAGCAAGACTATAAATGCGATGCCTTCATAATGTGATTGATGGCAATTCCCCTTGAAATTGCTTTTAAGCAAAGCTAGAATTGCAGATGAATTCGAAGTATAGTCAAGGTCGCGTCTTGTGTCGTGCTCATAAGGAATCTACTTCTGTCTTAGCAAATGCAAAACGAGTCTTTCTAAATCGAAGTTTTTTTTCCTTTTTGGGAGTTCGGAGTTTTCAACAAGCGAATTCTGAAATGGGAAGTTGTTGAATTTTGAGCTGAATGTGTTTTCTGTCTTTCTGGGCAGATTGTTCTGCGGCATGGACGACATCTACTGCATCTTCCGGGGCAGCCTGAACAACCTATGCAGCCTCATCAAGCAGTACGGCCTGAACAAGGGCACGAACGAGGCCATGCTCGTGGTCGAGGCCTACCGGACCCTCCGCGACCGGGGCCCGTACCCGGCCGACCAGGTCCTCAAGGACCTGGACGGTGGCTACGGCTTCGTGCTCTACGATGGCAAGGCCAGGACCGTCTTCGCTGCATCCGTAAGCTCCTCAAGAACATTCAATTCTGTTCATTTTAGCAAAAAAAAAAATTCTTTAAATCTGAAAATTTTTCCAATTCTTGATGATGAATATAGGGAGCGGAAGAAGGGGTGAGGCTGTTCTGGGGGGTTGCCGCAGACGGCTCTCTAGTGATCTCGGACAACTTGGAGGCCGTGAAAGGGAGCTGTGCCAAGTCGTTTGCTCCATTCCCAGTAGGTTCGTATGCTGTAAATATTTTTCAATAATTAGAAAAATCAAGAGATTATCTGTTCAAATTATTGAAAATGTTTTGAAAAAAAATGAGAGAATATGCTTAATAGTTAAATTACTAAAATTGGGTTCTTTTTTATTTTATATGTTAGAGAATATGCTTAATAATTAAAATTACTGAAAATATCTTTTAAGGTTTTTGTACTGTAAATATCTTTCAAATAATAAGGAAAATCGCGTTATTAATGATTCAAATTGTTGAAAATGTTTTGAAGAAAAGGAGAGAATATGCTTGATAATTGAATTACTGAAAATGGTTTTTTTTTTTAGTGTTTTAACTTTTTAATTTTTATTTTTTTGTGGGGCAGGATGTATGTTTCATAGCGAGCACGGATTGATGAGCTTCGAACATCCGAGGAACAAGGTGAAGGCAATGCCAAGGATCGACAGTGAGGGAGTCATATGTGGGGCCAATTTCAGGGTCGATGTCCAGTCCAAGGTTCAAGCTATGCCACGTGTCGGGAGTGAAGCCAATTGGGGAGTTTGGGGCCAAAATGCATTATGATAATCTCTTAGGAAGAAACCCATTTTAAGCAAAGATTGAAAGTTCGATTCTGCCTTTGTAATTTTCTTTTTTCAATTTCCTGCTTGGATTTTTTGTTGTTATTTCTTTATTATTATTATTATTATTATTATTATTATTATTATTATTATTATTATTATTATTATTATTATTATTATTATTTTAACTCTCGAGCTAACTTTGAAGGTTTTCCCATCGGGAAAGTTGCACGTCTTTGCTGCTTATGTACATGTTTGACCCTTTAGAACATTAATAAAAATGATTTGAATTTGGTAGTGAAAATTAGCTTATAGAACATGAACTTAATTTGTTTGTATCTGAAATTTAGGTTTTCATCATATATCATCTTCATTGGAAGGTGTAATTGGGATTCCCCGATTTTCATCTTTTTATATTTGATTTGTGCGTTTATTTCATCACTTCAAATTGTACAATTGACTACATACTGCCTGATTCTGATGAACAGCTTTTGGGTTACTGAGCAATTTGACTCGACTTGCGTGTGGCAATCACCCAAATTTTGTTGGCTCATTTTCTCGAGAGATCAATGGGGATTGTGATAAGAGACTGAAGATGGGCTATGTTCTTTGACATGGTCTACTCAGCTTTGCTGCTTACATTTTAATTTTTCTTCAATTTCTACACATCAACTTTACAGAGTATCAAGTAGATAAAGTGAGAAAAATGAATAAATCATTCCGAAAGCAAGAATGATCTTATCATGGAATTTACTCTTTACATGTAAAGCACTCTGCTTTTAGCAATGCCAGAAGATTGCTGTGCCATACACAAGGCAATGTTCTTTATATGATCTATTTTCATCAAAGGAAAATGTATATAAAAAACAAAACACAAATTTATTGATATATTAAGAGAATTTGAATAGCTCTTATATTATCAGTCGATTAATTATAGGCTTAGGAGATAATATTGTAAGAATCTTATTTCTAGAGACTTTCATGTCCTTCTAACTTTTTAAACAGCCATGGTCAATTTGCCAAAATAAAATAAAATAAAATAAAATATCGTAATTAGTCATCATATGTGGTGCCACATTTTTTTAACCTTTTCAAAGTGGGTTTATATACTCGACAAACAATGTCTAAAGAAGTCAGTGGTATGATGTCCAACAATAATGTGAAACGTTAGTAATGAAGCATAACTTAAAGTTTGTTCACCTACTAAGTAAACTTCTCCATGATTTTAAGGCAAATGTTGATTTTTATTTTCTGATTAGTCTGACTAATGTATGCTGATGAATCCAAACTTTATCTTGACTATGAAATGATATAAAGAAAAGCACTTACATCAAATGCATTACAAATGAAGCTCTTATTACACATATTAATCCCATATCTTATGGAAAATAAGGTCATCAAACATTAAGTTAAAGAAAAGGTTCCACTTAACAACATTGGCCAACAAAAGTAATGTAATGGTACATTTGGATTGAATATTGAAGAAATAAATTACTTTAAAACAGTAGCATTAATTTGTTTGAAAAATGAAAAAGTAAAAAAACAAAACAAGAACAAAAACAAAAGAAGAAAAAAGAGCACTAGGTCCCCCATACACCGCAATTTCACCTACTCTCACTTGGCTACTCTCCCTATTATGAGGTCAACACTTGATCGACCAACCATGATTAATGTACTAAGATTGTCTTCAAACCGAAGATATGTCAATTTTGTAAAGCTAATTATGGATTCAGCAATCAGAATTAGTCCATTTAAACTCTCCAACATTAGACAAAGCCCAAAAAATATCAGGGAACCAGTCATATGATATGGGCACAGCAACTTTCTGCATAGCCATTGCAAACAAAAAATCAAGAGGACATACCTCCCAATTTGGCAACAGATCATAACTTTTGGCCTCTGTTTTGTCAAAAACAGTAATGCCTGTAATTCTCTGAACTCCAAATTTAGTAGCAATTAAATTATGCACAAAATGAAGGTGACTGGAGAAATTATTTTTGGAAGAGAAACAAGTAGATAAGATATGAAAGGTACAAGCTAGACTTGAGGAATTAGCCAAATGAAATGAAAAAGGTATAGGTAGCAGATATGTTGCTTATAAATTGATGACATAGTCAAGTGTTCACTAACCACTGGGATTCGCCCCAGTGGCCACCCTTCCAACATGGAATGGGGAGGTAAGGGGTTCAAATCCCCATCTTCTCAAGGGGGGATGGGGTGGGGGACGCGTAAGTTTCGGGAGTGGGTTTTGACTCCCACGCCCTGCAAGAGACAGGGCAAAAGTCTGAGAGTGAGTGTAGAGTAGAAATAGAGTAGGACCGACTAAAAAAAAAAAAAAAAAAACTCTCACGCCTTGCAAAAGGCAGGGCAAAAGTTTGGGAGTAAGTGTAGAGTAGGACTGATAAAAAAAAAAGTGTTCACTATTAATGAGAGATTCATTAAGCATTGTACTATACTATTCATCCGCACAATTATATCATCAAGAGCTAGAAACCCCCCCCCCCCAAAAAAAAAAAAAAAAAAGAAAACAAACACCCACAAAAAGAAAAAGAAAAAAAAAAGCTAATGATTGAACCATTTTCGTTGTGATAAAAGATTTTGTGCAATCTTGTCAGGTTGAAATGTTCTTTATATAAAAATCGAAGATAAGTGCACTTAAAATCTTAAAATTTATAGGAAAATAACTGCCCAATGGCTTGCTACTTTTATCTTAAAATTTTTTCTTACGATATCATTCTTTCTTTAATCTATTTTTTTTAAAAAAATTAATATATATCTTTTGGGGAAAATAGTAAAAAAAATTTCTTTTTTTTAGCAAAAAAAAAGTCATGCTGGTATTTTTCGTTAGCCAAATTGTAAAATTAATGAAAGAGGGACTTGATTACTTCAATTTGACAAATTTTATGATCTAATTGCACTTTCTTTCGTAACAAGTTTGAAGACTCCTAGCATACATATCCTATAAAAATAAAAGTTAAATTCCTATAAATATAAAATTCTATCCCACCTATAGTGTATGTTATGAAGTATATTAGATATTTTACAACTAAAGGCTCATTGAAAGAGTAGCTCTCGAACTATAAGGCTTGCAACACGAGCAAAATGTAGGAGTGATCGATTTCAGATTGGATAGGCTCTCTCAAGGCCGGTTTCCAATTTTTAGGACCGGAAATCAACCCTAGTTGATCCAAGACTCGGCCTAGGACTGCACCAATCAATTCCAAGGTCAACTAGGGAACCAGCCTATCCCCCAAATGCACATCAACTACTGGCAAAGAAACAGACGTGGAGCAGCTC